>JAJGQD010000006.1:0-600000 GCA_020882685.1 Aphelinus atriplicis | reverse complement strand
TTCTCTAGATTTTTGTGGCCATACAGATTTTCGTCCATTTTCAGAGTTACTGAGTTTCAAACTCATTACCTTACGATAGAAATCACGAATGGCAAAGAACTTCGAGTAGAGTATTTATAGAAAATTTTCCGGTGAACTGAAAAAATTTTTCATTATCCTGAAATTCAGCGTTTGTGATTGACTTGATCCCTGTAGAGGAGTATAAATCATTCAGGGTATATTTTGTGAAAGACAGATTTGTTTTAAGTGCACAGTTAATTTCATGAAGTGAGGTGGCGATTCTGGTTAGAGTATAGTTGAATTATCTACTGAATAATTTCAGATCCTCAAGCTTTCTGCCTACTTCAGCGTATCATTATTTTTTTCTTAAACAACAATGGATGATGTGTGATGGACAGATATACGATTATTCTCAGCAGTAATTACATACCCGCGATTTGTTCTGGTTATTAAGATTGGTTCGGTGTAGGTAGGAATTCGAAATTCTCATGATAACTATCGTGTTACAGTTCGAATGCTCTTGGTTTCAAAGATCTCTAGAACTGTTCAAGACTCGATAAAAAATTAATCTTGGGAGTGTGAATTTCACTATATCACTTACATACGTAGGATGATGTTATTTGAGATGCTCTCTATTAAAGAGAATATAACTGATTATTTAGATTTTTGAGGGTCAAGTCTTTGTGGACATGAGATTAGATAAAAGCAACTATAAATTTTGGAGATGCAACATCTGGCCAACGTGGGTTTTCTGACTTCATCAGCCAAGTATAATCCAAAAGTATTGCATAATCAAAATTAGACAGTGGAAACAACGGTTTCAATCTTCATAGTCAAACGAATAGACACTGAGTGACTCAGTCATGGAAAGCTGATTTTGCAGCGTCGCACTTTGACGACAGGCAACTTCTCATACATATCTGATCTGCGCTGAAAAGACGACTAGTTTTAAATATGTGCAAGTGTGTACGTGTGAGATTGCGCTGACTAGGAAAGTGCACACAGGGTCTAACCCTCAGCAATACTGAAGAGAGAAAAATGGAACAGATTATAATTAGTTTTCCATTATTGGCGGTATAGGTCATAATATGCTATATATGGTATTCCAATGCAAATCAATGTTCCTATCCCTCACTTGCATGTTGTTCGACATTGTAGGTTTGGTAGAAATTATTTTTGGCGCAAATCTTCTACTTTTTCTTGATTCTTTATTGTCTACCACCTTCCACTGAGTTTGTAGCCTCCAGCATCCCATAGAAATGCTGCTCTAGACGAAGAAAAATTACACTCCAAGCCTCGCCCACTCATGGTTGTACTTCTTGAGCTACCTGAGAAAATCTCATAGAATCATTTTCTTTGAATTCATAGAGTTTTCTTTGTCCCACGGGCGCTCACAAAGAGCAAAATATGCCTTTTCGCAGCATTGCCACTGCAGTGGAGGAACAGGGTTAGTCATATTTATTCCAGATTCGTGTTTCTTCTGCATTCGAGAATTTCAATACGATCAATGAAACTCAAAACTAATTGACTTGACTCATTCATTATCACCTCTAGCAACACTTGAAGTTCATTATTTTGTGAAAAGTGATTCGCTTGGTAATGGTTTCTCCAGATCTATTCAATTGAAATTGAATGATGTATGAATATCATTAAGGGGGTAGCCTACCTAAATTTTAACATGGTTAAAAAAAAATCGTACGAGGCTGTAAATTTATATTCTAATTCAGTTTTCTACAGCGGTTTCAATGACGTATCGACCACCCCGGAAAAAAATTTTTTAGAACGTACTTGGGATTTTTTTTCTCGGCTTCTAGAAATCCAATCGCAAAACCGATACGTATACCATACATTATACGAGAATCATATCACATATTGAAAGTAGTGATGCGACGTGTCAACGTGTTGCAGAGCATCAAGCCTTTCCATATGGCCCAAACTCAAGTAATCTTCCATGAATTGGATATAAACTTCTCTGGAGGTCAGATTTTTAACAAATTTATTCTCCATAGAGAGAAAAACATCCAAGGCAGTGTTTTAAGGACCACGAATACCTTCTCTTTAACCGGCAATCTAACTATGTAGCGACCATCGTCTGAAGTAGAAAAGTTATTTATAAAATGGTTTTCGCTAAATCTAACTTCTTTCGACAAGATTTTACTCGGGGCTAATAACTCCTCGTACACCCAAAATTCTTGTAAAATTTTATCCAAGTCCGAATTATCTACACAGTGAATTTCTGTCGTGGAAGACGATTGAAGACCTGCTGAGCCCGAGACTACCCAGCCAAAATACGTGACAGTGGCAATAGGCTGATCAACATCTCCCATTACCACTTGCCCTTGAACTATTTGTGCGTGAATGTCGCAGCCTGCCTGCGTACAACTTACATACTACAATATATATAGATATAGTATTCCGCTTGCTCTCACGAAAGCAGAAGCGCGGCCCGCGCGCGCAACGGCCCTCGAGCCACGAGCGGATGTTTGGCGACGCGCCGCATCCAGAGACGCGCCGCGCCGTATCGGAAAATCTTTATGGCTTTTCCGCGTAGCCGTACCGCCGCAGTTTCACTTTCGGCGGCTGCTACTCTTGAAGGACGCAGCCCTCCAAGGGAAGCGACTGCCTGCGTGCAGTCAGTCTGTAGTGTGACCTCATCCTAGCCGGAGGCTTTGTCGACTAGACGTATTCTTTAATAAACGGAGTATTTCGTTATTTCACGCATTCCTCCTATCAATTCGCCCGTCCCCCGTTTCCCTACTGCGAACATTATGACAAATTGGCGACCGTGACAGGACTGGGGATTGTATAAAGCAAGTGCAGTGCACCGGGAGTAAATAGTGAGTGAAACGCGTGAGAAACGACATAGCTGCTACAGTGGGACGACTCGCCTAGCCGAGACCCGCAGCTCGCCGTCCAACAAGAATACATTTTTGGTCGCAGTTATCCTTCGGTGGAAGAAGCTTCTAATAAGCAGCCCGTGGAATAGCTGTGAGGAAGGTCACGCCTCGATTCATCTACAGGACACTGAGTTTGCAATTCACAATTCATCGAGCGAAAAATGCATAAGGTGAGCGAAAAGTGAATTACATCACATCACCTACAGTATATAAATACACGTATAGATATACATATATGCAAAATTCGGAGACGGACTCGACTAGCTCCTCAATTATAAGCGCCAGCTTTTTCGAGAGATTCCCTAGTTGTCGATCAATTGCAATTACCTCGTTTACCCGCACGTTGAAGCAATCCACCTCAAAAATGCAGGTACAAGAATTACAAAAAAGTTTGGCTGAGGCCGCGGCTCGGGAAGAGAGTATGAGAAAGGAGTTAGATGAATTAAAAAATTATATGAAATCTTTGAATATTATACCGAAGCCCTCAGCACCAACAGAAGATGAGATAGTGGCAGAAACGGCAAAAATTTCATATCAGCGTAGGCGTGAAATTCAAGACCTGTTATTAGAAATTAGATTCTTTGATGGTACGTCCGATGTCGAGGCGTTTTTGACTCAATGCCGCCGAATCAATAAGCAGATGATGACCGACGCGGAAAGGGTGACGTTTATTAATAAACTTATCGCGTCGAGATTAGGTGGTGAAGCGGCCGTGGTAGCCGAGAGAATTACGGATATCACTCCGAAAGATTTTGCTGAGGCCATGCGTTTGGCATTTGGCAAAACCGAAAAAGATTACTCCCAACTTATAGAGGAGAGAAATGCGATGCGGCAAGGGATTACTGAACGGGTTGAG
Organism: Aphelinus atriplicis; assembly: GCA_020882685.1. Lineage (NCBI taxonomy): Eukaryota > Metazoa > Arthropoda > Insecta > Hymenoptera > Aphelinidae > Aphelinus > Aphelinus atriplicis. The sequence continues at coordinate 596,247 of JAJGQD010000006.1, read as the reverse complement.
AATTTTATTAAGAGGTATGGCGATGTAGATAGGAGAATCCAAAGATCAATCGATCAAGAAGACCCCGAATTTAGAGAAGTTTACCGCCGGATCGAGAGTAAAGAAAGAATTGCCCGCTTTTTACGTGCTCTGAAACCAGAGATAAAAGCAATTGTTATGACTAGGAATCCAAAATTTATTAACGACGCATACCAATTTGCCTTGTATGAAGAAAAAATATATCGGGATGACGAATTACTAAGAAGCAGGCAAAAGTCAAGGTACGAGGAGCCGGGAAAAAGGCTCAACGAATCAGCTGCCCCAAGTACAAGGGATTCAAAAGATCCCAAGACGAGGTCGTTCGCACCTGGTAGAGATTTTTACTGCGAGTCGTGCAAAATGCGCGGGCACACAGAAGATAGATGTTTTAGGAAATATCCAGAATTACGCAGTGCAAATTTTCGCAAGGGCAATTACGGGAACAAAGACCCGCCCCGGAAAATCCACGAATCGCAGGAGTCATACATAACTCCTCAGCAACCCGAACCGTCGGAAATAGATCCACCCGACTCGACCGAGAGGATTCAATTTTGTTTACGCGATTCCTCGGTGCGGCAACGCCAAATGGACTCCTGGTAGATTCAGGGTCGAAAAAATCTCATTTGAAAATCAAATGTATTGATCCAGATAACAGAACATTCAGACGCTTTTCACCTCAAGAAATCAAGCGATTTTATATAATAGATGGAATTTACGAGGCTGTAGGCACATGTGAAATTGAAATTTTCAGTATTAAATTTGAGATATTGATAATGAACAACGATTTCCCAACTCGAGCGGATGGAATTTTGGGTAAAGATTGGCAAATCCAGGCGAAGTCAATAATCAACAACGAAGATAATACCATAACCCTAAAAAATTCCGAAAGAAATACAGTCACCCTTGAATTAAATAAGCATCAATTAGCGCAGTTGCAGCCCAATTCTTTCGAAGTACGGAATATAAAACCGAAAAACCGTCCGGGGGTTTATTATATTGAAGGATTAAATATTATACCAGGTATATATGAAATTAAAGATGGTCAAGATTTGAAATTATATTTATTCAACCAAACAGATGAATTTAAGCCCATTTACCGAGAAAACATAAGTGTAACGGCACACAACGAGGATGAAACGCCTTTAATAGATGGTGTTGGGATTTCGAAAGATGCGTCTAATACGCAATCGAAATCCAGTAATTTATTACGGAACATTCTCAATAATAGATTGAACCACGAAGAAAGGAAGATACTCCTTCAAGAATATTACAAAGGCAGAACCATTAACGACTCAGTAAATAGATCAGAGAAACACTCAGAACTTATGAACTCATTCAAGAGTGCCTTTTATAAAGATCTAAATAGTGTATCGGAGAAAATTTCTCCCGATGAATCGAAAGAGATATCACATATATCTCACTCAGTTTCTGAATCGATAGAACATCGAAAACGTATCGACTTTCTTAGAGAAAAGTTTGGTAATGATCTGATTAATATATCGGAAAGAATCTCTCCAGGTATTTCGGAAGAAGTGTTTCTTATAATTTCGGAATTCAACGACCGATTTGCTTTACCAAATGACCCAATGCCGGCCGTGACCGATGTAGAGCATGAAATCAAGCTCTCTACTAACAGGCCAGTTAGCACGCCAGTGTATAGACATCCTTTATTTATGCAACCGGAAATTGAAAAAAAAGATAGAAGAACTAGAACAAAAAGGCTTAATTCGACCCAGTTTTTCTCCTTACCAGTCGAATGTATGGTTAGTTCCAAAGAAAATGGATGCATCAGGTGAGAAAAAATGGCGGTTGGTAATGGACTTTCGAAAACTTAACTCTTTTACGGAACAGGATAATTACCCTTTGCCATCTATGGAAGAAATTCTGTGCATGCTGGGAAAAGCCAAATTCATGTCGTCGTTTGATATGGCGAATGGATTCTATCAAGTTAAAGTCAAAGCCTCAGATGTTCCAAAAACGGCCTTCAGTACACATAAAGGCCACTGGGAGTGGCTTCGTATGCCAATGGGATTGATCAACAGTCCAGCCACATATCAAAGAATGGTAAACTTCAAACTAAGAGATTTGATTGGGAAAATTTGTTTAATATATGTCGATGATTTGATAATTTTCGGATCTACACCGGAAGAGCATTTGAATAATCTCAAGATCGTTTTTGAAAGGTTACGAGAAACCAACCTAGTTTTGAATCCAGACAAGTGCTCATTTATGCAGCAGCGTCTTGAATATCTTGGACACGATATTTCAGCCGATGGTATTCGTCCTCTAGCTCGTAATGTTGAAAAAGTATTGAACTTTCCGGAACCAAGAAACAAGCAAGAGTTAGAGAGATTTATTGGCTTGGCAAGTTTTTTACAGAAAATTCATTGAGAATTTTGCAAAGAATACATACTATTTGAACAGGCTCAAATCTAAAAATGTAGAATTTCAGTTTGATGATCCATGTAGAAGAGAATTTCTTCAGATGAAGAAACTTCTATCCTCCTATCCGGTGTTGAGGCACCCTGATACATCAAAGATGTTCATCCTGAATACGGATGCGTCAGACAAAGGACTAGGAGTCATTTTATCGCAATTGGACGAAAAGGGTAATGAGCATCCCTGCTCGTACGCCAGCCGTAGTTTAAACCCCGCCGAGAAAAATTATTCGGCAACAGAAAAGGAGTTATTAGCAGTAATTTGGGGAATGAAGCAATACAAACATTTTCTGTATGGACAGAAATTCGATGTTTATACGGATCATCAAAGTCTTAGATCCATATTTAAAAATAAATCGGACGATGTGAGCTCGCGTATTGTGCGAATGTTAACCAAAGTCACCGATTATCATCCCAATATCCTTTATAGAAAGGGAAAATTGAATGCTAATGCAGACGCTTTATCCCGCGCGTTTTTTATTGTGGAAAAACAGACACCGCATGATGAAGCCTCGGCATCAACTCAGAAAATCACTATGAATCAATCAGACAATGAAATAAATGAGACGCAACACGTTGATACACGCAAAGCAGAGGTAACAATTGAGAGAATTGTGCGATTCACAGATAGATTGAAATTAGTAACCAAATTTTCTAATGATTTCATAATGAAAGAATTTATACGTAACAATCAGGATATACTCTATGATGACAAGGATACGCTAGGTAGATACGTTAATTTATTTACGAAGGATGCACTCATACGAGCCATCAGTATTGACGAGTTAGTGGAAACAAGACCAGATCTTCTGTCAAAATATTTTGTGAAAACAAAACTGCAAGAGGAAGGGGACTTTTTAATCAAGGGAGTATTGTATCAGAACAAACGAAATATTAAAGATTTGTTTTGGAAACTTGAGGATGCACCTGACAATGCGGTCATAGAAATTTCACATATTTTCAAGGAAGAATACTTCAATAGAATATTTGGTTGGATAGGACTGTATGCTCAGGTTTCGGGCAAGCCATTATTTATCAGGCCAATGAAGCCGAAGGTATTAAGAGAGAGAAACTCTCAATTGATGAAATTGGCCCAGGTTCATGATAAGAACCACTGGTCTGAAGAAAAAACGTATAAAGAAATCCGTAGAGAGTTCACGTGGAAAAATATGACTAAAGATATTGAAGAATTTATCAAACAATGCCCTATTTGTGCACAAATAAAAAGCGCTGCTAGAAAATTTGTCGCTCCAGGAGTATATATAGAGCCAGCCTCGAAGCCATTTGAAAAGGTAAACATAGACTTCTGCAATTTCGAGAATCAGAATTTCCTAATCATAATTGATGAACTAAGTAGATTTGTTTGGGTATGGAAGATAATGAGTAAATCTAAGACACACTGTGCCTTAGAAGAATTCTTTTTAAAAATAGCGCGACCGCAATTCATAGTGTCAGATAATGAAGAAATATTTCTATCTAAAAAGGTTCAAGATCTATATAAAGCTTATGGCATAAAATTCATAAGGATCTCGGTTCGACATCCGCAATCTAACGGGATATGTGAACGAGTCATAGGAACATTAAAAACAATAGCGAAGGCAAAAGAAGGCGATACTTACAGCAAATTATTGAAAGCAAGTAAGAGTTACAATGAAAGCTTACATAGTACCACAGATTATTCCCCATATGATTTATTATTTGGAAGCATGGATACAGTAGATGAAATCAATCAAGAAGAAGCACATATGGAGGTTATGCAAGAAAAAAGAAGAATTGCAAGAGAGAATATACAGAGATGCAAAGAACGGAATCAAGATATTGTTTCAAACAGACAGTCCTCTTCAACGTCGTACAAAGTAGGAGATATAATCCAGGCTAAAACAGTGATAAATAATATAAATACTTGGACTGAACCGGTCCCCATTCAACAGATCAACAAGGAAACAAACACGGTGGAAATTATTATCAGAGATCGGCCTCAACTACGGCATTTTAACGAAATTAAACACTATCATGGAGAATTTTGATGTAAAAATAATTAATTGTGCATTTTTATGTTTCAGACATTTATTTTTTCATGTATAACCATTGTTTTTGCTACCCCGTATGATATTTCTTCGGACATACCAGAAGCCGTCCAAGTGCATGAAGGAACGGCCTATCTATACAATGAGGAATGGAAAATTGTCCATACTACGGACATCGCTGCGATCTTTTCCCAGGGCTCGCACCTATTTTCTCAATTATCCGGCTTGGAGGTTCTTTGTAGATCCAATCCTAATTGCACGATGTTGGAATATATATCCCTTGCTCACCGTAGGTTAAGTTCAATAGAGCGTAAGCAAGATAGTTTTCATTTTGACCAGAGACATAAAAGAGGTCTTTTTAACTTTATAGGTATAGGAACAAAATTCTTATTTGGTACACTGGATAATGATGACTCAGATTATTATGATAAAGAAATTACCGGGATTTATAAACAAAGCAATGAGTTATTAAAGTTAGTACAGAATCAAACTATGTTAGTAAAAAATAATGTCAAGGGGATCAATGAACACATAGTAATATTCAATAAAAATTTAGATACATTGCAAAATTGGAGCCGTCAGACTGACCAATCGATTAGTAATTTGGAAGCGAATCAAAAAATATTGATATCGTTACAAGAGTTGAGATTAGCCATTGAAGAGTACAATGAGCAATTGATCAATATCCAAACGGCTATTTCTTTAGCAAAAACTGGTGTGATATTACCAACAATAGTAACACCTTTGTCCTTCATAAATGCCTTGAATCAAATAAAAAAATCTGAGATACTTCTGATCAATACAGTTGACATGTATTATACATTCAAAACAGACAATTGTATGCCATTTAAAGATAAGCAAATAATTTGTAAGAGAACTAAGCCTTTAATGAAATTAGAAAATGAGAAAAGCTGTTATTCTGACATTTTATCTACAAAAACAATATGTAACTGCCAATATGGTCTGTTTCAATATAAGGGAGATTATGTAAAAGAACTTGATAATTTGAATCTATGGTTAATTTTACCTGCAAAAAGACTTAACTTCCAAGTGTGGTGCAAAAATTACCATAATCTTCTGACGATTGGCACTGATACCTTATTGAAATCAAGTGATACATCATGTACTTTTATAAGTGAGAAATTTCAACTGAGACCCTTTCGAAATGAATTATACAATGCAAAAATTGAATACTTAACCTTCAACATCTCAATGAATGTTACATTAGAAAAGAAATATCTGGATAAACTAGAATTTAAATCAATTAGCAATGATTTCGAGAACAGTTACGTGAAGTTAAGTAAAGTACAAGAAGCAATAGATCAGTTCAAGTTTCAAGAAAGAACTGAAAGTTTAACAAAGAAATGTTGGCGTTACCTCGATTATGCTGGGAAAGCAATTATAATTATTTCTATTCTTTATGTTTGTGGAAAATGCGGCTTATTTAATGCAACGAAAGCCTTAGGAATAAGATTATGGAATAGGACTTGCTGCTGTAAGATTACGTATTATCAAAATAGTAATATCATTCATACTCCACAGGCCCCTGCTTATGTTGCCACTTTTTCTAATGAACCCATTGAAAATCCAAGTGTTCCGGACAGCATCGTGGTCGCGGCCAAAATTCTATCTCGAGAGACAAAGCTCGACGCAAATCCCTCAAAATGACGGCAATGAAACGATTTATTTGTCGAGTACATTGCAAGCGGGAACGAGTGCAAGGGTCGGGCGCGCAATGAGTCGAGCAGCTGCGAACCATAAAGGCCCAGATGAGCAGCACGCGCAGGTAGCAATGGCTACACGGCGCGCTCGCTGTGGGGCATTGTTTCCGGGGGACCAGAGACTCAGCGCGCCAGATTCGTTTTACCACCGTCTCGCTCTACGTGCCAAACGGGCAGAAATAAGGCTCCGGGGCCCGAGCGCGTGCCTAATGCGCACTCCCGACAGTAGGCGCGACGAGTCATAAAACCTCAAGCGGCTAGCGCTTGTCCTTTCACGCGGCATCGGTATCTGTCTCGTGACATCACGCGTCTAGCTGTAAGCCTAAATTATGTTATAGTAGTGAATATATGTAGCATGTAAGGCGCGCGACGTAAAATTTGTGTGTTTGTCATACATATGTTGAAACTTTTCAATAAAACCGCGTAATCATTGTCGACCTTTCTAGAATAATTCAACGTAGATTTTAAGCAGGGTCAGTGGGATATCGGCGCGCGCGCACTCGTGTGTGTGTGTGCGTGTACGTATGCTTGTGTGTATGGATGTGTGATACGTATGCGTGTGTGTTTTCACGGAGGCTCGCGAAATTTGTACTGCGCGCCAGCCCGGAGAGCCAATGTAGCGAGCGATTGCCGGGGACTCATCGTCCTGGGCGCCGGGCTCTGAATATCCGTGCAGATCACGCGTACGGCGTGATCTCGACTCTCTAGCCACGTCTATCGCTCGGCTAGCCACAAACAAACCTCACTGGGAGGTTCGCGGCCTAGGAGCGGTCTCAAGGAGCGTAGCAATGGCTACCTCCAGGCCCTTTGCGTGATCGCAAGGGGAGGTGTGCTCGGAAGGGCGGGCTGATGTCCGTGCCAGGGGCAGAAACACCGACCGGGGGCTTGCAGAGACGCTCTTGGCCGAGCGAGAGGGCAGAGGAGGGAGAAGAGACAGCGAGGGCTGCCTCCCTCCTCCCCGCAGTTTTGAAAGAGCGGTGGAACGGCGAAGGAGAGAGGGTAGGGGAGTTCGGTGCGCGGGCGGCGGGCCCAACGACGTCACTTGGCCAGCGGCTCCTCAGGCACTCGGGCACTCGAAAATCCCTTTGTTTTTTTGAATTGAGTCGCGGATGAGTTTGAGAGTGAGTGTGCAAGTTCGAATATCCACTGAACCACCAATTTTTACTTAAAATAAACGTCAACATCACTAAAAACCCGTTCATTGCTTTCATTTACCATTACCCCGATCTCTCACCCGGAACACCAAGCTTGAAGGCACTGTTACAATCAAGACACGAAATGTAACGAATAATTTACATATCAGTAAATTCTTCTGACCTACAGGGAGGGGCTGTCGCAGCCTGCCTGCGTACAACTTACATACTACAATATATATAGATATAGTATTCCGCTTGCTCTCACGAAAGCAGAAGCGCGGCCCGCGCGCGTAACGGCCCTCGAGCCACGAGCGGATGTTTGGCGACGCGCCGCATCTAGAGACGCGCCGCGCCGTATCGGAAAATCTTTATGGCTTTTCCGCGTAGCCGTACCGCCGGAGTTTCACTTTCGGCGGCTGCTACTCTTGAAGGACGCAGCCCTCCAAGGGAAGCGACTGCCTGCGTGCAGTCAGTCTGTAGTGTGACCTCATCCTAGCCGGAGGCTTTGTCGGCTAGACGTATTCTTTAATAAACGGAGTATTTCGTTATTTCACGCATTCCTCCTATCAATTCGCCCGTCCCCCGTTTCCCTACTGCGAACATTATGACATGAATGTCAGCACCAAGTAGAACATCAATAGGATGTGAGTCCAGAGAATAGGGATCCGATAGTAAAAGTTCTTCTAGGTGTGGCCAAGTAGCACCTTTAGTTAGAGTTGTAGGCTTGTAGCCAGAAATTTTCGAAATTATGAGGGCATTTATTTCGCACGAAAATTTAGACTCGAACCTTGGTCTGATGACGAATTTTGTGCAACCTCCGGCAACACATGATTTTACGTCTGTAACTCCATTCACTGAAACATTGGTTTTATTACTAGTAAGTTTCAATTTCGGATTCGGTAATGAAGGATGATTGTGAGCATTGATCCAATAATGATCTAGCTACGAACTAAAATCCATCTTTTAGAACCACTATTATCCTTATCATAGTGAGAAGCACAAAGGCTAAGCAGGGGTATTTAATACCAGAGACATGAAAACTTGTCGAAGATTTTTTTACTTGGATGGACTTTTTATTTTGAGCCTCACCGTTCAATTTACTATCCACAACTTCATTATAATTGTTCTGGTCTTTGGTTCTATAATTTTCCATATGCAACAGAGTGTTGTGCTTCCCAGAGCACACTTGGCATTTTCTATTATATCTACAATCTTTAACCATGTGCTCCCCTAAGCATTGGAAACATACACGTTTCTCCTATCTTTGGAAGATTTGGCTTAAAATTTCTTGCACTGTGACAAATAATGCTCATCATTGCATAATACACAACAAGGCTTATATTTCTGAGAAAATTGCTCTGAAGACTGAGCTACCAATGAATGAGCCCACGATTTGCCAATGCTACCTTCAATTGACTCTAAAGTGATTATTTGCTTCTCGATGAACTTTTGTAGTTGTTCGATGGAAAGGGGATCTCTCGAATCAGCCAGAAGCTTTTCCCAGTCCTTAAAAATGCTGCTATATAATTTGGTGACATTCAAATACACCAATGGGTCAGTGCCATGAGTGGTAGCAGGTCTATTAAGTGACTTGAGTGAGCCAAGAGCATCAGAAGTACCCGTATAAAATTCCTTGAACTCAGAGTAAGACTCAGATTTCATTGTTTTAGGGGGAAAAAGGCCACTCACAGCCTGATTAACCAGCCTTCATTTATTATCATAAAAATCTGTCAAGGGTTTCCAAGCGACAGGACAATTCTCAGAAATTACCTCAAAATTCTTCATTTTGTCTTTTGCTTGACCTCCAAGATAAAAAGTTAAATAATAGAGTTTGATGACTGGATCGATATTATCCCTTCGATGAATCATCGATTTAAGTAAATCTCTAAAATGAGCCCATTCGGACCAAGCGCCAGTAAACTTGGGTACTTCAATTTTTGGTAAAGTTTGAGACAAGACAGACCTGTACGATGCTTGGGCAACATAGATAGTGTCGTCGTGCTGAACTTGGGACTGTTCGAGGGGAGAAGCTTCGGCTTGATACTCAAGTTCGGGCGAAAATTCTTTGAACTCGCCATTTCTATCCAAGAATGAATCCTCCACAGTATCAGCTGAGTGTGGCTAGTGAAATAATTGTGCTTTTAATCTAGATCCTTTCAACTCAATGTTTTAGTGTGGGTTTTACAAAATTTTTCATACGTATTCCCTAGATTTTCCAAATTAGCAAGTGCACCCCCTATGTTCATTTTATTTTTCCTATTTCATGTAAGGCATCCATTTTGATTCAGTGTTCCAAACGCGCTGTAGAAACCAAGCGAATATAGCACTTACAGTATATGTGAATTTTTCTATTTAAAATATATAATATAAATAATTACAGAATACGAAGCCTTCTTTCTGCTTCATGTTTCTTTGCTACGGATTTCAAACTGATTTATTCGATATACAGTAATATCAAGCGTTATCCAATTAGTATGGTATCCAACAATAGAATGAATATTTTTCAAATTACACTTAATTCTTGTAGTTACTAATGTTAAGATGGAAAATAACTCGAATCACAAATTTATATCAAGTACTAATATAATTTTGAAGAGGGTGAGTTCAAAAATTATATAAATGGTGGAAATGAAATAAAATACACCATTTGCTTTTTTATTTCTCATAGAAAAATATTTACCTTTGAAAAAGGTATACGTTGACGACAAGTAGGTTTCGTATCCCGTAGTTCGTTGTTGAATAAATTCTTATGCGACAAAATTTTTTTATGAAAAAAGAAATTTGAAAATATCACTTTAATAGACATTTTTACCAATACACTATCGTTATATATTCGAGTTTATTTTGTCAATTATGACCCAAGAAAGTAATCGAATCTAGAATCTGATGCCAAGTACTCAACCGGTGTGATTATCCTACCACCAAACAAATATTTTTGCAAATTACACTTACAATCAATTATATGTCAAGTAAAATCTATCAAATGTACGTGAGAAAGTGATAATATGACTCTTTTTCTTTGGTTCATGTTTCTCTGTTACGGATTTCGAACTAATATGCTATTTTTTTGTGAATATATAGATGTATCACTTTCATGGCTTTTTTCATATATTCCAGTTCATTTCGTAAACGATGACACGACAAAGTAGCAAAAATCTAGCATCAACTGACAAGTATTCAACTAGTGTGATAGCCCTAAAAACATTTACCTTTGAAAAAGATATACATTGACGACAAGTATGTTCCGTATCCCATAGTTCGTTGTTGGATAAATTCTTATACGACTAAATTTTTTTATGTAAAAAAAAATTATATCCCAGTAGGGATTGCTTTCAGAAGAGAAGAAATAATGAAATATATCTACCTCATGTTTCTCTCCGTTACGGATTTCGAAACTGATAACCTGAATATCAATTTGCTAATGTTAAGATAAGAAAGTACTGAAATCACAAATCCATGTCAAGTACTTAACTCATATAATTTTGTAGAAGTTTAGTAGAAAAATTATAAATGGTTGAAATCAAATATAATACACCTCGAGCAATTTTTCTTCGTCATAGTAAAAAATGGACCTTTGAAAAAGGTATACGTGGACGACGAGTATGTTCCGTATCCCTATATAATGCTGATGTAGATGTAGGTCCTGATCCCTATAGTTCGTTGTTGAATAAATTCTTATGCGACTAAATTTTGTTACGTAAATAGAACTTTGGAAATGACTGTTTAATCTCAGTCCATCCAAATGCATGTAAAATAATAATATGATTCAAATCTAATATATTTTTGAAAATACAGATGTATCACTTCAATAGATATCTTTACCAACACACGATCATTATATGTTCCAGTATATTATTTCAATGATGACATGAGAAAGTAGCGAAATCTAGCATCAACTGACAAGTATCCAACAGTATGGATAGCCTATACAGAAATAGTATTTTTTCAAAGTACACCCTACAGCAATTGTTGCACGATCTGTTATCAAATGTCAATACACTCCATATCAATTCACTCATGTTCCGATAGAATGTATTAAAATCCAAAATCTATGTCAAGTAGTTACATACATTTCAAATACATCTACCAATGTTGAGATAGAAAGTACTAAAATCACAATTCTATGTCAAGCAGTTGAAAAACTAGTATGTACCACTTTGGAAGGGTTCAGTATTAAATTCATAATAATCTGAAATAGAATAGAATACTCCATAATCGAAATTATCTTTCTCATAATACAAGTAACGATTTTCACTAGAATCTCAAATCCCAATGATAACTACATGAATGAAACTTTTTATATTACAATTCTTAACGTTTGAATATTACAATTCTACATCATGATATTATTTTCATTTTTCAATTGAAATGTATTTATTTTGTTTTACTTCTTTTTTCCAATTTTTTCAGTCAATAGAATTAACAAATGCATACTGGCCACGGGCCCGTTGTTTCACAGTTTCTCGATGGACAGTGTATTTGTATTTTACTTTCACTTCACATACCAATAAAAGATAACCCACTATCCTGAAAATGCTATTTTATATATGTCAACTTACAATATATAAAAAATCCGGATAATTTTTCTCGCTCAAATTACTATTGACTCAAGTTTCGATAAATCTCATTGTGTTTTCACGAGGCTGTATATCATAACTACCAAAGTTATGGTGGAAAGAAGAAAATTTGCCGCGGCGCAAAATAGGCGATTTCGAGCATTTCCATGTCAAAATAATATATAAACAACATCTGGTTGTATTTATGGCCTCTACGATAATTTTTTTCTATTCTGCGATTATTTGTTTTTCATTTGAGACCTGATTGTTTCGAATTGGACTTTTTACTGGTACACTGGTCCGCGTTTTTGGAAGTCGCGGCCAGCCGTGGTGGCCACGGTATTTAGCCTGGCGGCCACGGTATATTGTTGCACGCCGAGCTCGGTAACAGAATTCGTGTTACAACAGTCACACGTCTTATGTAGCTGCGCGCTGACTGTATCAGCATTCTTGTCGGAAAGAGCTCTCCGTGTAGAGGTGAAAATACTCGATGAGAACAATGAACGTAAAACTAAAGATTTTACCAAGCGATGTTTAAGACATGTTTGAAGGATGGAAATTGATTCAACGCCTTTGTTACTTGCAGAAATGTAGATTCAAGAAGCATTGAGCATCAAAATTTTCATCCTTTTCTTTCCGTGTTTGATCAGCATTTTCTATATTACAAACAGGAGCTAGTTTTTTTGAATGAAATGAATTCGCATGAAAGAATCGTACCGTAGATGACTTTCATCGGAAACTGTGAAACGACGGGCCCGTGGCAAGTATGCATTCGTTAATTCCATTGACTGAAAGAATGGAAAAAAGAAGTAAAACAAAATAAATACATTTCAATTGAAGAATGAAAATAATATCATGATGTAGAATTGTAACATTCAAACGTTAAGAATTGTAATGTAAAAAGTTTCTTTCATGTAGTTATCATTAAGATTTGAGATTCTAGTGAAAATCGTTACTTGTATTATGAAAAAGATAATTTCGATTATGGAGTATTCTATTCTATTTCAGATTATTATGAATTTAATACTGAACCCTTCCAAAGTGGTACATACTAGTTTTTCAACTGCTTGACATAGAATTGTGATTTTAGTACTTTCTATCTCAACATTGGTAGATGTATTTGAAATGTATGTAACTACTTGACATAGATTTTGGATTTTAATACATTCTATCGGAACATGAGTGAATTGATATGGAGTGTATTGACATTTGATAACAGATCGTGCAACAATTGCTGTAGGGTGTACTTTGAAAAAATACTATTTCTGTATAGGCTATCCATACTGTTGGATACTTGTCAGTTGATGCTAGATTTCGCTACTTTCTCATGTCATCATTGAAATAATATACTGGAACATATAATGATCGTGTGTTGGTAAAGATATCTATTGAAGTGATACATCTGTATTTTCAAAAATATATTAGATTTGAATCATATTATTATTTTACATGCATTTGGATGGACTGAGATTAAACAGTCATTTCCAAAGTTCTATTTACATAACAAAATTTAGTCGCATAAGAATTTATTCAACAACGAACTATAGGGATACGGAACATACTTGTCGTCCACGTATACCTTTTTCAAAGGTCCATTTTTTACTATGACGAAGAAAAATTGCTCGAGGTGTATTATATTTGATTTCAACCATTTATAATTTTTCTACTAAACTTCTACAAAATTATATGAGTTAAGTACTTGACATGGATTTGTGATTTCAGTACTTTCTTATCTTAACATTAGCAAATTGATATTCAGGTTATTAGTTCGAAATCCGTAACGGAGAAACATGAGGTAGATATATTTCATTATTTCTTCTCTTCTGAAAGCAATCCCTACTGGGATATAATTTTTTTTTACATAAAAAAATTTAGTCGTATAAGAATTTATCCAACAACGAACTATGGGATACGGAACATACTTGTCGTCAATGTATATCTTTTTCAAAGGTAAATGTTTTTAGGGCTATCACACTAGTTGAATACTTGTCAGTTGATGCTAGATTTTGCTACTTTGTCGTGTCATCGTTTACGAAATGAACTGGAATATATGAAAAAAGCCATGAAAGTGATACATCTATATATTCACAAAAAAATAGCATATTAGTTCGAAATCCGTAACAGAGAAACATGAACCAAAGAAAAAGAGTCATATTATCACTTTCTCACGTACATTTGATAGATTTTACTTGACATATAATTGATTGTAAGTGTAATTTGCAAAAATATTTGTTTGGTGGTAGGATAATCACACCAGTTGAATACTTGGCATCAGATTCTAGATTCCATTACTTTCTTGGGTTATAATTGACAAAATAAACTCGAATATATAACGATAGTGTATTGGTAAAAATGTCTATTGAAGTGATATTTTCAAATGATATATTCGATTTAAATTATATTATTCTCTTACATACACTTGAATAGACTAAGATCAAACAGACATTTTCAAATTTCTTTTTTTATAAAGAAATTTTGTCGCATAAGAATTCATTCAACAACGAACTATGGGATACGAAACCTACTTGTCGTCAACGTATACCTTTTTCAAAGGTAAATATTTTTCTATGAGAAATAAAAAAGCAAATGGTGTATTTCATTCTATTTTCACCATTTATATAATTTTTGAACTCACCCTCTTCAAAATTATATTAGTACTTGATATAAATTCGTGATTCGAGTTATTTTCCATCTTAACATTAGTAACTACAAGAATTAAGTGTAATTTGAAAAATATTCATTCTATTGTTGGATAACCATACTAATTGGATAACGCTTGATATTACTGTATTTCGAATAAATCAGTTTGAAATCCGTAGCAAAGAAACATGAAGCAGAAAGAAGGCTTCGTATTCTGTAATTATTATATTATATATTTTAGATGTATTTAAATAGTAAAAGAACTAAAAGACATCTTGCAATTTTTTCTCCACTCAAAAAAATTTAGTCACTTAAGCATTTATATATTTACAAAAAAAATATAATGAATTCTACCTAAAAACATTTAGTCGATTGAAAATTTAACCAACAACGAACCACAGGTTAAGGAATATATTTGTCGTTAAGTATATCTTTTTCAAAGGTGAGATTTTACTACGAAAAATAAAATTGCTTATGTTATCGGATGTACTGGCATAATTTTCAGACCATATTAACCCATTAAGGCCCATGGCCAGACCAGCGGAGATATCATAAAACTTATTATTGGATAATGTTATTTTTTGAAAAAAAAATACCCGTGTTTTTTCTTTTTCCATTTCCATTGTTTAAACAATAATTATTTAAACAAATTGCACCCATAGTCGTAAATTCGAGATAGTAATGGTGTCAATCGATTCTACATAAAAAACCAAGAAAAAAACGTGAAATACATTTTTTGGATTTGAGGCTTATTTTTCTGGTACTCGCGCTATAAACAATTGGAATTCAGTAAAACCGAGAAAAAGTGGCTTCGGCCCATGCCTACGCTATCACCATGGGATGAAAACTGATTGCGGGATCCCGTGCTTTTTTAAAAATTATGACTATACTTGATATGACTGTATATGAAATTAATCAGTTTGAAATCCGTAACAGAGAATCATGAAGCAGAAAGAAGGCTCCATATTCTGTAATTATTATCTTAGACGCATTGAAAAAGAATAAGATTGAAAAGACATCTTGCCATTTTTACCCACTCAAACAAATTTAGTCGCTTAAGCATTCATTCAACAATGAACCACAAAATACGGAACATACTAGTCTCCAACGTGGGCCTTTTTCAAAGGTAAAATTTTAATCATGAAAAAGAAATCTGCTTATGGTGTATTCCATCTTATTCAAACCATTTATATAATTTTGGTACTATACCTCTAAAAAAATATATGAGTTAAATACTTGATGTGAATTTGTGATTTGAGTACTTTCCCATCTTAAGAAATTGTTTTGGATTAAAATTTGAACAGCTACGAGAATTAAGGGGGTAGCCTACCTAAATTTCAACATGGTTAAAAAAAAATCGTACGAGGCTGTGAATTATATTCTTAATTCATTTTTTTACGGCGGTTTCAATGACGTATCGACCATCCCGGAAAAAAATTTTTTCACTGTGAAAAAATTTTTTCAAATTTTAGAACGTACTTGGGATTTTTTTTCTCGGTTCCTAGGAGTCTAATCGCAAAACCGATACGTACGTTTGTGGACATTGTATTGAGAAACCCTCAAAAAAATTTTCAGCCCAAACCACTGAAAATAAGTCTCAATTATTCTAGTAGGCTACCCCCTTAAGTGTACATTTAAAAGTATTCATTCTGCAGTAGGATTATCATACTAATTAGATACTTGTCATTCAAAGCTTTCTCGTATTACTATTGACAAAATCCATCTGGAATGTATAACTAGATTTGATGCAGCTTTATATGCAATTTACTATACTAAATGCAACTAAAACGAAACGATATTGCTTTGATAATATCTTGCAGATGGAAGAGTAGCGAACCTTTTTAAAGAAAGGTACAAGTAGTTTACCAGTAAAGAATGGTTTTATGGGAGGTATATTTTGGACTGAATTACAATTGTAAAATTTAGCGATATTTTGAAATGGGCTCACTTGACAAATAGATTGTGCCGAAACTATCAGAGATATCGTGATGAAATTTTTTTTGTATTTTCATTACTGTAAAGGTACTCTAAATCACAATCTCATTTCGTAGGTATGATTTGGAAACTTGAAATAAAATCTCGAAAAATGGCTTGCTTTTTGGTTTTATTTTTCCCTTTCCACCTATTTTGCATCAACAATATTCGAGATTAATGTTTCGAAATACTTAATCCTCATGCAAAATTCCATAACGAAACTTTTTTTCTCTAAATCATTTTCCGGAGACAATCTCAAAGGTGAAAAGTCCGAGATAGCAAGTTTCCGAAGTAGATGAGTCTAAGACTAACATGTTTTAAAGACCCAACATTACTTTCTGCCCATGTTATGATCATTGGCAGACTGATTTTGACATACGACTTGAGACCATGTCTTGATGTACTTTCGTTTTCGGCCGACAATACTTTTGGATCACGGCATATAAAGCTCAAAAATATGTGCTCCAGTGTGGAAGAACCACATAGGAGACTGAGATGAACTACGAATGGGCTAATTGCATATTGTCAAGCTCCCTCATATATAGACGGTAGAGCGCCAACTCTCTTGCGAGAGAGCGCCGCACTGTATCTTATACGCGTGCGACTCAATGCCTCGCCATCTACAGGCGCGCTATCGTACTAGGTCGGTTACACGAAAATGAGCTTACACTCGTCAATTGTATAAAGCTCATTGAAAATTGAATCAAATCTTACTGTAATTGCATTGAAAAAACCCCAGAATGTTATTATGATCATTCATATATTCATATATATAATGTAAATCTTTATACCTTGAGATTTTTTATCAGAATGAAATCTCACATGAAGAATAAAAACAAACAATTCAGAGCATTTAGTTGAAATCATTTATTTTCATAGGATACTATTTCTACCTTTATGCAGTATCATTAACAGAGTAGTGGAGATAGAGTAGCGGAAATTAATATTTTTATATACATATAAAACATTGACATTGTATGTACAGTGATAATATAATAATTTTATAATATAATCTGTTGATGGATAATATGATCTAGAATCAATTGTCTTTCACTGAGTATTTATCTGAAAATTTCAACACATTTACTGAAATATGTTGTGCTGTAAACGTCTTCTTCTTG
Organism: Aphelinus atriplicis; assembly: GCA_020882685.1. Classification (NCBI taxonomy): domain Eukaryota; kingdom Metazoa; phylum Arthropoda; class Insecta; order Hymenoptera; family Aphelinidae; genus Aphelinus; species Aphelinus atriplicis. Next base: position 578,616 of record JAJGQD010000006.1, on the reverse strand, counting down.
CGGATTCATATTCATGTAAGATGTTATTATCGCCAAAAATCTAATACGTGTATTGAAACAGGTTGTGCTGAAGAAGTCTTCCACTTGCATATTCATGTGTATATTAAGACAATCTGTTATTGCTGAGAACTTATTTTCTCATCTTGTATGACTATTTGTAAAAGCTCCAGTTGCCAGTCTAATATCACTTGTCTTATATTGAGTATTTATCTGAAAAGTCCAACGCGTCCACTGAAATATGTTGTGCTGTAGCAGTCTTCTTCTTGCTCATTCCTGTATATATAATGTAACAGGTATAAATAGTTACCCAATATTTTCACAGTAATCTGTGATTCATTTCCATATTCGTAAATTATATGAGCTGACGGATAAGGAGCTGGTAAAGTCGACAGTCTTGAATTACATTGATCATCTCACAATTGTCGGATACTGAAATCACTCACAAAAGTTTCAATGAAGCTAATACTCATAACATGTCTAGACGTCTCCTCTTGTAGAGATGTAGAGCTTCATCCATAAGCTGCTTTATCTCACAGCTGTTTTTCGCTATTAACTGTTCATACTTTTTCACTCAATGACAATTACCCAATATTTTCACAATAATCTGTGATTCATTTCCATATTCGTAAATCATATGAGCTGGCGGATAAGGAGCCTGTAACGTCAACACACTTGAGTTACACTGATCATCTCCCCACATAGCATGCAACATTGCGTTGAAATATTTCACTGAAATATTTCAGTGCAAGATTTCAGCAAGATTGCTGCAATATTTCAATGCAGCTTTCGGAAGCGGATTTGGTATCTTTCAATGAAATATTTCAAAAATATTGCAGCAACATTTCATGAAAGATTCAACGAAATATTTCACAATATTACAATAAAATATTGCAGTGCAAGATTACTGCAAGATTTCTGAAATATTTTCCTGAAATATTCTATGCAACATTGCTGCAAAATTCCTGCAAGATTTGACTGCAAGATTGAGGACAGTCAAAAGCTGCATTGAAATATTGCAGATATATTGCATTGCAAGATTTCATGCAGTATTGCTGCAAGATTTCTGCAAGATTCTTCTGCAAGCTCATGTAAAGTCAAAGGCTACATTGGAATATTGCAGAAATATTGCATTGCAAGATTTTATGCAATATTACTGCAAGATTTCTGCAAGATTCAACTGAAAGACCCTGAGAAGTCAACGACTGCAGTTAAATGTTGCAGATATATTGCATTGCAAGATTTCATGCAGTATTGCTGCAAGATTCTGCTGCAAGATTCTGCTGCAAGATTGAGGACAGTCAGAAGCTGTATTGAAATATTGCAGAAATATTGCATTGAAACATTTCATGTAATATTGCTGCAAGATTTCTGCAAGATTCTGCTGCTAGATTGAGGACAGTCAACAGCTGCATTAAAATATTGCAGAAATATTGCATTGTAACATTTCATGCAATATTGCTGCAAGCTTTCTGCAAGATTGGACTGCAAGAAAACGAAGCGATATGGCAATGACGAGGTCCGGTGGCGGGGGACAAGTGCGACGCCTATTGGCTCTGCCGCGCCGTTGCCCGCCGAGCGGTTTGGTGATTGTGCCGCGCGTCCACAAATAACGAGCACGAGTGGCACACAATATTTTTGTTAAAATTATGATTAGGTGGGTGGGTGAGGGTTATAAAATGAGCACTTAGTACTCATTTTCAATAGTTCCGGCACCGCACTACACAGCCGATAAATGTGTAAACCCCTCTCGGGGGTCACAACTTAAATATAACATCCAAGATTTATATTGTTAGAATCCGTGGTGGTCCCGGGGCAAAGCTTTTGCTTCGCGACCCAAGGATCGGTGGTTCGCGCCCGACCCCCCCGAATTTTTTTTTTTATTTAGTTGAATCTGATAGAATCATCCAATTTTTTGGGAAGTATAAACTCAACGGACCAAAATGAAAAACTTTTATATTTGAAAATAATTTTCGAAATTTATTTAAGTTTACTTGACCCCAGGGCATATGGGGTAATTCATTCTGCAGGTAGAAATTGATATGATTTTGAATGAATATATTTTCAAGGCATAAGTAACTTGCCAAATGACTTTTTTTTTTGTTCATTAGATTGATTCTATCCAAAAGTTTCATAAATTTGACATGTATATATATATATTCTTATTGAATTTAAAAATTAAGTGAATTCAACATGTCTGCCATAAAACATCTGGATAAAATGAATACAATGAACAAGAAAAGATCAAACTCATTTCAACTTAAAATTCTATTAAAAGTATATATTTTTATGATGAATAATCTTAATTCATGTGTAAAATCATTGAATTCTTCTGCAATCACAATGATATAACGATCATAAATAACATTATTCATCAGTGATGGATTCCATTCTCCCTTATGAAAATATTCATGTTATTGCATCTATCAGCAATTAAGGAGATTTTATCTGCCAATTTATTATGTTAATCAATTCAAGCATAAAAAAATGTATTATATAGATGTTTATTATTCTTACACGTGTATCATACATATTAACGTAGATGTTTTATTCAAATTGTATTGAATTAATAAATTGTATTAACGTGATTTGGCAAGTTACTTATGCCTTGAAAATTTATTTATTGAAATCATATCAATTTCCACCTGTAGGATGAATTATCCCATGTGCCCTGAGGTCAAAACGTTCAATAAATTTCGAAAATTATTTTCTAATATAAAAGTTTTTTATTTTGGTCCGTTGAGTTAATACTTTCCAAAAAACCGTTCGCCGGGCGCGGCGCGGCCGCCGTGGTAGAGCCAATAGGTGTCGCGCTCGTCCCCCGCCACCGGACCTCGTCATCGCCATACCACTTCGTTGCTGCAAGATCCTGAGAAGTCGAAAGCTTCATTGAAATATTGCAGAAATATTGCATTGAAACATTTCATGCAATATTGCTGCAAGATTTCTGCAAGATTCTTCTGCAAGCTCATGTAAAGTTGAAGGCTACATTGAAATATTGCACAAATATTTCGATGGAAGATTTCATGCAATATTGCTGCAAGATTTCTGAAAGATTCTGGTCGCTTACATCGAATTCAATGTGGGAAAATGTATACGAATTCTCACTATGAGACGAGGCGCGAACCCGTGATTCTTTGGACGCGGCACAAAATTCTTGCCGCCAGACCAGCACACACTTTTATAATACATAATTCCGTCAATGCTGTATTCAAATTCTGATCTTCCGAAAGGAACTATAATATTGCACCAACCTTGCAGAAATATTGATTAAGAGATTTAAAGGGTTTCAAAAAATCGGCTCTCAAATATTGCAGTAATCTTGCAGCAATCTTTCCATGCAATATTTCAAAGTTGTATTTCTAGAATCTTGCAGAAATATTGCATTGCTCCTTGCAATACCGATAGGTGGCGACTCGCTTCTCGCAAGTAAAACTGTATGCCTCTGTCTATATATCAGCATCCACAATTTTTGGTACCAAACTCGATTCCAACTCTTATTTCTGAGTCAAACTGGAAAAACTATTTTTGTGAGAGTCTCTACCGCATTCTCAAACTAGAGAGTCATTGAAGAGTTCCCGATAATCTAAAATTATTCACAGGTTTGTCAGCACTGGAATATTGTAGCAATCTTGCAGCAATCTTTCAATGCAATATGCTCAATCATGTTAGTAAAATCTTGCAGAAATATTGCAGTGCAAGATTTCTGCAATATTTCAAATTTTCCTAGCCAATACTGCAATATCTAGTATCAATCTCTAAATGCAATATTGCAAACAGATATTGCTGAAATGTTGCTTGAAAGATTCGGAGGCTGTCGATGAATAGGCAGTGAAGTGTCGATAAAGCTAACAATCATAACATATCTAGTCGTCTCCTCCTGTAAAGTTGTGGAGCGTCATTACAAGCTGCTTCCCATCATAGCTGTTATTCTCGCATATACCTGTTCATTGCTTATCACTTTATTACAATATTTAAGCAATCTATGAGCTGGCGGATAAGGAGCTGGTAACGTCAACTTTCTTGAGTTCCACTGATCATCTGACAATTGTCAGATACTGAAATCACTCACTGAAGCTAATACTCATAACACATCTAGACGTCTTCTCTTGTAGACATATGAATATTCAAATAAGGTGTAATTGTCGTAAAAGACTGACATACACTATTCTGTAGAAGTCTTCTATTTGCTTATTCATGTTCATATTAAGTCAATCTTTTATTGGCGAAAACTCATTTTCTCATCTTGTATAATGAGTTTTGCCAGCTCCTGTGGCCCGTATGAAAATACTGAGCAGTTGTAGCCTTTTAACTTCATTCAGATCTATTTTTGAACTGCAAAAAAAAGTGATTAATTAGATTCATTAACCAGTCAATGAATAACCTCAAATCAAATCTCTTCAAAAAAGAAAATAATCTACCTTGAAAAGTATATCAGCACCAGCAAACAGGTCAGTCCCATGTCAAACAACTCAATCAATTTAAAGTCGTATTGACAAAGCTGCTGGAGTAGCTAAGATGACGTCTAGCACAATTGCACTTTTCATCACAACTGCCCATATATGTTTGCCTACCAGCTGTTTACTACGACGATACTACTATAACTATATAGTATATTTATATATATATATATACCTCTTCATCACTATCATTCGAGAACCACGTTGAGAACCACGCTCGCAATAGGCCTCGAACCGCTCTCACGTAATATACGTCAGTGGTGGGAAAAATTTTCTGTGCGAGATTTTGCGAGAGGTTCAGAGTGTCTGTCGTCTGCTCGTCGACTTATACCTCCTATACCCAAATAACCAGGTCCATTTTCGTAAATCTTTCCTGACGTAATTAAACGCAACTGAATGCAGTTTTTGCTGGTAACCATCGCAAAACTGCAGGACAGAGGTTTGGAGAAAAATATTTCCAGGTGCGCGGTCAAACCGCAAACGAGCCTTATATAATGGCTTGTCGCGTCCCCTCGCTTGCTGCGCATACTTGTCGTCGGTGGGGCTGACGCGCCACCTGATACCCAAACAGCAATGATTGCCAGATCAAGTGTTCCAACTCCAACTCCAAAAATATCTATCTCCATGAGGGGATAGAACTATTCTCTAACCTTGTGATAACAGTAATCAAGTATGTCTAAAAACAGTGCTACTGACGTACAGCATCTCTAAATTATCCCAATATACCACAAGGAGTGGGACTGATTCTCAAGATAATCAATGTGAGGGGGCTGTGAATATGACCGTTCAATATCAGAATGCCAAATATACTATTGAGAAAGAGCATAACTAGTATACAATACACAAAATTCGAAAAAGCGACAATGCTCCACTCATAAGCATGTGAATTTACCTCAAATACCGAATATGGATATGATCAAGCCGATAAGGTCCCAAACGACAGAATTTTTCCCAATTTACACTGGGTCAATGCCTTAACAGTTGAATAATTAACCCAAAATTATATGAAGTGCAGACCACCGCACTTGTATGAGTATTTCCATAGTATACTCGCTTCACTCAGGAGTGTATTCGTCTCATCATTACAAATGAGCGAAAAGAAAATGCTCAACAGTGAGCCCAGAAAAAATAGCTAGGCAGCCCCACGACTGCCTTTCTAAGTGAAAATTATGATTGATATTGGCTCCAATGAGCCCCGATTCTCAACTATCCTGAAACTGGGTGACGTAACCTCCACAGCCAACCAGGCCTGGTGTCGCTTGGAGATCGTCTATTACCCGCACGCGGCAGTCTCTCAAGGCCTCGTTGGGCTGGCGTGGCTTACTAGACGGAGAGCTGGTCCCCAGCCAGCTGCCCAAAAATATGTATGGCTGGAAAGGGTATTATTCGATAGATACGATGATTAGAATTGAAAAAGTCTAATGGTAAAAGTTCGAAAGCTGTTGCGTTCTAGGAGAAAAATGCGGAAAACTGGAAAACAATAGATTACAAAGGGTCTCATAAGTGCAGTAGTAAAGTTGTAAATCGTAGTGTTTATGAACCTGAAATCGATCCTCCAAAAAAAGGGTCACCCGTGGAGAAGATAGAGGCTCTCTGCGAGGACTCATACACTCCCTCTCTCTCGGCCGGTCCAACATATGTCAACTACTGCACCGAGGCTCTCGCGTCCCTTTTTTCTTATACCTGGGAGATGCAGCTCATCCGCAACGCTTTCCCTCAACCATGTATTTCCACATTTTTTTCACTTGGCGTAGAAATATACAAATGTTTATGTACAAATTTATAAATTTTAATGAGAATTGAACAAGAGTTATTTCATTTGAAATTAATTCTTCTTAGAGTCAGAGGCGCTACTTTTGTCAATGCTTCAAAAACATACGACAATATCGAATATAAAAATCTCACAGAAACTACTTGAGCTATGGGGCTCATAGACTGCGATGACATAATAAGGTAGGTGTACCCAATATGCGCCAGGACCCAATATGCGCCACCCTTCGTATTTCATATATACGCGCGTCTAGAGCATCGCCGCGGCACAGAATCTTGTCGGCAATGCTAAATAATGAGGAAAGAAAACATTTTCACCGATCGGGAACCCTTATACCAACTTGTTACAGCTCGTTTTATCCATTTTTTCGCCAATTTTCATTCTCGATCTAATTTCGCTCAGGTAAGTGCGAATTTTTTTAATACCCTTAAACTGGGCCAAAAAAATCGACCGATATATCGTTTGATTCCTTGACATCCCATCTACATCATCCAATTTTTTTTTTCATCTTACGCCCTTTTTATCAACCGTTTCAATAGCTCTTCGTTATTTTTATCAAATGTACCCATTATGCGCCACCCCTATTTTCTTGTTCCAGCTGCTACAATCAACCCATTCATGGTAAATATCCGCCAAACAGGGTCGGAAGAAAATTTAGTTCAAGCTTTGGAGCAGGTCAAGAAAGGTGAGACATCGCAGAGGATGGCTTCGACTATATATAAGACTAGCTACAACAAACGCGCTGCGCGCGATCTATACATGTGTGCGTTTCAAAATCATATTTCAATTATTGTTTCCACGATTCTTGACCAGAATAGTTTTGACGTACATCTCAATTCATTTCATGATGTAAATTTCTAAAAGCTAAATGAATAACCGAACCCTACATTCCTATGATCCGTGTAAAAACTATATAAGTATTAGAAAGAACCATCGAGCACTGACATCAATTTCTATTTAAATAATCCTGAGTTATCGACCCTTGAGCTCGCAAGACGATTTCAGATTTTTAACACTAAACGATCCATCAAACCACATACACATAAAACTTGCAAATCAGACATCTTAACCTAACAGAGTTATCCTATCCGGCAACTGTTGAAAACTAAAAGGTAGCCTAAAATATCCACGTACCATCAAATTCACATACCTACAATTATAGTTTTGAAAATAAATTGTCGAAACTTATGACAGCATCGCGAACGAAACTGACTATCCTAACCTATATAATATCATGTCATCGGCTACTCTCTATCTATATATACATCTCACACTATATCTATATACACCCCACTACAAATCACGTGGTTAGATCTACACCAATCATATCACGAGTTAATGCCATCACTCTAGAGGCCATCACTTTTCATATGAGGATACCTCTTCGAACATTTCAACAATATGTCAAACAAAACATATGCAAAAAAAGGAAAATGAGTCGACCATATGCGTTAACGACAGTACAGAACGAAGAATTATGTAGTCGAATTGAACGCTTAGCAGATATTGGCTATCCTATAATGAGAAAAATTTTGAGGTTATGCGTTTATAAGTACTGTCTAGGAAAAAACATCAAACAGAATTTTTCTACCATCATGACAATAGCTAGTCTCAAATAGGTTCGGACATTTTTTAAATTGAACTCTTCCATTTCAGTGAGAACATCTCAATTATATTTAAAATTACACTAAAAAGAATGTTCATCAATTCGAGAGATTAATATTGGAACTAGATGTTGCATAAGTTAATTTTATTGATTCAAAAACAACGGTTTTTCATGAATTTTAACTGAAAACTTGATTTGATTTAGGTTGTTAGAAGTTCATATAATCTATGTACTATGGTTCAATCAAAGACAAAATGTATTTTTCAATAAGATTATATCAGAAATATACTTTTTTGTTTGTATTTTATTCATTTCAGACATGCTTCATGCTTCAAATTGGATGAAAAGAAGTATTTTCAGGGTGGCGCCATATTGGGTACACTAAAAATTTTTTCCCGAAAAAATTTTTTTTTTAAAAACCGCGGTATCTTAGCGTAGAACTGTTCAAATTAAAAAAAAAACTCAGCTCATTTTGTAGGTATTGAGTAGACCTTTCATTTGACACCAATTATGTTAGAAAATATTCATTTGACGCTGTGTAGTGACCTTCCTTGCTTAGGTGGCGCATATTGGGTACAGGTACCTTATATAAAATGTTTAATGAAGCATGCGCAATTGTGATTCCAAAACAATTGAGAAATTTTTTCGCATATTATTTAATCCTAGATAAATCTACTCTTTCTTCACAACTTTGGGATCAATATAGAAATTCAATTAGTAAAAATTTCTCAGAAGACTCAGAGAATAAAATTTTGAACGAAATCTACATCTACATCTACATCTACATTATTATAAGATGGATCCGTATATTTTTCTGGTTCACCGTCCGTTATTGCTTTCGGAAATATTTGTTGATGAAATATATTTTACAATATTCTTTAACTAAGAGTTGTTTTTAATTCCAATATAAACATCTTCTAAATATTTCAGAAGGGTACGCTAATCTACACCTATTTTCAATTTAGTTCATAAAGAATTGAATGGAAAGATATAATTGTAGTCCTCGATCTCACTTCTGATCCGCCATACTGAAGATACCTCGAAATTGTATAGTTTTGGTTTCGCATCATTGAGAAATCAGACGGGAATTTTTTTTTCACACCATTTACCAAGACATCGGTGAGAAATTTTTTACATTCCCTATACGCCCACCAAAACTCGAATTTTTCAAAATTTCTTTTCTATAGAAATGTAGTCCTCGATCCCACCTTCTGATCCGCAATACCAGAGATACCTTGAAACTGTATAATTTTCGTTTTGCATCATTAAAAAAATTGATGGAAATTCTCGATTGGCACCGCACCATTTACGTTCTCAGAGAATACGCCCACGCATCAATGTTTTCAAATTTTTCAACATAAATTATGAAAGCGCTCATGCTCCTCTAACGATCTGCTCGAACAAAATTTCGAAAAATCAACCCTTTGTACGTTTTTGAAGGGGATCTCACAGGGACATGGGTAAAAAATTTTTAAATTCTCCATACGTCCACCACAACTCGAATTTTTCAAATTTTTTTTTTCTATAGAAATGTAGTCCTCGATCTCACCATTCGATCCGCAATACCAAAGATACCTTGAAACTGTATAATTTTGGTTTTGCATCATTAAGAAATTTGACGAAAATTTCCGATTGTCACCACACCATTTCCTTTCTTAAAGAATACGCAGACGCATCAATATTTTCAGATTCATTGACTCGAATTAAGAAAACGTCCCGGCTTCTTTATCGATCTGATCGAACAAATTCTCGAAAAATTAACCCTTTGTACGTTTTTACAAGGGGGTCCCGGACATTTTTTAAATTCTCCATACGCCCACCAAAACTCGAATTTTTCAACATTTTTTTCAATGGAAATGTAGTTCTCGATCCCACCATTCGATCCGTCATACTAAATATACCTCGAAACTGTCATATCATTGTTTCCGAGAGGAAGAAAGGTAAACCAGAACAATATACGGATCCATCTTATTATAATGCTGATGTAGATGTAGGTCCTGATCCCTATAGTTCGTTGTTGAATAAATTCTTATGCTACTAAATTTTGTTACGTAAATAGAATTTTGAAAGTGACTGTTTAATCTCAGTCCATCCAAATGCATGTAAAATAATAATATGATCCAAATCTAATATATTTTTGAAAATACATATGTATCACTTCAATAGACATCTTTACCAACACAATCGTTATATGTTCCAGTATATTATTTTAATGATGACATGGAAAGTAGCGAAATCTAGCATCAACTGACAAGTATCCAACAGTGTGGATAGCCTATACAGAAATAATATTTTTTCAAAGTACACCCTAAAGCAATTGTTGCACGATCTGTTATCAAATGTCAATACACTTCATATCAATTCACTCATGTTCCGATAGAATGTATTAAAATTCAAAATCTATATCAAGTAGTTACATACATTTCAAATACATCTACCAATGTTGAGATAGAAAGTACTAAAATCACAATTCTATGTCAAGCAGTTAAAAAACTAGTATGTACCACTTTGGAAGGGTTCAGTATTGAATTCATAATAATTTGAAATCGAATAAAATACTCCATAATCGAAATTATCTTTCTCATAGTCCAAGTAACGATTTTCACTCGAATCTCAAATCCCAATGATAACTACATGAATGAAACTTATTACATTACAATTCTTAAGGTTTGAATGTAACAATTCTACATCATGATATTATTTTCATTCTTCAATTAAAATGTATTTATTTTGGTTCACTTCTTTTTACCATTCTTTTCAGTCAATGGAATTAACAAATGCATACTTGCAACGGGCCCGTTGTTTCACAGTTTCCGATGAAATTCATCTACGGTACGATTCTTTCATGCGAATTCATTTCATTCAAAAAAACTAGCTCCTGCTTGTAATATAGAAAATGCTGATCAAACACGGAAAGAAAAGGATGAAAGTTTTGATGCTCAATGCTTCTTGAATCTACATTTCTGCAAGTAACAAAGGCGATAAATCAATTTCCATCCTCCAAACATGTCTTAAACATCCCTTGGTCAAATCTTTAGTTTTATGTTCATCGTTCTCATCAAGTATTTTCACCTTTATTGAAGAACATCTAGAACTCATTCGAGTAACATAATATTATTTCTTTCAAAACAGTATATTCTAGCTTTGAACACCTTTATCTCTGATTTGCAAGAACATTTACCGAGAGATTGATATGCCTCAGATATTATCATGATATACTGCCTCGTGAAAACACATTGAGTTTTATCGAAACTTGAGTAAATAGTAATTTGAACGAGAAAAATTATCCGAATTTTTTATATATTGTAAGTTTAGTTTATCGAATTCAGTTTATCGGAAACTGTGAAACAACGGGCCCGTGGCAAGTATACATTTGTTAATTCTATTGACTGAAAAAAATGGAAAAAATAAGTAAAACAAAATAAATACATTTCAATTGAAAAATGAAAATAATATCATGATGTAGAATTGTAATATTCAAACGTTAAGAATTGTAATGTAAAAAGTTTCATTCATGTAGTTATCATTGGGATTTGAGATTCTAGTGAAAATCGTTACTTGTATTATGAGAAAGATAATTTCGATTATGGAGCATTCTATTCTATTTCAGATTATTATGAATTTAATACTGAACCTTCCAAAGTGGTACATACTATTGCTTTCTCAAAGAGAAAGCTTTGTAATGGGGCAAAAATCGACCCACCGAATCAGACCTCGGGACCTCGATTTTCGTAATCTACGGGTCGAAAAACATGGAAATCCAAAAGTGTCTGTATGTATGTATGTGTGTGTGTGTGTGTGTGTGTGTGTGTGTGTGTGCGTCCCGTTTTTTTTTCGTCCACGATAACTCTCGAAGGAATGGTCCGATCGTCTTGAAATTTTTCACACAGGTTAATCGCGGCAAAATCTCGAGTGAGTTCAATTTTCAGCGAAATCCGTTGTTTATTTCCTTAGCAACCGTTGTTAAGGTGTCTATTTTTTCGTTTCTTTCGTCCACGATAACTCCCGAAGGAATGATCCGATCGTCTTGAAATTTTGCACACCGGTTAGTTGTGACAAGATCTAGTCCAAGTTAAATTTTCAGCAAAATCCGTTGGTTATTTCGCTAGCAACCGTTCCTAACGTGTTTTCTCACAAATCCTTATGAGTACTCATTGGGGCAAGCCGGAAAATCAGTTTTAAGTCACACTCGATGGCCAAGGACACTGAATTGTTGTATTTTCTCCATAGCAACGGTTGTTTACCTCCCTAGCAACAGTTACGAAGGTTGGAAATCATTAATTTATGACCCATTTCCATCATTTTCGACGGCAAAGGACACAAAATCTTCCCAATTAGCTCCTTATCAACCGTTGTTCATCGCCCTAGCAACCGTTGCTAAGGGAAAGAAAAATTCATGTAAGTTTCGTTTCCAGTATTTTCAACGTGCTATAGAGAAAATTGGGAAAATTTGGTGTCTTTTGCCGTCGAAAATGATCAAAATAGATTTTGAATTGATCATTTCCAACCTCAGCCGTCGAAAATGATCAAAATGAGTCTTCGAGTTTGTTAAATACGGACTTAAGGGCAGGACGGATCGATTTTAACCACCATTAAACCGTATGACAGTCACAAGATGAATTGATCGAAAAATTAAGCAGGTCTAAATGCCTCGCATCGTGTAGAACCTAGAACCGTTTGCTTTGTTGCATTTGATCAAATAATAAGAGAGCCCGGGCAGACATCAACACTCGCAACATAGTTTGGTCAATTGAAAAAGAACGACACTTTACACAGTCACAAAGATACGAATTGAACTGATTAAATAATATTTTTGTAATTTTTGAAAAATAAATGATAGTATCTACGCTAGTGGAATGGTGAAAATACAGGTTTGGGATGCGTTTGTGGGTGATGTTGAAGCCTCTTTGAGAAAGCATACTGCTAAGGCACTTGGCAGCGGTTTTTTAACTGCTTGACAGAGAATTGTGATTTTAGTACTTTCTATCTCAACATTGGTAGATGTATTTGAAATGTATGTAACTACTTGACATAGATTTTGAATTTTAATACATTCTATCGGAACATGAGTGAATTTATGTGGAGTGTATTGACATTTGATAACAGATCGTGCAACAATTGCTGTTGTAATGGTCCGACCGTTATTTAGAGGGGCGGTTGGGCGAAATACCCCTATATTGGTTGGAATGTTTGTTATTGGAAGGTGTCTCGATCCGTTATCCGTGTGTAAGACCGCTCGGTCACTTACATATTCCCTAATCCGTCCCTAATCCGTCCGGCGCCTGGTTGTCCTTGGCTGGAGCTTGGCAGCGTGGCAGCCGAGTAGTCCATGGCGCGCTGGGCCGTATATGCGTATTGGTTCCGGATGCATGTGTGATGAGGAGGGGGGGGGTGTTGTTAATAAATCCACTTCATGTGCACTAGCACTAAACTTTATTACGTTACCAAATCTTATATTTAACACTCGATCCCGCGTGGTTGGATCGTTCTATATAATTCTGTAGATGTAAGTATGCTACGCGTTCGCGGGGGAGCTGCGCCGCTCGCGTGCTCCATGTCCGGCCACCCGTGTGGCATCCGTGATTAGCACAGATCAACTCCGTCGTGTCCGCCGCGGCCGCTTCTTTTATAAGCGTCGTGACGTCACGTCAAGATACGCTTGCAGGGCGCAAAGCGCGGGCGCGAAACGGTTGGGAAGCGCAGTTGCACTTCGCGAGAATCACCTCTCCCTCATGGAGTGATAACAAGCGCGCGTGGCTCAGCGTCTTTCCTCCGTTCGCACGCGCGAACACTTATGACTACGAAGCGCGCTCGCTTCGTTACAAATCTATGTATGCGCTGTAAGGCGCAACGGTTTGCTTATACATGTCATTCAACTATTTTACATAGCACTTATTAATCCTGGCAAAACGCTATTGATAAGAGATTCCATTTGCTCATGGCACATCGGCCTGTCTCCGATAAAAATATATAAACATAGATAAATTCTGATCTGGCCAGATCAATTGCTTATTTTCTATAGCGAACAATTCTAGTTGCATTACATGCAGGGTTCATACATTCGTCTATACGTTCATTCGTCGTTTTCGCTCGAGTGCCCGCTGGCTACTCGTCAACTTATACGTGCCGATAAGAAGATCTCCTATGGCCGTTTCTAACTAATTTGAAGCTGCGCAGTTGCCGTGTGCAACTTGCACTTATAAAATAACATTCTCATACAAGCGCCCGCTGGCTCCTCGTGGCTTCGCACAGGCTGATAAGAGAATATCTTATAGCCGACATCCATCCGTTTCAATGTTGGGCAGCTGCACAAAAATGCAAGCTGTCCTCATGATTCTCATGCACTACGTGCAACTCACCATCCGTCGCATGGATGCGTCTCAATCAGCGCATTCTTACACTTACACATGTATGCTTAATCCTAATGTCGCTTCTCGGCGCAACTCGGACAGCATGTGGGAAAATGCGCATCGCGAATGTGCGATGCGACTCGTGTCAATCTAAAATTTCAAAAATGGGTGGAGCAATGCTGGGCCATAACACTGTAGGGTGTACTTTGAAAAAATATTATTTCTGTATAGGCTATCCACACTGTTGGATACTTGTCAGTTGATGCTAGATTTCGCTACTTTCTCATGTCATCATTAAAATAATATACTGGAACATATAACGATTGTGTTGGTAAAGATGTCTATTCAAGTGATACATATATGTATTTTCAAAAATATATTAGATTTGAATCATATTATTATTTTACATGCATTTGGATGGACTGAAATTAAACAGTCACTTTCAAAATTCTATTTACGTAACAAAATTTAGTAGCATAAGAATTTATTCAACAACGAACTATAGGGATACGGAACATACTTGTCGTCCACGTATACCTTTTCCAAAGGTGAATGTTTTTAGGGTCAATCACACTCGTTGAATACTTGCCAGTTGATTCTAGATTTTGCTACTTTCTCGTATCATCGTTTACGAAATGAACTGGAATATATGAAAAAATCCATGAAAGTAATACATCTATATATTTACAAAAAATAGCATATTAGTTCGAAATCCGTAACAGAGAAAAATGAACCAAAGAAAAAGAGTCATATTATCACTTTCTCACGTATATTCGATAGATTTTACTCGACATATAATTGACTGTGAGTGTAATTTGCAAAAATATTTATTTGGTGGTAGGATAATCACACCAATTGAATACTTGGCATCAGATTCTAGATTTCATTACTTTCTCGGGTCATGATTGACAAAATGAACTGGAATATATAACGATAGTGTATTGGTAAAAATGTCTATTGAAGTGATATTTTCAAATGATATATTCGATTTGAATCATATTATTATTTTACATGCATTTGGATGGACTGAGATTAAACAGTCATTTTCAAAATTCTATTTACGTAATAAAATTTAGTCGCATAATTGAATTTATTCAAGAACGAAGAAGGGATACGGAACATACTTGTCGTCCACGTATACCTTTTTCAAAGTCCATTTTTTACTATGACGAAGAAAAATTGCTCGAGGTGTATTATATTTGATTTCAACCATTTATAATTTTTCTACTAAACTTCTACAAAATTATATGAGTTAAGCACTTGACATGGATTTGTGATTCGAGTTACTTTCGATCTTAACATTAGTAACTACAAGAATTAAGTGTAATTTGAAAAATATTCATTTTATAGTTAGATAATGCCTTGTATTACTGTATATTAAATAAATCAGTTTGAAATCCGTAGCAAAGAAACATGAAGCAGGAAGAAGGCTTCATATTCTGTAATTATTATTTTAAATGTTGATTGAAAATTTATCCAACAACGAACCACAGGATAAGGAATATACTTGTCGTTAAGTATATCTTTTTCAAAGGTGAATTTTTACCATGAAAAATTAAATTGCTTATGATATCTGTTGTACTGGCCTAATTTTCTGACCATATTAACCCATTAACCCTTTTCTTCCTGAATAACCGTTTTTTATTTCAAATCTTCGACCTCATATCCTGCAACGGGGTGCTTCTTGAGCTCGTGACCGCTTCGGCGGGCACCCCGAAGCTATTCGATTCGCGGCCGCTTCGTCGCGGAGTCGTGGCCCGCTCTCTCTCGCGAGGCTCGCCGAGCCGGGCAGGGGCAGCCCGCGAGCACGTTCCGAGTTGGTGGCCGGTGTCGGCCCCTGATTACCCGTGGGTATAACCCACGGGCGGGAACTGCTCGGGGAAGCTCTACCGGCGCGGGCGGCCACGCGGAACGGGCGGGATTCGAAGGGGAATGGGGTATCGGGGATCGGCTTCCGCCACGCACGCGTCCCTCGGTGCGGCTCACGCCGATTGCTGGGGCCCGCGAGTTTCCTCGCGTGCAATGGCCCTTGCTGCGCTGGTACGCTGGCGGGAGGGGTTTTACGGGCGCGGGGCGTTCAGTTGGCCCGAAAAGCAGAGGGCTTTTCGAGCACGCGGCGAGAGGGGGGGTCGTTCGGAGGTGCGAGGTCGGGGTCGAAATGAAACGGAACGCGTGGAATTAAATGAAGATCCTCTTTATTGAGGAGGCAAATACAAGTGCGCCGGCGAGCCGGTGCTCGTCGGCGACTAAGGCGCGTAATCGCGCAGAGGGCCGCCCGATCGTCGGGATCGGGTATTTGCACGCTCGCGGATATTACAAATATCGACTTACTGTGTCGGCGCTCGCTGTCGCTGTCGCCGGGCTCGCACACCGGCGACTCGCTTCTCGGAAGCGAGCTAGCGCGTCTCGCCGCGTGGTCGACCGCTCGGCTCTTCGGGGAGAGCGGGTGCGCTGCTGCTCCTCCGCACGGCTCGGTGGCGGAGGTTCGAGGACGTCTCCTCAGGTGGGCGCAGCGGGGCGAATGTGGTGCTGGCTCGTCGCGCACTCACACGCACACGCACTCGCACTCGGGGGTCGGCTACACGGGGGAACGGCGCGAGATCGATGATCGATCGCGGTGGTCGATAGCGGGGCCGGCGACTTAATGAGCCGTCGCGCGCTCGTCCCCCGGCTCGCGCTTGCAGCGCGTGCCGGCCGCCGTCCCTTCTCCCCTCCCTTCCTCCCCTGGCGACCCCCCACGTGTCTCGCGTGGGGGTTGCCGCGAACGCGGCGCGCGTTCCGATCGCGCAATAACGAGTGTCCGCTGACACTCGTTACAATCCTTTAATAAAAAAAGCATATAAAAAATTAATGAAACATCATTTTTTATAGATTTGGACCTCCTCTTTCGAATGGTGTTAAGGAAGTTTTTGTAAATCGTAAGCCGGAAAAGTTATAGGCTGTTTTTCCGGAAAATTGACGAATTTTTCACGTTCTTTTTTAAAAAAATGTTTATTTTGGAATGGAAAAAGATTTTATACAACATTTCTACCACTGTAAAAGGGGTTATAGATGTCCGACCTTCAAAATCCCGTTGGTTTTATTTTGAAATTCAGAATAGCGGACACAAAATGGCGTCCAAATTGGGAAAATTTTTTTTCCAACTTTGCGAATTTTTTCCTTAAAAACTATAAAGTCTGGCAAGGATTCTTTTGGAATAAAAATGTCTTATATATTGTCAAAAAATACGTGAAAATTTTTTTAGGACGATTTTATAACATTTAAGAAAAAACTCTTGGAGATAATATCTAGTTCTGAAGGGGGACAAAGTAAAAATTTTTGAAATATTGTTGAATTATTATGAAAAAATTTTGACGTATTCTTTAACTAATTTCAAGACATTTCTATTTCCAAAAATTTTTTTTCAGACTTGATAGTTTTTGAGGAAAAAATTTGCAAAAAAAAATTCGGCGTCCAAGTTGGGACAAAATTTTCCCAATTTGGACGCCATTTTGTGTCCGCTATTCTGAATTTCAAAATAATACCAACGGGATTTTGACTCAACAACCTCAACTTACATTAATCACCACTCTTTGAGAAAGCAAAATGAACCTCTAACTCATTTCCTTCACTCCATAGTAACGGTTGCTGAGGACGTAAACAACGTTTGCTATGGTAAATGTCGGAGCTTCGATGTTGTTACTTCTTATTCATCAACAGTTCCGAAAAAGGACCTCCAACAGACTTTTCCCACTCCATAGTAACGGTTGCTAAGGACGTAAACAATGGTTGCTATGGTAAATGTCGGAGCTTCGATGTTCTTACTTCTTAGTCATCAACAGTTCCAAAAATGGACTTCAAACTGACTTTTCCCACTCCATAGTAACGGTTGTTAAGGACTTAAACAACAGCTGCTATGGTAAACGTCTGAGCTTCGATGTTCTTACTTCTTAGTCATCAACAGTTCCAAAACTGGACCTCCAACTTCACTTTTTCTATCCCTTAGTTACGGTTGCAAGGGATATAAACAACGGTTGCTAGAGACATCAACAATGGTTTCTACGGGAAATGTCTCTTTGATCCTCATCACGATAGCAACACGATAGCAACGGTTGCCATGGAAATAAACAACGGATGCTGCTAAACACCGAACTCAGTTCACATTTTTCGAAGACCGACCTGTGTGCAAAATTTCAGGACGATCGGACTATTCCTTCCAAAGTCATCGTACGACAAAAAAAAGTCAGTCTGAAGCTGATATTCGTATCTCCATAACAACGGTTACTAAGAGAATGAACAATGGTTGTTCCAAAATGAATGTCTTATCGATTCTCATCGATCGTCGAAAGAATTGGAGACCCATCGTGCATTGATGATGATTTTTGGAGCTTTTATCAAAAACACGTTAGCAACGGTTGCTAGAGAAATAAACAACGGATTTGGCTGAAAATTGAACTCGACCGAGATTTTGTAGCGACTAACCTGTGTGCAAAATTCCAGGACGATCGAAAGTTATCGTACGACATAAAAGTGCACGTACGTACGTACATACATACAGACATTTTCGGATTTCCATGTTTTTCGACCCGTAGATTACGAAAATCGAGGTCCTGAAGTCCGATTCGATGGGTCGATTTTTACCCCATTACAAAGCTTTCTCTTTAAGAAAGCAAAACATGAAATACATTTTTTTGATTTGATGCTTATTTTTCTAGCCATCGCGTTATAAACAATTGGACTTCAGTAAAACCGAGAAAAAGTGGCTTCGGCCCATGCCTACGCTACCATGGGATGGAAACTGATTGCGGGATCACGTGCTTTTCTGAAAAAAAATACCCCTATTTTCTCTTTTTTCAAAATTTAATGTTTATACAATAATTATTTAAACAAATTGCACCCAAAGTGAATCGACTTCCCTGATATCACTGGATTCCATTTGTTTATAACGTGATTGTAAGAGACATGAGCCTCGAATCAAAAAAATGTATTCTTACTTTTCCTCTAGAATACTAAATACAACTTAAACGAAACCATATTGCTTTGATAATATATTTCTATGGAAGAGTAGCGAACCTTTAAAGAAACTTACGACTAGTTCACGAGTAAAGAATGGTTCTAGGGGAGGTATATATTAGATGGATACCAGGGCTACCTACATCGGTGCATGTTTAAATACAGAAATGCATTTATATTAAGCGATTTCAAGATCAGATACATTTCAACCTATGTCAGAAAGCTGTTCATTTAATTGGAACTTTGAACCTGTGAAGATATCAGGGTTATGAAGCGAACGCATGGCTTGACAATTGTAACAATATGTTTCATAGATCCAACTTTACTTTCTGCCCGTGTTAGGCTCATTGGCAAACTGATTCTGACGTACAACTTATGTCCGTCTCAATCTAATAGTTTACCGGCCATATTACTTCTGAGTCACAGAATATTATTCAAAAAGGGTGCTCCAATAAGGAATGACCAAATTTGAGACTGAGTTTGACCGCGAACTCCGCGGGTTGTCTACTGTCCAAGCTCCCTTATATAGACGGTAGAACGCCGACTCTCTTGCGAGAGAGCATCGCGCTATACCTTATACACGCGCGACTCAACGCATCGCCATCTACAGGCGCGCCATGGTACTTGGCTATATATATATACCTCTTCATCACTATAGGCTGGACGTAATATACGTTTACGTTGCGTTGAGAACCACGCTCGCAATAGGCCTCGAACAGCTCTCGCGTAATATACGTCAGTGGTGGGAAAAATTTTCTGTGCGAGATTTTGCGAGAGGTTCAGAGTGTCTGTCGTCTGCTCGTCGACTTATACCTCCTATACCCCAAATAACCAGGTCAATTTTCGTAAATACTTCCTGACGTAATTAAACACAACTGAATGCAGTTTTTGCTGGTAACCATCGCAAAACTGCAGGACAGAGGTTTAAAGAAAAATATTTCCAGGTGCGAGGTTAAACCGCAAACGAGCTGTATATAATGGCTTGTCGCGTCCCCTCGCTTGCTGCGCATACTTGTCGTCGGTGGCACTGACGCTCCACCTGATATAATTCACGTTTTTAATTTGAATTTAGATGTATTCTAGAAACAATTCTGTAACAAGGAAATTCCATAGGACTCAGACATAGAACAACATTATTTTATTGATCAGAATTTTAATACCAATTACCGTGTATATGGGCAGTAAATTTATTTATTGATGAATTTTTAATGAAAGACGATTTAAATATATCTTTCTCCAAGCAACAAGAAACAGAAACAGAGCAATATATTTTTCTTTCGCAAAAAAAATGGAGAAATTGAATTCATGGAATGATATCTCTTTATATTGCAAGCTGAATCGCCGCCGCCGTCGTCATTTTGATCCTCACGGTTGTTCTTCACATTTGCTCCTCACGATTGCTCTTCACGGATGCTCCTCACAATTGCTCCTTACTATTGATCCGCACTATTGCTCCTCACGATCGCTCCTCACGATCACTCCTAACGGGTGCTCCTCACGATTGCTCCTCATGTTTGCTTCACATATTTGCTCCTCATATTTGCTCCTCGTTATTGCTTATCTGTAATCCTCATTTTGCTCCTCATTTTTGCTACTCATTTTTGCTTCTCACATTTGCTCTTCATATTCTCTCCTCATTTTTGTTCCTTATTATTGCTCATCTTTGTTCCTTATTTTGCCCCTCATTTTAGCTCCTCTTAATTGTTTGTTTCCTGTCCTCTTTTCTTGATGTTGTTTGTCGTGTTTGCAAATTATAACATCACCTCAACTAATAATAATAGTATCAAAAATTAATATTTGACAAGAATTTGAATCATGTGGAAATTCAAAAGTTTTGTGATTTGTCATTCGGCGACAAAGTACCAGCGAGAGTCGATATATTCTTTCTAATCTCAATTTAAATAACCGAGAAATTCTGAAAATATTCAAAGTAATAGGTACTCAAGAGTACAGTTTTATATACTCAAATAGATAGATAGAATATTTTTGGAGAAATATAATCAGAATTCAGAATTGATCAAGTTCAAATCATTTCAAGTAAGGTACCTATAACCAATATGTGCCACCTAAGCGAGAATGGTCACTACACCGCATCAAATGGAAATTTTCCAACGTAGATAGTGTAGATAGTTTTACGTTGAAATATAGCGTTTTGAAAAAAAAAATTTCGAGAAAAAATTTTGAGTGTACCCAATATGGCGCCACCCTGAAAATACAATCCATTTTGAAGCACGAAGCATGTCTGATATGAATAAAATACAAACAAAAGAGTATATTTCTGATATAATTCTATTGAAAAATACATTTTGTCTTTGATTAAGGGGGTAGCCTACCTAAATTTTAACATGGTTAAAAAAATCGTCCGAGGCTGTAAATTTACATTCTAATTCATTTTTCTACGGCGGTTTCAATGACGTATCGACCAACCCGGAAAAAAAATTTTTTCACTGTAAAAAAATTTTTTCAATTTTCTAGAACGTACTTGGGATTTTTTTCTCAGCTCCTAGAAGTCTGATCGCAAAACCGATACGTACGTTTGTGGACATTGTATTGAGGAACCCTCAAAAAAATTTTCAGCCCTAACCACTGGAATTAAGTCTCAATTATTCACCTCCTCCTGCATCACGTTTCCACCTTCATTCTGCAACGTCATATAGATATCCATTTGATTCACACGAAGTAATAAGCATACATGCGATTTGTGTGTGTGTGTGTGTGTGTGTGTGTGTGTGTGTGTGTGTGTGTGTGTGTGTGTTTTTGTGTGTGTTCAAAATGAATTAGAATATGAATTTACAGCCTCGTACGATTTTTTTAACCATGTTGAAATTTAGGTAGGCTACCCTCTTAAACCTTATATCATAGACTATATGAACCGTTTACTACCTAAATCAAATCAAGTTTTCAGTTAAAATTCATGAAAAAACGTTATTTTTGATTCAATAAAATTAACTGATGCAACATTTAATTCCAATATTAATCTCTCAAATTAATGAACTTTCTCTTTAGTGTAATTTTAAATGTAATTGAGATGTTCTCACTGAAATATAAGAGTTCAATTTTAAAAATGTCCGATTTGGGACTAGCTATTGTCTTGATTGTAGAAAGATTCTGTCTGATGTTTTTACTAGACAGTACTTATAAACGCATAACCTTAAAATTTTTCTCGTTATAGGATAGCCAATATCTGCTAAGCGTTTAATTCGACTTCACAATTCTTCGTTCTGTACTGTCTCCAACGCATGTGGTCGCTCATTTTCCTTTTTTTGGATATGTCTTATTTGACATATCGTTAAAATGTTTGACGAGGTATCTTATATATAGTCGAAGTCATCCTCTGCGATATCTCACCTTTCTTGACCTGCTCCAGAGCTTGAAGTAAATTTTCTTTCGACCATGTTTCGCGGATATTTACCATCAATAGGTTGATGGTAGCAGCTAGAACAAAAAAATAAGGGTGGCGCATATTGGGTACATTTGATAAAAATAACGAAGAGCTATTGAAACGGTTGATAAAGAGGGCGTACGATGATAACAAAATTGGGATGATGTAGATGGGATGTCAAGGAATCGAATGATTTGTCGCTCGATTTTTTTGGCCCAGTTTCAGGGTATCAAAAAAATTCGCACTTACCTGAGCAAAATTAGATCGAGAATCAAAATTGGTGAAAAAACGGAGAAAACGGGCTGTAACATGTTTGAACCAGTTTGGCTATGTTCGCCCACTTACTTTTGACCTTCCAAGTTTTACGTACATATCTCTGTTCGATAGCTTGGAAATGGTCTCATACATTTTTTGGAGAAATTCAAAATTTTACTGCAGTCAATTTTTTCAATCTGCAATATCACTATCCGTTACTTATTAGTTCCAACATATAAAGATCATACGACGAATAATTTCTTTTTAATCGGGCTTGATGGACTATCCCAGAGAAATATAGCGAGAAAAAAATTCCACGC
Organism: Aphelinus atriplicis; assembly: GCA_020882685.1. Classification (NCBI taxonomy): domain Eukaryota; kingdom Metazoa; phylum Arthropoda; class Insecta; order Hymenoptera; family Aphelinidae; genus Aphelinus; species Aphelinus atriplicis. The sequence goes on along the minus strand of JAJGQD010000006.1, from coordinate 555,483 downwards.
TCCCCGGGCTGGATTCGAACCAGCGTCCCCCTGATCTCCGGTCAGTTGTGCTACCATCTGCACCACCGGGAAGACGGCAGCCCACCACATCCCTGAAGCATGAATCCCTGGGATAGTCCACCAAGCCCGATCAAAATGAATTTATTCGTCGTTTGGAACATGTGGACGTTAAAATTAATTATTGGTAAAATACTACTTCGGATGAAAAAGATGTAGTAGCCCAATATAGGTTGGGTTGGGTAGGGGCGAGGGGGGGAGGGGGGATATAGGTAAAAAGGGAATCTGCAATAATGTGATCGGTCCTTGATCGTGCAGATTCAGCGATCGAATCTTTGATCGTGTATATAGGTGATATTATGAGAAAATGAATTCATGCTCCAGGGATGTGGTGGACTGCCGTCTTCCTGGTGGTGCAGATGGTAGCACAACTGACCGGAGATCAGGAGGACGCTGGTTCGAATCCAGCCCGGGGAGCGTGGAATTTTTCTCGCTATATTTCTCTGGGATAGTCCACCAAGCCCGATTGAAATGAATTCATTCGTCGTTTGACACATGTGAACGTTAAAAATAATTATATATAAAGGTCATGTTGTTATTCACAAAGAAGATATCAGGCTTACGGGTCATCAATTTCAACCAAACTCAACAGATATGTTTCCTGGCACTAGTGGAAGCTACCAGTAAAGTTTGGAGTTCCAGCGCTGTCTTGGTCTAGAGCTTCATATGACTTGAGACTGAAACAGCTATGAATAGATATACATATCTACCTTGATTTGTCTGAAATGCCCATGATATTCATAATTTGATCAAGAAAATGTTGTATTTTACTCTCTTTGGCACTATAAATGAGTATTAACTCATGGAATTCACTCAAACTGTGTTAACAGCTATTCACGGGTGATCTTAAATCACATTGCGAGTTATTTACACATGAAAATTGCTAACATCAACCGGGAGTGCGATTTGAGACAACCCGTCAATAGCTGTTCAAACCTTAGCCATACAGTTCACAGAATATAAGTCCAATTCCTTGAGTCAATATCCATTCATAGTACCAAAGAAAGTAAAATACAACATTCTGTTGATGAAATTATGAAAATCATGGAAATTTCAGACAAATCAAGGTAGATATGTATATCTATGTTTTGTTATGGCCCAGCTTTGCCCCGCCCAAATTTTTTGGTTTTTTTCCACCGATTTCCCCGATCTCAACGGAGATCCAGCTATCATCATGCTCTCCGCCCCACACGAGTCCTACGACGACGCGAGCAGCTCAGCTGTTCGACAGTGTAGAGAGACGATAATTGCATGAATGAGTATACGAGTGAGAGAGACACGGCGCACGGTAATCAAGACGCGCTGCATTATCATCTGTAGGCGATGATTGCATTACCCTCCGTCGTGCATCTCGAGAGTGAAGTATGGCCAGGGCGTGGCATATTACATAATGAGTTTTTCAAATTTATGTTTTATCGTAGAAGTTTCCAATAAGCGGGCTAGGCTAGTTGATAAGAAATATAATAATAAGTTAGCCTTCAGGCATAAGAAGTTCTGCGACGGCCTTGATCGAATTCACAATCAATCAAACAGATTCAGTATACATATATTTTCCGTGATTCCAAAGCAAAGTAACATAGCGTACGATCATGACCGATGCAACATGTTCACGACGACTTATTCATCTTATATCCATTCTGCATAACATTATGCTGAGAAATAACCGATTCATTGATATCGTATGTACAAATAAACATTTTGCATCACTAATAAAGTGACATGCCCTACAATCAGGCAGCAAATGCCATAGATCGAGAGTTCATGACTCGAGATCATTACAGCTGATGATTTATACATTCCTAAATAATATAAACAATTTAGTAGTGAAGCAGAATTATCCTTTATAGAGTAAGTCTCGCAGGCACGCATACAAATCTGCATATTTGTCAATTGTTATTAGAAATAAGTCAATCATGTAACGCCAAGTTATATATAATATATCTATATATGCGTGACGATTTTAGTGCGCAGTAGAATTAAGAAATGTAGTCCCTGACGCCATGGTGTTACTCCGTGCCTCATCCAAAGCCATGACCATATGAAGAGCGATTCGACCACTCGGATAGTGTCGCGGCACCTTCGAGGAGCCTTCCGCGACCCTATCTCTGTGACGTCACGGAGAGGATAAGAGAGTGAGCTGCGGCCGGCCGCGGCAGAATTCCACCCGCCACCGAAAGCAACAGACGTTTGCTACGCGTACCACTCACTGACAATTAGTTACGGAATTCCCGGGCGTGTCGCGTTATTTTGAAGACCATTCGTAATATTATTAGTGCTGGTAGTTAATAAAGATAAGTGATACAGTGAGAAAGGGTGTCGTGAGTAGGTTTTGTTACACCTCCTACCCACGAGGCAATCACATAGGACGTGATCGCTCGCCAGCGAGCTGCCGAGCCGAAGGAGCGCGCCTGCAGCCGAAGCCGAACTGGTGGGCCGTAATCGGACACCAGCGTTTTAGGAGTATCCAGAAGCGAGAGACGGGTATCCACCCCTCCCCTCCGCAGCCGCGACGCGCTGCGCACAAGCAGAGCTCTCGCTCCCACCAACGCGCTCTTGCCTGAGCCCGCGCACATCACGGTCCATGCGCCTCGCTTGGCGACGCACGCTGCCAGGGCCGTAACTACCGCGCGCTCGGTGCATTTGTAGCGCATATCGGAGTAAGTTCGGAATATCAATCTCGAATAGCGATTCGCCGCCACATACATTGAACCGGTTCCCCACCGCAAAATTTAAATAAGTCCCTTTCCACTGGTCGGGCCTTAACAGTTTGAAGTTCAAATCCCTGAAGTACTTCAGAATATACGACATTTTTGGTTTTTTCTTTACCATTCGGCATTAGGATGAATTGGTTTTCCAATTTATCCGTCCTAGAAAGTCTAACATACTACTGCCCGTGTGAAAAACAATCTGAGCGTAAATCAATTCCGACATATTTAAATGTCTGACCTTGAACCATGTTGATAGCAAGAATAACCTATCCACATCTAATATGGAAAATAATTTCAGAGATCCAAAGATCAGTCAAATCTAAAAAAAATTGAAAAATACAGAAAATTGGCGTTGGTCTCATACGTGGATATTTTGCAGCTGCAGTTTTAAGAAAGTTATTGAGTTTCAAATATCGCAAAATTAAGTTTTTTGTATTCGGAATCCCATACACAATTTTATACACCAAATTTCAACGTTGAAAATTTCTTTGAAATAGTACTGATAGAAAAAGTGAAATTCACAATATCCACGTATCTTTCTCATAATTTTCTCGATGTTTTCATCAGATTTTTAATTCTTTGTAATCTAAATTTAGAAATTGAAAATTTGGAAATTAATCAAATCAGCAAAATTGGCTAAAATGGTCTATTCAAATAACGCAGGAACACAAATTTCTTCTTTCAATGTGGGGAAGCATACATTCCAAGCCCAGCTCATTTAGCCACCCGAAGAGTATGACCTTTCATTGATAGTTTAAAATTTCAAATTATCATAATAAATAGCAATGATTATCACATAGTAAGCTCCTTCAAGCGGAAGATACTTCTAACCCCTGTTTACGTTTAGACTACTTCTTCCCAGTCCCTGAAGTGATTTCAATAACTACGAAATATCATGCTCTTCTCGGGAAAGTTCAAGTAAAGATATTATCAGCCTCTAAATTCTGAAAATCTTAAAAAATATTGACGGTAGCTGTCATTTTATCACTACTCACTATGACACCACTAATTATTATTGATATTATAGATATCATCTTCAGGCTTTGAGACACTTCTATGTTCTGGCTGCACAGCCGAGATTATTATTGCCAAGAGATATAGATAATCAGAAAAATTGTTATGCGAATGTACGTATAACTTTCTTATCACAGAATCAAGAGGAAGGTCAAAAGATTACGATGAAAGCTCCATGCCTACTGCCTCAGCTAGACCAGTTGTATAGAATTGAATTGGACGATGACAGATACTGGAAAATCACATTCGATAAAGAGCGCAATTTTGATATTTTGAAGAAAATCTTGAAGACAAATGGCATTCTGAATGTGAAGCAAAAAGCTGGATGTTTCTCGCATATCGATGACCCACAGGTATAATATCATCTTGAATTATGAAAAAAAGTTATGTGAGATACAATCTTGAGAGTCAATTCAAATTGATACAGGAAACGAGAATGAAAATTACCGTTTTAATTTTCACAAAATTTTTCTAGCATTGTTTATTGGCCGCATATTTTCAATTACAGTTTCATTTACAGCAATCAATACTAATGATAAATGCACTAACAGTATGCTTTCTCAAAGATTTTTTGTCTTCTACTGTCGAAAATTTCGAAAAACCTTGAATTAATTTTCCTCTTTCCATAGCAATAGTTGCTAGGGGGATAAACAATGATCGACTTAGAAGATCATAGAGTTTTTGTATTAGTTACCGTTGGAAGTACTCGAAATGAAACTTCATGAATTTTTCTTTCCATTAGCAACGCCTGCCAGAGATGTAAACGACCATCGCTATGAAATATTGTGATAGCCCAACTGTTATTTAGAGGGGCTGTTACGCGAAATACTCCTGGATTTAGAGTAGATTGATTGCAATGCATTGCGATTCAGGGTTTCCTTACTGTAAGACCGCTTGGGCACTTACAATATTTTTATCCGTCCAGCACCTTGGATGTCCTTGTCCGAGCTTGGCAGCGTGGTAGCTGAGTTGTCATTGGTGCGCTGGTACGTATATTCGTGAAGACTTGGGATGTATGTATTGTTGGGATTGATGAATGAATGCCCCTTGATATGCACTAGCACTAATTTTATTTATCACCACTAAAATCAAAATGTATACAAGTATCGTACACATGTGATGACATGTGATCTTGTCCCTCCGCTTTCAGTATGGATTTAGAGAAGGGAAATCCTATGCCGATAGTCTTATTAATCCTTTTTATATTGTATATTTGCAAAGTAACCGAAGGACTTCCTAAAACTGTAATAGTTTCTGAATTTGTAGACGATATGGGATTATTTAGCAAGTTTATGGCGACAAAAAGATGTATTAGTATTATTATTACGAAAGCTATCAGATTACTGCAGGAAAATTTATGGAAAGTGGGACTCGACCTCACGTCTAGTAAAACCAGGTTGATACATTTTAATAACAAGCGTATACCTCCCGGATTAATCGAAATAGAAATAGACAATATCAAAATAAAAACAACGGACAAAGTTCGATTCCTAGGAATATACTTCGATTACAAACTATCCTTCGAAACACATGTCAATCATGTTTATTCAAACTGTGTCAAAATCATGGATATTCTGAGATTCCTATGTGGCACTTGGTGGGGAGCCGATCCCGAGACCATAATGGCAACATATAAAAGCTTTGTAAGATCGATTATTGATTATGGAAGCTATGTTTATTTCCCAATGCATAATGAACTAATAGAAAAAATTGAACAGACACAATATAATGCGATAAGAGGCGCCCTAGGATACAGAGTGAGCACACCGCTGAATATTCTCCTGTCCGAATCAAATCTTGTTCCCTTGAAACAGCGTACCCGCGAATTAGACTGTAGACAGATCACCAAGAATATGAGTGAGTAGAGCTGTTTCTCTTATAAAACCCTGTCTAGTTACCGTAATACATGCGAAAAATTTCCGGACAAGCCAGAAAGAATGATAAGTAAATGTCTGATCACTGATATGGACATCAAAAGAAAATTGATGCACAAACAAAAGCTATTATCTACTGTCATGATTACAACACATTAATCACATCTGTTCCAATATGTACCGAACTGGATAGAAAACCGCTGCCAAGTGCCTTAGCAGTATGCTTTCTCAAAGAGGCTTCAACATCACCCACAAACGCATCCCAAACCTGTATTTTCACCATTCCACTAGCGTAGATACTATCATTTATTTTTCAAAAATTACAAAAATATTATTTAATCAGTTCAATTCGTATCTTTGTGACTGTGTAAAGTGTCGTTCTTTTTCAATTGACCAAACTTTGTCGCGACTGTTGATGTCTGCCCGGGCTCTCTTATTATTTGATCAAATGCAACAAAGCAAACGGTTCTAGGTTCTACACGATGCGAGACATTTAGACCTGCTCAATTTTTCGATCAATTCATCTTGTGACTGTCATACGGTTTAATGGTGATTAAAATCGATCCGTCCTGCCCTTAAGTCCGTATTTAGCAAACTCGAAGACTCATTTTGATCATTTTCGACGGCTGAGGTTGGAAATGATCAATTCAAAATCTATTTTGATCATTTTCGACGGCAAAAGACACCAAATTTTCCCAATTTTCTCTATAGCACGTTGAAAATACTGGAAACGAAACTTACATGAATTTTTCTTTCCCTTAGCAACGGTTGCTACGGCGGTAAACAACGGTTGCTAAGGAGCTAATTGGGAAGATTTTGTGTCCTTTGCCGTCGAAAATGATGGAAATGGGTCATAAATTAATGATTTCCAACCTTCGTAACGGTTGGTGAGGAGGTAAACAACCGTTGCTATGGAGCAAATACAACAATTCAGTGTCCTTGGCCATCGAGTGTGACTTAAAACTGATTTTCCGGCTTGTCCCAATGACCACTCATAAGGATTTGTGAGAAAACACGTTAGGAACGGTTGCTAGGGAAATAACCAACGGGTTTTGCTGAAAATTTAACTCACCCGAGATTTTGCCGCGATTAACCTGTGTGCAAAATTTCAAGACGATCGGACCATTCCTTCGAGAGTTATCGTGGACGAAAAAAAAACGGGACGCACACACACACACACACACACACGCACACACACACACACACACACACACACACACACACACACACACACACACACACACACACACACACACACACACACACACACACACACACACACACACACACATACACACACATACATACATACAGACACTTTTGGATTTCCATATTTTTCGACCCGTAGATCACGAAAATCGAGGTCCCGAGGTCTGATTCGGTGGGTCGATTTTTGCCCCATTACAAAGCTTTCTCTTTGAGAAAGCAAAACTCAAAAGTCATGATAAGACCATAGAAAAATTTAATAGCATCAAGAATACCCAAGCGCAGTCACTATATACACAGATGGAAGTAAAATTGAAGGTGTAAGTAATGTTTGATCGCCTGTTTTAGCCCCGAGCTGAACATACACTTGAAACTAACAATCAATGAAAGCGCTCCAATATACTTTGCCAAATGCATCGCTCTTTGTAAGGCACTCGACATAGCTGTGAAAAATCCCGGATATGACTTTCTTGTATTTTCCGACTTGCTGATTGTCTTACGAGCCTTAAACTCATAACAAACTAATGTTAAAACGAACAGATGTATACATGATATAGTGCGTAAATACAAACAATTCGTCCTAGATACTCCGAACAAATATCTGAAATTGATTTGGATCCCCTCTCATAATGGAATTGGTGAAAACGAGACAGCTCATTAGCTTGCCAAATCGGCAACCTCAGAAATGACGATTGGTGTACCTAAGATTCCCTTTACAGATCTGTTTGAATTATTCAAAAAACGAGCAGAAACGGAAACGATAGCAAGTATAAAAAATCAGGGCTCAAAAAGGCACCTTGTATTTCCAAAATTACTTTCAAGAAAGAGGTAAGCCTCGGTTCGAAAGGAGAAACTATCAAGGTCGTTTATTGTGTTTATAAACAGGTGCAGATCCAACCACTACAATTTAGCAGCGTCTCTGGCTTGGATAAAAAGCATATAATGCCAGTTGTGAATGCGGGCACACAAGTGAAGATCTGGACCATGTTATTTGGCAATATAAATTGTATGACGCTCAGAGAAGTGAATTAATGACTAGACTACGTACCTACAAGTACCAACTTCCCTTAAATATTAAAACGCTAATTGCTAAGCCGGACAGACAAGCCTGTATAACTATTTATACATTTTTGAAAGAATGCCATCTCAATATAAAGGAAATAAGTCAACTATTGTAATAGACGTAAGCATAATATATATTTTGTGATTTGATTGTACCAGCTGTATTGACCTAAGAAGGTCTCAAAGCTCAATAAAAAAAATGGAATAAACTATTGCTAGTGCACAAAAAAGGGATTTATTTGTCAGTCCCGACGGTACATCTATCCCGAGCTTCTATGAACATACTACTCACCGCTGATTAAGAATTTGTAAGTGGCTGAGCGGTCTCACACAAGGTCATGTAGATTTGCGAATATCCATGAAAATGCTCAATTGTATAGGGCCTCATTCACCAGTCGATATGGCTAGCGAAATAACTAGTCTCTTTGCTAACTGAATTAACTTTCAGTAATCGATCGATTATCGATAACTCCACACACATATTCCTAACATCTTGTCAAAGCGTGAGTAAAAACTAAGTGACACGTGTCGAGTTAGAGGTCTGTAGAACATATATTAGAGGAGGGAACTTAGGCCGAAAATCGTGAAAAAATCCCGAAAATTTGACTGGGTGTTGAAATTTTGAGAAACGCTTCCTTTTCGCCTCCACATCCAAACCGAATCCAAGCAGAGGCCTAAAAAGTTGCGGAAAAATTATAGGGAAAATAAAGAGAATTTAAAATGACTTTTTCACATTTCAGTGCATAATATTTTTTAAAGTGAAAAGTTGTTCGTATTGCAACTCCATATAGAAAAAGCTCTGCTGAGTTATGATTCAGTAATTAGGATAGTCAGAAAACCGTGATTACGTGGTGATATATGAAAAACTTGAGTCAATGAAAAAATATATTTTCCATGCATCAATATTGATGAAAATTCGTGAATAGGACTCTTTTATCGTTGTTTTGATACACCCCCAAGCCGCCTGTGATTTGTTCATAAATTTTCGAATTACGGGTTTTTCAAATTTGGAAAAAACGTAATTTCATCGCTTAATTACGCAAAGATGAAGATATGTTTTTGAATAAAAATTTTTTCAAAACGTCCGTGGGATAGCCAGCTATCATATCCAACATTAACAGTATACTAATTTTAGTGAACAAAAATGTTGATGAGCTTTATATGTTTGATTGGTTTTCTCACGTCTATCATTTTCTCGAAATCATTTTCTCGAAATGACTATATGTGATGATATTTGGCTTCAGCTTGACAAGCTACCCCAAATTAACCCATCAAGTCCCAAATTGCAGAAATTTTATTGATACTTTCGAGCTCAAAATTTGATGAATAAGACGGGAGGTTTATTGCAAAATAGTCATTCCTACTATTCTCGGATATGCTCTACATAATACAATGGTTAAAAAGACTGAAAAAATTGATTTTCAATAAATAATTAACAACTTTAAATAAAGAATGCGATTTTTTGGAGCACTTTTTTTTCAATCCAAAATCAGAGGGAGAAGGAATTTTATTTTTGTACATTTTTAGTTGGAGGTTCGTGAAATTGTGAATTAAAGGGTTTCTGAATCTTTCTCTCACGATTCTCCGACTAAAAATGTACGAAATCATGAGCCGCCATCTTGAAACCGCCATCTAGGATACAGAATTTCGAAAATCTGATGTCAGATTTATCATCAGCGCCCCCAAGAACCTATTAGTCCAAATTTTCACGATTCTCCGACTAAAAATGTACAAAATCATGAGCCGCCATCTTGAATTCGCCATCTTGGATACGGAATTTCGAAAATCTGATGTCAGATTTATCATCAGCGCCCCCGAAACCCCATTATTCCAAATTTTCACGATTCTCCGACTAAAAATGTAGAAAATCGTCAGCCGCCATCTTGTAACCGCCATCTTGGATCCAGAATTTTGAGAATTCGATGTCAGAATCGTTATCAGCAACATTAAAAATCCCTGTATACGGAATCGCAGAGGAAAATATCGAATATGAAAATGTATGCTTTAAAATATTGATAAAATGAAAATCCAAAATATTGATTCCCGTTTTTTGGCCGCCATTTTGCTGAAAAAAATCATAGTCGAAAAAACTCAACGAATTTGGAAAGTTCAAATATTTTGTGCACTTTTGTGCATATTTGCGACATCAAAAATAAAATTCCTTCTTCCTCTGATTTTGGATTGAAAAAAAAAGTGCTCCAAAAAGTCGCATTTTTTATTTAAATTTGTTGATTATTCATTGAAAATCAATTTTTTCAGTCTTTTTAACCATTGTATCATGTAGAGCATATCCGAGAATAGTAGGAATGACTATTTTGCAATAAACCTTCCGTCTTATTCATCAAAATATTTGAGCTCGAAAGTACCAATAAAATTTCTGCAATTTGGGACTTAATGGGTTAAGTGGTTAAACATAAAGATACGACTTATAGGTACAGAAATATAGAGATTAATATTCAATCGGCTAATTTGAAATGCGCGAAATCAGTTTCCTGCTGGCTGCCTAGCAGATAGTTGGACTCCCCCACCCCGCCTCTACTCCATGATTCCGGCAGTTACGCTCGAGAAATCTGGCGCGCGACGCGCTATTCCATATATTTCTACCAATGAATCCTGAATCGGAACTTTTGTTCTATATTACATAATTGCAGCTAATTCCTGTCTTTCGAATGAGTCGCGCCGGGTTGACACATATACAATACATATCCTAAAAACTGTTGGAAACTTTAGAAAAAGATAGCTCGCGACACAAGCACAATAGAGTAATGACTTAATACTCAAAATATGCAGAATCTTATTAGCTTCCATTTGACACCAATTCCGTTCCGATTGATAAGCTGGTTCCCGAAAAAATACAGTTATTTTGAGAATATCGTAGACGAAAGAAAACCAATCAAACATATAAAGTTCATTAACATTTTTTTCACTAAAATTAGTGTAATGTTAATGTTGCATATGATAGCCGGCTATCCCACGGACACTTTAAAAAAATTTTTATCAAAAAACGTATCTTCATTTTGCGTAATTAAGCGATGAAATTACGATTTTTTCAAATTGGAAAAACCCGTATTTCGAAAACTTATGGACCAATCACAGGCGGCTTGGTGGTGTATTAGAAAAACAATGAAAGAATACTATTCATGAGTTTTCATCAATATTGATGCATGGAAAATGTGTTTTTCCATTGATTCAATTTTTTCGTGTCTCACCACGTAATCGGGTTTTTCTGACTATCCTAATTACTGAATCATTACTCAGCAGAGCTTATTCTGTAAGGAATTTGGTACGAAAAACTCTTTACTTCACAGATTTTTTCGAAAAGTCTCTCTAAGAAAAGTTATGCACTGAAATGTGAAAAAAAGTCATTTTTTAATTTTCATAATTTTCCCTACAATTTTCCGCAACTTTTCAGGACTTTGCTCCGATCCCGTTTTGATGTGAAGGCGGAAAGGAAGCGATTCCCAAAATTTCAAGACCCAGCCAAGTTTTTGGGGTGTTTTTCATCAATCGCACTCCTCTAAATGAATATTTAGACTCTCTAGGTGCTCATTCACTATTTGATATGGCTGACGAAACAACTAATTTGTATGCTGATCAAATTAACTGAACCTCGTAAAAGTGCTCGAGCCATTCAGACGTGTTTACTGTTGCTTCTGAGTTGCGAGTCGAATCAGTGAGCAGGTGGTCAGTACTATTTACACATTGTGCGTGTTAATACTGTCTGCTGATCAAGTATTACAGGGTGGCATCCTAATATTTTCCACTCAGAAGGATAATGTATCAATCCGCGGACGGAACTCCTCTTGGGAGATGCCCTCAGGTACCGTACTTTGAATGCAGAGTTCAAAAAAACTCACAGTCTACAGCCTCATAGTCATTGGCTCAGGGTGCGACCTTAAGCCCAAATTATATTAGGATATGTGTCTCGAATTTTATTGAGTCGTATCTGTTTTCATCTTCCTCATTAGAAATTGTGAAGGAACTAATGAAAATTAGGGGTAATGACTATCATCAGTTGAGCTAAAGAGAAATAGACAGTCGAATTGCGACCTTTAATAACACAAAAAATTGGGGAATCACATCGAATGCCAAGCTAAAAATTTCAAGCAGTTTCTTGGAGCAACTTATTAAAGAGATGAGTGTCAAAATCAAATCATTCATAACCAACGTTCATATTCATGCTCCAATCCGGGGTATAGTCACAAACTTTTCTTCACACGATAAGTTTACATTGACTCTTCAGATGGGAAGAAAATTTTTCTAGCAATAAAAATTGGGACTGTAGTAACCACTAAATAGATTTGCTTTCCAATAAACAAAATAAAATGTTTCATGTGTCACGAGGAAGGACATCTGGCTAAATCATGCCAAGAGAAGCTATTGTCTACAACCAATGCTTGATTTTCGGGAAACACTTGAACAAAACGCGCATTAGACGGTATAACTGATGATCGTCCAAATCCCATGAACGACAATGATAAATTAAAAAGTCTTAGTCAGATTCTTCTTCCAACCATGAATCAGTTCCAGCTCTAGTCAATCTCCAAAAATGAAATGAGAAAATGTAAAACAAATAGGAAAAAAATAGTTTTCCATCACAGGAAATAAAATCAAGTCTTTGTCCTCTAGCATCATCCATGAACGACAATCCCAATGAACATTCTCTCAGCTACGACACGTTAACCAACTTCATCCAAGACACATATGGTGACTCAAATATTCCGAAAGTCTTCAAAAATACAGTGTAGACGGACAAATTTCAAGACGAGACTCATGCAAGAATGAAGTCTGACAGTCTTCGAAATCGAATCAGAGTGATAGCGGAAAAAATTGAAGATTCTTCGTCTAACTGTCAACTGGTTCATAGTGAGATATTCAGCTCTGCAGAAGAATAATAGAAATGGCAGATTCTGCTAATTCAACTATTAAGATACATAACGGTGTATCCTTAGCAGAATTCTAACAATTTTCTCTGAAACTCAAGAAGTATAAGAAAACGGAAAGTAGACATGGACATTTTTATTAAATCTTTCAACATGATGATATTTATCGTATCGTGGTTAAGGGGAGGTTCTCATCTAGCACCTTGAAAATGACCCATTTTTCTTCATTTTTTTTTCATATGTAATGGTCCGACCGTTATTTAGAGGGGCGGTTGGGCGACAAACCCCTATGATTTTGGTGAGATTGTACTGTTCGGCTATGATTACTGGGAAAACCGAAATAAGGCGGTTTGTAAATGACCGCTCGGCCACTTACTTATACTCCATCAGTCCGGCGCCTGGTCGTCCTCGTCTGGAACTTGGCAGCGTGGCAGCCGAGAAGTCCGTGGCGCGCTGGGCCGTTATTTACGTGCAGGATGCGAAAATAATAATCAGCGATTTGCGATAGCACTAATTTTATATCTTTATTGAACTCAAATACACGTTGACCGATCGCGCTCGATCGGCTTGAACTTGCGCTCCACAAATATCTCTACATGTCATACAATGGACTCAAAACACACTACGGTACGATAATGATTAGCGCGTGGAGCTGCGCTGCACGTTCGCTCCATACCGATTGCTCGCGTTGGCACTCGCGTTGGTGCCGACTGATCCCGAATTATTCCCGATGTAACATACTTGCTCTGTTCGCTGTCTCCGATCCACTCTCACTCTGTCTGCCGGGGCGTCTCCCTTTATAATCGTCGTGACGTCATGCATGCAAGAGTCCCGCGGATGCACGATTCGCCGGCGCGAGGCGGAGGCGAGCGCGTATCGCGGCTCCTCTGGTTCGCTGCGTTGGACATCCCTTATCTTAGTCTAAGAAGCGCGCTCGCTTCTTTACACGGCTCGGCGGCCTTTCCGCTTAGCTGCAATTCAACCTAATCCTAGCGCACACACATACATTCACTTGATTCGCCCAAGCGCCCGCTGGCTGCTCGGTAACGTTATATGGGCCGATAGGAAAATATCCTATGGCCGCCTTCTCGCAAATTATGGCAGCTGCAAAATGCAGAGGCCGACGTTGCGCTTTCGTGTGAGCTGCCGTTCGTCGCATCGGCGGCTTGCTCGGCGCATTCCTACACTCACACATGTATGCTTCATCCTAATGTCGCTTCTCGGCGCAACTCGGATAGCATGTGGGAAAATGCGCATCGCAAATGTGCGATGCGACTTGTGTCAATCTAAAATTTCAAAAATGGGCGGGGCAAGGCTGGGACATAACACATAGAAGAAATTAAATAATGGTATGGAACTTTTTCACACGTACTTATACATCATTTAAGTGCACGAGAAAATTTTTTTATTGAAAAATAATCATCATATAATAAGTTAAACACACGTTTATTGGCACGCCTCTATGAAAAGTTTCCGCATGGTGGGTACTCTAGAGCTTCCAATTTTTATCTGAGATCAAAAAACGAAAGAGTTTCAGAAAATATATAACATTTGTGAGATATTATACCGATAATACCGAGAAAAAGTTGAAAATTAACAAAATGGCGGACTTGTGAAATTTACGTACCGATTTCGCACTTTTTTTTTGCTCCTAGAATCAATATATAGACAAAAAATAGTAACAAAATTGATGGTTTCATAGGTATAAGCTCCCAGGAATATATTGCCTTTAGAATAAAAAAAATTCAAGTCGATCCCTTGATCAGTTTTTGAGCTACGATTCCCACCAGTTTAAAAAAAGTCGTTTCGAGATAAATGCGTTTAAAGATTCGGTTAACCGTATCAATAACGTTAATCATCAGTTGATTATTATGCTATAACTTTTTGAAAAAAACTATTGTGGTCACACGCTTTTAGGGGCATATTCTATACTTCAAAGGTATCAAAATCAGCGAAAAAAAATAATCGATTTTTTGAAATTGCTTGATGAGAACCTCCCTTTAAGTGACAGCAATAGTATTCCCTTTTCAGATTTCAATACTGTGAGATAAGATAAAAAATGTGGGACTGAAGGGGACATTGCTACTTTTCTTCATAAAATTATAGAATACAAAGTATTGAAAACAAACATCCGACGCAATCAAGTGAGGATCGTGCGCCAGACAAATCGTCAATACAAACTCGACTTTCAACATGTTAGTCTGCTACCGCTTCCCGGATGGAATATATGGAATAAGATTGCAGCGTCTGTTCAAGGACACGGCAGCTGCCTTCTAGTGAGTGATTATGATTCTCATCACTTAGCATGGTTTTATGTGGACAACGATTGAAATGATGACCGCCTTCTTCAAGCTATTGAGAATCATGATCTTTTTCTTTACAATATCAGGTCGTCTTCCCGCATAAATCTACATACCAGAATAAAGTCTAATAAAGATTTCATTCTTTGTAATTCGTAGTTCGCTGACCTAATTAACGAAAGAATTGTCTACGGAACTCTCAGCTCTGATCATAATCCAATATTCATGTTCGCGGCAGAGGAAGGATCTAGAAGATTTTTATATTAATTAATTTTAAAACTAGGGTGATTCTGTAATTAGTTGAGGGTTGAAATCTTATCTCCATCTCAACTCATTTTCAATCCAAAATTGAGAGTCAAAATGGAGGGGAGATTGAGCGTTTCGTCCAAACATTGAAGGTGGACTCATCAGTGATGCTTTCAGTGCCCTCATCATACGCTGGCTAGCGAAAATCAGGTGGCCGGGATGTAAAATCGCGATATCATGTCGCCGCTTGGAATCGAACAATTAAAACATAATCGTGGATGAACAAAATAGTAATGCATTACGATTTAATCGGGTCGCGACTTAAAAATAGCCCGGCTTGAGACCGACACTGTAGAGGAAAACTCTCCCTTCACACTGATCATGAAGTGCAGTAGCAGCCTTGCTGCGAATCGAGTCTATCCTTCTCTCTCCTTGCAGTTTGCACTCCTCCCTCTCAGCCCTCCAGACAGATCGTTGACGGGAGAGTCGCTTTTCGGGCCCTGCGTTCACGCGGGCCCCTTCTACCCCGTCCCATGCTTCGGCTGGCTATGGCATGAGCCCTGGGAAATTCGGAAAACGCCGCCCTGCCTCCCTCTCTCTAGGTTCGCCGAAATGCCTCGAGGATACCTTATTGCTTCGTCGAGCAGTGCGACCCGCATTCATGGGACGTGTTTCCTTGCGAGTCGAGTACTCGAACGATCCAATAATCGTCCAGTCTAGCGGCTTATAGGCCGCGGAACACCTGTGGTGTCCGCGAACGTGATGAGAGCATTTGGCGTTTGGTGGGCTTCAGGCGCTTTGATTTTATCTTTTTCAATATCCACTAGTTCTCATTTTAATCTAACTCAAACCGCAGTTATTAACCGGAAACTTCCTTCGATTTTACAGACTTATGTCCCTCTCGAGTGTCTCTCCCGTACCGACATATTCGTACATATACACATGCAATTATAAATACATATGTATATGGGACGTTCCACGATAAGTGGGCACAGTCAAAATTTCGTTTGTGATTCTGTTCGGACAAATCATTGATATCCATCACCAGAACATTCAACATTTTTTTCAGTTTTTTATATGCATGTATGTGAAAATTATTACCTGCACTCAAAACCTGAATTTTTCAAAATTTGACTTTTTCTCAATTTTGAAAGCCCAAATAATCTTGCTATATATGGGAAAATAAAAAAAATTATTAAAACAAATGTTGTGCTGAACACTGCAAAGACTATGAAGAAGATCTGTTTCCATCCTGATTGACTGTTCTATTATTTTTAACCTTTCAAGGTATACGTATGCGAGGTTGGGTACTCGCTACGAGGAGTTTCCCTGTAAGGGGCTCCTCTGATTGTTGTCTCGAGTCTCCGGCTGCTGCAGTACTTAGATATATATATATATATATAAGATTTGTCTCCGCCTGATTTGGCAGGAGACCCGCGGAGATGGGGGGTCCGGTGATAAGCCTACCTCGAGACGGTGTAGGCAATCTAGGTGCGGGGCGGATTTCTCCCGGCTCCGCTTCGCTGTCCGCTGCAACCAGTGGAACGGGATATGCGCGGGGGGCGAGAGGGGAGGGGAGGTAAATTCAAAACTATTCGTTTCCAAAGTATTTAACTAATATAATTTATTACCCGTCTGCGTTACACGCCTGTATGATATAGCCGTTGCGGCTGCGTTTCACTAAACCTAATCACACTCCGGCTGCACGAGTAGCCGAGAGTGTCGGGAGCCAAGCCGCGTGTTCGCGAGAAACATCCATTTGAATACGTTCGCGCTATCGGTCGAACAATTGCATTTTCGGCTGTACGAGCATTCGCGCACGCGAGGGATATTCGCTGTCGCATACGTGCGAGAGAGAGAGAGAGAGAAGAGAGTCTCTGTGGCCGCGGAGAGAATTGGCCGTACTCACTCATGTTGTACACGCGGCCCCTCGTCCGGGCGCTCGTTGACTCTCCGCCGTCGCTGTTCGTCGGCGCTCGCCTCTCGTACATGTAGCGGGCCTTCCCTGGGCGTCGTCGGCTGGGCTGCTGATCGGCCCTGGGCGGTGTTGCTGGGCGGCTGGTCGGCCCTGGGCGGTGTTGCTGCCCCCCGCCTCGGCACCGTCACTGCCGCGGCGATCCCGGGTACGGGGATCGCATTGCCGTATCGGCTCGCGTGACCTCGGCGCACGTGGTCCGCGAGTCGCGTCCTTTCGCTATCGTGGCTGTCGCGAGAGAGAGCGAGTGACCCTTCGCCTTTCGACAATTAGCCGGGCCGCTCTCTTTGGCGCTGATTGCCCGCTGCCGCTGCTTAGCTGCGTGCAGCTATCTCTCTCTCTCCTGTGCTGCGCGCCTATACTCATGCGCGCTCTCTTTCTCTCCAGTGCTGTGCGTGTCGTATACACGCTCTCTCTCTCTCTCTCTCTCTCTCTCTCTCTCTCTCTCTCTCTCTCTCTCTCTCTCTCTCTCTCTATCTAATGCTGCGCGGGTACCGTCTTGCTTACTTCTCCGTAAACTCTGCCGTGCCCGCGCGTTCGGCTTATACCCGATTCTATTATATATATCTATATGACGTGTGTGCGTGCGGCTCCCGACGCTTCGCTTACTCGTGTCTCACCTTATTCATACATGTGTGATGGGCATTTTGCCTCATCACACGTACATACCTCTGTTCGATTGCTTGTAAATGGTCTCATACATTTTTTGAAAAAATTCCAATATCCCTTGCAATTATTTATTTTAATTTGCCATCCCACAGTTGACTATGAGTTAATTCCAACATAGCATTGACACTCACAATAAAGATATCATGCCATTGGGTCATCGATTTCAGCCAAACTCTACCAATACGTTCACTGACACTGGAGCAAGCTACCGGTAAAGTTTGAAGTTCTAGCGCTGCCTTGGTCTAGAGCTTTATATGACTTGAGACTAAGGCAGTTATATATGGATATACATATCTGCCTTGATTTGTCTGAAATTTTTATAATTTTTGTAACATCATCAAGAATACGGTGTATTTCACTGTCTTAGGGACTATTTATAAATATTAACTCATAAAATTCACTTATATTGTGTGAACTGTATGATTAAGGTTCGAACAGCTATTGAAATTTGGGTTTTCATCATTTTTTCCGTTTTCACATATATAACAAGATTATTTGGGATCTCACAATTGGAAATAGGTCAAATTTTGAAGAATTCTGGTTTTGAGTCCAACAATCCGAGCAACAGGAAAGATTGATTAAAACGAGAGAAAAGGAATGAATCAGTTTAATGTTTAAGTAGAAACAGTCGTGTTTGGTGTGTGGTGATACTTTTTTTTCGAAAACGAAAATACAGCACTCTGGCCAGGAGAAAATTCAGCAAAAAGCAAATCAACACACGTGACTGACAGGAACAATCTGCAAGCCGGCTGGAGAATAGAAAAAAATTATACGAATTATTTCTCAACAATTTTTCGAGCATGCAAAAGCACGAATCTGCCGGATGGATTAGCATTCGCCTGCGGATGGTTTTCAACGCACGAAATTCAGAATCCGGCTTGAGCATGCATCTTTATGCTACTACAAAAGTTGTGGACGATCTAACTATTAATCGGCTCTCTCTCTCTCTCCCCTCTCTCTCTCTCTCTCTCTCTTTCTCCTCTCTCTCTCTCTCTCTCTCTCTCTCTCTCTCTCTCTCTCTCTCTCTCTTTCTCTCTCTCTCTCTCACCCTCCTCCCTTTCTCCCTCTTTCTCTCTATTTTCTATTTCTCTGTCTTCGCAAGCTTAAAAATAGTATATTATGCAACTAGTGCCTGACTAATGCGATTTTACGCACCAATGTGACAAGCCTGGACGAGTCGCCGGTGAAGCCGGCGAACGAGTGCTAGGCGGTCACACGAGTGCGTGGAATCGTATTTCACGAATTGCATACGATATTGTATGTTATAAGTGATTGGTTTCCGTGCCTGAAATGCGATTTCACGCACTAGTGCTAAAAAAGTGGGCTAAAGCACTACTGCGTGAAATCGCATCTCACGTACGGAAATCGATGCGTGAAATGCGCGTTTATGATCACGTATAACATAAAAAATATTTTATTACAGTAAATTAGTGACCACAAATAAAGCTCGCTTCTATCGGGTACACAGGATATACACACGTACTCTGTGGATTTATGGTCGCATCCGGCGAGGCGCGATACACAAGGGGCGCGATCGATTTTTGACTGTCCGCGCGGAGCAATTCAACAATGAACCAACTACTGCGTGTCATGCAATGACTATGTTGGCTCTTTTGCGAGATAATCGTTTCGTGGCATGCGTGCAACTACTCCATGCTCCGCGACAACAGACACTAGTGAGTGGCTGACTTGTCTGCGTGTCTGTCTCTGTGCTTGAGTTTCAACCGGTTTAACACTCACCTTAACCCATTAGCCTGAACGGACACTTTTCGATGCCGAAGTTCAGAGACTCACTGCTCGATGTATTTCATCGGAAAAATGAATTTTTAGAAAAATAGCAATTAAAAAAAGAACCAAAATTTTGTGATAAAATTTTTTTTCTAAGGAATTTTTTTTGCCTTTGCATTTTTCACATACTTGAAACTAGTGAATATCGCGTCCATGGGTTCATAACTGAAAGTTATTATCCATACATAATCGAAAAATTTTCTTTATAAAGACAAAATGGCGACAGGCAGAAAAAATCGTAGTTTAAAAATTCAGCAATTTTTTTCTGGAAATATCTTTTCTTCAATCTTTTACTGGATAACTATGAGCTTGTTAGAAATTTTTCTAGGGACAAAAAAGTCATAGAATTAGTCAAAGGAGACGTTCAAATTTTTTCAGATTTTTCAAGCGATTTTTCAAGAATTTCAGTTTTCAAATTTTGATGGAAAATAAACTAGTTTTCGAGAAAAAAATTGCTGAAGTTTGAAACTACGATTTTTTCTGCCGGTCGCCATTTCGTCTTTATAGAAAATTTTTCGATTATGTATGGATAATAACGTTTAGTTATGAACCCATGGACGCGATATTTACTAGTTTTAATAATGTGAAAAAATGCAAAGGCAGAAAAAAAATCCTCAGAAAAAAAGCTTATCACAAAATTTCGGCTTCTTTTTTAAATTGCTATTTTTCTATAGAAAAACTCATTTTTGGATTTTCTAACCACCGCCATTCGAAAAAGCACCTTTTGCAGAGCTTCGTAAAGTCTATGACGATTCCCCGCGCGTAATTTATTGTCATCGACGCTACCGCCAGATCTACCCTCTGCAGAATGAATTTATACTCCATTATTACGTAATTTATGATGATGCTAGAATGAAATCGTGTAACGCATTTAATTGAGTTATTGAGAGTAATCGTTGTGCACGTGAATCATCGAGCGAGTGGAGTGTCACGTTTCGAAATAATTTTCTGTTACTTGGTGTTCTGTAATATTAACCTCAAAAAAACCTTTTTCAAAAAAGAATGAAAAATGTTGCGTCAAGCATGTGGCAGAATTAGTTTATCCCTTATATTGTTTAAAAAAAATTGAAATTCATAATAGACACATGAGTCAATTTATTATTTTATCAGTATTCATTCTGATTATTTCCCATATTGTTGGAGCATTCTTCACGTATTCTTATTACAGTTTACATACTATAAGAGACGTCATATCTAACTAACCAATTACGAAAAAACTTACCGAAATGCTTGTTAGGTACCTCATCAATTTTTTGAATAACTAATGACGAACTAAATTGACGTCACTTGGTAGGCATTTTCAACGTCTTAAGAATCACAATATTCCAATTCCAAAATTAACTTTACAATTTCGTTAATCTAACTAATTTGAGAACGTGAAATTTGTTCATAAGGCCGACAAAATATACACATGAACTATCTTTATGATGAAACCTTAGTTTTGCATTTAAGAATAGAAGAATATATGAAGTCTATCTGAATTATAGGGCTAACTGAATCTGCACTTCTAATACAAAAATATGGAATAAATCAAACGATCGAGGAGAGGTTGCGAAACCGTGTGAACTAGAAATAATTAGGTGTTAAAGAATATTATATCTCAGTTTAAAAACGTATCCGAAGATATTCGATCCTACCAAGTGGCGTCAATTTGGTTCGTCATTAGTTATTCAAAAAATTGATGAGGTACCTAACAAGCATTTCGGTAAGTTTTTTCGTAATTGGTTAGTTAGATTTGACAACGTCTCTTATAGTATGTGAACTGTAATAAGAATACGTGAAGAATGCTCCAACAATATGAGAATTAATCTGAATGAATACTGATGAAATAATAAATTGACTCATGTGTCTATTATGAATTTCAATTTTTTTTAAACAATATAAGAGATAAACTAATTCTGTCACATGCTTGACGCAACATTTTTACTTCTTTTTTAAAAAATGTTTTTTTGAGGATTTCAATTCTTTTTGCGGAGTATTATAAATTATAAAAATAATAATTAATAAAATGTATATGTACATAATAAATGCACTAAGGACTCACGCATTAGCGTCAGTAATAAGATTTAGTAGATATTTTTCCAAAATATTTGTATGCATGAGCGTTACATACAAAAAATATGAATAATCAGGAGAAATTAATTGATTTATTATCTTAATATAAGACAAGACATCAAAATTCATCCCATGTTTTTTTATAATTAATTTTACTTAGGCAAATGGTGGTTGAGGATGTCGATGTCGGCGTGTCGACTGGAAGTTTTATTTGATTAAAGATATATCCTAATCCCCGATGCTGACCAGGTACCTAGGGTAGCCGATGAAGTGTCCTGCGGGTGCGATCCTGGTATTTTAACTTGGAGAAGCTGACCCTGGACCCGAACGATGTCCAGGAAATCAGGTTTACCGATGACGATGTTTCAAGGGTACTTTCCTGGTATTTTTGCTTGGGGAAACCGGCCCTGGACCCGAACGATGTCCAGATAGTCAGGGTACTCGACGACGGTGTACCAAGGGTGCGCTTCTAGGGTCAGCTACTTCATCGAAAAATACCAGGAGCGCACACTTGGAACACCGTCATCGGGTACACTGACTACCTGGACATCGTTCGAATCTAGGGTCAGCTACTTCATCGAAAAATACCAGGAGCGCACCCTTGGAACACCGACATCGGGTACCCTGACTACCTGGACATCGTTCGGGTCCAGGGTAAGGTACTCCAACCAAGAATACCAGGAGTGCACCCTTGAAATACCGTTATCGGGTACCCTGACTACCTGGATATCGTTCGAATCTAGGGTCAGCTACTTCATCGAAAAATACCGGGAGCGCACCCTGGGAACACCGTCATCGGGTATCCTGACTACCTGAACATCGTTCGGGTCCAGGGTAAGGTACTCCAACCAAAAATACCAGGAGCGCACCCTTGAAACACCGTCATCGGGTATCCTGACTACCTGGACATCGTTCGGGTCCAGGGTGAGCTTCCCTAAGCGAAAATTCCAGGAGCGCACCCTTGGAACGCCGTCATCGGGTACCCTGACTACCTGGATATCGTTCGAATCTAGGGTCAGCTACTTCATCGAAAAATACCGGGAGCGCACCCTGGGAACACCGTCATCGGGTACCCTGACTACCTGGACATCGTTCGGGTCCAGGGTAAGGTACTCCAACCAAAAATACCAGGAGCGCACCCTTGAAACACCGTCATCGGGTATCCTGACTACCTGGACATCGTTCGGGTCCAGGGTGAGCTTCCCTAAGCGAAAATTCCAGGAGCGCACCCTTGGAACGCCGTCATCGGGTACTCTGACCACCTGGACATCGTTCGGGTCCAGGGTCAGCTTCTCCAAGTTAAAATACGAGGAGCGCACCCTCGGGACACTGCCATCGGTGACCCTAGCCAACTGGACATTATCGGGTATAAGGGTATATCGTTACTTATTTAAATAAAACTTCAGTCGACACGCCGACATCGGCATCCTAAATCACCATTTGCCCATGTAAAATCAATTAAATTATAAAAAAGTTACGGAGTAAACTCTGACATGCCTTGTCTTATCTTCTGTGAGTTTAAAAAAATCTGCAGTACTTTTCGTGGAATCTATGGGACGTACACGGCCAATAGTTTTCCCATATTCTTTCCAACTATACATTAACAATTCAACTTGAAAAATTTTCCATGGTTTCAAATCTACGCGGGAAGCAAGAGCATGTAAACGTTGTTACGTTGGCATTCTGGACCATGCATACACCTCTTACTATGCGTGATTATAGCTGCTTTATCAGGCTACTGCGGCTAACTTCATGGTCAAAAGAAAAAAAGATTCGAAGAAATTCTGGTCGAGAGAAAATATCAGTAAATCGCTTGACACGGTACTCCATACTCATTATTGCGAACGAGTTTTTGAGTATTTCTTTTTGTCAATCGGTCAATTGGGATGCTGGATGATTATGAAATCCTGTTTCGCATCCAAAAAAAGTCGTTTTGGCTAAATTAATGCCAATGTAGAAATCGAGCGTGCAATATCACACATTATATATTGCAGTGTTTTCTGCTTGACGCATGGAACACTACCGCGTCCCCTGATTAATAGAATAATTATGACGCATACCAGTGCACCGAAGAAAATATTTAAAATGAATGGAATGAAATTCTTTACATCTTACATACACGGAGAGAAAATATTTAGTAAATTTTACAAGAAAGCATGTGAAAATTACCATTTTTATAGTAATGCAGAGACAGACGGCTACTTCAGTGAACTTTTCTAAAGACTATGGTAATTTTCCCTATAGTTCCCAAGGCTTGGGTCACATGTTAATTTTTCTTATTCTTCATTGTATATTTTACAGAAATTGATTATGAAAATTATTTTCAAGAACAGTAAATGAAAAAATTTATATATGCTAGTTTCTCACTTAAGGGGGTAGCCTACCTAAATTTCAACATGGTTAAAAAAAAATCGTACAAGGCTGTAAATTTATATTCTAATTCATTCTTTTACGGCGGCTTTAATGACGTATCAAGCACCCCGAAAAAAAAATTTTTTCACTGTAAAAAAAATTTTTCAATTCTTTAGAACGTACTTGGGATAAATTTTTTTGAGGGTTCCTCAATACAATGTCTATAAACGTACATATCGGTTTTGCGATTAGACTTCTAGGAGCCGAGGAAAAATATCCCAAGTACGTTCTAAAGAATTGAAAAAATTTTTTCACAGTGAAAAAATTTTTTTTTTCGGGGTGCTTGATACGTCATTAAAGCCGCCGTAAAAAAATGAATTAGAATATAAATTTACAGCCTTGTACGATTTTTTTTTAACCATGTTGAAATTTAGGTAGGCTACCCCCTTAAGAAACCTTTGGTTTGGATGCTCGAGTTATTGTAGTTATTTTATATTTAATATAGTGTTAGTGTACATGTACATGCGTATTCTTTACTGAAGTTTCTATCCCGTCGGGTTGGAGCAAGTGACAACTCGGCTTTGCGCTATTAAAGGTACACGAATACCTTAATCATACGAGCTGCCACCTTTCATATAGGGCGAAGTCGAATGGTCACATTCTAGCTCCCACCCGGCAATATTCATATATAGCCGATCGTATCAGAATTACTGGAGAGAGTATGTCAATTGCGTTTTATAAGTTATTGTCGGTGGATACCAGCTGATCTGTAGAGTGCAGACGATAGTCGATACGGGCACTCGACTAGTCGTCACTTATGCGCACAACACCCGTTATGAGCAAAATTAAAATTTTTTCTATAGTAATTTTTTCAATCTCGTCTAGTGATTTTTCTTGCTTTTCTTAGTAAATTTGTCTGAAAGGTCATGTAAAAAGTCTTATTATGTCCGTCTGTCCCTGCGTTACTATAAGAACATAGTAATTTTTACGACATCTTTTCTGTTCGTGTAAAAACCCCCGAAAAATCGTAAAATGCTCACGAACTGTGAATTCAACAAACTGATATTTAATAATGTTTTGAGATTCAACAAATAGAGATTTAGGATAGCACTATAGAATTGTATTCAATTCAACTTGTAGAAATGAATGAGGATTATTGTTGTTTTAGCAGAATGGACCATTTACTTCAAGCTTGTATAGTTTTGATTATAAAGAACAAGAAATAATTCTCGTAAAAGTTCATGGATATGAATAGATATTTTTATAAATGCAAAATTCAGGATAATATTCATTCTGGATAATACTGATAGGCAGGAAAAACGGGCAGCCAAATTTTTTTATATAGTGAAAGGAGTTGGGCTTAATTCTATTCTTGGAGAGAAAGTAACTTATTTTAGGAAAATTTCTAAATTTAGTTTCTACTTGTATACACCTGTATATTAATGAAAACCCTGTAGCCAGTTACATTGTCATCATGCTTTCTCAAAGAGGCTTTGTGTGAAAAAAATATGGCCAATGAAATATGTTTTTCGCTATCGACAGATGTCTCTAAAACTAACTGTCCGTAGCTCCATTGTATCCATAGATGTATTTTCCGCTATGAAAACATATAGATACGTATCATTTGTATCAGAAGTACTGGAAATAAACTTGAACTTAATTTTAAAAACTACCTAGCAAAGGTTGCTGTAGATATCAACAACGGTTGCAATGAGAAATATTTTGTTGATTATCATCGATCCTAATGAGTATTCGAGCCTTAACGAGCAATTACAAGGATTGACGAGAAACTCATCAAGAATTCGTTGGTAATGGTTGCTAAGAAAGTAAACAATGTATGTTGATGGGAATTGAACTCAGTTCACATCTTGCCACGAATAACTCATGTACGAAATTCCAGGAAGATCAGACAATTCCTTTGAGAGTTATCGTCGATCAGAAAAATGAATGTTCGAAAGTCTGAATTGAAAATTCAATTTTTACCCCATTTCCCCTTTGACACAGCAAAAACGTAGCAGCGCAAAAAATTTGAATTCTCGCTGTGCTTTTCCGAATCCTGGTTGAATTTTTGACGCAGCATAATTTTCTACCCGACTCTATACAATTTTTCTCAAATGAGTATGGAAATTAGACAAAAGGTCAATCTGTGAGGGCCAACCCAGTAGAAAGTGGAGAATGAAAATTCAAACTCTGCCACATAATTTGCAACGTCTTGCCAGCAAGGTTTACTGGCCTCATTTAATGGAAAGATCATCTTCACAAAATCCTTTTGAACGAGTGCTACGAATTCGAAATCATGAGCTCATGCCCGAAGCTAATTAAGGCCATTGTGAATATTCCACTTGCATGAGGGAATATGCACCACTATAAACTCATAAATTAATGAGTCACAACTGAATGCATTCTAGCTTTCCCCCCGAACCCCTGTTGAAATATTTGAATAGAAGGGTAACGTCCATTACCAGTTCAGACACACTCGCAGCATAATTCACACTGTTGAACTCAAAGGTCCAACTCCTACCGGATGAGAAGTTGAATAGCACACACGTCCTCGAGAATTTAGAAGGGGAGTCAAGAGTATGGAAAAGCAAGCAGAATCGCTATCAGAGTTGATTTGGCTTATGAATGTCTATTTCACAGAATTCAGCCGCAACATCTACATATATGCTGAGGAGCGTAGGGAGTTCCAAAGTTGTGCCGCTTGCACTTGGAAGGAATTTGTTCCAAAACTGCTCGTCATTTTGGGGATTGAGAGTTCCGGTGCATCACCCCTGGAGGGCCTAGTGGACACATACCTAATGTAGGGAGTGATGTGTTCGTCCCTCCTAACACCAAATACATATCTCATACATGAATTTTGTAGTACTTGTATTCTTTGTTTTTGTTCTTGAGATGCGTCGAGGTATACCACAGAACAGTAATCAAGATGAGGGAACAGCAGAGCCATCAATAGGCGTGTGCGCAGGATCTCAGTCGTGTATTTACGAAAATATCGCAAGCTGTACATGGTTCTATTTAACTTTTTTGTGACTGCATCAGTGTTTTGACGCCAAGATAGGGTTTCGTCAAGCACTATGCCGAGATCCTTGACCGTGCCAGAGAATGGCACGCGAACTCCACCAATCCCAATGCCAGATGCGTAGAGCGCCTCCTTGTGCAGAAGACCGATATAGTGTCCAGACCCAAATGCGATGGCCTGAGTTTTTCCGGCATTGAGCACCAGCTTAGCAGCGCCGGCCCACTCCGACACGGCCGCAGCCGCCTTCTCCAGCAATTCTATACCCTCAGCCAGTCTGTCAAGTGTAACCTGAGTATATATTTGTAAGTCATCTGCATAAAGCACACCCTCAATGTCAAGTTCGTCACGTAGGTCATTAATGTAAATGCAGAAGAGAAGCGGTCCGAGGACTGACCCCTGTGGCACCCCAAGATTCCTGGTGAGCCACGATGACTTGCCAAAACTCTTCGTTATAACAATCTGCTGTCTATCCGTAAGATATGAGTGGAACCACGAGAGAGCAGACCTCGCGAAGCCAATGTCCTTGAGCTGCTTCAACATTCTAGAATGAGAAATTTTGTCGAAGATTTTGCTGAAGTCGAAAAGTAGAAGTAGCGTCAGTTTCTTCGTGTCCATGCCTTCTCTTATGTCTTCTGTTAGTCTCAGTAGTGCTGTCTGCGTGGAGTGGTTAGGACGAAAACCTGTCTGTCTAGGGTCAAGGATTTTGTTATTTGTAAGGTAACTCATGACTCGGTCATGAACTATCTTCTCAAGTACCTTAGACAGGAAACTTAGAATGGTAATTGGACGAATATCAGACGGCGACGACGGGAGAGCACTCTTCTTTAGAGGAAGAACATGAGCCTTTTTCCAGGATGACGGGAAAATCCCTTTCCGCAGGGAGGAGTTAAACAAGTTCACGATTTTATCACCAATCACAGGCAGAGCATCGAGGATGGTACACTGCGGTGATGGTACTATGTCATCATCACCAACTGATTGAGAAGTGAAATGAAAAATGCTCAGGATGAAATCATTAATATTGATTTTCTGGAAACAGAAGCCATCTCCCTCAGAAGCAGAAGATATAATATCCTGATAAATCGAAGCATTCTCCTTGTGTGAGATGGACACCTTAGCAAAATGAGTGTTCAGATCCTCGGGTGAGATCCCGTTCAAGTCCTCCATTTGCTTAGGCAGAAGATTGAGGTTACGCAGTTCCTTCCAAACCGTGTTATTGTCGAGTGCTTCAGACAATTTACTCGAGAGAAACTCAGTACGGGCCTTAGTTGTTTTGCTGCCGGAAAGATCGCGCACCTCTGAAATTCAGCAAGCAGATTCTCGTCCCCTGTGCGAATGTAACGTTTGTGAGTCGCGTCCGTTTTTTTGTATAACAGTCTTAACTCAGCATCAATCCACGGCAGCTTATTCTTCCTGGGCTTAAACTCTCTAAGAGGAGCCAGCACATCAAGAGCCTTCGTGAGATTGCGGCTGAGACAGTCAGGTGCAGAGTCGATGTCGTCCACGTCTTCATGGTCAAGCAGCCCCCAATCACATAGTTTCAAGGTAGAGACCAGGTCTTCCTGTCGAATACCTTTGAAATTTCTGTATTTGGAGGAGCCCGGCCTCTTCTTGGGCTGTTAAATGTTGAGTTCAACATCAATAATATGATGTTTACTGTGAAAGGGAGCTGGAAAGTTGCGTTCGTCCGTGATTATGTCATTGTCGTCCACCAGCATGACGTAAATCCATGTGCGAGACGTAGGGGTCATATGCGTAGCCTCATGCTGGATCAGACGCAACGACAGTTCATCTGTTAATTTGCGAACAAATTTTGAATCATCACTGTCTGAAAGAAGATCGGAGTTCAGATCCCTCAAGATATAGTGACATCATTTTTCATTTTTCATTTCGGTATCTCTGTCGTTGTAAATGTATTGGAAATTATTTGGATTGAACACTTTAGGGTCGTTAATGTCAATGGTTACTGCAGGCCTTTTATATTCATCGCACGGTAAATCGTCTATCGAATTAATGGTCACTGGCGTGGCAGGTCTCAAGGAAGCCCCTTTGTTGCCTCGTTGGGCTTGTTCCGATTTATATTGGGCGAGCATAAGTAGCACGTCTGCTTGATTCGTAGTTGGAAGATAATCTAACTTCTCAAGCTCTATCGCTTTGGATAAGGACCCGTAAAAGTAATACATGAGGCCAGTTGAGACGTCCAGCTTCGGAAAAGTCCTGATATGGAGACTTCTTTACCGAGCTGTTCATGGAAGGTTTGCAGGGCTTCTTCGTGCTCGGAGTCGTTCGAGGCCGCTATAGCACCTCTAATGAGCATACTCAAACGATTGTGAAAATCCCTCACGTTCTCATTCTTCAGCATGCAATTGCTAGTGAGTTCCTTTTCATAAAAGTGGCATGATTTGGAGGTGGCAAAATGTTCTTGTAGATGAGTTATCAAGTCGTTAAGAGAAGGAAAATCCTTGCCTTTGATTATTTCGCGGGCCTTACCACGTAGTTTAGTCAAAATCCCGCGAAGAAATTGGCTCTTGTCCGCGACAGCTATAGTTCCGCTATAATTTTCAATATCTTGGACGAAATCCTCAAGAGGGGTAGAACCGTTAAAAAGGGGTATATTATGCAAGGCATTTTGGATAGCGTTGGATTGCAAAAAGGAGTATACGGATTTATTTAAATTAGAGATCTCTTCGCGATGTTGGAATTCGCGTTCTTTATAGTATGTCGAGAGCGCGGCAGTTCTTTGTTTATCGTCAGCGATCGTCTCTATTTCAGCTAGAGTTCGATTTTGAGCCATCTTATCTTATCTTAATAATATAAGATGAAGGATAAGCAAATACGGATCGAACGTTCCCCACAAGGGATGCCAATTTGTCGTGTCCGGCCTTGAAGAGGACGGATTATCTTGAAGTTAGAGAAAGGGGTGACCATCTCGGCCCTGGCCTATTTCGTATTTGATTACCTGGGATCTAGATATTACTGTTGCGCGCTGTTATGGACGAGCGCTGTTGGGCGCTGTTGTACGCGAGTGTTTGACACACGAGTAATTACAGTTGGAATAAATATAAGAAAACAGAATAGAGAATTTAGACTTTACTGAATGAAAGAACTTGTAATACGTGTAGTTTGAATTGGTATAGAATGTTTATGATTCTTATTTATTCCTGGATGCGATTGACAAGATTTGATTAGCTAATTATTGAATTCATCAACTTTCCAACACCGTATAATATAAAATACAATACATAAGTTTATATTATGGGGCGTTCTTCGTCAACTCTCCGGAGCCGGCGCGCGGACGCTAAAACTTCATGTTTTCGACGCTTGTTTTCGACTCTATGTGATCCATATCTAAATAATGTTGGATATGCTATCAATGTAGCCTTTTCTCAGCTTTCCGATGGTGAATTGAGTTTTCCAAATTTTTCACATTTTCACAGAAAAAAAACATAAAACAGGCTATATCTCAAAAACCTATTTTTTTTAATTTTTTTAAGTAGTCTATATCGAAAGCTGAGGTTTTTCTACGTTGATATAGACCTTTTGAAAACATACATTTTTTTTTGTATTCGAGTAATTGAGTAGCGAACATGAGAAAATGCGTCGGGCCGGGCCGCGCTGACTCCACGCGCTTCAGCTCAAGTCTTCTGCTTACAAGAGTGCCGAAATCAGAATATATTTAATATCCATACAAGTCTTTATCTGTTGGATGAACTACTATCTAGCGTAGATCATATACTTATTTGGGTTATGGACTGAGATATGGACATTATTTCATTTCACATTCTTTGACCTTCGTTTTGGCTTTGATATTGAAGACTTTGCTATACTATGTTTCAACTGAACTACTTTTTCTGTTCGTTTTGATCTAGGAAAAATTTCATATTCCTCAGCAGCTGAAATTTTTTTGACCATCAGTCTGTCATCGGAAGTTGGTATAAACGCATGAAATTGCAGATTCCCTTGTATAGCGAAACACTTATCAAATCTTTATTTCAATTTCAGATATCTGAACTTGCTGGGTGACAAATTAATGGAATTGAAAACTCACGACTTTTTTGCTAGAAAATAGTCTGTATTCATTCATGATTGGAATAAAAAATTGTTAGAAGGAGAATTCTTAGTTTGTTTTGATTTCGCTGTAAATTATGCTTTTGTTTTACAGAATTCAGCTCAATCTTTCCACTGGAATAATAATCAGGCAACAATTTTCACAGTAGTTATCTACTTTCAGAGGAATAATGAACTTCAACACAAAAGTTTGGTTATTATTGCGGATAATTTATCTCATGACACTATTGCAGTTCATGTATACCAAGAAATAATCATAAAGTACCTGAAGAAAGAATACAAACCAAAGAAAATTTATTATAGTACCGATGGGGTCAACACTTCAAAAATCAGAAAAGTTTCTCTAATCTTATTATTCATAAGAAAGATTTTGGCATTCCCGCGGAATGGCATTTTTGTGCGACCGCACATGGGAAGGGAGCATGCGATGTAATTGGAGCTAATGTGAAACGAGGTGCTAAACGAGCAAGTTTACAAAGCTCTGCAAATAATCATATTTCAACCGCAGAAGGTGTATTTGAATGGGCAAGAATTTACTGTAAAGAAACCATGGTATTTTATAGTAAAAACGAAGATTATGAGCAAGCTAAACTGAAATTGGAAGAAAGATTTGATAAGTGTTTTGCTATACAAGGTAATCTGCAATTTCATGCGTTTATACCAACTTCCGATGACAGACTGATGGTCAAAAAAATTTCAGCTGCTGAGGAATATGAAATTTTTCCTAGATCAAAACGAACAGAAAAAGTAGTTCAGTTGAAACATAGTATAGCAAAGTCTTCAATATCAAAGCCAAAACGAAGGTCAAAGAATGTGAAATGAAATAATGTCCATATCTCAGTCCATAACCCAAATAAGTATATGATCTACGCTAGATAGTAGTTCATCCAACAGATAAAGACTTGTATGGATATTAAATATATTCTGATTTCGGCACTCTTGTAAGCAGAAGACTTGAGCTGAAGCGCGTGGAGTCAGCGCGGCCCGGCCCGACGCATTTTCTCATGTTCGCTACTCAATTACTCGAATACAAAAAAAAATGTATGTTTTCAAAAGGTCTATATCAACGTAGAAAAACCTCAGCTTTCGATATAGACTACTTAAAAAAATTAAAAAAAATAGGTTTTTGAGATATAGCCTGTTTTATGTTTTTTTTCTGTGAAAATGTGAAAAATTTGGAAAACTCAATTCACCATCGGAAAGCTGAGAAAAGGCTACATTGATAGCATATCCAACATTATTTAGATATGGATCACATAGAGTCGAAAACAAGCGTCGAAAACATGAAGTTTTAGCGTCCGCGCGCCGGCTCCGGAGAGTTGACGAAGAACGCCCCATATATACTGTCTCGCGGCGAACGCAAGCTTATCGGGCGGTCCGGATAATACAATTTATATCGAACTACGAGTAACGTTATAGCCTATCCTGCTTATAATTATACGCAACTTACAGTAGGAGCTTGTTGATTTTGTTTTGTCGTCTTACTTATAGGCACACACTGCCACTGCGTTCGTTCGCACTATAACACTTAATTTACACTTAACAATCTCTACACTTAAAGTCACTTATGATGCTAAGACGGAGGGTTCTGTGTTCGTCCACTTGACGCCGGTTCCAACAGCGAGCAACCAGAGCTTCTGCTTCCCCTGGATAAGAGACGGCCGTACAGAGAGTTAGTGCCACGAGGCCTGCTTGGGGCCTGTATTTAATGGCTCGGCTTCTATCCGAGGGAGGAAGTCGCCCGATCTACCTGGCTAATCGTTGAAGGTGTCGAATCGTTTGACGTCAAGGTGGTGACCGCGAGGACAACCGTCTACACATTCCAAATATCGACACCGGCAAGGTGACGAAAAGCTGACGCATCGATTTGGAGCGCGTGGCTTCACTACATCCACTCAACCTAAATAAATACATCTTCTAG
Source organism: Aphelinus atriplicis (assembly GCA_020882685.1). NCBI lineage: Eukaryota > Metazoa > Arthropoda > Insecta > Hymenoptera > Aphelinidae > Aphelinus > Aphelinus atriplicis. The sequence goes on along the minus strand of JAJGQD010000006.1, from coordinate 522,286 downwards.
TACTTTCTAGTAATAGTTCAGCGTGGAACAACACATTACAGTGTCACAAATGATGATACATACTTCAAGAAGATATTTTGAAAATAGAAACGAAGCTTAACGTGAATCATGTTATCAATGGAAAATTTGAAGAATGTCTCAGTTTCTTCGAATTATATGATGCACAATGAGAATATTCTTGTATGATTTAAGATCTTTCTCAAGTCTTCATATTTTATCGAATACGAGCTCAAATCAATAATGAAATCATAATATGACATTTTTGTCCAACAACTTGATCAGTATAATATAATATATAAATAATAGAAATCTCTTGAAAATATTTGATACTTTTCTACAAAGAATATAAGATTGATCCATATATGTGAATTAATTTTAATCACTTCAATAGAAAAGCAAAATGATGTCAGGATTGTGAAGACTTCATGAATAAATACCGCTAACAATGAATTTTTTTCTCATATTTTTTTGCAGAGCTTAGAAATATTCTTTATAATTAGCTGTCGTTTTTCGATTGCTGCTTGCTTACAACTGCTCTTCGCTTCTTCTTCAATTGCTGCTCCTATAATCTTTTCATACCGCTTGTAGCACTCGTTCGATATGGTAAGAATGTCAACAGAAGCTAATATTTCGTTGAGAGTGTAGGCCCTTCTGATGTTCTTTCTGGGTATTTCCCAAGCTCAAAACGTCTCCTTGTTTGGGTGTATCTCAGATTTCTACCCAATTCTTGTTGATCCACAGTGCGCCTTCCATCGACAGCTTGTGACTGCTCATTCTCAACAATTCTGTATATACGATTGTTTTTAGCATTGGTCATACCCAATAAACACTTCTCTTGTTGGGTGAAGAGCTTTTCTTTAAGGAATTACATACACCTTAAAATTAATAATTCTTGGACAACAGAAAAAAATAACTATTTTAAAGTTTTTTTTCAAACAAATTTTTTTTCAAGAATCTGTACACTGATTTGAAACTTTTCCACAAAAAATATATCCCAAAAGTGCATTGGAATATTTTATATCTATACTATTATATAAAAGGACAGCCTGTTTTTTTGTGGCCGCTAATCTCAAAAACTACTGAACCGATTTTCATGAAATTTTGATACTTGATTCTTGACCACTCCAGGTATGTTTATGGATATGTGGAGTCTTAAAATTTTGAGTAGAAACCGAGAAATAGACAATGCATTTTTCTGTGGTGGGGGTAATCGACCAAGTACCATGGCGCGCCAGTAGATGGCGAGGCGTTGAGTCGCACGTGTATAAGGTATAGTGCGGCGCTCTCTCGCAAGAGAGTCAGCGTTCTATCGGCTATATAGGAGAGCTTGAAAATGAGCTCAGCATGTTTCTGGGATCTTTCGTATCCCAGTCCCCTGCTGCCAAATAATTTTGGTAACAATGCCGAGGCCCAGAAGTAACATTAGGCGGTATACAATTAGATACAGACGAACGCAATCCGTTCGTCAGGGTCGAATAATTAAAGGCCCGTTAGTAGTACGTGGAATATCTGCTTTTGAATATTATCCAACAGAAAATTACGCTTATATAAAAAATATTGTAGTTGGATCTATGAATAAAGTATGTGACAAGTGTCAAGCCATAAAGTGGCCAGATGAAGCTCCTGGATTGTGCTGTTCTGGTGGAAAAATTAATCTTCCTGCTGTTGAAGAGCCACCAGAACCTGTCAAAAGTCTTCTTTCAGAGAACCGCACTGATTCCACATTTGGGAGTTTATTTCCTCTTGGGGGTGGAGATTTGCAATTTGCTTTAAAACTTCTAAAAATTGGAGATGAGAAAGTATCAAATAAAAATGATTACATAAATATTTATAGAAAAATAGAAACGACTGTTAATACAGTCATGGCCTGATTTCTAAAGTCTATCCAGAAATTGAAAATCTCTCTGACAAACCTTAAAATTGGTTATGCGAAAGGGCAAGTATAACTCCTTGAAACGCTACCGCTCATAATATTGAAAATAGTATTTTGGGAAAGTTAGATGGAGAAATACGACATTATCATTCTATCGATACAGTGATCAACATTGATAAAGTTGTACACTACTCTCAAGCATTTCTGAACTCTTGATCCTTCAGGCTTTCTACCTCATGACTTGAAATTGAAAATTAGTTCTCCAATAATGCTATTACGCAATCTAAAAAATTTATGCAAATTAAAGATGCAAAGATTGCAAATTAAAGTTATGCGGGAAAATATAATCGAAGCAACTATTCTTACAGAACCTGCTGGAGAAACAGTATTCATACCCCGCATACCTATGATTCCATCAGACTTACTATTCCAATTCAAACGATTACAATTTCCTGTGAAACTTTCTTTTGCCTTGACGATCAACAAATCGTCGCCTGGGGGGAAAAAGCAACGATCTCAGAAACGCGCTAAAGAAAGATCTATTTCGATTTAAGCGAAATAAAAAGATCTATTTCAAATTGAGCGAAATAAAAAGATCTATCTTGAATCGAGCGGAATAAAAAGATCTATTCCAAATCGAGCAGTATAGAAAGATCGTTTTCAAATCGACTTTTAAAGAAAGATCTAACTCAGATTTTACATTATAGAAAAATCTATCTCAGGTTTAATTTTATTTTGCGGCGTTTTTTCGAGTTCGGAGATGATGCGGTACGCGCGCACTTGATTGCGATTGCTTATGAGCGTGTGTGTGTGTGTATGTAAATATGTGTGTATGTGTGTGTGGTGTACCACGCAGTACGATATGTAATTATTTCGTTTAATAGATATAAGTATAAGCATATAGGCTTAACCGAAGCCACGCGCCTAAAAGCGACGAGTCAGCGTTCTGTCGCCTCACCTGACGACAACGCTTGGAATGTGCAGACGGGAGTGCTCGTGATCGCCAACTTGACGTCAAACTACCCGACACCTCCAACTATTGGTCGGGCGACTCCTTCCCCCAAACGGTAGCCGAGCCATTAAATGCGAGCCCCAAGCCGGGCTCGTGGCACTAACTACCTGTACGGCCGTCTCCTGTTTGGGAGAAGCAGAAGCTCTGGTTGCCCGTCGTTGGAAGCGGCGTCAAGTGGATGACCACGGAAACCTCCGTCTTATCTCCTAGGAATATATTCATAAGTGTAGAGACAGTTAAGTGTAGTTTAAGTGATATAGATAAGCGTGAACGAACACAGTGGCAGGAAGTGGCCCGTTTTATTACCGTCTACAAATCTACAAGCTCCACTCTATCAGTCGGATAGAATAAGTTATAATAATATAATCAAGCGAATCGACTAATGCGAACTTAGTAGTAGTTAATTACATTCCTATCATTTATAGTTAATAAATCTTATTCAAATATATATACTACTTTCCTACCCGGTTATTATTATCCTATCATAACCGTATTCCATTCAACATTCGAGAGCCAACTATTTGCATATTTCTTTACTATTTCATATATAGTTTCCAAGTCAATATCGAAATCCAACTGAATGTTTAACTCCGTGAAAAGTCCCGCGTACACAACAGTACACACTTACTAGTTGTCACAACTGTGCACAACACTGTACCTGCACAACTACACCCAACTAAAGTAGGCACAACAGTGCACAACACCGACTACACAACAGCACATCACCTCAGGACGCCTTACGACAAGCGACTTATTTCCCCCCCCCCCCTCAGGTAAGCAATTGCGAGATAGGCCTGGGCCGAGAACGTTTTCCCTTCCCCTATTTTATTCTTCCACCGCCCCCTTAAGGGTCGGACACGACATGTGTGTGTAAGGACACATCTGAATGTAATATGCCAAGTTAACTATTTACGTTAAACAGTTTTTGCCTCGATGGTTTCTCGTAGAAATTGGTATACATGTGTTTTTGAGGTCGCTGATAACGAATCCGGCCTCAGATTTTGAAAATTCAAATTAAAGCCTCTAAGATCACCTGACAAAATTTTGGAAAAAATTTGAATTTTTTTAAAAATTGGTATACATGGGTTGTTGAGGTCGCTGATCACGAATCCGGCCTCAAATTTTGAAAATTCAAATTGTTGAAAACATTATGTTGGTTATACGTTTAATATGACTCGTCTCTACGTGCTCAAGGTTAAGGCTGATTTCAGTCTGAGGCTGGATTCGTAATCAGTGACCTCAAAAACTCATGTATACCAATTTTCAATTAAATTCATTTTTTCTTCCAAATTTTTGGCCTGCAATCTTAGAAGCTCTAATTTGAATTTTCAAAATCTGAGGCCGTATTCGTGATCAGCGACCTCAACAACTCACGTATACCAATTTTCAAAGAAGTTCAATTTTTCCAAATGTTAAGTGACCTTAGAGGCTCTAATTTGAATTTTCAAAATCTGAGGTCGGATTCGTAATCAGCGACCTCAAAAACCAATGAATACCGATTTTTAAAAAAATTCAATTTTTTTCCAAAATATTGTCAGGTGATCTTAGAGGCTCTAATTTTAATTCTTGAAATTTGATGTCAGATTCGAAATCAGCGACCTCAACAACCCATGTATACCAATTTTTAAAAAAATTCAAATTTTTTCCAAAATTTTGTCAGGTGATCTTAGAGGCTTTAATTTGAATTTCTAAAATTTGAGGCCAGATCGTGATCAGCAAGCTCAAAAACCTATGCATACCAATTTTTATCAAAATCCAGTACCTTTCCAAATTTTTTTTAGGTGATCTTAGAGGCTTTAATTTGAATTTTTTAAATTTGAGGCCGGATTCGTTATCAGCGACCTCAGAAACACATGTATACTAATTTCTACGAGAAACCATCGAGACAAAAACTGTTTAACGTAAATAGTTAACTTGGCATATTACATTCAGATGTGTCCTTACACACACACATACACACATATTTACATACACACACACGCACATAAGCAATCGCACTCAAGTGCGCGCGTACCGCATCAACTCCGAACTCGAAAAAACGCCGCAAAATAAAATTAAACCTGACATAGATTTTTCTATAATGTAAAATCTGAGTTAGATCTTTCTTTAAAAGTCAATTTGAAAACGATCTTTCTATACTGCTCGATTCGGAATAGATCTTTTTATTCCGCTCGATTCGAGATAGATCTTTTTATTTCGCACAATTCGAAATAGATCTTTTTATTTCGCTTAAATCGAAATAGATCCTTCTTTAGCGCGTTTCTGAGATCGTTGCTTTTTCCCCCCAGGCGACGAAATCTCAAGGACAGACTTTTAAGTACGTAGGGATAGATTTGCAAACAGAATATTTTTCACGCGGCCAATTGTATGTTGCTCTTCCACGGACAGGGATTGCACGTAAATAATTCATATTAATTCCTCAAAATTCAAAAACTAAGAACGCCGTTTATCCAAAATTTCCAATCCTCAGAGGATACATGGAGAATACAACTCCAAGGATTACAAAATATCAAATTAATCAAAGTTTACAAATGAATACATATTATACGAGTTTTTCAACAATAAATGAGAGTAACAACACTTCGAACTCAATACACATATTCGCGGGCGAAGCCGCGACGGGGGACGCTAGTAGCTATATATTTGTATTAACTCTAATATCACACTTGTCGTAAGATCCAGAAAGCTGAGGTCCACGTATACCACTTTTGCAAAATAGATTATGTTTCTAACATCAATACTCATATCCGGAACCTCAGTCACCAAGATCTGATCAATTCTGACCACCCAAGTCTGTAGGCTTATCGAATAGAATGATGAAAAATCAAGAAAACAGCTATTTCACTGGTTTGGTCACCCGCTTATGGGGTCAAACTTGATTGGATCTTGGCAACTGAGATTCCGGATATGAGTATTGATGTCACAAACATAATCCACTTTACTAAAGTTGTATACGTCAACCTCAGCTCTTTGGATCTTACGGCAAGTACATCACATATATCAAAATCACACTTTTGAGAGAAACACATTTTAAAGTTTAATCTTGTGAACAAATCACAGTCACTTATGATATCACATAAGTTCACTACTGGAATTGCTCTTTACTATGCCCCTGCTTGATAGGAATGATCAGACACTCCATGCCTGAGTCTTTTCTCAGCGTGCGAGCTTGGAGAGTTGATGCCTCCACTCGACTATCCATTACATGAATCCTAATTTCATTCTTCTTGGCAGAATAGAGACTAGCACTCATACAAGGAACAATACCTAATGCACTCATCACATCTAGAATAACATTAGCACCATCATTGAAACTTGCCACTGGGGAACTTCTATTTTTTTTCTTCTGTGTTGACATAGCTTTCAAAACAAAAAAATGAAATCATGAATAAATTTTTGTCTTCAATATTTATTCAAATAAATATGAATTCAAACAGATACTTACTACTAATGACTCAGCAACATGAACTATTCTCTTTTATATTTCTATTTTTATTTGGAGAAAATGAGAGATTAACCCCAAAATAGCCGGTAGTTGATAATCAAAACAAACTTGAGAGTAAAGGCTATTCCACACTCATGGTTCAGTTTCACACATGAATTTTGAAGGTCTGTTCACATAAAGTATTGTCATTCTTACACTAAAAATGGCGGCACATATCGCTTCGACCGAAAATAGTCAAGACCTTGCCGCGAGAAACACAAAACATTGGCACTCGAGTCATTTATTGCGAATTCTATTAAATAAATGTTCTATAGGCTCATGCTTTGTGATAATTTGAATCATGATTGGCAATAGGTAGAAAATTTTTTTTTATAGTTGAATATCGATTTTTTTCGATAATTAAGCATTATAAAATTGATATAAAATATTTTTCTGCAGATATTTTTCTATGATTCTGTGTAGCCCTGTGAATATCCCCTACTTCACTATCAACTTTGTCTCGAAGCTGTAAGGCTACGGCCACCCCAGTATCAGAATGACCCGCCCTACATCATTCTCAGTTGACTCAGCCAGTTTAGACAATTGAGTCTTTACATCTCGAGCAGAGTGAGCATATCCCTTCGTGGTTTTCAGAATCTCTGGTATTTCTTCTGCCATTCTTGTGGCCTGTGCAAGGGCCGACCTGAGCTGCTCTCTGTCTTGGGCAAGCTCCCGTCTAATCAGGTCATCTGTTAAATTCCGTTTAACATTTTTAACAATTTTATACTTTGATATTGATTTATCATTACTCATTATTATTGGTTTTCCTACTTCACCTTGAGTGGGTGCTGTCTGAGGAACTTTATCCGTCTTATCTACAACCACATCAATCTGTCCATTCTTATTCTCATTTTCATTCATAATTTTAATCTCATCATCAAATTCAACCCTCTTTGGTTCAACTGTCTCTTTTGCCACGTTCACATGAACAGAGTTGGGTCCAGACTCATACACGGTCGAGCAGGCGTCTGGCTGGTCCTTTTCTAACAACGTGTTTTCTAATTCTGCATCAATTTCTTCCAGCTCTTCAATAGTTAGGAACCGTCCAATTATTTTCAGACCTGGAAATAGCACCTCTACTCTCGAATGCCTTGACTTCTTCATCAGAGAGAACATTTTTATCTGCATAACCAAAAATAATTAATAACATGTCTCAACATAGCAGATCAACTCCGTGCGACAATATCTGGCTCACAGCGTCAAACAATGTTGCCGCAGTTCAATAAATTTGAGTTTATTTTTCAATGCACATATACAATTTTTTATCCAACCCAATACTATGACGTTTGGCACACAGCGTCAAATATCACAGTATGGATTGATTATTATTGTTTATTTTGAATCAACAGTCTTATTGATTTTTCAAATTAATCGGATTCAAATTCAGTTATCATTGACAACACTTGGCATACAGCGTCAAATGTCATCAAAGAAAACGAGCTTTGAAGTAGGGAAGTCGACATGATCTTTTCTGTTCAACCTGATTTCATTTATTTATAGTCGCTGATTCTCATTCTAGTCATTCTCAGATTATTATTATTATTATGATTATCATGTTGTTCGTATTTTATTGTCAGCAAAGTTAACTTTTAGTATCGATCTGATTGTACGGCGATATCTAGCTCACAGCGTCTGACATCATCGCACATTTTGACCCAGTCAATTATTCATGCATGCATGAAAATTCTTTTGAATCTGTCTATTTACTTTCTATTCATATATATATATATATATATATGGGCAATTCTCTGTGGGATCAAACATGAAAATATTTGATTTGGCTCAAAATTTTTTTTTAAGTTCTAGGGCATCATACTGAATTCCCATAATCTTTTCAGATTTTTTCGAGCATTTTGACCCTGTTTAACACATAGGCAAAGTTGTTGATTTTTCTGGTTTTGCATTTTTAGAGGCATTTTTAACCTCAATTTACACCCTGAAAGTGACCTCTGAGGCGAAAAATGAATCAGACACTTATGTCTGCAAATTTCCTGAATTTTATAGGAAAATTATTTCCAAGGTCATTGGAGCACATTAAGTACTTTACATTACCAATTGGAGCCTCTATTTTTGAACCCTGGGAGTTCGCTCGTCAAGAGCCCCACCCCATGGGTACTGAAAGTTGTCCCAACTCATACCACATATAGCCTATATGGTGAAAAAATGGGCCTGGGCTCTGGAAGCTCTCAAAAAATTAATATATTAACTTAAATAGGGGTAAAAATAGGCTAAAATATATTAAAGGGGAGTCTTGTACCGCCAACACTTCCGACAAGAATGTCTGGATAATCTCGATCATCGTCGAGCAAATCCAGGCAAAAATGTCTAGACAATCTCGGCTAACGTCGTGAAAATCCCGACAGACGTCGGGAAAATCCAGATATTTGTCGGGAAGATTCAGACAGACGTCGGGAGAATCCAGACAAAAATGTCTGGATAATCCCAGCAAACGTGTATCCTATTTGTATGTCCGATTTGGTTGTGCCTAAGAGAAAAAAGAACCCAAATAACCCAATAAACCCAATAAACCCAATAAACTCTCAATACTGACAGAACTTGAAGTGGATCGCATGAGCTGGAGAGAATGGTATTCCCACCATGATCCGCAATATCAAAATACATATAAATAGATAACAATTTTAGTATCTACTACGTTTTAGTTTTTTTACAACATAATTGCTCAATATCTTCATCCCAAACAGATGCAGCTATTTCATAAACGCATTTCATAAACCAATATATTTATGTTTTTTTCCAAAAATGGGGAAACATCTCTCTCTTCATCCTCAACTAGACAATTTTTCTATGTTTTATTCTTTCAATAAATTAATAAGTTCTGATGAAAAAGCCCATAAATCCAAGTAGTGGTACTTTTTTTAATGGTGAAGTCTGTCGTATTCCCATTCGGAATGTTTTGGCTATTGTCATTTGTTTCGTTATTAAATTTCACATTACTACGACAATTGGAAATTTAAATGTTTTATTGTGGAATTTAGTAATAGAATACGTTCAACGAAAACTTGGGATGAGGGGAATCGCGCTACGACCGCAAGAACAACGCGTGATTAGGGGGAATTTAAGCACCGAAGCTTTATTAATTTAATATAATACAAAGAACCCAACGGTGGTGTCGAGCCACACACCGTGGGATACTCTCCGCTGAGAGACGCTACAATGATTTTTCCCTGAAGGGGTACAAACGTCGTGAGGACGCGAGCGCGGCGCGGACGCGGACATGAACGCCATCGCGGGCAGGTGGCGCGCGCGCGCTCGATCGCGGTCGATACGGTGATCGATCGCACGTGCGCGGACTCAGCGCCAACTTCAGGCGGCTGAGCCCCGGGAATTCTCCGAAGAAAACCGAGAAAGAGAGCAAAAATAACATGAACTATACTCTTTTTGAGATATGGGATTCTTTATATTTTTGAGAGATAAAAATAGAAATTTTTTGGAAATTTGATATCACTGTTGGAAAGCTGAAGGAAAATAACATGGGATCGACTCATTGAACAATTTTCTTAGAGTCATATCAGCTTCGGTCAGAAGAGTAGGAAACAGAATGATTGGCGCTCACGTGCTCCGTGCGCTGGAGTAGCGCTACGTCTACTTTTCGACGTTCTATTTCTCAGAGAAAATCATTCGAGCACTCTTTGGAAAACATCTTCTCCTACGTGAAAAATACTCAGCTTTCGATTGGAATCATTAAAAAGAATATTAAAAATATACTTCTTGAGTTATAAGATGTTTTATATTTTTTGGGGAAGAAAATGGAAAATTTCCGGGAAACTGATAACACCGTTGGAAATCTGGGAAAAAACTACATGAAAATGACCTAACGAATTATTTTCCCAGGTACATTTTGACTTCGTAAATACGAGTTGAAAACGACATGTTTCGACGCTTGCGCGCAGCGCTGGGAGGATTGAGGTGAAACGCCCCATATCCCTCCTCCTGTGAAAAAAATCAAAAACACGAACAATCGAGGATGAAATTGCAGAGAATGAAGATGATCCAAACGATCCGGGAGAAATTGAAAATACTGATGATGAAGGGGGTGTTGATATCTTTAAAATTAGCACACACGTACATATACACACACACCGAAGAGGGTTTGGAGTCTTTAAATACTTCGTGAATGACGAACCGAGGGATCCCTACTGTGCGTGTGTGCATGGGATGCTACATAGACATAACCTCCACGTGGTGCATCCTGGATCACACTAAAAATGTCTTTTTAAAAATGTCGATCTTCGATATCTCGAAGTGTGGGTGTCATGAATTTTTTTCACTATTCACTATTTTTCCTTGTTTTCCGCACCCAAAAATGTTAAAATACATGCTCACTTAACCAAAATCGACTAAGTCATTTTCCGATTTTCGACCTTCGATATCTCGAGACGTAGGCGTGCTAGAATTTTTTCACTATTTCTCCTGCGTTTCCAGCACACAAAAACATTAGAATACATACTCACTTAACCAAAATCGACTAAGTCACTTTTCGATTTTCGACCTTTGATATCTCGAGACGCAGGCGTGCTGGAATTTTTTTACTATTTTTCCCATATTCGCGGAGGTCGACTCCATCAGAATCCACCTTTAAATCGTTAAACAATGATTATTGGTGGGTGAACAATAATCAAATTATAATTGAACATTGTTTCGGTCCCAAAGTCCTTGTAGAAGATGACATGCATATTCTTTCTTTGTTATCAGAAAGATGGAATCATCTGGTCTTGAATGTACTGAAATTCCAAATTCGAAATTTATAACGATTTCTGTATATAGAAAATGATACATGATTATTTCATTCTAGGGATTCCGTAGTTTGCTTGCACAAACTCTCACAACAGAAGAAGTAATTGTATGGACAGCATACTTGGAACAAATTCTATCATTCACGACAGATGATGTTATAATCAACTTCATTAGGATATTTGTGCTTAAAAGTGACTTTACTCATAAACGAAAGTATATAAGTTCTTGTCTGTATAAAGTTCAAGATAATTATGATTCATTATATTTCACGTTCACGGACTATCGGGAAGACTCAGACAATCAGAATCAAATACGTGAAATACTTCAAACTACGTCATCTGTCGAAATCCATACGTCACAAATCTTGATAACCATGTCTTATGAGTGCGTAGTGCGAGATAAAATGAATTTTCTTGCTCTGTGGCTCAACATTCAAGAAGCTCTGTATACTGTTCATAGACAAGTGAGAATGAGGATAATATGGCAATTTAAATTCCTCTACACATTCAAAATTCGCCTAGAATATTTCCAAGGACATCGATCATTACTCGATACTGAGAATATTTTGGCTTATAAACAACGACTTTGTTCAACTTTCGATTCATGGGAAAATGGTTGGTAAAAATTTTCCGGTAACGCAAACTAATTTTTCCACTATTTAACATGAACTGTTTCTGCCAGATACTTTGAATATGATGAATGATGCCAGAAACATGGATAATCATCTGGAGAATTCTGAAAAACTCATGTGCTACGTTTTCAATGACAATGAGTTCCACTACTTCAATCGAGTGATCTCGAATATCCGAGGTATTCCGGAAAAATCGAATTATAATCTTGAATCATTGAATACCATATAATGTTTTAATACTGATTTATCTATCTTTCTTACAGACAATCGTATAATCAAACGGAATCTGTCATGTATGGAGATCTACGGCATTTCAAAATACAGCATGAGCGACATGAGTGATGCATGCCGAATCTGCTTTAATGATCAAATCAATTATCACCATTCTACTCGTGGGAATTTGGGAAAAAACTTTTCATCTCATCATTGAATTAGTTCTATAGTCTTTTTATGTCTATACTTCGATTCATTACGATTCCATCTCATGTTAATAATCAATAAATCTATCACGATAGTTCTTAGTCTCTGGATTTTCAGTAAGCTTCTTCTTGCATTGATTATATAATCTACAGAAACCGAATGAATACCGATAAGTAGACACTACCCACGCTATACTTCATTCTGATGTCGATCTTCGTTTGACTTGCTCACTTAAGTTGGAAAATTATTGTGGCGCACGCGATATCGCCACAACATTTGGAGCTCAGTATATTTATTTGTCCCCATAATGCAAATATGCTTGAGAAGTTAAGAACTTGCAGTTGTTGATGATTGCATACTTTTAGAGTGTAATCAGACTCGATCGTTTGAACGGTTACATCATGCATGCTTAGTTCAAGCCGGGAGTTAGCTGCTGTGGTGTTTATCTCGCTGTGAAGTTTTCTCCTGTCAGTTCAGATTGTTGGTATAATTGAATCATCGGTGTAACGCTAAACTTCATTGGCTGACTGTTTATAACGTGATGAGCAGTTGTAGCATTTTAAATGAAAAAATTGGATTACCTACAAGTGCAACATGGAATAACGAAATGCTCAGTAATGCTCTATCTTTTTTCCTGGTGAAAAGGTTGGAAAATCCATAAATTGTTTGTAAATTTAGCGAAGCAGGTCAAATACTGCCCAGAAGAAAATCACAGTTAAAACTCAAAATTATGAACAAAAAAATAATTGAGAATAACGTAGCAGTTGAACATTATTCGATGAATGATCAACTTGATTTCTGTTTTAATATCACAGCACTGTCACTGACGTCAGCCATAAAGGATATCCACATAAGAAAAAGGAAAACGCCATATGGAACGTGAGTAAATAGGTGAGAAGTTTGGGATCCTTTAATGATAACTGTGACGGGGAAACCCGTCACTATGGACGGAGAGGCTGTTCGCCGATCCGGCTGGTACGGCACCGTAGCCAGGCAGCCACCGGCTCGGGAGGGCAGCACGCTCCAGCGCGTACGCGAGGCCGGGAGCGAGCACGTGGCGGACGGCATTCTCGTCCGGTGCCCGCAGCAAGATAGACGCGACCGTGAGCCGGTTCCCGAGCCGAGTTGAGGAGAACCGTGTGCCGAGCCGAGTGTGCGTGAGTGTGTGCCTGAAGACGAGCACGAGGCGAGCACGAGGGAGTTGAGGCCGACGGCAGCACAGCGATCTTCAGCGACGAGCAACGTCGACGAGGAGCGAGAACGAGCGAGCGAGAGAGAAAGAGACAGCGCATCGCGAGGTTTGATTGTGCGCGTCGCGGCCCGGTACTCCCCCCCCCCCCTGCAAACGTGTGTGTTGGCGAGTGCGCCAACACACCCACAGGAACGACGGGCTCCGGCCCTGGCCCGGGCCTTTCCCCTCGCCCCCGAAGTCACGGCAAGAACGAACGCGCGTGGATGTGACTCCGTTCAAGTCCCCGCGCGCCGGCCGTTCCCCCTCACGCGAGAAGCCCGTGCTCCTGAGCGTGAGTTAGCCGAGGCATTCCTGGCGCCCGTAAAGAGATACGGAGTGCCCCGGTAGAGCCAATTCCTGTGCGGAGTAATTCCCTAGTGCAACCTGGTGCGAACGGGCACCAGATCACATAACTGAGCGAGTAATTGACGCATTTAGAGAATGTTATATCTTATCTGAGTCACATTTTGTTAAATACATATCTGATAATATAAAACTTGTTAGGAAGTTGGGCGAATGAGTTGGTTTTTGCTGTTACGTACGTAATATAGGACAACACACGGTAGAACCTCATCGATGAATGTCAATACTGTTTGGTCGTTTCAGCTGTTCATGAACACGGGATCTAATAGAAACTTGAAGATCAAATTATGGTAGAAAGAGTATCTGAGTAGTCATTACTCTGAAGATATAGTGAGATATATTGAGATCTATCAATATATTAAGAATCAAGTGAAATTCAATGTCAGGAGAGATGTTTTAACTTTTGAATTAACAATCGAAACGTTTTGATGAGAAAATCGGTCGTATTCAACGTTAGAAAAATAGGGGAATAGGAAGGAAATGAATTGCTTGTTGGATCATCCTCAACATAAATATTTCTTGAATGGATATCAAATAAATTATTGGCTCAAAAAAATGATAACCAAATAAATTTGATTCTATCAACATTACGCGGACGCGGGGAGTTGCACTGCTTGCGTATCTCAGTTGACTTCGATTTTTGCAGCTATCAGCACAAGCCAAACTTTGGGTGCTCTCTCCCCGGACGTCCTACTTTTGTAACCACGAGGATGTCATGGTGTAGGACCTCCGAAAGAAGCCCAAAGCGTTTGACTTGAAGAACGCTTGCTTATTCTTATTGATAAATGATTAACCTACTTGTGATCTGATGACCTACTTATAACAGATCTTAGAATTAATAAAAGATAAAACAGCATAAAAATGCTTGCAAGTCTCACTCGTAATCATAATCTAGAATACAGGGCTATTCGGCCAGTTTGACGCTTCCACTTCGATTTTTAATTTTTGGCGTTTTTTAACTATAAATTTCATGCACTATAAAATGTTTATAGGTTATGAACTCCGGCCTCTGACCTTTTTGGGGTCAAGTGCTTGTGTGATTTTATGTTAAGAGTAATGAATTAGATGAATATCTGAGCTCATACCATCGGGAGTGTTGCAGAGATAAATTCCCATATAACTATGCAAAAAGTGTCTGAGTCAATGGGTAATTTTCCAGCAAGATTAGAAAAGTTATCACTAAGCTGCGATTCGAAAACAATTCAATACAGCTTTGCGAGATCAATTTGTTTGTGGTCTGAGAAGCCACGAGACTAGAGTGGCATTATTTAAGAAAGAGAACTTGACTATGGTATATGCTTTGAAGGAGTAGTATCTCAAGAAATAGCTGAGAGAAATGCATCGGTTACGCAAAATATACTATAGAGTAAAGAATCAAAAAGAGAATTGTTTGCACCAAAATTACACAGCAGCGTCTAGATTGAAAGAAAGAATCACGATTCAACAAGAGCGGCAGCCAGAACAGAGCGACGGGCCTGGGAGCAGCTGATTACAGAAGAAATTTCTAAAACAAGATTTATAGAGAAATTTTCGTTCCTGTTTCTATGTGATAAAAAAGCGATATTATTCAGTTTGCAGGTATTATCGGTATAATGAATAGAAAGAAAGGATCAATAGCTTCAATTTCTTAGAATCATTTATTTTTAAAAATGTGATTTCAGTGGGTATAGGGACCATGAAAATAATTACTGTACCCATGTCCGGGTGAGATCCCTCTTTCAAAATGTGTAAAGGGTGATTTCTTGAAAATCTAATTTGGCAAATCGATAGAGAAGTAAAAGCATTTCTATAATTTCAGTTGAAAAATTTGAATATATTGATGCATGGGCGTGTATATGTACTGGAATAGTCGTCGATAAGAAACCTATAATGAGGTAATTCATTTCAAATCTCGTTCAGTATATCGTTAGAGGAGCACGAGCATTTTCATAATTCAACTTGAAAAATTTGAGAATATTGATGCGTGGGCGCAATTTATGTCGAAGAGAAATTTTGGTTCGTATAAAATTGTTGATTTTATTTTTAAAGGGATAGAAAACTAAAATTATACAGTTTACAGGAATTCGTGGTATGGCAGGTGGAAAGAAGAGAAAAAATCTACAATTGCACTCGGTCATGTCGGTCATGAGACCGGTAATTCGGGGGGGGGGAGGGGTAAGTACGAGTCGTGGGTTGTAGTAAGTGATAGTGGGTTGTGTCTGACAATTATTCTCGTACGTTCCCCGTAAATGACATCAAAATATCAGAATGTCAGAATAGTATATTATGCAACTAGTGCGTGAAATGCGATTTCACGCACCAGTGTGACAAGCCTGCACGAGTCGTCGGCGAAGCCGGCGAACGAGTGTTAGGCTGTCACACGAGTGCGTGGAATCGCATTTCACGAGTTGCATACGATATTTTATGTTATAAGTGATCCAAACGCGAATTTCAATCATCGAGATTTGAGTGCGTGAAATGAGCGTTTATGATCACGAATAACATAAAAACTATAATGGTGTGAATTCACTGAAACTCTGTTACGATAGATCAAAACGACTCCCCTTACAAAAGAGCCACAGTTCAAACTTTTCAGAAAAAAGACCCAATTCGGAGCCTTTCCACGAAAAACGACCCAGTTCTTGAAGTCGATAGCGAAAAACGCCCTAGCTCGCAATTCCTTATGAAGTACGCCCCAACCCGTTTTTCGTTATAGATTTTGCAAACTGGGGCATTTTTTGGTACAAACTGAGAACTGGGGTATTTTCGCTATGCCATTTTGAACTGGGTTTCTCTTCGTAAGGGTGAACTGAGGCTTTTAAGCAGCGTCGAAAAATACTGGTGGGGACATTTTAGAAATCTTCTTAAGGGGTTACATGCACTTCAAAATAAATTTTTATATTCCAGAGGGAAAAATTTTTTTTCTGTAACTTTTGAATAAATAACCTTTTCGTACATTTTTTCTACATATATTTGCATACGAGGTGTGTTCAAAAAGTACTCGGAATTTCCGTTTTTTCAAGAAAATATTTATTTATTCGTAGGGGACCACAGCAATGTGGTCTCCTTCAAAATATTCCCCCCCCCCCAGTTATGATACACTTATGCCAGCGTTCTTTCCAATCTTCGAAGCACTCTTGATATTCAATTTTTGGCATGTCTTTGAGCACTCTCAGCGATTCGGCTTTTATTTCTTCAATCGAGGAAAAACGCCATCCTCTCATGGGTCTCTTCAACTTTGGAAACAAGAAAAAGTCTCACGGAGCCATATCTGGTGAATATGGAGGTTGGGACATGACTATGGGTATTGTTTTCGGCCAAAAAATTACGAGCAAGCAACGACGAGTGAGCAGGTGCGTTATAAAAGTGCAAAAGCCATGAATTATTTCTCCATAAATCGAGGCTTTTTATTCGGATTGCTTCACACAAACTTCGCATAACTTCAAGATAATACTCCTTATTAACCTTACGACCTTGTGGTAAGAACTCTTAATGCACTATGCCATTATAATCGAAGAAAACAGTAAGCAAAACCTTGCATTTGATCGAACTTGACGTGCTTTTTTCGCTCTTGGTGACGTTGAATGCTTCCAGGTGGACGATTGTGCTTTGGGTTCGACATCATAACCGTACATCCATGTTCCATCACCAGTTATCACCCTTTCAAGTAAATTTGGATTGTTGTTGACGTCATTTAGCAGCTCCTAAGCGAAGTTCATGTGATTGTGTTTTTGGTCAAAATTCAGCAGTTTTGAAATGAATTTTGCTGCCACTCGTTTCATGCTCAAAACATTTGAAAAAATGTTATGCCATGAACCAATATATGCCAACTTCATCAGCAACTTCTCTAATTGTGATTCGGCGATCATTCATTATCATATCTTCTACTTGTTCCACATTTTCATCGATTATTGACGTGCTGGGTCGACCGGAGCGTTCGTCATCTTCAACGTCTTCGCGGCCATCTTGGAAACGCTTATACCACTCGTAAGCACTTGATTTTCTCATAGCAGACTCACCATAGGCTTTTTGTAACAGTTCACACAATTCATTACACTTCATTTCATTTCTTATGCAAAATTTAATACAAATTCTTTGACTCTTCAATTCTTCGATTGTTTAAACAAGCAAAAATCGCCGAGCTCATGGAAATACTTTGAACCTTAGCGACTACCACAGACAAAATTAACAGTAAATATAACTGAAAATATCTTTTTGACACTCGTATTCTCCAAACCCGCGAAATTTGAACATTCCGGGTATTTTTTTAACACACCTCGTATATTTGGCAAAATAAATATTCAAGATATCTCAGAATACATGTAAAATTTAACACTAATATCACTCTGTTTGTCTAATACTCTCTCGCTGTTCGCCGAGCATCGTCGTGACGTCACTCAAGCAGGAGCCCCCGCGGATGCGCGAATCTCGGGTGCGAGGCAGTGGCGAGCGCGTCCCATGATATCATCGGTCCACTGATACGCATTTGCGGATCTTCTTCTAAGAAGCGCGCTCGTTTCACACAGCTTGGTGTTCTATCCCGACTCTTTGCCGTTTGCTTAGATACAATTCATCATAACGTTGCACTCTTTGTATGAGCTGCCGGCCGTCGCATCGGCGGCTCGTTCAGCGCATTCTTTTCCATGTATACACACTCATACTTCTGTCGTATCCTAACAATTCTACATAAAATCTATCCCATGTCCGTTTCATATATCCATACTTCCTTCCTTATCCGTGTCTCCCTTCAACCCTTACTAATTCCTTTAAGGGGTAATATACCTTTGTGAATTTTTTTTCCAATTTTTTTTTATTGGCTTAAACACTCCTTAAACTATCTAAGAATGATATGGAAAGTGAGGGAAGAAGTTCTGAGTGCCTCAAAAAATCGATTCTCTGAACAAAGTCGTATAGTATTAGTATTGTACTCAAAACTTTGAACGCGTTTATCTCGGAACCGTCTTTTTTGACATTAGCGTACCGATAGCGCCATCAATTTTCAACCGTTTCACTTAAAATTCTAACTTTAGCTTGGAAACATAATTTCTAAGTGGACGTCGTACGATTTTCCTGATATTTTGATTTTTACCGATTTTATGGCCGATTTTCGATCGATTTATTCCCGGAAAAAAATTCAAATTGACGCCATTTGGCCCCAAGTCCGAATTTCAAAAAAATCGCCCGACGTTCATTGAGTTTTTTATTTTACTTCGAAGCCCCGTTCGATTTTTTCTTCTGGGTTCAAAATTGTGACCTGTAGCGGTACGCTAGTGGAGAAAAAGTAGAAAAGTTTTTTCTTCTTTGACGAGCTGGTACGCCGCCATTTTGTACTTTTTAGAAAAAAGAAAGTGTGTTTTCCATAGTTGAAAAGTAGTACTTTCATATGCAACAAACCCCATATTCCTAGGATTTTTCCTGCGCTTATGGTAAGTGTTCGAAAATGACCTGGAAATCGGAGGTCACAAAGGTATATTATCTTTCAATAGCTTCTAATTGGATAAGAATTAGTCAAAATAAAATTTTATAGCGAGCATAGAATGTAAAGAAATGAATCACGTTCCAGAAGATTCTTCACGAATATGTCTTATTTTTTAAGTCGACTTTCGACACGAAACTCTGTTTCATCAACGCATCGAGTGTCAAATTCGCCTCGGTGATGGCAAGGCCGCTGAGTGAGCAGATTCCTCCGGCCAAAGTTCCTGGACGCAGCGGCTCGCCATCGGGCGGTTGGCTCCGTGACGTTAGTGGCGCCCCTCTCAATTCATCGTCAGTACGAGGTCTTAAATAGAAGTGCATCCCGCACTCCGCGCCTTTTTACCAAATAGTCAAACATGCATCCAAAGTACCGACTCCCACTCCGTTGTGTCTGAGTGCTTGAGAGGCGCACAAAGAAGGACACGTCACTGGCGGCCCGCAGCGATCACCTGCGTAAAGGAATATTTCCGGAAGATCTACAACACCTTGTAGCTGTTCTTCATCGTCGAGTCAACTAGACCGCTGTGGAACAACGTTGCGTCCCCGCTCTATCTACAAAATCTTCTCGCTGAGTTGGAATAGGTAGAGTCCTGGAAATAAGAATTATAATCCGCCTTCCTGCGTGGAAGTAGTTTTAAGAGGGTAGAATTCAAGCCCCTCATTATTTGGTATATTGAAATCCGTTCACGTATACTGGAGCAAAGAATTTTCTCTCTGTAAGTGTAATAAAATTGTAAAGGAGTGCAGATATTCTTAATATAATCAGGTATTCAGTTATTTCGAGATTTGCTATTTTTGATTTTTCCTGTTATCCACCGCTTCCCTTGATAAATTTCAATATAATCTGCTTATCTACTTATCAAGAATTCATTGCTAATGATACCTATCCAAGATGAAAGGACCCTCTGCATAATAATTAGCTCTAACGTTAAAAGTTCATGTTCCTCGTCTTTTTTGTCTTCTTTTTGCTTTGTCGTAATTCAGAAAAATTCAGAAGCTAATTTATCCGACAGAAATTAAAACGGGTCTCATTTAGAAACTAGAATTTGAAAGACCACGCAAAAGACTACGCGAGAGACCACGTGAACAACCGTGCGAAAGACCATGCGAACGACCGCGCAAAAAACCGCGCGAATCCTCCCCAATAACTACTCAAAGAACAACACCAGCTCAGCAGTATCATCACGGACAACAAGATTAATTCACCCCCCGACGACCAAGGTGAGTCCAGAAGTTGCGAGCGACCAGGGTCGCGAACGTTTCCCACCCACACACACTTCCTCTTTGCTGAAGATTACTAGTCAGGATACGACCCTTCCATACACTTAATCCTAACGTCGCTCCTTGGCGCAACTTGACTCAGTTTGGGAAAATTTTCTAGTATTTTTCCATCAATTCTAAGACATTTTAACACATTGAAAATTTTCACTAAAGTCAATAGTTTTCGAGAAAAAAATGGCAAAGATTTACGGTGACGTTTATGTGGTTTCATTCAAGTCAAGATTCCTACACTCATATTCGCATGGCTCTCTCCCTACTAGCAAAACACTCAACTTGGCGCGATTCGCTGCTTATCGTCCCTGTATTCGCTTCCGCACTTGACTGCTTACAGTATACAATCTTATCAGTTCTCGTAGTAGATAGGCAAGATGAGGTGGTAAGGTGAGGCTGCTGCCGTGCGCTGTGATGCTGCAAGGAGGGCCGGCGCGCTGCTACTCGTGGCTGTGCGCCGGTATCTGCATGAACTTCGCCGCTCCGTTATCTTACTTGTCGTCTCCAGGCAAATTCAAATACATTCAGCAGATTTTGTTCACACAATTCTTTCGCTGCTCGCTTTCTGAGCTGAATGTTCGTTTGTGTTGTCTCATTCGTGTATATTTAGAAGTTCATTTATGGACTCGGAAGTTACTTCGGAAATACACGGTTGAAATTCGAACATATCTCGGTTCTCGGTCACTAGTGACACCCGTTTGAGAATTTCCGTCGTGCAACTAGGCTCATTTTGAATGTCTTGCGTTTCGCTGAATCGATTTTATTTCTGACTCACTCTCGTCATCGGTCATAATTTAACTGTTCCTTGGTCGACGGTGAGCCCCATACCCGGCCCTCAAGTTATTAGCTACTCTGCCCTCTGCTTATTGAATCAATTTACTTCATTCGATTAACAGGAAATTATTAAATTCTTGATGCCTTTTCCCGAAATACCTAAAAGGTCGATCTGCACTGTTCTCTGCTTATTGGATTGCTATATTGTTCACTGACCCCGACTATACAATATTTCAGTATTAAATGAATCCGCGATTCTTTTTAACTCTCGACTCGCTGTCTCTGACTTCAGCTTCATATCACTCGACACAGAGGAAATTATTAGATTCCTAGTATTTTTTCGTAATAATGATGTGATGCCTGTGTCGCTGCGCGGCCTGTCGCAGCTTTTTCCTGCTACGATCCTTACCTCGGCCTGCGGCTTTCGGTATCGGAAAACCTTCGGCTCGCTCGTTAGCCCGCGGAGAGGGGTGGTTCAATTACGGGGAAAAAATACTTGTGACGAGCTCTGCCGCTCGCTTCGGGCACATATATATATATATTTTTACAAATAATGAACTCGGTACTAAGTCAGTTAAGGAAAGTTCGTGTTTTATTAATTCAGTCAAAACAATTCAAAATAATAAAGTACTTGTACATAAGATAATAACAGCTGCTCGCAGTAAAATTAAATTGCCTCGCGGCTCGCGTATTTATCTATTCGATCGCGTCTATCGCAATACAGGAGAGTCTCGCCGCGTAATAACATTTCAGCCGGATCGGCTCATACCACCATACATATATTCGGTTCGCGCCAAACCAGCGGCCGCAGCCAGCATCGACGGTGCGGCTGTCTCCTCGCCGGCGCTCGCAGGTCGTTTGCTGCTCCGCTTTCTCTTGGGCCTCGCACGGCCGCTCACGCTTCCATTCCGCGCCCCGCGTCGTGGGCCACACTCACACCAGGTCGTCGCACACCAGGTCGTCGACCTCACGCCACTTGCACTCCCGTGTCAGTCGCCGCGCCGACCAGTCGCCTGCGCCCACCGCACACCGAGAAACCGTGCCGACGGCCTCAAAACCGCGCGCGATCGCTAGCCAGCCGAGAGTGGTCCTTTTCGCTCTCCTCGCCGGCTTGACTTACACCTCCCCACTCTCTCCACTGCTCGCGCGTTCACGGCTCCCGACGCCGCGCCCGAATATCGTCTCACGCCAAAATGTCTGTGGCGGGCGATTTGTTCCGTCACACTGAAACGTTCATCTTTATTGCTCACTGCGTCGCGGAATTATTAAATCCCTGGTGTTACTCTCTTTCACAGTTTTGGACTCACCGACGTGAGGGAATGCGTCGCTTATTTATTATTCTTCAATGAAAAAAAGTTTGACGATCGATTTTGAAACAAAACCTTACGTTAGCGATCATGTTCATGGTGTCCGACTCAATTTGGCTCGACTTGTTTCGATTAGTTTGTGCGTGATTTTATCATTTCAACAAATCTCGTCTCAACTCACTATGTCTCCCTGGATTCCCAACAATCTCGCTTCAGAGAACTATCCCACCACGCTGTGACCATTGTTACGACCCGAGTTTGCGGAGGGGAAATATTTGAGTTTTTGGGCGGAATATGTCTGGGGTGTGTTCCTCGCGTCCCTTTCCTACATCGCTTCCCATATTACTGTGTTGGGTTGCTGGTCCGCCAATTGCTTTCGGATATAGGCCCTTCTATCTCGTTCTTGCTATTCTGCGTCTGTCGTGCTCCTCGTGTGTATGGCGAAAAGCGAAAAGAAATAAACAACATTACCTTCACGTACACTACAATAATTATTTCTTCAATGTTATCGCGATACACACTACAACTTTACTCGGCTTTGATGGTCGCGGTGCCCAAGAATCATCCCGATAGTATACTTGTTATTGAGGACGCGCGTGATCGCATGTGGGCAACGTTTGGTGGCGGGCGGGAATCTGCCGCGGCTGACCACTGCTCGCTCTCTTATCCTCTCCGTGACGTCACAGTGATAGGGTCACGGAATGTTCCTCGGAGGTGGTAAGACACTATCCGAGTAGTCGAAAAGATCCTTATATGATCAGGGCTTTAGATGCGTTGCGTGTTTACGAAGATTCTTGTTTTCAATTTCAATAATTTGTGTTGCTCTCCGTATGTAACTGACTCATATGCACACATTCACAATATGTGCCACTTCTGCTGAAGTGTAGGCCATATGTCCGAGCTCGCACATTACCACATCAGCGATGTGCAGGATGGTGAGAAACTCAAACTTTCACTGGGAGGGTTTCAAGGCTGACGCCCTTCCTCCACTGACACACTTCCGGTTCTTGTACACGAAAAAAATGTTGGGCGCGTGGCGCGCCAAACGACGAACGCGGCGGTCGAAAACGTAAGCTTGCCGCCGTCGAACGGCGTTGAGTGGCCGCACTCCAAAAATTGGGCTCGCAGCGAGCCCAAAATTCGACTGCCGCTAGCAAATGCTGTTTAAGCGCAGCGCACTAACGGTTTGAGTAGCGGGAGACAGTCATATACCTGCTGGGGACAAATTGCACAGGGCTCAACCGAATCCAAGCGTTTAATTACCATTGGGTATTGGTGCATATTAGTGCGCCCTGGGAACTAGGAATAGTTCAGTACAAAATGTGTCAAACGTATCCCAGGAGGAGAGTTACTTAATTGATTGTTTAATACTATTTTAATGATTTAATATTATTGCCACTAAATATAGATTTTCACATGTAAAATTTTGCCAATGCCTATTATCGCATTAGCAAGAAATACAGCATGGGTGTTTATGTGTTTTGCAATTTAATTATTCATTGCTAAAATTCTTTAAACATATTGGCTGTGACCATAGAATATCGAAAAATAAAGTGAGCCAAATCGATTCTCCGGAAAACATAACTGAAGAACACATACGCTCTTTCGTATGGAAAAAATTATCTTGCGATAAAATTGTTATGAATGAAAGTTATCTGCAAAATAGCGTTTTGTCCCTTGGATATGCTTACAAAGATTAATCTAAACTGTTTGAAAAAATTAGCTTTATCGATGAAATTTTTAAATAAAAGTATACTAATCAGCAATAAAATATCATAATGCGTAATCTTTCATTTAATCCTATAATTTACTACTCAAACTTGTAATAAAGTCATTCTCAATATACTGAGTAATTTATTTTGAGTATTTTATTTCAGTTTCAAATATTTACTGGATAATGTTATTATAAGATAATGATATCGTATTCAGAAAAGTATGTTAATTTTATTGAAATTCGTACTTTATACTGATTTGTGATAAAGTAAAATAAACAAAAGAAACGCATCGGACTTTATCAATAATCGAGTATAGCTCAACACATCAAATTTATAATCTTGTAAGATGCACAAGCTATTCGATTGCCGCAGCGCATCCGAAACAGCTCTTTAGTACCGTTCGACTGCCACGGTCGAAAAATTGGGCTCGCAGCGAGCCCAATTTTTGAGGAGCGGCACACCAACGGGGTTGGAAGGCCATCGTCGAAGAAGTTGCCTCGCCGTTCCTCAAAACTGATGCAGCGCCGCGCGCCCAAGCTTTCGGCGGCCGTCGTCGCAACATTTTTTCCGTGTAGATGTACTTAGACCGTCTGCGGTCACTAGTTCATTTCCACAGTGTCCGCTATTGTGTGGAATTGCGCGATAGTGATGATCAGAGTTGCTTTGACGACGGCTTCTCCATACGCGCACCCATCTCACTTATACAGAACATCCTCAAACCTTACGTTTTCACATTCCATGCCCGTCACTATATCATGACGGTTTGAAGTTCCGTTGAATTCGATTTTGTCAAGAAGCTGTTCGTTATATTTAAACTGTTCATTAATGTTCAAGTTTCTGCACACTTCCTCTGATATTTCACATACGACAATTGTATCTATTTTCATTTCTTGTGATTTACCCCTCACTCGCCGACAAGGAGAAATTCAGTATCGCTTGTGTTGATGAATTCTGTTTTTCTCACGACTACAAACCGCATCAGAATTAGTCATCCGTGGGTAAATTTTACGCATCAAGTTGATACATTTCAGTTCATTTTTACACTGGTGAAAATAGTAAGTACTGAAATTGGATAATGCCAATTGATATCGAGATGGATATATGTTTTTATTGTATCAAAATACAAATTTGGTATACAGGGTATCAGTCATTTTTAGAATCACTAGGGGGGGTACCCCCCTACTGGCTTCGCTCGCCAACCCCCTACTTTTGAGTCGAGTCAATTTGGTGAAATCAAGGTCCCCTGCTCACTTCGCTCGGTTAACCCCGCCCTCGCTGGTTACCATAGATCTCTATGTACTGCAAATTAGTTATCTCGCTATATTAAAAGCTGTACCGCCGCCGCCATTATTTTGCTCCTCACGGTTGTTCCTCACGATTTTTGCTCACGATTGCTCCTCACAATTACTCCTCACGAATGCTCCCCACGGTTTCTCCTCACGATTCCTCCTCATTTTTGCTCCACATTCTTGCTCTTCATTATTGCTGATCTTTGCTTCTCATTTTGCTCCTTATTTTGATCCTCCTCAATAATGTTGTTCGTTTTGATAACAAGGTCACAATTCTCACATCACCATAATTAATTTCAAGAATTAATATTCGACACGAATCTGAATCAAGTGGAAATTTAAAAGTTTTGTAACGTCTTGAAATACTTTAATATCAATCAATTCTGAATTCTGATGTTATTTCTTTAGTAATATTTGATTTGAGCATATGATGCTATACCTAGAATACCGATTACTTTACATATTTTCAAACTTTTTCGGTTTTTGAATTGTGATTAACAAAGATTAGTTCAGTCTCGCTGGTATTCCATCCATTTTATCAGTCAATAACATGTTACAAGACTTTGAAAATTTCTATTCGATTCAGATTCTTGTTGAACATCAATTTTGAAATTAATTATGGTGATGTTATAATTTGTGACTGTGTTATCATAACGAACAACATTATTAAGGAGGATCAAAATAAAGAGCAAAATGAGAAGCAAAGATGAGCAATAATGAAGAGTAAAAATGTAGAGCAAATATGAGAAGGAATCGTGAGGGGCAACCGTGAGGAGCAACCGTGAGGAGCAGTCATGAGGAGCAGCCGTGAGGAGCAACCGTGAGGGGCAACCGTGAGGAGCAACCGTGAGGAGCAACCGTGAGGAGCTACCGTAAGGAGCATCCGTGAGGAGCAACGGTGAAGAGCGATCATGAGGAGCAACCGTGAGGAGCAGCCGTGAGAAGCTACCGTGAAGAGCATCCGTGAGGAGCAACCGTGAGGAGCAAAATGACGACGGCGGCGGCGGCGGCGGTTCAGCTTTTAATATAGAGAGATACGTCATTCATATAAACATTTTTTACATCCTTGTATATCATCCTTGTCATCAGTGTAAAAATATAAATATAAAGCTGATTATCACAGATAATATGTCAGGGTATTAGTATACTAGTCATCAAGAGATTAATCAACTTAGTTATCACAGATAACGTGTCTATTCTTATATTTAAAAATATCTGAGATCGTTCGGTCATTTCTAAGAAATACAACTTCACGGAACGCTTGAAACTTGACAAGGATGGCAAGTTTCTATCTGAGGAGCGGAGGGAGTTCCAAAGGTGTGCTGCTTGCACTTGGAAGGAATTTATACCAAAGTCGTTCCTCATTTTGGGGACTGAGAGTTCCGGTGCATCACCCCTGGAGGGCCTAGTGGACACATAACTAGTGAAGAGGCTCAGAGAGTATTGCGGCTGTCGAATGCGCAGGATCTTGTACAAAAGTACGGCCATGAAATATTGCCTCCTTATATCCGTGCGCATCCAGCCCGACTTAGCCCTATAAGGTGTGATTTGTTCGTCCTTCCTCACACCAAAAACATATACATGAATTCTGTAATACCTGTATTCTCTGTTTTTGTTCTTGAGATGTGTCAAGGTATACCGCAGACCAGTAGTCAAGATGAGGGAACATCAGTGCCATTGATAAGAGTCTACGCAGGATTTCGGTGGTGTACCTACAAAAGAATCGCAAGCAGTACATGGTTCTAGTAGTTCTTTTTTCTTTACATAGTCATAGTTCATCGAGATGATACCGTTGCGTAGCAATTCTACCTAGACGGTAGAAATATACAAAATTCAGTCGTTGAGTTTTCAAATTCTACATTCACATTCTGGACAGATGAACGTTATATTCATAAAAAATGGTAGATTAGGTTTCACAATGAAGACATTTGAAATGGCTACTATCGGTGAAAGTCAATGATGTCAATTCTTTTATCTATGCAGGACTACATCAAAAAGCAGCTGAATTTCTCCTTGACGGCTAGTTAGGGATAAATTACAAGAAATGGAAATAGAATCAACTGTAACAAAGACTGT
Source organism: Aphelinus atriplicis (assembly GCA_020882685.1). Classification (NCBI taxonomy): domain Eukaryota; kingdom Metazoa; phylum Arthropoda; class Insecta; order Hymenoptera; family Aphelinidae; genus Aphelinus; species Aphelinus atriplicis. Next base: position 494,630 of record JAJGQD010000006.1, on the reverse strand, counting down.
AATCAGTAATAATTGATACAAAACTATTAAAGATGAAATTACGAAACACACCTCATAATCCTCAAAAAAACCTTCTTCAAATAAAGTGAAAATGTTGCATCAAGCATGTGGCAGAATTAATTCATTTCTTCTAGTGCTTAAAAAAGATTGAAATTTATAATAGACACATGAGTCAAGTTATCATCTCATCGGAGACGTTGTCAACTTTGAGTAACCAATTACGAAAAAACTTACCGGCATGCTTTTTGGGTACCTCGTCAAATAACTAAAGACGAACCAAATTGACGCCACTTGGTAGGCATTATTGATGTCATAAGAATCGTAATTTTTCTATTCCTAAATAAACTTTACAATTTTGTTAATCTTACTTATTTGAGAACTTGAGATTTGTCCATAGTGCCGACAAAACATATACATGAATTATCTCCATGATGAAACCTCAGTTTTGCATTTTACTGGATGTAAAAATTATAGTAGAAATATTATAGAGGTATTTATAATTTATTGAGACATATGACAAATAGTTTGGATGATGAATATTTGTCTCTTTGAAAGACAATGGAAGTATTGATAATATAAGAATATATAAAGTCCATCTGAACCATAAGATTAACTGAACTTGCAATTACAATACAAAAATATATTTGAAATAAATCAAACGATCGGGGAGAGGTTGTGAAACCATGTGAACTAGAAATAATTAGGTGATGAAGAATATTATATGTAAGTTTAAGAAGGTATTCCAAGATATTCGATCCTACCAAGTGGCGTCAATTTGGTTCGTCATCAGTTCTTTAAATAATTGATGAGATAGCCGAAAAGCATGCCGGTAAGTTTTTTCGTGATTAGTTACTCGAAGTTGACAACATCTCCTATAGTAACTAACTGTAATACTCTAACGATAAGAATACGTAATACTCTAACGATATGAGAACTGATCAGAATGGATACTGATGAAATGATAATTCGACTCATGTGTCTATTATAAATTTCAATTTCTTTCAAGCAATATAAGGACTAAACCAAATCTGCCACATACTTAATGCAACATTTATACTTTTTTTGGTAAAAAGGTTTTTTTGAGAATTTCAATCCTTTTTGCGGAGTATTATGTATCATTAAATTGATAATTAATGAAATGTATATGGGGCTGACTCCATCACGGTGCGGCCCGGCCCAACGCGGCGCATTTTCTCATGTTCGCTACTCAATTACTCGAATACAAAAAAAAAGTATGTTTCCAAAAGGTCTATATCAACGTAAAAAAACCTCAGCTTTCGATCTAGACTACTTAAAAGAATTAAAAAAAATAGGTTTTTGAGATATGGCCTGTTTTATGTTTTTTTTCTGTGAAAATGTGAAGAAATTTGGAAAACTAAATTCACCATCGGAAAGCTGAGAAAAAACTACATTGATAGCATATCCAACATTATTTAGATATGGGTCATATAGAGTCGAAAACAAGCGTCGAAAACGTCACGTTTTAGCGTCCGAGAACCGGCTCTGGAGAGTTGACGTGAAACGCCCCATATACACTATAGATTCACTAATTAGCGTCAGTAATAACATCTATATGTAAAGAAAAATCTATGAAAGAGTCGACGCATATGAAAACTGATCAGATCAATATCAAAAGGAAATCACCAGTGCTTTCATTTTCCTTATTGAAAAATTTGAAAGAATTGATGCGTGGTTGTTAAAAATGAGAAAATCCTGATTGCGTTTTTCCCTTAAGCAGATAAACCATTCAAAAAAACCATTAAATAATTGTATGGTGAAAATTTGGGTCAGACTGATCGATGGATCAAATGGATCGATGGAGCAAGGGCTTTGATGTTTCATGGTTAAAACTTAAAAAAAAAATGATAATTGGGCGCGAAATATGAAAAAACTGACCTTCAGCAAGATGTCTCACGAATCGTTAAAAAACTTCACTAATCAGCGTCGTGATGAAAATTCAGATGATACGGATTGATAGATCTGCTGGAGCATTTTTATTTTTCATCGTGAAAAACTGAAATATGTCGATCCGTGGGAGTAAAGTATTGACTTGAAAATTGGCAGTTTACTTTGTGATTTTTAAGCGTTAAGAGGAACACGTGAAATTATGATACGATGCGATTCCGAGTATGTCCGATCGAAAGAACATCGAATAGGCTTCCATATCCATGATCAAAACTTCGAAAAAAATTGATGCGTGGGCGTGAAATGCGGAAAAACCCATTTTCGGAAATATGTACAGAATTTATCGTTAAAAAAATCAAAGAATCTGCGTCATGAAGAAATTTCTGATAATACGGATAGATAGAGCTGCTTGAGAATTCTTATTCTTCATCTTAAAAAACTCAAATATGTCGAGGCGTGGGCGTGAAGTATAAACTCGAAATTTGGTGTTGAAACGGTGATTTTAATTCGTTAAGAAAAATACGTGGAATACTGATATGGTATGATTCCAAGTATGACTGATCGAAAGTTCATCGAATGATCTTTAATATCCATAATCAGAACTTTCAAAAAATTGACGCGTGAGTGCGAAATAATCGATCTATACATCTAAATCTATATCTGTACATTCATATCAGGTGGCGCATCAGCGTCAGTGCCACCGACGACAAGTATGCGCAGCAAGCGCTCGTGGAGACGCGACTAGCCATCATATACAGCCCAATGTCGTGTTCAACCTCACTTTTTTGATTATTCTTCTTTTACCGCTGTCCCGCAGTCTTGCAACAGTTATAAGCAAGAACTACGGTCACTTACGATTACTTTTGTCAGAAAAGTTTCATCGAAATCGTTCTGGTTATATTTGAGAATAGAAGATTGAGTCGGCTAGTAGACGGAGTGCGCCAGAGCGCTTGAAAATTTCAACATTTCGATTCTTCAAGAGTACGCTATACATATACAAGCGAGCGAGCGAGCGAGCGAACGCTAGCGGTGCCTAGTGGTGAGAGGGTGACGGCCGGTGAGGTTGGTTACCACTGCGGCCGGTCGACTGCGCATGTACTTATACGCTCTCGTGATTCGTACACGCAAAGAAGTTGCCAGGGCCGGGAGCAGTGGCACCGCCACGGGTATATACCGTGGCCGCCAGGCTATAAACCCGTGGCCGCCACGTCAAAAATTTGTGACCGCCACGACTTTTTGGGGTGGCCAGGCCTGGCGAGTGCAGTCGAACGGCCCGGCTGGAGTTATTGAAGCGCGGTGACCGCGACTTCCAAAAACGCAAATCGCGTTATATCAGCTGCTATTGCTCAGAATCGCTTGAAAATTTTTGAGCATATGCGGGACACTCAAGCGATGCTGACAATGTAAATCCCTTTGACAAAAATTCCAATTTTTTTGGAAAAAAAAATTAATTGATCAAGGCATCTGTTTTTCAACTTTGACGAAAAAAACTGTGTGAGGAAAGTTGAACCACAGAAAATTTTGCGCGACAAAGTTGTTTATTCACATTCAGAGAATTCGTGAACCAAATTTCAGATCAATCGGACCAAAACTACCAAAGTTATGGTGGAAAGAAGAAAATTTGTTGGGACGCAAAGTGGCCATTTCCGTGTCAAAATTATGCAGTGTACCAGTGAAAAGTCCAATTCGAAACAATGAGGTCTCAAATGAAAGACAATTAATCGCAGAATAGAGAAAAATTATCGTGAAGGCCATAAATAGAACCGGATCATGTTTATACATATGATTTTGACATGGAAATGCTCGAATCGCCCATTTTGCGCCGCGACAAATTTTGCTTCTTTCCTCCATAACTTTGGTAGTTTTGGTCCGATTGATCTGAAATTTAGTTTACGAATGCTTTAAACTGAAATAACCAACTTTGTCGCGAGAAGTTTGCTGTAGTTCGACTTTCCTCACACAGTTTTTTTCGTCAAAGTTGAAAAACAGATGTCTTGATCGATCAATTTTTTTTCCAAAAAAATTGTAATTTTTGTCAAAGGGATTTACATTGTCAGCATCGCTTAGGTGTGCCGCATATGCTCAAAAATTTTCAAGCGATTCTGAGCAATAGCAGCTGATATAACGCGATTTGCGTTTTTGGAAGTCGCGGTCACCGCGCTTCAATAACTCCAGCTGGGCCGTTCGACTGCACTCGCCAGGCCTTGCCACCCCAAAAAGCCGTGGCGTTGACGTGGCGGCCACGGGTTTATAGCCTGGCGGCCACGGTATATACCCGTGGCGGTGCCACTGCTCCCGGCCCTGGCAACTTCTTTGCGTGTATAATGCTCAGTTCACGGTGTCCAGCGGAATACCAAACATAAGATAACCTCTAGCAGTGAAGAAGAAATTATTAAAAGTAGCATCTGATTCTTGTATGTATCTTTTTCAATCGTTTACTAGTAGATATGTAGAACTAAGTTCCAACATAAGAGCTAAAGTTACAGGATGAGAAAATCTTTCTTGGAACATTGACGATACCAGTTCCTTATCCGCCAGCTCATATATTTCTCAAATATGGATTCATCACCTACTACTATGGAAATGTTGGCTAACTATTTATAACTGGTCTGAGGACAGAATAAATATTGTAATAAAGTGAACTTCTACAGTACAGCAAAATTTTAGTAGAGGTGTTGGATTTTTTTTGACAATAACATCTTATATGAATATCCACAACTTTACAGGAGGAGACAACTAGACATTATGAGTGTTAGCTTCATTGACATTTCTGTGGGTGATTTCAGTATCCGACAAATTTGAAATGATCAGTGTAACTCAAGACTGTTGACGTTATTAGCTCCTTATCCGCCAGCTCATATAATTCTCGAATATTGTGATAAAATGAAAAACTGTGAACAGTTATAAGTGAAAAACAGCTATGATGGAAAGCAGCTTGTGATGAAGCTTTACAAATTTACAGGAGGAGATGTCTAGGTATGTATGTAGTGTTACACTTTTATCGGTGTTTTCAGTATTTGACAATTTCAAAATCATAAGTGTAACTCAAGACTATTGACTTCATCAGAGCATCATACCCCAGCTCATATAATTTATGAATATGAGCATAATTGAATATAATTTATGGATAAGTCTTTATATTTGGTTTAAGGACAGAATAAATATTGTGACAAAGTGGAAAAATGTGAAGATTGTGTGTGATCATTAATGAAAATTAATAACAATTCACACTCATCTAGATACAGTTTGAACTGAGCTGTGAATAGTGCATTTTATTTGTATGTTGAAATTTTGAATATGATAAATTTTTATTGAAAGAGAAGACTGCATTTGAGCATATATCATCGCATATTTATAGAATTGATGATGCTTGATGTTGATGGCTTCATGAAAATATATCCACCTCTAACATGCTGACAAATTATTTTAGATGAAAACTAATATTATGATTACATTTTGAAAATTTTTCTAAACTTTAATTTGAATGGTTTTTATTAGTTTTTCAAGATTTTCTTCCGTGTTTATATAAAATCGAATGTTTGCGATAACATTATTTTTTTCAATACAATTACAGTGAGATTTGATTCAATTTTCAATAAGCATTATACAATTGACGAGTATGAGCTCATTTTCGAGTAACCGACCAAGTACCATGGCACGCCTATAGATGGCAAGGCGTTGAGTCGCACGTGTATAAGGTATAGCGCGGCGCTCTCTCGCAAGAGAATCGGCGCTCTACCGTCTATATAGAAGGGAGCTTGAAAGTTAGCCAGCGCTCAGTTTATTCAAGATAGATCGTTTGATTACCGGTCAACCCAAGTCTCCTCTTTGGTTAATCCATAGTGGAGCATACTTTTTTGAAATATATGCCATAACTTACAAGTATAATTGGCCAATCAGCCGGTGAACAATTAGAACCATCAGACACACTCAAGTCGTACGTCAGGATCGACCTGCCAATGAGCATAACCCATTAAGGCCCATGGCCAGACCAGCGGAGATATCATAAAACTAATTATTGGATCAAGTGCTCTTTTGGGAAAACAAATACCTGTGGTTTTTCTTTTTCCATTCCCATTGTTTAAACAATAATTATTTAAACAAATTGCACCGAAAGTCGTAAATTCAAGAAAGTATTGGTGTCAATCGATTTTACATAAAGAGCCAAGGAAAAAAAGTGAAATAAATTTTTTTGATTTTAGGCTTATTTTTTTTGGCAATCGCGTTATAAACAATTGGAATTCAGTAAAACCGAGAAAAAGTGAATTCGGCCCATGCCTATACGCTATCACCACGGGATGAAAACTGATTGCGGGATCGCGTGCTTTTTTGAAAAAAATACCTCTATTTTTTCTTTTTTCAAAATTCAATGTTTATACAATGAATATTCAAACAAATTGCACCCGAAGTCGTAAATTCGAGGAAATAATGGCGTGGATCGATTCTAGAAGAAAAACCAAGAATAAAAGTAAAAATACATTTTTTCGATTCAAGGATCATGTCTCTTACAATCACGTTATAAACAAATGAAATCCAGTAATATCAGGTAAGTCGATTCACTTTGGGTGCAATTTGTTGAAATAATTATTGTATAAACATTGAATTTTGAAAAAAGAAAAAAAAGGGGTATTTTGTTTTCAAAAAAGCACGCGATCCCGCAATCAGTTTTCATTCCATGGTGATAGCGTAGGCATGGGCCGAAGCCATTTTTTTTGGTTCTACTGAATTCCAATTGTTTATAACGCGATTGCCAAAAAAATAAGCCTCAAAAAAAATGTATGTCACGTTTTTTTTTGGTTTTTTATGTAGAATCGATTGACACCATTACTTTCTCGAATTTACGACTTTGGGTGCAATTTGTTCAAATAATCATTGTTTCAACAATAGAAATGGAAAAAGAAAAAATACGAGTATTTTTTTACAAAAAAGCGCGTGAACCAATAATTAGTTCCATAATATCTCCGCTGGTCTGGCCATGGGCCTTCATGGATTAATATGGTCGGAAAATTATGCCAGTACATCAGATAGCATAAGCAATTTTGTTTTTCATAGAAAAAATTTGCCTTTGAAAAAGATATACTTAATGACAAGTATATTCCTTATCCTGTAAGTCATTGTTTTCAATCAACTGAATGTTTTTAGGTAGAATTAATTGTATTTTTTTGTAAGTATAGAAATGGTGATATAAAAAAGCATTAAATACCAAGAATCTAACTAGTATGATAATCCTACCGAATGAATACTTTTAAGTGTACACTTGATGTCGCTGTTATCAAGTTTTTATCCAGAAGAACAATTTCTTAAGATGGGAAAGTACTCAAATCACAAATTCACGTCGAGTAATAAACTATATATATTTTTTTAGAGGTATAGTACAAAAATTATATAAATGGTTTGAATAAAATAAAATACACCATAAGCAGATTTCTTTTTTATGATTGAAAATTTACCTTTGGAAAAGGTCCACGTTGACGACAAGTATATTCCGTATTCTGTGATTCGTTGTTGAATAAATGCTTAAGCGACTAAATTTTTTTGAGTGGGTAAAAATTGCAAGATGTCTTTCAGTTCTTTTTCTATTTTAATACATTTGAGATAATAATTACAAAATATGAAGCCTTCTTTCTGGTTGATGTTTCTTTGCTATGAATTTCAAACTGATTTATTAAATATAAAGTTATATCAAGCATTATCCAACTGGCATGGTTATCCACCAATAGAATGAATTTTCTTCAAATTACACTTCATTCTTGTAGTTACTAAGGTTAGGATAGAAAATAACTCGAATCACAAATTTATGTCAAGTACTTATATAATTTTGAAGAGGTTAAGCACAAAAATTATATAAATGGAAGAAATAAAATAAAATACACCATTTGCATTTTTATTTCCTATAGAAAAATATTTACCTTAGAAAAAGGTATACGTTGACGACAAGCAGGTTCCGTATCCTATAGTTTGTTGTTGTGGTGTACCACGCTCAACTATTACTAGAAAGTTCTAGAATATATATTTATATAAGTGAAGTGCATGTAGCAAAGCCACGCGCCCCAAATCGATGCGTCAGCTTTTCGTCACCTTACCGGTGTCGATGTTCGGAATGTGCAGACGGTTGTCCTCGCGGTCACCATCTTGACGTCAAACGATTCGACATCTTCAACGATTGGCCAGGCCGATCGGGCGACTTCCTCCCCCGGATAGAAGCCGAGCCATTAAATACAAGCCCCGAGAAGGCCTCAGCGCACTAACTCTCTGTACGGCCGTCTCCTATCCAGGGGAAGCAGAAGCTCTGACAACACTACATTTCACAAATTTTTCTTATTATATTATATGTATTTCTCTTTTCCACCAATACACTCCCGACGTTTACGTAAAATCGTAATACTAGAGAGCAATAGGACGGCTCCTAACTCAAACCGACATTATTTCTCAGACATCGATCCCTCTCCTAATATAGAATCCTGTAGAATTTCCTGTAGAGATTCCTATGGAAATTCCTGTAGAAATTCTTGTAGAAATTCTTGTAGAAATTTTTGTAGAAATTCTTGTAGAAATTCTTGTAGAAATTCTTGTAGAAATTCCTGTGGAATTTCATGTGGAAATTCCTGTAGAGATTCTTATGGAAATTCCTGTAGAAATTCTTGTAGAAATTCTTGTAGAAATTCCTGTAGAATTTCCTGTGGAAATTCCTGTACAAATACTTGTGGAAATTCTTGTAGAAATTCCTGTAGGAATTCCTACAGTTTTTTTGTAAGCGTAATTATTAAATCCGTATTTTCATCTATAAACAAAACAATTAACATCCATGGATAATGACGTTTATTAAATCCGTACCTCAGTATACAATTTTAGATAATACTAGGGGGGTACCCCCCCAGCTCGCTTCGCTCGCCAACCCCCCGTGTGTTCTTTAGAAATCAATAATTTCAATAATAAGTGTAGTAATAATTAAAAGAAAATTACATTTAAAACAATAAAACTTTAAACTTGAAACTTCAATTTTGTTCCATGTAAAAGAATACTGAACAAACGATTCGAATCAAAATAAAAGATTAATGTCAGCTATATTCATGTTAAACGTTTGTTTATTCAGATTAATAGTGGGTTCAACTTTAGGTTAATAGTGACATGTGCTAGATCATATTTTTTGGTTTGGGTATTTCGCGTGTTCCATTTCAGATTTTCAGCAGCAGATTTTGAGTAAGATTGCAATGGTTGCTAGACACGTAAACAATAGTTGCTATGGGTAAAACGGAGATTTTGTATCCTGTGCAGTTGAAAATACTGGAAACGGAACTTACGTGAATTTTTCTTTCCCTTAGCAACGGTTGCTAGGGCGGTAAACAACGGTTACTGAAAAGTTAATTGGGAAGATTTTGTGTCCTTTACCGTAGAGAATGATGGAAATGGGTCATAAATTGATAATTTCCAGCCTTCGTAATGGTTGCTAGGGAGGTGAAAAACGATTGCTATGGAACAAATATAACAATTCAGTGCCTCTGGCCATCGAGTGTGACTTAAAACTGTTTTTCCAGCTTCCAAAACAACGGTTAATAGGGATGTAAATAAACGGTAGTTTCGACGAATAGGTGGATTTATATTGAAAAAAAATTGTCCAAAATAATATTTAGTCCTTTCCTTCTACTGCAGCAACGGTCGCTAGACACGTAAACAATGGTTGCTATGGGTAAAACGGAGATTTTGTATCCTGTGCAGTTGAAAATAATGGAACCGAAACTTACTTTTTCTTTCCCTTGGCAACGGTTGCTAGGGCGTTTAACAACGGTTACTGAGGAGCTAAGTGGGAAGATTTTGTGTCCTTTGCAATCGAAAATTATGGACATGGGTCATAGATTGATCATTTACAACCTTCGCAATGGTTGCTAGGGAGGTAAACAACGGTTGCTATGGAGCAAATATAACAATTCAGTTTTCTTGGTCATCGAGTGTAACTTGAAATTGATTTTCCAACTTTCGAAGCAACGGTTGCTAAGGATATAAACAAACGATTGCCATGGATATCAACAGTGGTTGCTATGGGAAATATCTCATCGATTCTCTTCGATTCTCATTGATTCTCATCAACTCTCATAGTCCCAATGAGCACTTATGAAGATTCGTGAGACAACACGTTAGGAACGGTTGCTAGGCAAATAAACAACGAATTTTATTGAAAATTGAACTCGGCCTAGATTTTTCCGCGACTAACCTGTGTGCAAAATTTCTAGGAGATCGGACCATTGCATATTTATTGGAAATAAATAATTTATTCGATGACACGGGTGGAAAAAGAGGATGGAAAAAAGAGGTGGAGAAAGAGGTGAAAAAGAGGTGAAAAAAGGGGGGGAAAAAGAGGTGGAAAAAAGGGTGGAAAAAAAGGGTGGAAAAAAGGGGTGGAAAGAGGGATAAAAAGGGTGAAAAAAGGGGGCGAAAAAAAGGGAGTGGAAAAAGAGGTGAACAAAATGGGTGAAAAAGAGGTGAAAAAATAGGTGGAAAAAGAGGGTGAAAAATGGGGTGAAAAAAGGGTAGAAAATGAAGGTACGAAGGGGGGGCAACTAAGGGGGGCAATCAAGGGGGGCAACTTGGGAGTCAAAATTTCCCACGGCGGCGGCAGCGGCGGTCTGGCTTTAAATATAAAAAGATATTCAATATCACTCAGTTCTCCCCTTATCATCCCCGATTCTACCGCCGTGCAATGCAAATGTTCGAATTTTGCCTCTGGTACTCTGTAAAATGGAGAGGAATTACAATAAAAGGATCAATTGGTAACGATTGGACAAATCAAGAAATACTAACTTGGTTATGAATGCTGCAAGAGTAACCGAAAATTCACGGCCCAAATCACAGGCCGCCTCCCACAACCGACCTGGAGCTACAAAGAAGGCAGGCCCCAAGGCCGCCTCCGCCGATTCCCCTCCAATAGCTACAGTAGAAAAATAGCAAAATTTAGCCGCCCCAAAAACACTATTTTCAAATCCTCGGTTTAAAATAACTTACCGAAAGTGACCGTAGTTGGAGGCATAAACAACTTGTCGGAATTAAAAGAAGATACCATGTCCTTCAATAAAATGAGGTTAACTTACTTTTGCCGTACCTCCAAAAACAACTCCTCCATTTTATCCTCTTTAAAATCTTCGAGCTTCAATTCTTTGAAGCAATCCGAGATATTCACCAAATCGGCGTATAATTGAATTACTACGGGAGACGCCATTTCAATTATTCCCCACGACTTTACGCTACGAACAGACAGTGCTATGACATCAAAGTACTAATAACTACTGAGCATAAAACCACATATTAACCCAGACAATCATCTCACGAACATTATACTGCAAACCTTCATACTTCAGTTCGAAGAATCAAATTGCTCGAAACGGCTCGTATAAATTCTTTTTCCGTCAGTGCCACAGATGAGCATGTAACGCGAGTGCCTTTGCCTAGAGCCCGATACCCCTGGGACTCTTGAAACTCTTTAAGATACATATGGAGTAAAATTTTGAGCATAATTATAATGTTAGATATAAGACGACAACACCACTTGTGTATTATCCTTACTTTGTTCACTTGTATACGCATAATGTAACAATGTAATAATCGCCTGTATACTATTACTCCCTTGGTGATGGGTATGACTGTATTGAATAATTTAGACCGCAATTAGCGTATCCTGGTACTCGACCCCAACCCCGATTAGTGTACTCAGGTACCCCACTCCAAATCAATATTCCTCATACCATCCACTTGATCCGGCGAATATATACTCGCTTATCCAACACGTCATACCTCTTCCCTCCCTCAAGATTACAATTCTACGCGGTCAGCTTGTACAAAGTATCCTGTTGCATAAGCTCGGCCACTCGAGCTCAGTACCGTAGCTGCAGCTCGACGACTAGCACGGAATTTTTTTTCTCTTCTCTCTCGCCGGACAAGTTGTACTGAAGTGCCATGGAAGAAATTCGGAAGTGTTTGGACCGAGCTCTCGCCAAGGAAAGGGCCGCAATTCGAGAACTGACGCACATAGAAATGGATGCCGTTTGGAGACTGTGGCAAGACAGGATAGCCTCCCATCCAACTCTTAGGCCCGGGTTGGAAGCTTTGGACTTGGCCAATGCTGCGCCGCATCAACGGAGACTGATCAGAACGGAGTCTAGACGCTCCGGAGCCTCACCTAATGTCCAGGCACGTCGTAGCACAGCTACACAAACAACACCACCACCGAACGCCCAACAATCTCCGCTGCGCACAACATCGATTAGCGCCCAACAGTCTTCGCGCGCCCAACAATCTCCGCCGCGCACAACATTGCCGAGCACCCCACAGTCTTCGCGCGCCCAACAATCTCCGCCGCGCACAGCATCGCCGAGCGCCCAACAATCGCCGCCCGGCGCAACTACGCCTGCTAATAAAATATTGCCGCCTCCGGTTAACCGGATGAGTCCAGCACCCCGGGATCTGTCCCAAGGTTGAATAATTGTCCGCACGCCAAGCCCAATACCAGCCGCTCCAACCCAGCAATTCAGCCCAATTAGTCCGGCTTCATCGGCAGAGCCAGCTCGGCCAAGGACACCGAGATACGAAGCCCTGTCTCCTACAAAAATCACGGCTGAATCTTCGGTCACCATACAATCGATTCGGAGCGTAACAGAGGCCACTGACTTGCCTTCTCCCGGACATCAACTCGAAGACATATCGAGGAACTTCCTGACCAAGGACGATCAACTGCCCTCTACCTCGACAGCTGCGAACATTGTCGAAGACATGATTACCTCCTATAAATAAGAGGAAAAGAAGGTTAAAAAGGTCCCGGAACCCAATTTCAAACAACCATTGGTGAAAAAAAGAAGATTGACTAAGGCCGAAATTTTAGCTCTGTCGGAGGATAGGCGCCAAAAGAAGTTGAAGGAACATGCGCGCCGAATGGAACAAAACAAAAAGGCCGTATATAAGGCTCGGGAGGCCAAAAAGAAGCCGAGCTGTAATTATCTAGAGCTAGCCCCAAAAAGTGTGTTGTGCGTGGAGTGCAAAGAACCGGGACACCCAGATAACAGAGGATGGCGTGAATGCGTGAAATGTCGAGCTGTACTGGCAGAAGAAACCTGCGTTTCTTTAACGTTATCATTACATAACTACACGTGTCCTTATTGCCGCAAGGATAAGAAAAAGTGAACCCTGGAACAACTACCTCTCCTATACCCTCTGTCCTCGGGATGAGTACACTCTTCGGGGGGAGGTGTGGTGTACCACACTCAACTATTACTAGAAAGTTCTAGAATATATATTTATATAAGTGAAGTGCACGTAGCGAAGCCACGCGCCCCGAATCGATGCGTCAGATTTTCGTCACCTTGCCGGTGTTGATGTTTGGAATGTGCAGACAGTTGTCCTCGCGGTCACCACCTTGACGTCAAACGATTCGACACCTTCAACGATTGGCCAAGACGATCGGGCGACTTCCTCCCCCGGATAGAAGCCGAGCCATTAAATACAGGCCCCAAGAAGGCCTCAGGGCACTAACTCTCTTTACGGCCGTCTCCTGTCCAGGGGAAGCAGAAGCTCTGGTTGCCCACTGTTGGAACCAGCGTCAAGTCGACGACCACAGAACCCTCCGTCTTAGCTTCATGAGTGACATTAAGTGTAAAGATTGTTCAGTGTAAATGAAGTGGTATAATGCGAACGAACGCAGTGGCAGTATGTGCCTATAAGTAAGACGACGAAACAAAATCTACAAGCTCCTACTGTAAGTTGCGTATAACTATAAGCAGGATAGGCTATAATGTTACTTGTAGTTGATATAAATTGTATTATCCGGATCGCCCAATAAGCTTACGTTTGCCGCGGGATAGTATATATATATATATATATATAAACTTATATATTGTATTTTATATTACACGGTGTTGGGAAAGTTGATAAATTCAATAGTTAGCTAATCAAATCTTCATTCAGTAAAGTCTAAATTCCCTATTCTATTTTCTAATATTTATTCAAACTATAATTATTTGTGTGTCAAACACTCCCGCACAACAGCGCCCAACAGCGCGGTAGTACACAACAACGCCCAACATCTCGCGTGGGCACAACAGTGCCCGACAGCGCGCTCGCGCATATCAGCGCCCAACAGTATTATCTAGATCCCAGATAAGCAAATACGAAATGGGCCAGGGCCGAAAACGTCACCCCTTTCTCTAAACTTTAAGATAATCTGTCCTCTTCAAGGCCGAACACGACATTGTTGACTGAATTCTTATGCGACTAAATTTTTTTAAAAAAAAGAAATTTGAAAATGTCCGTTTGATTTTAGTCTATTCAAGTTTATGTAAGAGAATAATATGATTCAAATCTAATATGTCATTTGAAAATATCACTTTAATAGACATTTTTACCAATACACTATCGTTATATATCCCAGTTCATTTTGTCAATTATGACTCAAGAAAGTAATGAAATCTAGAATCTGCTGCCAAGTATTCAACTGGTGTGATTATCCTACCACCAAACAAATATTTTTGCTGATTATTTTCACAATCAATTATATGTCAAGTAAAATCTATCAAATGTATGTGAGAAAGTGATAATATGACTCTTTTTCTTTGGTTCATGTTTCTCTGTTACGGATTTCGAACTAATATGCTATTTTTTGTAAATATAGATGTATAACTTTCATGGATTTTGCTTTCTCAAAGAGAAAACTTTATAATGGGGTAAAAATCGACCCATCGAATCGGACTCCGGGATCTCGATTTTCGTGATCTACGGGTCGAAAAACATGGAACTCCAAAAATATCTGTATATATGGGCAATTCTCTGTGGGATCGAACATGAAAAAATTTGATTTGGCTCAAAATTTTTTTGTAAGTTCTAGGGCATCAAGCCGATTTCCCAGAATTTTTTCAGATTTTTTCGAGCACTTTAACCCCCTTTAATAAATAGGCAAAGTTGCTGATTTTGCTGTTTTTGCATTTTCAGAGGCATTTTCAACCTTAATTTACACCCTGAAAATGACCTCTGAGGCAAAAAATGAATGGGACACTTTTCCCTGCAAATTGCCTGAATTTTATAGAAAAATTATCTCCAAGGTCATTGGAGCACACTAAGTACTCCACATTACCAATTGGAGCCTCTATTTTTGAACCCTGGGAGTTCGCTCGTCAAGCCCCACACCACATGGGTACTAAAAGTTGTCCCAACTCATACCACATACAGCCTATATAGTGAAAAAATGGGCCTGGACTCTGGAAGCTCCCAAAAAATTAATATATTAACTAGAATAGGGGTAAAAACAGGCTAAAATGACAATTCAAGGAGAGCCTTGTACCGCCAACAATTCCAATTTTTGCAAACACTTGTCTGTGGTATTATTACAATTATCCACTGTAAAAACTCACATTCTATCATACTAATACATATCCTGAGTTGTCAATTTCATATTTATATAGATCAAGCATTACTATACTACTTGACGCCACCTTACTTTCAGTAGTTACATGTATTGATGGTCAATATATTGGCTCTATTGTGTTAAAATGTACAAGAAACTACTAATAAAGTACATTGTCATGAATTGCATTCACTCGATAAGAAAGATTAATCCAGAAAGTAAATTGTAAGCTGTGCATTACACGTACACCTTATAACACACTAGGCAGTGCATAGATAACATATGATTTTTTTAATATCAACAAGAAAATGTTGAAGTTCACTAAACATGGGTAATATTCATGAATGTGGGACTCATGAAATCCACTCATATTGTATAAACTGCATAGCTAAGGTGCAAGCAGCTATCGCCGGATGGGCTCAAACTACAACCTCAAGTTATTTACTCATGAAAATAGATAATATGAATTAATACACTTGAAAGTATGATCACTAGATGCGCAATTTGATAAGGAATTCAAATATATATAGTTTGCCTGTGTTTAAATGACTTTATAAACCAGTTTGTGAACGTTATACTTGCCTATACTGGAGATATATATGACCCATGTATGGCAAAGGTTAGGTTACCGACCATAGACTTTTAGACATGCAAAGCTACTTTGGAAGCTCCAAACTCATTTCTGGACAGGCAAACTATATATATTTGAATTCCTTATCAAATTGCGCATCTAGTGATCATACTTTCGAGTGGATTGATTCATATTATCTATTTTCATGAGTAAATAACTTGAGGTTGTAGTTTGAGCCCATCCGGCGATAGCTGCTTGGACCTTAGCTATGCAGTTTATACAATATGAGTGGATTTCATGAGTCCCACATTCATGAATATTACCCATGTAAGTGAAATTCAACATTTTCTTGTTGATATTAAAAAAATCATATGATATCTATGCACTGCCTAGTGTGTTATAAGGTGTACGTGTAATGCACAGCTTACAATTTACTTTCTGGATTAATCTTTCTTATCGAGTGAATGCAATTCATGACAATGTACTTTATTAGTAGTTTCTTGTAAATTTTAACACAATAGAGCCAATCTATTGACCATCAATACATGTAACTACTGAAAGTAAGGTGGCGTCAAGTAGTATAGTAATGCTTGATCTATATAAATATGATATTGACAACTCAGGATATGTATTAGTATGATAGAATGTGAGTTTTTACAGTGGATAATTGTAATAATACCACAGACAAGTGTTTGCAAAAATTGGAAGTGTTGGCGGTACAAGGCTCCCCTTGGATTGTCATTTTAGCCTGTTCTTACCCCTATTTTAGTTAATATATTAATTTTTTGGGAGCTTCCAGAGTCCAGGCCCATTTTTTCACTATATAGGCTGTATGTGGTATGAGTTGGGACAACTTTTAGTACCCATGTGGTGTGGGGCTTGACGAGCGAACTCCCAGGGTTCAAAAATAGAGGCTCCAATTGGTAATGTGGAGTACTTAGTGTGCTCCAATGACCTTGGAGATAATTTTTCTATAAAATTCAGGCAATTTGCAGGGAAAAGTGTCCCATTCATTTTTTGCCTCAGAGGTCATTTTCAGGGTGTAAATTAAGGTTGAAAATGCCTCTGAAAATGCAAAAACAGCAAAATCAGCAACTTTGCCTATTTATTAAAGGGGGTTAAAGTGCTCGAAAAAATCTAAAAAAATTCTGGGAAATCGGCTTGATGCCTTAGAACTTACAAAAAAATTTTGAGCCAAATCAAATTTTTTCATGTTCGATCCCACAGAGAATTGCCCATATGTACGTACGTACGTGCACTCTTTTTTTTGTCGTACGATAACTTTCGAAGGAATGGTCCGATTGTCATGACATCTTGCACACATTTCGGTCTCCGGAAGATGTGAACCGAGTTCGGTGTTTAGCAACATCCGTTGTTTATTTCCATGGCAACCGTTGCTAACGTGTTTTTGATAAGTTCCCATATAATTCATGATAAATGCTCATTTGGGCTTGTATATTTATGGGATCCTTGAAAAATCAAAGAGACATTTCCCGTAGAAACCATTGTTGATGTCTCTAGCAACAGCTATTTATATCTCTGGCAACCGTAACTAGGGAGTGGGAAGAGTGAGTTGAAGGTCCATTTTCGGAACTGTTGATGACTAAGAAGTGAGAACATCGCAGCTCGGACATTTACCATAGCAACTGTTGTTTACGTCCTTAGCAACCGTTACTATGGAGTGGAGGAAATGAGTTGGAGGTCCATTTTGCTCTCTCAAAAAGTGTTGATTAATGCAAGTTGAAGTTCAATTGCAATACTTTGAGAAAGCATAAGGTAAATGTCCCGATTATGGAACAACTCAAAATAATGGCCCTTATATGGAACAGTTTTGAGAATATTGTAATATTAAATACCTATCGTACGTATTTATGTGGGGAAAAAATTTTATCAAAATCCAAAAGTATTCTCATTTTTTAATATATGTCTAAAAATAAAATGAGATTTGAAAAAATAAAGAAAATAAATCTTGAATAAAAATGTTTCAAGAGTGTAGCAAATTCAGGCTCAGATTCATGTCAGAAGCGCCGATAACGCTGCTCTTAAATTCTCGATATAATTATTAATTTACATCATTTTCATTCACATATAATATCAAGTATGATAGTCTATGAACTAAATTTTTAATTCCTGACGGAATTCTAATAGTAGAGGTCTTTTTTTAATTAATTCAAAAGGTGTTCCTCAATACAGCCATTTTTATTCGCCATGCTGCCTTTATGGAACGCATTGAGGCCTATCGTTTCAATCGACGGACATAGTCATACCGCATGTACGGACGATGGATCGCGATTCTCATCTCATTATTTATACTGAATTTCGAATCATTCGTGTATAAGAGTGCTGAACAACATTCCATGAACGAGTCTAGACTCGTGTGTCCTCAATTCTGATAAAATTATTAACCAAGTGGACGATTTTCAGTAAGTCAGTAACCTAACCTATAACCATATGAGTTCAAAAATATTTCCGTACATTTTCTAATAATATTGATATTTTCTATTGATTTTAACAGGAAATTGCTCGGCTATGCGTTCCAAATCGAAGTCACCTACAAAAAAACATGCCAAGAACAAGAAATTTAGCAATAAAAAACCCAAGAACTGTAAGCTGAAAACCAATGTTTTGTCTGTAGAAAAGCAAGTTGGATTGAAACAAAAAAGAAAGAATCATGATCCAGAAGTATTACAAGAAGCTGCACAAGCAGTCAAAAAAGGATCGTCTTTGAGACAAGCAGCAATCGCACATGGAGTTCCTGTGACATCTCTTTTCAGAACAGTAAAAGAGCCTGAAAGAAATGGTAAATCTGGGCCAAAAACTATATTAACACCAGAGGAAGAAAATCACATAAGTGGATGGATTTTGCATCGTGCCAAGATTGGTTGCCCAGTAACCAAAGCCCAACTATTAGAGAATATACAATCATATATTGTAACGAGTGCTTCGCGAGCACTCGTTATCGCGCGATTGCCACGTGGCAAGCCGGAAGCGCGAGCGCGAGCGCGCGAATCGCGCGATCGACGCGGGCACGCGCCGCGGCCCTTCGGGGGGTGCGCGTCCCGCGAGAGCGAGCGAGAGAGAAGATAGAGAGGGGAGGACCTCCCGCCTCGCGCGGCACGCGAGCCCCGCGAGGACGGAAGGACTCTCACTCTCGCGCCGACCCGTGTACCGATTAGCACGAGCCGCCCAGTACACCTTTTCCGCGACGCGACGTGAAGGTTGGTGATCGTGCGTGTGTGAGCGTGAGTGTCCCCACACCACCCCGACGACACTCCGAGCGCCACAGCTGCCCGGAGGAAATAACGTTCTCCCTGGGCGCGCGGGGCAACTCAACCCTCGCCCCGCGAAAGCTGTAGGCGCGGCCGCGCACACCCGAGCCGAGCGCGAGCGCGTGCGCCAGGAGCAGCGACAGCGGCGACGAGAGCAGCCACGAGCCCGCCGACCATCCTGCGGGCGAGAACGAGCGCCGAGCGGCAGATTGTAAGTCGCGCGTATTTTTGTATTCCGCGAGCGAGCGAATACTCGGCCCCGTGGCCGAGCGGCCCTCTGCGCGTGCGCGCGTTTTAAGTCGTTGGCGGGCACCGGCCCACCAACGCAAGTGTAGTATTTTGTGCAGTTTTTGACCTCAATAAAGAGGCTTTCTTTATTAATTCCAGAGTCACGCGTTTTATTAATAAACCTCCTGCACCTGCGACCGAATCCCCCACTCTCCGCGGCCGAGAAACCTTCCGTTTCTCGGCTTACTGAGTAGCCGCGTTCGCGAGTGCCCGTTAGCTTTAAGCGCGTGATATCCAGGGCTCATTGCACGTGGTGATTACCACGGAGCCCCAGCAATCGGCGTGAGCCGCACCGTTGGACCGCGAGCGCCGCACGAGATCCCGCAACCCCCCTTTCCCCCCGCTCTTCCCAGCCCCAGGAAAGCGTCCTCTACGCGAGCAGCGACGGCCCGTACCCCGGTACGGGCGGCTGGGGGTCACCACCAAGACCCTTGGCGCGGCGTCTGCTCGTGGGAGCTGGGCGACTGACCCGGCCGCTGGGCGAGGAGCGGGGCATATTCGATTAGCGCGGGGTGCAGTTTCTGCACCACGACAAGTGCAGATTCCACCCCGTTGCAATATATTGAGTGAAAATAGAGAAACACCTTTCAAAAATGGAAAGCCTGGGCGTCACTGGTATGAGGCATTTAGGAAACGTCACCCTAAGTTGACTATCAGGACACCACAGTACTTAACAGCTGTTCGTGTTTCTGCTACCGAAGATCATATAAGAGGATGGTTTGGCGATATCCAAGAATATTTAAGTCAGAAGAATTTATTAAATATTGATAGTTCTAGAGTATTCAACTGTGATGAAACAGGCATTTACTTTTGTCCAAAGGGGGATAAAGTATTCGCTGAAAGAGGTGTTCAGATAGATAAAAAAAAAATTGAGAAACAAATGTCTGAACTTCAAAGAAAATTGAAAAAAGAAAAACCATGAAAATGTACTTAAGATTTATTTAGCATACTGTGTCGTTGCAATAACGTATATGTGTTTCAAATCTTTAAAATAATTTATCTAATTTATAAAACAATATTTCTTGTATTCTCCAAAATAATAACCATGTTATAATTTTCAAAGTCAAATAGTTTTTCTTGGATTTCCCATAAATGAAACCACCTTTTCAGTTTCGTGATATTATTCAAATAATATTGATATGTATAAGTATTTTATAATAGCTGAACTCATATTGAGTATTAAATGCGATGAATTTTTTTTCGAATTTCACTTCACCGTTTTATTTGATTTTTTCTTTTGTAAATTGTTCATTATGATATTCGATCCATAAAACGGAGCAACCCGTTCCATCTTGGGGTTACGGAGTTTTAACTAATGCCATAATAGGGACATGTGGTTCCATTTTGGGTACATGGGGTAAAAAACTGTTCCATAGCAGGGACATGATAACAAATTGGTTTTTAATTAATAATATCATGATAACGTTATAAAATTACATTCTGCGAGTTGTTCCTATTTCAAGGAACCCTAAGCTTATTCGGAATGAACTTCTTCTAACATTTGAAAGTTTCTTTAAATATAATAACGGAACTTTCCCGTATCACTACGGAAAACTGTTCCATAATCGGGACTTTTACCTTACTGCTGAGGCACTTGGCAGCGGTTTTTTCATATATTCCAGTTTATTTCGTGAACGATGACACGAGAAAGTAGCGAAATCTAGCATCAACTTACAAGTATTCAAATAGTGTAATTAGCCCTGAAAACATTTACCTTTGAAAAAGGTATACGTTGACGACAAGTATGTTCCGTATCCCATAGTTCGTTGTTGAATAAATTCTTATGCGACTAAATTTTTTTATGTAAAAGAAATTTGAAAATGAATTTGAAAATGAAATTTGAGAAGAAATTTGTAGAAGAAATTTGAAAATGTCTGTTTAAACTCAGTCGATCCAAATGCATGTAAGATAATATGATTCAAATCTATTATAATTTTTGTAAATACAGATGTGTCACTTCAATAGACATTTTTACCAAGTTACTACGGTTATATATATTTCAGTTTATTTTTCCAATGATGACATGAGAAAGTAGTGAAATCTAGTATCAACTGACAAGTATCCAACTAGTGTGATTAGTTTTATACAGAACTAATATTTTTTCAAAGTACACCTCAAAGCAATTGTTGCACGAAATGTCAATGCACTCCAAATCATTCATCTATGTTCCGATAGAATGTACTGAAATCAAAATCTATATCTAGTAGTACATACATTTCAAATGCATCTGCCAATGTTGAGATCGAAAGTACTAAAATCACAATTCTATGTCAAATAATTAAAGAACTATTATCACTTTTTAAGGGTTTAGTATTAATTCATAATAATTTTAAATCAAATAAAATACTCCATAATCGAAATTATCTTTCACATAGTACAACTAACATTATTCTACTAGAATCTCAAATCCCAATGATAACTACATGAATGGAACTTTTACATTACAATTCTTAACGTTTGAATGTTACAATTCTACATCATGATATTATTTTCATTCACGAATTGGAATGTATTTATCTTGTTTCACTTTTTCCCATTGTTTTCAGTCAACGGAATTAACAAGTACATACATTTCTCGATGGGCAGTCTATTTGTATTTTATTGTCACTTTACATACCAACAAAAGTTAACCCTCTATCTTGAAGATGCTATTTTGTATATGTAAACTTACAATATATGAAAACCCATGTGTTATCCACTCCATGTGTTATCCAGAATTTTCATGCTTTTGTCACGTCAGTGACTTCGCAGTCGGTTACAATCCGACCTACTGTTTCGACTGGTTATGTCATCGCCAATCTCGGGATATCTACTTTCCCACGGCAAATTGTCTCAATTTTTTTTGAGCATCACTCGCCCGCGAAATCAGTTCGAAGAAGCCGCTTGTTATCAGGGCAGGCCGATTCCACCGACACCGAAATTCGCCTCCGAATTTCAAGCGATACAACTTATCGCTAACGAAGGCGAAGAATACGCTTATCGCGTGAGCAGTCAATCTCGCTCGGTCCTCCCGCACTTCTCCAATAGTATTGGGAAGTATAGCTATACTCTAAACTCAGTGTCTTAGGCGGGGCTATAAAACTACAATTTTATTGCCCGATAACGCCGATTCCCCGAAAACTCGGACCGATAACCTCCGAGTCCGAACTACAACCGACATGCAACCAATCCCTTCCTCTTCCAAAATTACTATAAAAACGCCTTGCCAGGCAATAGGGACGGAAGATTCCGATACAGAGACGATGAACGCGGAGAGATTTTGTTGAAATAAGTAGTTCACTATAGGTCGTGGTCCAAGCACCAACTCTGTTCTCAATTTGTATAAGTGTGTGTTAAGTCATTCAAATACTGGGATTGTACCATATTTTTCTTTTTGAGTTATAAATAAAGATTTAATTTCCGTAATCTCTGTTCTTCATCATTTGATCCCGATCTCAGCAAAAGGTTTGTGCTCTTATATTACAATATACTTATACTCTTCCTTCCTCCTCTCTTGGAAAAATAACCGATAGTTTGGCAATAGAACCCATACGTCGCGAACCCGACGGTATTCGCGTCAGTATCTTTTCACTTCAAAAAATCCGTCGTTACACTTTTCTTCCGTATTTGATCAGCATTCTGTATGTTACAAGCAGTAGCTAGTTTTTTTGCATGACCGTAGATGAATTTCATCGGAGACTGTGAAACAACGGGCCCGTGGCAAGTAAGTATTATGGTTAGTACTATGGTTCGCCATTAGTTGTTCAAATAATTGACGAGGTACCCGAAAAGCATTCCGGTAAGCTTTTTCGTGATTGGTTCCCTCAAAATAGACAACCTCTCCTATAATAAGTAAACTGTAATAAGAATACGTAATACTGGACCAATATGAGAACTAATCAGAATGAATACAAATGAAATAACTTGACTCATGTGTCTATTACAGATTTCAATTTTTTTAAGAAATATAAAAAATAAGCCAATTCTGTCACATGCTTGACGCAACATTTTCACTTTCTTTGAAAAAAGATTTTTTTGAGGATTTCAATTCTTTTTGCAGAGTATTATGTATGATAAAAATAATAACTAATGAACTCTCATGATGGAAAATACAACATTGGACTCGAAAAAATCTATCGTGAACTTCAATTTTCCTCTAGTAGGAGCCCTTATTGGACATTTTACGAATCAATCTTGTAATTGAGTTTCAGAACTGTTGTGATTCTTGTTTATAAATCTACGTAGAAATGAAACCATTGAACATTTTTTAGGAATAAATTGTCAATGTAGTAAGCAAGAATGTGGGATAACAATTGCTAATGACCGTGTCCCATAGATTTCAAGAAAAATGTTGCAGATTTTTATGGACTCACAGAATATAAGACATGACATATCAAAATGTAAGCTTTTCCAACCAAAAATCCCAGGAGCGCATCCTTGGAACACCGTCATCGGCGACTCTAACTACCTGGACATCATTTGGGTCCAAGGTGAGCTTCACCAACCAAAAATACCAGACGCGCACCCTTGGAACATCATCATCGATAACCCTGATTACCTGGACATCATCCGAGTCCAGGGACCAGCTTCTCCAAGATAAAACACGACGAGCGCACCCTCGTCTCAAAAAATTCTGAAAAAATTTGACAATATTTCTCGAGCGATTCTAAGGCATTTTTGTTCTTATAAATTTTTTCTAAAGTCCATAGATTTTGAGAAAAAATTGATGAAGATTGAAAAAAAAAAAAATTCGTTTTTTCCGCCATTTTGTAAAGAAGAGATGGTTCAAGGTCAACAAAAAAATTCCCTGTTGAACTTCAACTTCCATGATCACCTTTAATCACGGTCGCAAGATGATATCTTCACCGTAACACTTCGAAAAAAAATCCTGAAAATTTTTTTTTGCAAAAATTTAGGTGTTTTTTATGTTTCAATCAAGCATATCTTTCTTCCTGTAAAATTTATCATGATTCTGGAAACGGATTCTAAAAGAGCATAAAATTTTACATCAGAATATGTGGTTCAAAAATTTTTTCAACGCCAATTACATAGGAAATAATCACCCTGAAAACGTGCAAGAAATTTTGACATTTTGGACGTTAATGGGTTAAAATGTGGATAACCAATCGATATATCATTCAAAGGGCTTTTAGATTGATGCGTGAGTATTAAAAATGGGAAAATCAAAGTCATATTTTCATGAGTAACGGAAAAACCATTTAAAAAAACCATGAAATGATGGAATGATGTAATTCCGTCTCCAACCGATCAGATAATCGTTAAAAGGGCTTCCATATTCCATAGTGAAGATTTCGTTCAAATTGATGTCTAGATGAAAATTATGATGTCGCAAATCGATAGATCTGCGGGGACCCTCTCATCTACTATCGTGAAGAAAACAAAAAGGTTGATGCGTGACAATAAAATTTGCGAAAGAAATTTAATGTTCTCAAGTATTTTAGGGAAATCGTGGAAAAAACCACGAAATAATGGTTTGATGCAAATTTAAGTCTGGCCAATTGATAGATCATTGATGGCGTTTTCCTATTCCGTGGGGGAAATTTTGAAAAATTGATGAGCGGTCGTGTCATTTTTGAAAGAAATATTGTATTCTCATGTGTAATGGGGAAATCGTAGGGATTGTAGAAAAACCACGAGATTATGGCTTGGTGCAGTTTCAAAGTCTGACCAATCGAATGATCATTGAAAGCGCTTCCATATTTCATGGTGAAAATTTGGAAATAATTAATTCCTCGGCGTGAAGTGCGAAATAATATATTTAAATTTTCATTCATTCGAAATTATCGAGAAAATCCATGGATTGATGTCACAATGCATATTTATATTCATATTTGTCAAAGAGGATTAATGTTTTTTGGCTGTATTCCTTGCTCAAAATTTTAGAAAAAATGATGCGTGGGCATGAAATAAAATGGATTTTTTTAAATTATACGGAATCTTTGTTTTTCGCATGAAATTTTGAGAAAGCATACTGGTAAAGATGAATACTCAAAGGCGGACTTATCTTTACCAATGGATAGAGTTATTTCAATCGATATGTATGCATTCTTTCAAAATTTTCGATTTCGAAATCCCATGAAATACTCGAGCGAGCAAGAGCGAACGAGAGACTGTTGCTAGTACAGTAAATATTTCTCCAAAATCCAAATAAGTAGATGTACGCGGAAGCGTTACACAAAAAAAAATGAAAGTGATCAGAAAGAGTTAATAATTAATTCATTATTGCATTTAAATCTTCTCTGAAATAAAAGTTATGGAATCTTTTGAATTTCGAGGCCAACGTTTTTTTTTGTATTTCTTCGTCTTGAATGTACATCCAGCAGTCTTTTTTGACCTAATCATACATGTATGATAACTGTTATCAAATAATACCAGGAGCGCACTCTTGGAATACCGTCATCGGGTACCCTAACTACCTGGACACCGTTCAGGTCCAGGGTCAGCTTTTCCAAGTGAAAATACCAGGAGCGCACCCTTGGAACACCTCCATTGGCGACCATAACCATCTGGACACCGTTCGGATCCAGGGGCAGCTTTTCCAAGAGAAAATACCAGGAGCGCACCCTTGGAACACCGTCATCGGGTACCCTAACTACCTGCATATCGTTTGGGTCTAGGGTGAGCTTCCCTAAGGAATAATACCAGGAGCGCACCCTTGGAACAGCGTCATTGGGTACCCTGACTACTTCGACATCGTCCGGGCCCAGGGTCAACTCGTACAAGAGAAAGTACGAGAAGCGCACCTTCGGAATACTATCATATTGATGATCCTGGCTTACATCTACAAACCCAAGCAGGTCGCGCCGAAACTGTGCGCACTGGATTTTCCCAGAGATATGCGAGGAAAAGCTTTGATTCTTGATGAAAATTGAAATCTTTAATAAAGCTTTTATACATAGATACACACAAGCTTTACTTTTATAAATTTCCCGTCCAATACTTGTTCCTACCAATTTCCTGATAGTTTTTGGGAATCTCATAATCTCCTATAGTACAAGTAGATAAGCTAAGGGGATTCTGGGACAGTTGCTTTGCCCCCCGAGCTGTCCTACTGTCTAGGACAGTCCTACTGTCTAGGACAGGCCTATAGTCTAGGCCAGTTGGTTTACCCCCACGCTGTCCTACTCTCTAGGACAGGGCTATAGTTTTTGCTCTGCCCTTATTCCGCGAGCGCCATATCTGCGCTGGTGGTGGGATTCCGGTGAATAGTATTTCTGTTGATCTATATTTTGGTGTGTAGGAGTAGTGGAAGCCCCACCCCGCTTCCACTTGTGGGAGACTTCCCATGATTGTAAATTTCATGTGATGACATGAAATGTACAATCATTTTTTTCTCCCTCCGTTTACTCCTTTTTTCAATTTTTATTGGAAATGTTTTGTACAAATTTAGTTTGATCACGAACAATCCATGGGTTCTACAATCATAGATGTTTGGATGATGAATTTTTTGAACAACCGAACGTTGTGATGAGCGCAGCTTCTCTTGTATGCCCCGTTGTGATGTGGGCAAACTGTTGCAAGTTTTATTCTGTCCAGTGGTGGGTAGCCCATTTCCAGGAGATCGTGAACTTTGAACCTGAAGCGTTCCAACCAACTTTTTTGAATTGAACCTGCTACGTATATTTTTGTGGCATCGCATAAATTTTCCCTGAGGATGGGTCCAATAGCTGTGTATGGACGATCCCCTGCATTCCACGGTATTCCGTGATGATGCTGTTCGAGCCAAGTGTTTATGCCCTTGTACTTCTCAGTGAGACGTTTCCAGGGGAATGGACTCTCAAAAAAAAATACGATAAGATCAACATTTTTGTTCAGTGGAAGAATCGCTAGTTCTTTGAGGATGTAGTCGTTGCCTGGCTGCTTGAAGCCTTGCATGTCCACAACGTACTCCATCTCGAGAGTGAATGAGCTCTAGGATGGATGAAGGTGTCCTTTTATAATGCTCAAATGACTTTCCTCACATCCCCACTCATTGGATTATACTCGACTATTCGATCGTGTATGATCAGACAATAAGCTGATGTGTTTTGAGGGAAATTATTTATAGCTTCGAATTCCAAACGAACATCCACTGGTGCGTTTTTGAGAGATTCGTTTTGCTTCGAACAATCTAACACAATTAGTGGTATTTTTGCGATGAACTGCTCTCGACTCAAGATCGGTTCTGAATCCTTACCGTAATATGAATTCTGGAAATTGCAGAACATATCATAGAGGATTGTATATTGATTGCGATCAATGTCCACATTGAGATTACCGTATGGATAGGATTGAGAATTAAGGAATAGCTTCACATTTCTAATTTGACAATGATCAAAGAGACTTGCATCGGCATCCTTACGATTTTTTCGATTCGTTTGAAAACCAAGAATGATGAATCGTGGTTTCTCCAATTGATTTGAAGTTTTCACAGTCCACACGTGATTTCTAGCGGCAGGAAGAACTGGGTACTCGTGAAGCTCCCACGATCGAAAACTCATGGCTATAGATTTACCTTTTTGCAACTGACCAAGCAAGCGAATTTTATACTCGTTCGATAGTTGCACGTATGGCATGAGCCACTCAATTTTTGTTAAATAAAATTTTCCAGTTTCCCATAAATCTTCATTTTTACCTGTTTCTCTGTAAGATCTTTGTATGATAGCATTGAGATCTGTGTTTGATCTCCGAAGTACCAACTCATGTTTGGTGTTGACTACAATCTTGCGATAATCCTCAGCAAATCCTAGTATCATGCTGAGTGGAATGTATAGATCAAAGTAGCCTTGAGTATTGATGAAACTCTTGTTTCCTTCAACATCAAGCATTTTTCATGTTTTGTCTAGGATTGAAGGAAATCCATCCTTTCATGAGAGTGGTTAGACCGACATTTTTGCAACGATCAATCTCTATAGCTTTCATTTCATACCGAATTTCTTCGAAAAAATGACACAACCCATTGTTGACAAATTTTGTATGTTCTAAAGCTGTACCATCTTGCTTGCATATTCTACCAGAAATATGCAGTGAGCTCCTCGATGGTAGGAGGCACAAATCTTGATGCTGGATTGATATACGTATCTCATCGTTGTTGTTGTAGTTGGATCCAGTATATGGTTGATGAGCATGTACCTCATAGTGTGAGATACTCTCATCAAATGCGATTGGAGCTTGAATGTTTAGAATGTCTTCCATCTTTCTTGAAACAGCAAAAGAATATACAAGTTATTTTCCACCAGGGGCGACCTTGAAGCCGAGACTTCTTAGGAACTGAATGTTTTGACGTGTTAACGCTTCGAGAGCTCTTTGACGACTGATGCTTGGTTGGCATGATGTGCTGCTTTTATACCCTCGTCCGTGATAGACGATCCCCATTATCCAACTGATTTTATATGCAATCTGACTGTGATAATTTCTCCACGGAAATTGACAAGACGTCCGTCCTGGTCGACTATTCGCACTTGAATGTGGTCTATGTAGTTGACGTTGATTGGTAAGTATACGACTGGTGATGGAACTTCAATGATCTTGTATCCTGGTTCTACAGCAGGAAAGAACTCGTGGATAATGTGTGCTCGCTGTCCGTTTATATATGCACCCGCAGTGATGTGACATTCGATTCTCAACAAATTGATATGTAAAATTTTCACTGGCAAATCTGAGTGATGAATCTGATCAGGTTTCAATGTGCGCTGAGTAAATCCCAGCAAGCGTCCGATAGAATCTTTTGGTTTAAAGTTGATTTTCTTATTACACTTGATCTCACTACGGAGTGTATTATTGTTGGCTTTCAAACTCAAGGATATATCACTACCGGCAATTTTCTCTTGTAGAAGTCTATCGATATCCTCTATTTCATAACTTCCAGGTGGTATGCTGATTTTTTTCTCATCAACGTGAAGTTTATTGTTATGCTCATCAACGTTTGGAATAGAATTGAATGTTAGGAATTGTATCAAACCAAGTACGTAATTTTTATCTGGTGAGAGTTCGATTGATGGGTAAAACTGTGTTTCAAGAACGGATGAATTGTTTGATAGAGTTATAGTTATTGACTCCATGACTGTCCGGAATATAATGAAACAGTATTGAGAAGACTCTTCCTTATATACCTTTTATCTTACCTCCCAAAAATTGCAAGCACAAGTGACCGCAGTTGTACGTCCCAAAGTCTTGATATCTTCGTGGATTATACTTTACTTGCTCAACACCCAGATAAAGCAGCAGATCTAGTGGAGGTTGCAGATCGCCAAAACTGTCGAAATAAACGACATCATCTCCTCGCTTTCGATATGCTACCCAATGAGTTCCAGGTCCACTTGCATCATCTAAATTCACTATGGCTGATTCTCTGTAGCGCGGACCACTCGATGGTAGAGCATTTCTCATGTATACTCCACGAAAATTTGGAATCTTCATCTTCTGCGCATACTCCAATATATCAAAGTTGGATAATGCTCTGTCGGGTAGACTTACGTCGGGCTTTTTTTTTTTTTTAACCCCGCACCTCTGTATGGTCTCAAATAGAGACCGTAGCCCTTTTTATACGGCTTCAAGTAGAGTCCTTTACCCAGCGCAATAGCTTCCATTGTCTTATTATGTCTCTGACTCTCTTCTAGCTGATGTTTTGCAGCTTTAGCTTCATTAATTGCTTTTGCGATGCCGGCCGCTCCACTCGCCAATGCACCCGTTGCACTCAAACCTGCGAATATTGGAATGAGGGGTAAAATTCCACCAATTTTTGAAGATACTGGTAGAATTCGTGGGACTTTGATGCGATTCTTACCTCCCACTTTCTTAATTGCTGCTCGAGCACCTTTGAGAGCTGAACTGATTACTGTATTCGCACTTCTACCCGGGACTATGGATTTTGAAGCTGCCTTGATAATACTGTTCAATGTAGTGGTTACTCTCTTCTTTTTCTTAGTAACTGTTTTCTTCTTCTTCTTCTTCTTCCTAGATGGTAACTTTTTTTTCTTCATACCTGTCATAAAGTTCGCAGTAGGGAAACGGGGGACGGGCGAATTGATAGGAGGAATGCGTGAAATAACGAAATACTCCGTTTATTAAAGAATACGTCTAGCCGACAAAGCCTCCGGCTAGGATGAGGTCACACTACAGACTGACTGCACGCAGGCAGTCGCTTCCCTTGGAGGGCTGCGTCCTTCAAGAGTAGCAGCCGCCGAAAGTGAAACTCCGGCGGTACGGCTACGCGGAAAAGCCATAAAGATTTTCCGATACGGCGCGGCGCGTCTCTAATGCGGCGCGTCGCCAAACATCCGCTCGTGGCTCGAGGGCCGTTACGCGCGCGGGCCGCGCTTCTGCTTTCGTGAGAGCAAGCGGAATACTATATCTATATATATATATATATATATATATATATATATATATATATATTGTAGTATGTAAGTTGTACGCAGGCAGGCTGCGACAGCCCCTCCCTGTAGGTCAGAAGAATTTACTGATATGTAAATTATTCGTTACATTTCGTGTCTTGATTGTAACAGTGCCTTCAAGCTTGGATTTTCAATGGGTTCATTAGAAAAAGTGGCAACATAAGCAGGGGCCTGTGGAGTATGAATGATATTACTATTTTGATAATACGTAATCTTACAGCAGCAAGTCCTATTCCATAATCTTATTCCTAAGGCTTTCGTTGCATTAAATAAGCCGCATTTTCCACAAACATAAAGAATAGAAATAATTATAATTGCTTTCCCAGCATAATCGAGGTAACGCCAACATTTCTTTGTTAAACTTTCAGTTCTTTCTTGAAACTTGAACTGATCTATTGCTTCTTGTACTTTACTTAACTTCACGTAACTGTTCTCGAAATCATTGCTAATTGATTTAAATTCTAGTTTATCCAGATATTTCTTTTCTAATGTAACATTCATTGAGATGTTGAAGGTTAAGTATTCAATTTTTGCATTGTATAATTCATTTCGAAAGGGTCTCAGTTGAAATTTCTCACTTATAAAAGTACATGATGTATCACTTGATTTCAATAAGGTATCAGTGTCAATCGTCAGAAGATTATGGTAATTTTTGCACCACACTTGGAAGTTAAGTCTTTTTGCAGGTAAAATTAACCATAGATTCAAATTATCAAGTTCTTTTACATAATCTTCCTTATATTGAAACAGACCATATTGGCAGTTACATATTGTTTTTGTAGATAAAATGTCAGAATAACAGCTTTTCTCATTTTCTAATTTCATTAAAGGCTTAGTTCTCTTACAAATTATTTGCTTATCTTTAAATGGCATACAATTGTCTGTTTTGAATGTATAATACATGTCAACTGTATTGATCAGAAGTGTTTGGAATTCCAAAATTATTTTTCTAAAAGTGGTTTCACTCTGTCTAATTGGCAACGAATGTATTTTTATTATATCATATTTCGCCTCTTCTGGTATGGGCGTACTTATTACAAAGACTAATCTATCATTACTGATGTAAGCAGTAATTTTGGATATTTTTACAAGATCATAAAAATGATTCACATTAAACTCTATAAGATTGTTAATTATCTCAGATTTTTTTATTTGATTCAAGGCATTTATGTAGGACAAAGGTGTTACTATTGTTGGTAATATCACACCAGTTTTTGCTAAAGAAATAGCCGTTTGGATATTAATCAATTGCTCATTGTACTCTTCAATGGCTAATCTCAACTCTTGTAACGATATCAATATTTTTTGATTCGCTTCCAAATTACTAATCGATTGGTCAGTCTGACGGCTCCAATTTTGCAATTTATCTAAATTTTTATTGAATATTACTATATGTTCATTGATCCCCTTGACATTATTTTTTACTAACATAGTTTGATTCTGTACTAACTTTAATAACTCATTGCTTTGTTTATAAATCCCGGTAATTTCTTTATCATGATAATCTGAGTGATCATTATCCAGTGTACCAAATAAGAATTTTGTTCCTATACCTATAAAGTTAAAAAGACCTCTTTTATGTCTCTGGTCAAAATGAAAACTATCTTGCTTACGCTCTATTGAACTTAACCTACGGTGAGCAAGGGATATATATTCCAACATCGTGCAATTAGGATTGGATCTACAAAGAACCTCCAAACCGGATAATTGAGAAAATAGGTGCGAGCCCTGGGAAAAGATCGCAGCGATGTCCGTAGTATGGACAATTTTCCATTCCTCATTGTATAGATAGGCCGTTCCTTCATGCACTTGGACGGCTTCTGGTATGTCCGAAGAAATATCATACGGGGTAGCAAAAACGATGGTTATACATGAAAAAATAAATGTCTGAAACATAAAAATGCACAATTAATTATTTTTACATCAAAATTCTCCATGATAGTGTTTAATTTCGTTAAAATGCCGTAGTTGAGGCCGATCTCTGATAATAATTTCCACCGTGTTTGTTTCCTTGTTGATCTGTTGAATGGGGACCGGTTCAGTCCAAGTATTTATATTATTTATCACTGTTTTAGCCTGGATTATATCTCCTACTTTGTACGACGCTGAAGAGGACTGTCTGTTTGAAACAATATCTTGATTCCGTTCTTTGCATCTCTGTATATTCTCTCTTGCAATTCTTCTTTTTTCTTGCATAACCTCCATATGTGCTTCTTCTTGATTGATTTCATCTACTGTATCCATGCTTCCAAATAATAAATCATATGGGGAATAATCTGTGGTACTATGTAAGCTTTCATTGTAACTCTTACTTGCTTTCAATAATTTGCTGTAAGTATCGCCTTCTTTTGCCTTCGCTATTGTTTTTAATGTTCCTATGACTCGTTCACATATCCCGTTAGATTGCGGATGTCGAACCGAGATCCTTATGAATTTTATGCCATAAGCTTTATATAGATCTTGAACCTTTTTAGATAGAAATATTTCTTCATTATCTGACACTATGAATTGCGGTCGCGCTATTTTTAAAAAGAATTCTTCTAAGGCACAGTGTGTCTTAGATTTACTCATTATCTTCCAAACCCAAACAAATCTACTTAGTTCATCAATTATGATTAGGAAATTCTGATTCTCGAAATTGCAGAAGTCTATGTTTACCTTTTCAAATGGCTTCGAGGCTGGCTCTATATATACTCCTGGAGCGACGAATTTTCTAGCAGTGCTTTTTATTTGTGCACAAATAGGGCATTGTTTGATAAATTCTTCAATATCTTTAGTCATATTTTTCCACGTGAACTCTCTACGGATTTCTTTATACGTTTTTTCTTCAGACCAGTGGTTCTTATCATGAACCTGGGCCAATTTCATCAATTGAGAGTTTCTCTCTCTTAATACCTTCGGCTTCATTGGCCTGATAAATAATGGCTTGCCCGAAACCTGAGCATACAGTCCTATCCAACCAAATATTCTATTGAAGTATTCTTCCTTGAAAATATGTGAAATTTCTATGACCGCATTGTCAGGTGCATCCTCAAGTTTCCAAAACAAATCTTTAATATTTCGTTTGTTCTGATACAATACTCCCTTGATTAAAAAGTCCCCTTCCTCTTGCA
Source organism: Aphelinus atriplicis (assembly GCA_020882685.1). Lineage (NCBI taxonomy): Eukaryota > Metazoa > Arthropoda > Insecta > Hymenoptera > Aphelinidae > Aphelinus > Aphelinus atriplicis. Next base: position 460,731 of record JAJGQD010000006.1, on the reverse strand, counting down.
GTTTTGTTTTCACAAAATATTTTGACAGAAGATCTGGTCTTGTTTCCACTAACTCGTCGATACTGATGGCTCGTATGAGTGCATCCTTCGTAAATAAATTAACGTATCTACCTAGCGTATCCTTGTCATCATAGAGTATATCCTGATTGTTACGTATAAATTCTTTCATTATGAAATCATTAGAAAATTTGGTTACTAATTTCAATCTATCTGTGAATCGCACAATTCTCTCAATTGTTACCTCTGCTTTGCGTGTATCAACGTGTTGTGTCTCATTTATTTCATTGTCTGATTGATTCATAGTGATTTTCTGAGTTGATGCCGAGGCTTCATCATGCGGTGTCTGTTTTTCCACAATAAAAAACGCGCGGGATAAAGCGTCTGCATTAGCATTCAATTTTCCCTTTCTATAAAGGATATTGGGATGATAATCGGTGACTTTGGTTAACATTCGCACAATACGCGAGCTCACATCGTCCGATTTATTTTTAAATATGGATCTAAGACTTTGATGATCCGTATAAACATCGAATTTCTGTCCATACAGAAAATGTTTGTATTGCTTCATTCCCCAAATTACTGCTAATAACTCCTTTTCTGTTGCCGAATAATTTTTCTCGGCGGGGTTTAAACTACGGCTGGCGTACGAGCAGGGATGCTCATTACCCTTTTCGTCCAATTGCGATAAAATGACTCCTAGTCCTTTATCTGACGCATCCGTATTCAGGATGAACATCTTTGATGTATCAGGGTGCCTCAACACCGGATAGGAGGATAGAAGTTTCTTCATCTGAAGAAATTCTCTTCTACATGGATCATCAAACTGAAATTCTACATTTTTAGATTTGAGCCTGTTCAAATAGTATGTATTCTTTGCAAAATTCTCAATGAATTTTCTGTAAAAACTTGCCAAGTTAAAACTTGCTTGTTTCTTGGTTCCGGAAAGTTCAATACTTTTTCAACATTACGAGCTAGAGGACGAATACCATCGGCTGAAATATCGTGTCCAAGATATTCAAGACGCTGCTGCATAAATGAGCACTTGTCTGGATTCAAAACTAGGTTGGTTTCTCGTAACCTTTCAAAAACGATCTTGAGATTATTCAAATGCTCTTCCGGTGTAGCTCCGAAAATTATCAAATCATCGACATATATTAAACAAATTTTCCCAATCAAATCTCTTAGTTTGAAGTTTACCATTCTTTGATATGTGGCTGGACTGTTGATCAATCCCATTGGCATACGAAGCCACTCCCAGTGGCCTTTATGTGTACTGAAGGCCGTTTTTGGAACATCTGAGGCTTTGACTTTAACTTGATAGAATCCATTCGCCATATCAAACGACGACATGAATTTGGCTTTTCCCAGCATGCACAGAATTTCTTCCATAGATGGCAAAGGGTAATTATCCTGTTCCGTAAAAGAGTTAAGTTTTCGAAAGTCCATTACCAACCACCATTTTTTCTCACCTGATGCATCCATTTTCTTTGGAACTAACCATACATTCGACTGGTAAGGAGAAAAACTGGGTCGAATTAAGCCTTTTTGTTCTAGTTCTTCTATCTTTTTTTCAATTTCCGGTTGCATAAATAAAGGATGTCTATACACTGGCGTGCTAACTGGCCTGTTAGTAGAGAGCTTGATTTCATGCTCTACATCGGTCACGGCCGGCATTGGGTCATTTGGTAAAGCAAATCGGTCGTGGAATTCCGAAATTATAAAAAACACTTCTTCCGAAATACCTGGAGAGATTCTTTCCGATATATTAATCAGATCATTACCAAATTTTTCTCTAAGAAAGTCGATACGTTTTCGATGTTCTATCGATTCAGAAACTGAGTGAGATATATGTGATATCTCTTTCGATTCATCGGGAGAAATTTTCTCCGATACACTATTTAGATCTTTATAAAAGGCACTCTTGAATGAGTTCATGAGTTCTGAGTGTTTCTCTGATCTATTTACTGAGTCGTTAATGGTTCTGCCTTTGTAATATTCTTGAAGGAGTATCTTCCTTTCTTCGTGGTTCAATCTATTATTGAGAATGTTCCGTAATGAATTACTGGATTTCGATTGCGTATTAGACGCATCTTTCGAAATCCCAACACCATCTATTAAAGGCGTTTCATCCTCGTTGTGTGCCGTTACACTTATGTTTTCTCGGTAAATGGGCTTAAATTCATCTGTTTGGTTGAATAAATATAATTTCAAATCTTGACCATCTTTAATTTCATATATACCTGGTATAATATTTAATCCTTCAATATAATAAACCCCCGGACGGTTTTTCGGTTTTATATTCCGTACTTCGAAAGAATTGGGCTGCAACTGCGCTAATTGATGCTTATTTAATTCAAGGGTGACTGTATTTCTTTCGGAATTTTTTAGGGTTATGGTATTATCTTCGTTGTTGATTATTGACTTCGCCTGGATTTGCCAATCTTTACCCAAAATTCCATCCGCTCGAGTTGGGAAATCGTTGTTCATTATCAATATCTCAAATTTAATACTGAAAATTTCAATTTCACATGTGCCTACAGCCTCGTAAATTCCATCTATTATATAAAATCGCTTGATTTCTTGAGGTGAAAAGCGTCTGAATGTTCTGTTATCTGGATCAATACATTTGATTTTCAAATGAGATTTTTTCGACCCTGAATCTACCAGGAGTCCATTTGGCGTTGCCGCACCGAGGAATCGCGTAAACAAAATTGAATCCTCTCGGTCGAGTCGGGTGGATCTATTTCCGACGGTTCGGGTTGCTGAGGAGTTATGTATGACTCCTGCGATTCGTGGATTTTCCGGGGCGGGTCTTTGTTCCCGTAATCGCCCTTGCGAAAATTTGCACTGCGTAATTCTGGATATTTCCTAAAACATCTATCTTCCGTGTGCCCGCGCATTTTGCACGACTCGCAGTAAAAATCTCTACCAGGTGCGAACGACCTCGTCTTGGGATCTTTTGAATCCCTTGTACTTGGGGCAGCTGATTCGTTGAGCCTTTTTCCCGGCTCCTCGTACCTTGACTTTTGCCTGCTTCTTAGTAATTCGTCATCCCGATATATTTTTTCTTCATACAAGGCAAATTGGTATGCGTCGTTAATAAATTTTGGATTCCTTGTCATAACAATTGCTTTTATCTCTGGTTTCAGAGCACGTAAAAAGCGGGCAATTCTTTCTTTACTCTCGATCCGGCGGTAAACTTCTCTAAATTCGGGGTCTTCTTGATCGATTGATCTTTGGATTCTCCTATCTACATCGCCATACCTCTTAATAAAATTCTCAACCCGTTCAGTGATCCCTTGCCGCATCGCATTTCTCTCCTCTATAAGTTGGGAGTAATCTTTTTCGGTTTTGCCAAATGCCAAACGCATGGCCTCAGCAAAATCTTTCGGAGTGATATCCGTGATTCTCTCGGCTACCACGGCCGCTTCACCACCTAATCTCGACGCGATAAGTTTATTAATAAACGTCACCCTTTCCGCGTCGGTCATCATCTGCTTATTGATTCGGCGGCATTGAGTCAAAAACGCCTCGACATCGGACGTACCATCAAAGAATCTAATTTCTAATAACAGGTCTTGAATTTCACGCCTACGCTGATATGAAATTTTTGCCGTTTCTGCCACTATCTCATCTTCTGTTGGTGCTGAGGACTTCGGTATAATATTCAAAGATTTCATATAATTTTTTAATTCATCTAACTCCTTTCTCATACTCTCTTCCCGAAGAACAAACTCTTCTCAAAGAACTATTGGATCCAATAGATGGTATACAATACTTTCCATTCAACGAACATGAAGAAGTGATTGCACCAAACAATGCACTCCTCAATTCAATAATGATATTTGATGATGTAGCTTGTGAGAAACAAGACAATGTTAGAGCTTTCTTCTGTATAGGTTGACACAAAAATGTGGATTGTTTCTATCTCTGTCAGTCATATGCTCAAGTACCAAAACATCTCGTTCGAGATAATGTCAATTTACTGGTATTATTTCGTCAAGACGACACCAATTTGAAGCATGTGTATGATGATCATGTAAACACAGATATGCCTTACACAAACTTTAGAGATTTGTGTTCACTGTGTTGGAAAGATAGACATGGTTTCGTGGTTATCGATAAAGACAAACCAATCAACAATGGTCGTTATCGGAAAGGATTCGACAGTTTTGCTGTAAATATAGCAAGTTAACAATTACCATGATCAGTCTATCTTTGGACGTTGAAGCAGCAACATGTCTGCTCTAGCAAGAGAGAAAAATACGCTTGAGCAACTCGTCAAAGCACGAGAAGCGGTCAAACGGAAATATAAGTTATTGAAGTTTGAGAAAGCTGAAGTTGAGAAGACACTGGGTGATACATTCAAACCTATCATTGAAGCACTGGAGAAAATTATCTCACAGAATGAGCAGAGAACCACACCTTAGTATGGAGAAAAAATTATTCCCAAGAAAGAACTCATCACGCCTCAGTATGAAGAAAAAAATATCCCCAAGAAAGAAATTCAATACATTTCTTCTCTGACACCACCTCGGAGAAAGAGAGCAAGAGCAGTCACACCAATATCTGTGCTAAATAATACAATAGAATCTCGAACAAACAACGTCAATGAAAAGAAGAAAGACAGATCAGATGCAGGCGATAGGTTGTATAGAATACGACAAGAATATTCTGGTGCATTTAAGCTTGGCAATAGTCGAATCAACTTTGAAGATGATAAAATAGTTCTAAATGGTTTGGCGTGTGTTGCTACACCAGGGTTGTTGGAGCTAATATGTAAAAAACATCCTAGTCATGACTTGTATGACCAAAAAGACTTACAAACTTATCGTGAAATTTTAGAAGTCACGAGTGTTCACAGAAAAGTTTATAATCCGAATGCTTCACTTCGAACTTCTAACAGTATTAAATTCAAAAAAATCATTGGTCCTTTATTTAATTCATCTACTGGATCTGGACTTCTACCGAAATACAAGTATGCTCAACCCGGTATGAGAATGAACTACGTTTACTGGGATGATCCGAACGAGTTAGTTGATCGTCTCCGCCTTCTAATCGCTGAACGATCGGCAGATAACCTGAATCACGAGAACGAGATTCATTCAATTATTGAAGAGCTCAGAGAACCAGGCTATATGAATAATTGAACTGATTGTGAAAAATCACGTCATTATCAAAATGAGTGTTGAAGAGTTCGGACGTACTCTGAGGAGAAGGACTGAGGGAGCTCGCGGTTCTCCTGGTATTAGATATCGTCGCTTGGGAGGAAGAACGTTCCATTTCAGAAACTTGCTATAAAAAGTTCCATTTCAGAAACTTTCTATAAACAGTGCCGTTTCAGATTGACAGGTATAGAAAGTGCCATTTCAGAAAAAATCTATAAAAAGTGCCATTTCGGAAAATTTCTATAAAAGTGCCGTTTCAGGAGAAATTTTTTCCCTCGGAGTTTTTCTGACTTCGGGATGATGTCGTATGCATGTATCTGTATGTACATGTGTGTATGTGTGTGTACACGTCTGAGAATGACAACTTGATCCCACGTCGAGACGTGATACTCTGAAAGGAAACTATTTCCATTACATATTTTCTTCATCGATGGATTTGGATGAAAATTGGTATCTATACGTTTTTGAGGTCGCTGATTACGAATCCGACCTCAGATTTGAAAAATTCGAATTAGAGCCTCTAAGATCACCTAAAAAAAAATTGAAAAGGTACTGGATTTTGATGAAAAATGATATGCATGAGTTTTTGAGCTTGCTGATCACGAATCTGGCCTCAGATTTTAAGAATCAAAATTAGAGCCTCTAAGATCACCTGACAAAAATTTGAAAAGGTACTGGATTTTGATGAAAAATGATATGCATGAGTTTTTGAGCTTGCTGATCACGAATCTGGCCTCAGATTTCAAGAATCAAAATTAGAGCCTCTAAGATCACCTGACAAAAATTTGAAAAGATACTGGATTTTGATGAAAATTAGTATACGTGGGTTTTTGAGGTCACTGATTATGAATCCGGCCTTAGATTTTAAAAATTCGAATTTAGCCTCTAAGACCACCTGACAAAAATTTGAAAAGATACTGGATTTTGATGAAAATTAGTATACGTGGGTTTTTGAGGTCACTGATTATGAATCCGGCCTTAGATTTTAAAAATTCGAATTTAGCCTCTAAGACCACCTGACAAAAATTTGAGAAGATACTGGATTTTGATGAAAATTAGTATACGTGGGTTTTTGAGGTCACTGATTATGAATCCGGCCTTAGATTTGAAAAATTCGAATTTAGCCTCTGAGACCACCTGACAAAAATTTGGAAAGGTACTGGATTTTGATGAAAAATGATATGCATGAGTTTTTGAGCTTGCTGATCACGAATCTGGCCTCAGATTTTAAGAATCAAAATTAGAGCCTCTAAGATCACCTGACAAAAATTTGAAAAGGTACTGGATTTTGATGAAAAATGATATGCATGAGTTTTTGAGCTTGCGGATCACGAATCTGGCCTCAGATTTTAAGAATCAAAATTAGAGCCTCTAAGATCACCTGACAAAAATTTGAAAAGATACTGGATTTTGATGAAAATTAGTATACGTGGGTTTTTGAGGTCACTGATTATGAATCCGGCCTTAGATTTTAAAAATTCGAATTTAGCCTCTAAGACCACCTGACAAAAATTTGAAAAGATACTGGATTTTGATGAAAATTAGTATACGTGGGTTTTTGAGGTCACTGATTATGAATCCGGCCTTAGATTTGAAAAATTCGAATTTAGCCTCTGAGACCACCTGACAAAAATTTGGAAAAAATGGAATTTTGTTGAAAGTTAGTATACATGGGATTCCGAGGTCGCTGATTACTAATCCGGCATCAAATTTTAAAAATTAAAATAAGAGCCTCTAAGATCACCTGACAAAAATTTGAAAAGATACTGGATTTTGATGAAAATTAGTATACGTGGGTTTTTGAGGTCACTGATTATGAATCCGGCCTTAGATTTTAAAAATTCGAATTTAGCCTCTAAGACCACCTGACAAAAATTTGAAAAGATACTGGATTTTGATGAAAATTAGTATACGTGGGTTTTTGAGGTCACTGATTATGAATCCGGCCTTAGATTTGAAAAATTCGAATTTAGCCTCTGAGACCACCTGACAAAAATTTGGAAAAAATGGAATTTTGTTGAAAGTTAGTATACATGGGATTCCGAGGTCGCTGATTACGAATCCGGCATCAAATTTTAAAAATTAAAATAAGAGCCTCTAAGATCACCTGACAAAAATTTGAAAAGATACTGGATTTTGATGAAAATTAGTATACGTGGGTTTTTGAGGTCACTGATTATGAATCCGGCCTTAGATTTCAAAAATTCGAATTTAGCCTCTAAGACCACCTGACAAAAATTTGAAAAGATACTGGATTTTGATGAAAATTAGTATACGTGGGTTTTTGAGGTCACTGATTATGAATCCGGCCTTAGATTTGAAAAATTCGAATTTAGCCTCTGAGACCACCTGACAAAAATTTGGAAAAAATGGAATTTTGTTGAAAGTTAGTATACATGGGATTCCGAGGTCGCTGATTACGAATCCGGCATCAAATTTTAAAAATTAAAATAAGAGCCTCTAAGATCACCTGACAAAAATTTGAAAAGATACTGGATATTGATGAAAATTAGTATACGTGGGTTTTTGAGGTCACTGATTATGAATCCGGCCTTAGATTTTAAAAATTCGAATTTAGCCTCTGAGACCACCTGACAAAAATTTGAAAAAATGGATTTTGTTGAAAATTAGTATACATGGGATTCCGAGGTCGCTGATTACGAATCCGGCATCAAATTTTAAAAATTAAAATAAGAGCCTCTAAGATCACCTGACAAAAATTTGAAAAGATACTGGATATTGATGAAAATTAGTATACGTGGGTTTTTGAGGTCACTGATTATGAATCCGGCATCAAATTTTAAAAATTAAAATAAGAGCCTCTAAGATCACCTGACAAAAATTTGAAAAGATACTGGATTTTGAAGAAAATTAGTATACGTGGGTTTTTGAGGTCACTGATTACGAGTCCGACCTCAGATTTTGAAAATTCAAATTAGATCGAGCCTCTGAGATCACCTAACAAAAATTTTACAAGACGCTGTATTTTGATGAAATTTTATATGCATGGTGTTTCGAGGTCGCTGATTACGAATCTGGCATCGTATTTTAAAAATTGAAATAAGAGCCTCTAAGATCACCTGACAAAAGTTTGAAAAGATATTGGATTATTAATAAAAATTTGTATCCATGGGTTTTTGAGGTCGCTGATTACGAATCCGGCCTCAGATTTTAAAAATTCGAATTTCGCCTCTAAGATTGCCTACCGAAAATTTGGAAAGATACTGGATTCTAATAAAAATCGGTATCCATGGATTTTTTTTGAGGTCACTGATTACGAATCCGGCCTCAGATTTTAAACATTCGTATTGTCATATGGTGTTCAGAAGCTGATTCGCATGATCTACATAATAATAAGATGGATCCGTACATTTTTCTAGTCCACCTTTCTTGTTCTCGGAAACAATGATATGACAATTTATAGGTAGATTTAGTATGACGGATCGAAAGGTTGGGTCGAGGACTACATTTTCTGAGAAAAAAAATTTGAAAAATTCGATTTGTGGTGGGCGTATAGAAAATTTAAAAAAAGTTTTAACCGATGTTCCCGTACTAACCCCTTTAAAAACGTACAAGGGGTTGATTTTCGAAATTTTGTTCAAACCGATCGTTAGATGAGCTTGAGCGCTTTCATAATTCATGTTGCAAAATTTGAAAGCATTGATGCGTGGGCGTAATCTCTGTTAACGAAAATGGTGTGGTGACAATCGAAAATATTTTACCGATGTTCCTGTATTATCCTCTTTAAAAACGTACAGAGGGTTAATTCTTCAAAATTTTTTTCGAGCAGATCGTTAGAGGAGCTTGAACGCTTTCATAGTTAATGTTGGAAAATTTGGAAACATCGATGCGTGGGCGTATTCTTTGTGGAAGAAAATGGTGTGGTGACAATTAAAAATTTTCGTCAATTTTCTTATTCATGCTAAACCAAAATTATACAGTTTCGAGGTATCTTTGGTACTGTAGATCGAAAGGTAGGATCGAGGACTACATTTCCATAAGAAAAAAATTTTGAAAAATTCAAGTTATGGTCGGCGTATGGAGAATTTAAAAAATTGTTATCGATGTCCGGATGGGACCCCTTTTAAAACATACGAAGGGTTGATTTTTTGAAAATATGTTTGAGCAGATCGATAGAGAAGCCGGCCCGGCATCCGCATCCTACATTCGAATCGACAAATTTGATAATATTCATGCGTGGGCGTATTCTCTGTGAAAGAAAATGGTGGGGAGATAGAAAATTTTGGTTTTTATTTAAATTATTTACCGATGATACAATCAGAATTTCAATGTTTTCAATGGAAAGACACGAGCGAGCGATAGTGAGTGAGTGATTTTGACTAGTGAGCAATAATTTTCACAACGTTTTACTACTTCAAGTTTAACAACCACCTGTTGCAGTTTGAAATGACGAGAATTTATTATAAATCTTCAATCTGAAATCTGAGGCAAGATTCGTAATCAGCGATCTCAATAACCCATGGATTCCATTTTTTATTAAAATCCAGTATCTTTCCAAATTTTCGGTAGGCAATATTAGAGGCTAAATTCGAATTTTTAGAATCTGAGGCCGGATTCGTAATCAGCGGCCTCGAAATCCCATATATACTAATTTTCAACAAAGTTCCATTTTTTTCCAAATTTTCGTCAGGTGATCTTAGAGGCTCGATACAATTTGAATTTTCAAAATCTGAGGTCGGATTCGTAATCAGTGACCTCAAAAACCCACGTATACTAATTTTCTTCAAAATCCAGGATCTTTTCAAATTTTTGTCAGGTGGTCTTAGAGGCTAAATTCGAATTTTTAAAATCTAAGGCCGGATTCTTAATCAGTGACCTCAAAAACCCACGTATACTAATTTTCATCAAAATCCAGTATCTTTTCAAATTTTTGTCAGGTGATCTTAGAGGCTCTAATTTTGATTTTCAAAATTTGATGCCGGATTCGTAATCAGCGACCTCGAAATCCCATATATACCAATTTTCAACAAAATTCCATTTTTTTCCAAATTTTTGTCAGGTGATCTTAGAGGCTCTAATTTTAATTTTTAAAATTTGAGGCCAGATTCGTGATCAGCCTCAAAACTCTAAAAAAATCCCTTTTCACAGCATACCAATTTTAATTTTTATTTGAGGCAAAAGCAAGCCAAAAACCCACCTTTTTTCATCAAAATCCAGTATTTTTTTTTTTTCAGGTGATCTTAGAGGCTCTAATTCGAATTTTTCAAATCTGAGGTCGGATTCGTAATCAGCGACCTCAAAAACGTATAGATACCAATTTTCATCCAAATCCATCGATGAAGAGAATATGTAATGGAAATAGTTTACTTTCAGAGTATCACGTCTCGATGTGGGATCAAGTTGTCATTCCCAGACGTGTACACACACATACACACATGTACATACAGAGACATGCATACGACATCATCCCCGAAGTCAGAAAAACTCCGAGGGAAAAAATTTCTCCTGAAACGGCACTTTTTATAGAAATTTTCCGAAATGGCACTTTTTATAGATTTTTTCTGAAATGGCACTTTCTATACCTGTCAATCTGAAACGGCACTGTTTATAGAAAGTTTCTGAAATGGAACTTTTTATAGCAAGTTTCTGAAATGGAACGTTCTTCCTCCCAAGCGACGATATGTATTCACTCTCGACGGTCAGTTCGATGTTGAGCAGAGAAGATTGTGCAATCTTGCAGCACCTGTTAAACCAGATGATGCAGTCAATTTCAGTACCCTCAAACAATTCGTTGAATCGGAAGTTGCAAATAGATTGAAAAGTGAGATTGCTCAGTTAGAAACCCGTTCCAGCACTCTAGAAGCACAGATCAGCTCTAAATTTGTCAGAGATATCGGAGAATTAATTGATATTGAGGACAGTCACAAAGAAGAGGTTGACAAGCTAATCTTGGATTTTAACGCTAAAGTTAAAGAGCTGAGACAAAAATTGGATTTCTCACACGGTGCACGTGTGTATGAGTAAAAGAAAATGGAGAAAAAACAGGTGGTAGTTGAAGAGTTGCATAAACCCGCTCGTCGTAATTATCCACGTAGAAAATTTGATGTTCGAGGTTTGAATGAAACGTGGCAAGCCGATCTTGTTGAGATGCAACCTTATTCTCGTGAGAATAAAGGTTATCGATATATGCTCACAGTCATAGATGTCTTCTCCAAGTATGCTTGGGCCATTCCAGCAAAGTCCAAGAGTGGTGAAGATGTTGCTGCTGCAATGAAGTCTATTCTTCATCAAGGTCGAGTACCTAAAAATCTCCAAGTTGATAGAGGAAAAGAGTTTCACAATAAAAGCTTCCAAGCTCTCATGAAAAAGTATAAAATTAATTTGTACTCAACGTACAGTAATTTAAAAGCATCAATATGTGAGCGATTTAATCGGACTCTGAAAAATAAAATGTGGAAGCAATTCGGTCTTCAAGGAAATTATAAATGGCTTGACATCTTGTCTGATCTGTTAAAAAGCTATAACAAAACAAAACATAGAACAATTAATATGAAGCCAAAAGATGTTACCTCAACCAATGAAGCTCAAGTTCTAAAAAGATTCTCTGCAAGAAATATTACTGTGAAAGATCCTAAATTTAAAGTGAATGATAGAGTTCGAATAAGTAAAGTAAAACAAATTTTTGAAAAAGGATATACTCCGAATTGGTCAACGGAAATGTTTACTATTGAAAAAGTTTGTAAAACAAACCCTGTTACTTATCATCTGAAAGATTATCTAGACCAACCGGTTTCTGGTGGTTTTTACGAGCAGGAGCTTCTGAAAGTCAAATATCCGGACATTTATTTGATTAAGAAAGTTATAAAAAAGCGAGGAAATGAAGTGTATGTGAAATGGTTAGGATTTGATGATAGTCATAATAGTTGGTTGAATAAATCAGAACCGTAAATTTATATTTTTACTCTATTTATTATTCATTAATCCTATTGAATACATATATATCAAGATAGAAAAGCACGAGCTGTCGAAATGATTCGTTCGCGACATACAATACATTTTGAATCTTCATCACTCGTTACTCTATCTGCACATGTCGTACATGTGACAAAATGTCCGCATGATAGAAATACAATTCTACGCTCTTGATTGCAACAAATCAAATACATACGATCGTCATTAATCTGTTTTTCTCCAATGTTGATATTTATTTCTATTGTTGAAGGGGATTCAGGTTGGAGTGAATTAATTTTCACGTTAGTGTGTTGCATATTTGTTGCGTGATTACCATTAGTAAATTCTTGTAGAAGTAATTTCATCCCGCTTAGTAACCGATCAGTTGGTTGGTATGAATCAGGTACAGCATTTGGACGATAATCTAGTCTATAATCATCTCTAGCTGTTGAATTGGGGATGGTGGATGGGTCGACACCAATCGGAACGTTGCCGCATGGCAATTTGCGAATGAAGCGACATCGAGCACCCCAACGTTGATGTTCTACCAGAGGATCATCACCTTCCTCCCAACGACAGATCTCGGTTCCACATTCGAAACAGCGCACCCTGTCAATCTGTCTAGTGTAGTAAAACCCTGCAGCTGCAAGCTGTGCAGAATTCACAAGAGTCGATGGTCAACGAGTAAAACTCTGCAATCTGACTTCTTTAAATGTTGATGAAAGATTTAGTACTTGAATATTGAATGAGATTCTTGCATATACATCAGAGAGAAAATAGATTATTACCGATATGTATCGTGGATGGATGATGAGGCCATAGTTGTAGAAGTTGATCCTTGCGAAAAGCGACTTGATATGACGAGAGGCTGATGAAGACTGACCCTCGCAGTATAGGATACGATCTATTATATGCTACGTTAAGTCTAATTTTTTAGAGAGAGAGAAAGGGAAGAGGGCCCCCACCTTCGCCCACTTCCAGTGAGGAACAACCAATTCTCATCACTTGCGAACCTTATAGGATGAACGAATTCAAAGTATAGGATGCGCGAGTAACTCGTTTTTCCCTCGTTTTTCTTTCTTTTTTTCTCTTGTCTATTTACATTTTTATCTACAACAAAAATGCTTTTATACCATAAATTCAAATTTCTTATCGCCTAGATACAGAAGGGCCAACTCATTCTTTTTGGCACTAGCTGACATATTGTTGAACAGAGCATCATCATCGTAGTTCAAGTGTTATTAAATTCTTACTGCTTAATGAATGGAGGAGATCTGAACTGTAGCTAGTCTGTCGATCGAATGAAGCTTGCTCTGCGATCACTCTGTTTATAAGGATGTTCTCCCCACCCTATTTGCTTTCCCCCACTTAGAAATCAGACAGGAACTCCTGCAGTAGATCTTCGTCTTGGAGTTCGAGAACGTCACCGTCGAATGCGAAGCCTTCGTTAACTAGATCAATCTCTGTTTCTAGTCTAGTTCTTTTTTTCGGTGGCTGTCTGCTCTGTAGCTCGTCTATCGACTGAATGAGCTCTGGTGGCTGTTTGCGCTTCTTATATACACTTACCCCTTCTGGATCGGATCACGTTCTGGTGACGTCTCAAGATCGTCCCCTCGAACAGACATTGCCGACAATCCTCTGGTGTAATAGTCCTCTTGACGACCATCGTTTTGACACCTTTTGCCTTTGTCACCGGGAAGTCGTTGCATTCTTCACAATTCTTGCATAATCTTGCCATTACACTCGTCCTTGAAGAGGCCTAGAATCTCCTTGTTTTTCAACTCTAATCCAAATTGATTGTCACTAGGATAATCAGATGTATCAAACCATTCCGAGTGATCTTTCATCACTTGATAAATATCAACATCTTGAATCTTGTAGATGAGGCTGTCGGTGTTTGTATACAATTACTTGCATGTATCACCCAACCATACTTTCATTTTCTTGTAGTGAAAATCAAACATATGGAGTTTTGACAAATCAAGCACTGTGAGTCCAACGTAAATGGGTTTACGGATTGTAATCTCGGTCTGCGATAGCTGGGATAACAACGAGATTTTCGGAGATAACAGAACTGCTATGGAAATTTCGTTTTGCAATATAAGCAGCTGCTCCATATCGCCCAGACCAATGATTAACAATTTTTATGTTTAAATATCTTCGTTCATTCTCCATGGTCTTACCAAAAACTCCGTTGTTCATCAGCTTGTAAAAGTTCTTTTCAAACTCGTTCTTTGATGCCTTCCTCTTCTCAGTATTGTAATCGATGTAGGGTTTCAACCAGCGACTCTGCTTGAATCGCAAAACGCGATGTAGTAGCTTGACTTCTAGTCCAAGTTCAATAGCTCGCTTAAATAGCCGATAGTGCAACACATATCGCTCCTTGTCATCCAATGTGTTGAGCAATTTAGCTTGCTCCGATCCAGGAGGAACTTTATGCTCAGCCAGAAGCGGAATATCCTTATGTAGATCGTGCAATCTCTCCGGGTACTTGAATGATACCTCCAGGATGTATCCATGTTCAGCATCATCAGAGACTCTCGAGAAATCAATGGGCAATCTATCATTATTATACCACTCAAAGCCTTTTTCGGGTAGATATTGCACCATGGCGAGTCCATAGAGATTGTTTGCGTCCAGGTATATCAGATACTTATCCTTCTCATTGGTATTATAATCCGCACCGAGGTACTTGTTGTTCGCCTTGGAGATAGCGATTTGCGCACATGCTGATGCCCCCTCTGATACCTCTCTGCACGAAAAGAACCATGTTGATGTCTGTTAATAGCTGCAATTGGTTACCACAATGAAAGAGCATGGCATCTCATGTCAGTTCTGGTGTCGTTAAATAATTTGCAAGATCCAACCCATAAGCTTCGATACATGTATCCCGGAAGTTTTCGAAAATGTCTGCTAGCAAGAGCACGTAGGTTTCGAGGTACAGGTCGGAGTATTCACCCAGAGTTGGGATATTGAAAGAATCCCAGACAGTCTGAGTTCGAGTGTAATCCTCGTCACTGATTGAGCATTCATTCAGCTTGCTATGAAAGTCTTGTTTTGATGGGAGAGATGTATCGTTCAACTTTTCAAATGAACTGACGTAATCGTAAGGGAATACACCTTTTTTTGTCACCAATTCTATTTGTTCATCAGTGTATTTTTTCTCTTTGAATACTGTGCTGGTAATGGTGTGATGATCTGAATATGAAGCTAGTTTCTCCAATGATGCGGGTAAAAATCTAAACGAATCCATGAATCTAAAATTGATGCAACTACCATCTATATGCTTTGTAAAGGAGATATATCTGTCTTTGTTTTCGGCAATCACTGTAACCCGTCCTTTGAGTTGTTCAGAAGTTGCAATTTCTTCAATGATGAAATGGGTATCATACCCAGATAAATTGTGGAAAACGATCGGGATGAATCTTGAATTCTTGTAGTTGATGTTACAAGCTTCATGAGCTACACCTCTGTATCTGGAATAGAGCACATAGAGTTCAATAATTATTAAGAAAGAGACAGACAGCACATCAAAAACATTTGATCAACAGCGCCAGCGGCTGACTTCGCACACAGCGCGAAGCTTTCTTTCATTCGTTATTTCGTCAGCCTACTGACTAGACGTATTTTTCATTGATAGTGATTTTATAGACAGTACACATAATTTTGATTAAATAAATAGACAGAACAATTGAAAGCTACACTCGCGTGACTCGTGTTCCTTTACTACCCCTGAATCCTCTCAATAATTATTAGATTTCAGTAAAAACATTTGATATACTTACCTCCCAGTTAGATGACAGTGATCTCGTACTTTTGTCTGTCCTTTCTTGATATTCTCTTCACAAATATGACAGAGATTGGATTCGACAAATTTCTGTTTCGCCTCATCATCCCAAATCATGGGAACTGGATGATTATATAACTCCTCCAATTCTCGAGCAATGTCTTTCAGTTTAAAAACAAGCCATTCAAAGGGTTTTTGCAAATCACTTTCAGTATTGTGCTATCTATAGCTTCTGAATTTGGATTTAGAATTATCAAAGCTGCACTTCAAGTAATATCCAACGCTCAATGCTTGATGTTGTTGGAATGCTCGTTCGGCATTATCTACAGGTTTCAAAATACATTCAAAATCTGCATAGATGATGAAAGGAACATTCTCTCTATTATTATAATTTTTGAATTTGAGAACACTATTCTCTTATACTGGTAAATTTATTCTGCATTTGTTGAGCTGCATGCAGTCTTTCATATGCTGCTCGAGTTTCTCTTCATTTTGAAAGAAATACAAACATCTATCGCATATGTAATGCTTGCACTTGTGTTTAGTTGACTGCGATCTGATCAACCCAGACAAATTTTTGATCCACACGTAGTGGAACTTTGGTACTGAAACGTTGAGGTCTTCTTTCTCCTCATCTTCATCAGCATAATGATCTTGGATCAGAAGCAAATTTACATGTCTAACTTGATACGAAGAAGTCAGATGAGCCGTTGAAACTTTGTATGTTTCACCATACTTCTTCAGGATAAATACATTCACTGAAATATTGTTTTGTTTTTCGAATTTGCTGATCTGTCTCAAGCTCACATATCTCTGAAATTGAGTTCATTTTTAAACTCCTCGTACCAAGTTAGACGTTCCGGGTGAAGCAGGATGCAAAGCGAATAGTACAGCCCACTTGAAACATTCATCATCTTTCCTATTTTGAACATTAACGCTAACATGTTTGTTGGCAATGTATTTCGATAGTGGAATGTGCGAACTACCTTGGATGGGAGTATATTGATTTATATTTATGATCAAACTTAGAATCTGCTGAAGGGTCCATCCTGATCCTCTCTACTCAAATTCCTCCATTTGACGTAAGAATGAACTCTTTCACAATCTCATCAAACCACAAGCTTAAATCTGTATTTCTGAAAATCGAATCACTAGCCGTATTGAAATATTTGACATCAACACTTTCCGCATCATCCTTTTCGACAACGTATTCTGCAGCAAGTTCTGCATTCACTTTCACAGACGGAAATTTATCCAAAACTTTGTGAATCTTCTCGCCAAACAGCACTTTGCTCTGATCCATGAATGTTAGGATATCACGATGTTCAAGATTTGTGATGACTCCCGATTGAATACGTTTTTCAAATGCTGAGGGCATCTCTCCCCAACGAACCTTTGGTTCTGCTTCCTGGTGAAGCTTTTCATCACGCGATGGAGCTTCCTGGTGAAGCTCTTCATCACGAGATGAAGCTTCCTGGTGAAGCTCTTCATCACGAGATGAAGCTTCCTGGTGAAGCTCTTCATCACGAGATGAAGCTTCCTGGTGAAGCTATTCATCTCGAGATGGAGCTTCCTGGTGAAGCTCTTCATCACGAGATAGAGCTTCCTGGTGAAGCTTTCCTCCAACTCTCTGCAGTTGCTCCTGGAGGTGGTTTTTTATATTCACCACATGCATCATACATGTCTGAAGCTTTTGCTTCTCATGTCGATTTAAATTGAGCTTTTTGAAATGCTCTTTCAACTCCTTGCCGATTGCTAGGGCAAAAATCATCTATCTCTGAAGATCTTCTCCGTCGGCATTTTGCACTTGAGTTCGAAGAATATGCAGTAGCAGCTGTATGTTTCGTCTGATTGCCCTCATGTTGACTGTTCTCGATCAAGTCTATGGAAAGAATAAGCGTTGATCTCTATCTTTGCTGTCTCTATCTTAGAAGCTAACTGTCACCCTCACTACCAATCTTAAATTGTTCTCGCAGAAGACGTCCGAGAAAGTAACCCAGAGATTTCTAGAACATAATCTACGAGAGGAGACTTCCCTTCTGCGGTGAATGACAACTAAAATCTTCTACAGGAGCAGCACCAAGTGTGTTAACTCCACCAGGAGATGCGTCTCCCAGATGAGAATTTTAGCACCAGGAGTCCACCCCCCTGAAGAGTAGTATATTCACACACAATGCGTTTAAGAAGTCGGAGATCTTTCTCAAACACTAGACTGATGAAAACTAATGAAAATTTGCCACTGCGGCTCCTTATATACCCTCTAATAATAGTGGGGGTGAAATCCTGAGTGTTAGGGTAAGGGGGATGGGGCTATAAAAGTCGAGCTTCTGGTAGCTTTGGGCACATTAATCATTCGACAGTCGAGTGAAAAACAAGCCTCCTGAAGACAGAGTTCTTCTAGAAGAAGCTCTCAGCTCTAGCAGGTGTGCACCAGGTCCTCTCTCCAGATACTCTTGCTACTGTCCTAGAAGAAGTTCTCGGCTCTAGCTGCTGCACACCAGGTTCTCTCTCTCTCTCTCTCTCTCTCTCTCTCTCTCTCTCTCTCTCTCTCTCTCTCTCAAAAATCGAGCGAGTCTCCAGATACTGTCCTAGAAGAAGTTCACCGGGCCCTAAAATGGAGTACGTAGTGGACATTCAGAGCTTCAAGATGTCTTCGAACCTCTTGTGCCCCAAGGAGCTTGCTATACTCCAAATAAACTCTAAAAACCCACCAACAGTCTATCTGTTGAAGCCTCCATGCAAATGGAGTCGACTCCTCGATGAAGAGCGTGAGTCGAATAGCTGGTTGGAGTTGAATCACCACGGCATCCCATGGAAGTCGGGCACTGTACCCTATAGCGATCGGATAAGGATTGTTCAAGACAGCTTGAAAAATGCTACACGTATCTATACAAAAGGATACGAGAAGAAGAAGCTTCTACAGGGAATTTTACCCGGAAAGTAAGTATATTAATTCATGGTTTGATGTCAGTTTATAAATAAATTATTCATGATTTACTTATCTGTTTTAGATTCATCATCAACATAGATGATATACAATGCCCTTCTTTAAAAACCCTTGAACACTTCAGCGCTACACCATGTCCAAATCATCCCTTGCGACGGAGAGCTGTTTGCGCAGCAAAAAATGCTCATATGCTGAAAAATTGGTTAAAAAGACACCATCAAGGATTAATTGAGGAGGAAGATGGAGACGATGTTGCTGTTCCACACGAAAAAGTAATTGTATTAAATCAAGAACCAGCCAAAATTAGTGAAAGTTATTTGTGCATGTATAGTTGATTGTATTTGATTGAATAAATAAATCATAAATAGAAAAGAAAGAGAGTTTAAAAGGGGGAGAAATTTAATAATTGGCTGTTCTCCACTGGTGAAGGCGTTTGGTTTGGGGCCTTTATCACTCTCTCTCTCTTTGTTAAATTACAAAGGTTGAAAGAGAGATCGTCAATTTATGCAAATTAATGTTTCACTAAAGTAATGTTTTTTATATTACATATTCTTAGTGAAACATATATTTCATCAGAGAGAGAGAGAGAGAGAGAGAGAGAGAGAGAGAGAGAGAGAGAGAGAGAGAGAGTCGCACCAGGTCCATGATCTACTTGGGTAAGAGAGAAAGCGATACTCCATAAACTGATATCAATCAGCACTAGAGTCGCATCATCTCCTGGACCACACTAATAAAAATGATATACACTAGATGTTTGAAAACACAATAACAAATGTAATATATATATACATGATGTACATCATCTACATGGGTAGAGAGTCGCATCAAATCCTGGACCACACAAGTGAGAAGAAATAAATTAGTTGAAAGAGGAAAGCATTATCTCCAAGGATAGAGAGATGCACATGCACACACACACACACACTAACTCCATCATCCCCATAGCACATAATGAGAAAAAATATATCTAGCTAAGTATGAAAAGCTAGACGTCAAAAGTTAGACAAGTTAAAAGTAAGAATAGTCATGTTATTGTTGAAAGTTATGATAACCCACATGCGACAATTCATCTGCATGAGCAGCATGAAGAGAGAAAGAGTAAGACGAATGAACAACATTACCCTGAGTCGAACATCAACTCCAGGAACTCACCAACAAATACATGCATGGATACAAAACCAATGCACTAGACAGATAGATAGATAGATAGATAGATAGATATGCTTTATTGTATACGAATACAAAAATTGGCGTTTTACATTATATCAGTCATTTCTCTAAAATATTAGTCATTCTTATAAAATTATTTGATATATCATCCTTGTCAACATCATAAAAATATATATAAACAGCGATTCATCACAGACAGAGTGTCAGAGTATTAATGTACTAGTCGTCTTTGATTTATGTAAACGAGTTATCACAGATAACGTGTCTATTCATGTAAAAAGAAAAAATGCAAAAGGTCATTCAGATAATTTTAAAAAATAAGACTTTATGGAACGCTCAAAACTAGATAAGGACGGCAAGTTTCTGTCTGAGGAGCGCAGGGAGTTCCAAAGTTGAGCCGCTTGCACTTGGAAAGAATTAGTTCCAAAACTGGTCGTCATTTTGGGGATTGAGAGTTCCGGTGCATCACCCCTGGAGGGCCGAGTGGACACATACCTAGTGAAGAGGCTCAGAAGGTATTCCGGCTGTCGGATGCGCAGGATCTTGTACAGAAGTACAGCCATGAAATATTGCCTCCTAATATCCGTGCGCATCCAGTCCAGCTTAGCCCTGTAGGGAGTGATGTGTTCGTCCCTCCTAACACCAAATACATATCTCACACATGAATTTTATAGCACTTGTATTCTTTGTTTTTGTTCTTGAGATGCGTCGAGGTATACCGCAGAACAGTAATCAAGGTGAGGGAACAGCAGAGCCATCGATAGGCACGTGCACAGGATCTCAGTTGTGTATTTACGAAAATATGGCAAGCTATACATGGTTCTATTGAACTTTTTAGTGACTGCATCAGTGTTTTGACGCCAAGATAGGGTTTCGTCAAGCACCACGCCGAGATCCTTGACCGTGCCAGAGAATGGCACGCGAACTCCACCGATCCCAATGCCAGATGCATAGATTGCCTCCTTGTGCAGAAGACCGATATAGTGTCCAGACTCAAATGCGATGGCCTGGGGTTTTCCGGCATTGAGCACCAGCTTAGCAGCGCCGGCCCACCCCGACACGGCCGCAGCCACCCTCTCCAGCAATGCTATACCCTCAGCCAGCCTGTCAAGTGTAACCTGAGTATATATTTGTAAGTCGTCTGCATAAAGCACACGCTCAACGCCCTCAATGTCAAGTACGTCACGTAGGTCATTAATGTAAATGCAGAAGAGAAGCGGTCCGAGGACTGACCCCTGTGGCACCCCAAGATTCGTGGTAAGCCACGATGACTTGCCAAAACTCTTCGTTATAACAATCTGCTGTCTAACCATAAGATATGAGTGGAACCACGAGAGAGCAGCCCTCGCAAAGCCAATGTCCTTGAGCCGCCTTAACATTCTAGAATGAGAAATTTTGTCAAAGGCTTTGCTGAAGTCGAAAAGTAGAAGTAGCGTCAGTTTCTTTTTGTCCATGCCTTTTTTTATGTCTTCTGTTAGTTTCAGTAGTGCTGTCTGCGTGGAGTGGTTAGGGCGAAAACCTGCCTGTCTAGGGTCAAGGATGTGGTTTGTTGTAAGGTAACTCATGACTTGGTCATGAACTATCTTCTCAAGTACCTTAGACAGGAAACTTAGAAGGGCAATAGGACGAAAATCAGATGGCGACGACGGGAGAGCACTCTTTTTTAAAGGAAGAACATGGGCCTTTTTCCAGGATGACGGGAAGATGCCTTTGCGAAGGGAGGAGTTAAAAAGGTTCACGATTTTGTCCCCAATTACGGACAGAGCGTCAAGTATGATTCTCTGAGGTATGCCATCTTCACCTACTGACTGAGATGTAAAATGAGAGATGCTCAGGGTGACATCATTAATATTGATTTTCTGGAAACAGAAGCCATCTTCCTCAGAAGCGAAAGAAATAATATCCTGATAAATCGATGCATTGTCATTGTGTGAGATGGACACCTTAGCAAAATGAGTGTTCAGCTCCTCCGGCAAGATCCCGTTCAAGTCCTCCTTTTGCTTAGGCAGAAGATCGAGGTTACGCAATTTCTTCCAAACCGTGTTATTGTCAAGTGCTTCAGACAGTTTACTCGAGAGAAACTCAGTACGAGCCTGAGTTGTTTTGCTGTCAGAAAGATCGCGCAACCTCTGAAAATCAGCGAACAGATTCTCGTCCCCTGTGTGGATGTAGCGTTTGTGAGTCGCGTCCGTTTTTTTGTATAACAGTCTTAACTCAGCATCAATCCACGGCAGCTTATTCTTTCTGGGCCTAAACTCTTTAAGAGGAGCCAGCTCATCGAGAGCCTTCGTGAGATTGTGGCTGAGACAGTCAAGTGCAGAGTCGATGTCATCCACATCTTCATAGTAGAGCAGCCCCCAATCACATAGTTTTAAGGTAGAGACCAGGTCTTCCTGTCGAATACCTCTGAAATTTCTGTATTTGAAGGAGCCCGGCCTTACCTTGGGCTGTTGAATGTTGAGTTCAACGTCAATAATGTGATGTTTACTGCAAAAGGGAGCTGGAAAGTTACGTTCGTCCGTGATTATTAGCACGGGGCGCATCTGTTTTTACTGCGACTTTTCATACACTGTCGCTAAAAACTTTTGGGTTCCCTCCGAAAAATGACTCTAAATCGAATGAGACATGTGCGTCAAACTGAAAAGTATGGCTTCATGTTTTTATTTTCGAAAATGTTGAAAAATCTGCATTTTTTTTAATTTTGAGTTAGTATGGAAACTATCAATCCTAGAGTAAAATGTAAAAGGAAAAAAAGTTTTGTTATGAAATTTTGCATGAGGATTAAGTATTCCGGAACATCAATCTCGAAAATTGTTGTTGCAAAATAGGTACAAAGGGAAAAATGACCCCAAAAAATATGCGATTTTTTTTCAAGTTTTCCAATCATACCTATGATAGTGAGATTCTTACTAAGAGTACCTTATACAGTAATGAAACTACAAAAAAAATTTCATTTTGATATCTCTGATAGTTTTCGCAAAATCTATTTTTTAAGTAAAAATTTAAAATTGTAATTCAGTCCTTTACGAGCCTCTCCGAAACCTGCCAATTTTTTTACGTATTTTTTTTTATTTTTTTCGGAGAGGCTCGTAAAGGACTGAATTACAATTTTAAATTTTTACTCAAAAAATAGATTTTGCGAAAACTATCAGAGATATCAAAATGAAATTATATTTGTATTTTTATTACTGTATAAGGTACTCTTAGTAAAAATCTCAGTATCGTAGGTATGATTTGAAAACTTGAAAAAAAATCGCATATTTTCTGGGGTCATGTTTCCCTTTGTACCTATTTTGCAACAACAATTATCGAGATTGATGTTCCGGAATACTTAATCCTCATGCAAAATTTCATAACAAAACTTTTTTTCCTTTTACATTTTACTCTAGGATTGATAGTTTCCATACTAACTCAAAATTAAAAAAAATGCAGATTTTTCAACATTTTCGAAAATAAAAACATGAAGCCATACTTTTCAGTTTGACGCATATGTCTCATTCGATTTAGAGTCATTTTCCGGAGGGAACCCAATAATTTTTAGCGACAGTGTATGAAAAGTCCGAAATAGCAATTTTTCGAACAGATGAACCCCGTGCTATATGTCATTGTCGTCCACCAACATGACGTCAATCCATGTGCGAGACGTAGAGGTCATATGCGTAGCCCCGTGCTGGATCAGACGCAACGACAGTTAATCTGCTAATTTGCGAACAAATTTTGAATCATCACCGTCTAAAAGAAGATCGGAGTTCAGATCCCCCATTACAAATTTGTGGCTGAAGTCAAAGCAGTGTGCTTTCAAGTCATTAATCAGCGAAGGATTCTTGGTGAAGGCGATGTGAGGAGGCCTATAAATGACCGCAGCAAGAATTGACGACGCGTTATTGCTGACGATGCTAGTAACTCAACTTTGTAAAAATTCCGGACGTACAGTGCAACCCCACCGCCAATCGTGTTACGGTCATTTCTGATCAATTTGTAATTTGGGGTCTGAACAACTTCATCCGGAACGTCGGGACCCAGCCAGGACTCCGCAATACCATAGAGGTGGTAGGACGGATTCTCACTCAGAAACTGGCGAACTTGATCAATGTGAGCTCTAAGAGAATTCACATTGTGAAAGCCCGCTCTCAATTTCCCCGAGACGACGACAGGATCCCGCTCCTTATTCGAGAGTCAATTTTCAGTCATGCGAGAGCCTCTATCCGGGGTTGTTTCGGCAACAACTCTGAGGTCTGCCTCATTCTCGACTGGAAACACTTTGTTTCCTACTGCTCGTCTTGCCAGAAACCTGCCGTTCCTGTACCATACAAACTTAATACCTAGGGGCTTAGCAATTCTACGGAGACTAGATAATCTTTGGTATGTGACTGATAAAAAATTATTGGTAAAAACGGCAGAATGGATAACGTGCTTGGACTTGCTCGCATCAAGCAGTGACAAGTCCAAGTCGCTGGTATTTAGGCCTGTTCTTTTGTGTTTTTCAAGTAGAATTTTCTTCTTTAGGTCTGAGCTTTTTAATTGTACAATGATGGCCGGCATTTTGTGTTTATTACTACTCTTATAACTATTATGACTAGAACTATTTGTTTCTTTGGTTTGGTTCGACTGACTAGCATCAATATTATCACAGTTTACATTACTACTACTACTAGATTTGATTTGGTAGGCTCTCACGATATCGCCCTCGCACTGGTCTGGACAGACGGCGCTGAGAACGACAAATGCCGCCTTCTCGGCTGACACATTGTGTTTTGCAAAATCTATAATACCGGTAACGAACAATTTGTCGCCCTCAGCGTCGTCAATCTGTCCACCGGCCCGAGGAGACAACGATCCAGTGTTGCGCGCAGGAGCAATAGCGCGGCCCATCAAACCATCGCCGTCATTGCCATTGTTACAATCATTGTCATTGTCAATGCCATTGTCGTTGTCGTTGTCGGACATTGTCAGCCTAGGGTTGGTGTGTTTGCTGTGTGTGGAGCTAGTGACTGTGTATTGTGTATGGGATTCTATATTTTCTATTTTTTGTATTATTGTAGCGTTTTGTGTGTTTGTGTTTTTAATGTATTCGAGTAGTGTGCTGTATTGAGCGAGAAGCGCAGAGATAGATTTTGCAGAATCAACCAGTACTAGATTCTGCTTTTCCACGAGCCGCTCAAGCTCTGACACTCTTAAGTTCAGCAGCGTAACACTTTCACTCAGTACTGGGATGAGATTCAGCGACGCTTTGAGTGAGTTAAGCTTATCAGAGATGAGCGATCGTTGTCCCGCACATTCCCGCTCAATCAGTTTTTGTGTACCGTCAGTGAGGCTGACAATGGCCGATAGCATCGTACCTTTCGCGGTCGACGTTTCAACTAATTTTGATAAACTATAGCCAGCAGAGCTTGCGTCTTGATTCACAGTACTATTACTAGAATTACCACTAATAAAATTACTACTATTATTACATTTTGACGCGTTGAAATTATTGCAATTACTACTTATATTAACACTACTTAAACTAATATTGCGGCTATGCACTGTAGTGGCGTCATTGAGATTTTCCAGTGATGTCCCCGGTGGCGAGTTCAATGGCAGATTTGAATTTCGCGCGCTCGGTTTTGAGGCGCAAGGCGCCGCGCGCGTTACAGCCGGCGTTGATGAGCGCAGGAAGGCTCTACGCGCTACAGCGCCGGCACTGTCCAGAGCCGGCGAGCGCGCGCCGGCTGCGCTCGCTTGCGTGAGTTGGTGGGTGGGAGGATGTCGCGAACGGGCGGCTTTCTGCTACCACTCGCATCAGCAGATCTGGCGCGGCAATTATTACAAGGCCCCTCTCCTTTCTTATTTGCACATTTTGAGTGCCGAGGCTTGTTGCACTCAGGGCACTGCTTCAGGGGGCGGTCGGATGTTTCTTTACACACAGCGCAGGTGTTGAGTTTGTCTGGCGCCATGTGGACGTTGGTAGAGAGTCGACCCAGTGCCTCATGGCCAATATTGAGAAAGAGCTTTTATAGCTCTGCAGTCTGATTCTTGGGATCAAGAAGCAAGATTTCTCGGAACCGTTTCTTTCGGATCGCCTAACACTGCCGTCATACATAGTAAAAAGATTGTACAAATACTCGGGCTTATGATCAGTGAAAATCTTATATGTTTGAATGCCCAAAAAGTATTTTCTTCGGCTTTCTAGCGAGAGCCATTGCAATTGCTCAAAATACGGTGCTAGAGCTGCGTCCCGACGCAAATTAAATATAAAACGAACTGCCACATTGCACAATCTTTGAAGTTTCACGGCCAAGTAGCTGGAGAGGCCCGAGTAAACGAGACATGCATAGTCAAAATGTGGGATAACCAATGCATTAACCAGCTGTATTTTTAGTTTTATAGAAAGCTTGTTTGCTTTGTAGCGCAGACGGTACAACACTCCATGAACTTTCGAACATATGCGTGATATATGTGAGTTCCACACAAGTTCGTCGGACAAAACTACACCTAAGCATTTGACTTCCTTTGAAAATTGAATGATTTCGTCGCCAACTATGATGAGTGGTAACAATAGTTTGTTGATGCGTATGCGATGTTGATTTGTGGTGCATAGTAACGCTTGCGTTTTTTGTTCATTCAAAGTGAGGTGACATGCATTGGCCCATTCCACTATTGCCCTGATGTCTTCATTGATCTTTGCCACCGCTGCCTCGAGATCTTAAGGGTGACATTGGATGGATATACGGAAGTCATCCGCGAAGAGATGACCTATGCAATACTTGAGAATAAGCAGTATGCAGTTTATAAATAACAAGAAAAATACTGGGCCTGGTTTTGAACCCTGTGGCACTCCCGATGTATTTGGGAGAAAAGCGGATGAGGAACCATCATCGTCCAATACTGCTTGAGAACGGCCAGTAATGTATGAGAGCAGAAATTGAATAGCTTCATTGGAAAAGCCAATTTCTCTTGCCCTTGTCAAGAATATTGCATGGTCTATCGTGTCAAACGCCTTAGAAAAATAAAAAAAAACAATTAACGTGACCAGGCCTTAATCCATGCCAAGCCGAATCTCATCAGTCAGCTGTAACAAACACGTTTGTGTGCTGAAGCCACTTCTGAAGCCAGACTGATACGGTGAGAGAAGAGAGTTTGTCTCGAGAAACTCAGTAATTTGGTGGGTGATTAATGAGTCAAATACCTTGGCAAAATGACACAAGTTAGCTACAGGTCTGGTATCTGAGGGTGAAGCTGGACATGAGACCTTACCAAGCGGAATGACATAAGACTTTTTCCAATCAGACGGATAAATACAACAGTTTATGGACAAGTTGAATAAATCAGTGAAAAATGGTACAATGGCAGGTAGTAGATCTCGAAAATAATTTAGAGAGAGTCCATCACTACTTTTACCCTTCGCCTTTGGCAAGCACAATTGCATTGCTTTGAGTACCTGGTCGTGATTTACTCGTCTGAAGTTGAAAGTGGGTATGTGGCATGGCAGTGGAATGGTCAGAATTCTCTGTAGATTGTTGCTCGAGCATGGTGGATACCGACATGTTACTGTAGAGTAATGGGACATAAGTTCCTCAGCAGAAAATTGTTGTAATGGTGATGGAAATTTACTCTTTGCCAGTCCATATTTTGTTAAAACACTCCAGAATTTTGATTTATCAGAGGAATTGTTCAGCGAATTTATGAGATAATTGTCTCGGGCCTCAATTAGCTCTTTTTTCATCTGAGATTTCATTTTGTATTCATTCATAAGCTGCAGATTATTTGTACGTAAAGCTTTCTTATACATGTCATCACGAGCGTCAGATCGGGCTTTCCAGTCGTGTGAGATCCAGGGACCAGTTATTCTCTGTAAATGACGCGTAACCAATGGCGCATGCTTATCCAGTAACGAATTTGATATCGTAAGAAAGTGTTGCAAGGTATTATCTACATTATTGAGTTCAATCATTGAATTTGATTGAGTTTCACGCAATTTACACAATAATTCTTGTAAGAAAATTTCGGGAGAGAAATTTTTAAAACAATGATAAGTAACAAACCTATTTTTATTTATTGGAGTGTCTAGTAAGTAGTTGGCAATTAGAGAATCATGTCCGGCAATAAAGGGCGAAATTGGTGGTACAATATAATTTTGTCAGCTGAGTCGGAGATTATCACATCGAGCCATGTATGTGAATTGCCTTTATGATGCGTTGGGCCGTAAGGAATCAAATGAAGAGAATTTTCATAAATGAGATTGCGTAAATGGTCACAATAATAATAACCGTCCGCTGTCAAGTCGGAGTTCAGATCTCCAGCGAGAATAATGCTTGAATACAAATGGACACGATTTTGAATACTTTCGAAAAGTTCCGACAGGACATGACCCTCCGGTCGACGATAAACTGAAGCGAATAAGATATGTTGAGAAGTAAATATTCTGTTTCATTAATATCTGTAATTTGAGGGGATTCAAGAATTCCATGTGCTATACCATGCCTGATGAAGCAGGCCACTCCTCCACCTAGGATATAGTTATGACCATTATCGGCAAGAAGGCCTCGATCGTTTCTAACTAGATTATAGCCATTCATATTGACCAATTGGTCATCTATGTTTGGAGTGAGCCAGGTCTCCGAAATGGAGAGAATATCAATGTTATTCGTGGCGAGGAATGCCTCAATTTCAACAGCATGGGCTCTAACTGAATTGGCGTTTATTTGGGCAACGGCTAAGAACTTCGCACTTGTGGGTTTTGCAGAGTTTACTTTTTTTGGGGCTAGTCAAACTAATTTCTCCAAGTCATTTTCAGTTAAAATAGTTATTCGATCTTCATTATCATTTCTGCGAGCAAACACGTGACCACCTCGAGCCCAGACGTATTTAAAATTAGCAGCCTTTGCTTTCTCTTTAGCTTTTAAGAGCAAGTTGTGTACATATGACGGCTGCATCTCATAGAAATTAATCAAAGATTTTCCCACGCCGGAAGTGGAGATTTGAGAAAATTTGATGTCTTTGAAAGCCCGTTCTATCCTTAGAACGTGATTACGCGAGGCTGCTGATATGAAGAGAACAATAATAGAAAATGTATCTTGCTTTCCGCCATTTCCACTGGTTCCATGCTTCTGCGAGAAAGGTTTAGATTTGGGTTCGAATTTACGAATCTCGAGTATGTCAACGATAAGTGAGCCAATCTTTAGAACAGTAAGTAATTTTCCTACTATGTCTTGAAGAGATAATTGGGTTCTTATAGGGATGCCTGTTATTTTCATCGCAGTCGTTTGGGAGTCAATTGATTCGATGACTGAACGTAAGGAGGCATTTTCGGCTTTGAGACTTTCAATACTTTCCTCATGAGAGTCGAGTCTAGAATCGGTTCTAGCCGCCATTTCACGCATAGTTTGTGAATTGGATAGAAGCTGCTTTATAAGTTCCGTCATTCGGTCATCCGTACTGAGAGAGTTCAAATTATCAGGGAGTGACATTGTTGTGTTTGTGTGGGAAGTTGCGGCGTTTGATATCGCCGAGACAGTAGTCGCCGAAGAAGTAGGATTATCCGGAGCTATACCTCTCAATTTATCGACTGTGAGAGCGCGAAGATTAATCGATCTCGGATTTGTTTGCGAAATTATTTTTTCAGTATTCGTAATATTATCGAAAAAGGTGCGATAGCAACAATTATCGTAGTTCGGTTTTTTAAAATATTTCTGGATGCACTGCGCGTGAAAACTTTTATTGCAGCCGTTGCACGATTTTTTATTGTTTTTAATTATCTGCTTGCAATGTTTACAGCTCGTCATGGGTGTAAAACAGTTACAAAAGAACAAATAAATAGATAAATAAATAGATGAACAAATACATTAACTGATTAACAAAACAGACTAAGGCAAGTCAAACTAGACTCAAGTCAGAGTTAAGTTGAGGTGCGGCGATGAGGTGGCGCAGAGTGATAGCATACGATACAAACATTCGAGCAGTCAGCTGATACAGCCAGATACAAGCAATGAGTTGAATTGAGAGCGCGACAAATAGGACTAGTGGGGCTATCTATTAGATGAAATCGAAAGAATAAGCAACTGTTCTGCGATATGCCGCTAATGAAGAGATTGACATAATCCTGGCGGTTACGCGCCAATCAAAACAAAAACAAAGTCGATCACCACACTGTACTCACACATCCATAAACTCGCATACGATCGAAAAATCACTCCAGCATTCGGCAGTCAAGTTATGTGCAATATTTGTACTGTCTGTGTATAGAACGACGCATGAGTTACGCGTATTAAATATTAGGTTGTACAGTACATTGAACAAAATTGAATTGTAACGCTTCGGTCGTTCAAACGACTACTCATCTGCGATGTTGAAGTTTGTAGCAGTTGTGTTGACAGGTGACGGGAGGTGACACAGGTGACTCGGTGAGTTCAGGACGCAGATACCATGATGTAGACGAAATTCGCTCCGAGGACGGTTCTGATGACAGTCAGTTTTTCGCCCAGTGGTGGCCGAATATGGCGGGTACAATGGCGTAGATTCTCGGAAATCGTCGCAGCAAACAAATCGGGCTGTCCTAGCTCAGAAGAGGCAAGCCGTGTCGTGTGTGCTCCCAAAAAGTAGACCCAGCGGGTCCCGATTGTATACAAAAGGTCTCACCTCAAACGCAAGGGCTCAAACGATGAATATTCACTGATATACGAGGAGCGATATGAAAGACGTCTGTTCAACTTCACAGAGAGAGAGAGAGCGAAAGAGAAACTAACCCCAGCTGTGTTTGACCACCAGCATGTCAGCACTTGCGTCGGCGGAACTCGCAGCGCGCCGCGGCTCACGTGAGCGCTGCTGAGTGCTGCCCTCCCGAGCCGGCGGCTACCTGCTGCTGCGCCGTACCGGCCGATTCAGCGAGCAGCCTCTCCGTCTACAGTGACGGGTTTCCCCGTCACACAGTACTGTAAGTCATTAAATTATAAATTAAATAATGCATTCTACGTATTTACGTATGGCTATATGTACCAATGCGGGACCCTACTGAGCCTAAATTATTCCACAAAAATCTTTCTATTTTATCACTTTATTCATAGGGAAAACTGGAACAAGAGAACATTTCAAAAATCCCTCTAACTTTGTCAAACAAATGAGAGAGCGCTAGAAGCTATTCACGAAACTCGCTAGGTAGCTCGACATACAATGAATAGTTTCCACTTAAATGTATAACTTAATTATATAAATATGATTATGCAATACACTTCATGATATGCCTTGATAAAATTCAACGTTTGTCTTTCAGACTTTATCATGTATTTCAATTGGAGTGGTACAGTTTGTGTGCCTGCACCCTATCAGTACGCACAAAAGTTAGTATTTTGAGCTATTGCTTGAGCTTTGATTCATAGTTTGAAATACTAAATACTAACTTATGTGTGTATTGACACGGTTCAGGCATACGAACCATACCACTGCAATTAAAATTCACGTCAAAATATAAATTATTTCAAACTCATGTGTACTGTGTATAATTTTCGCCCGCTGAAACGCGACATTTCGGGATTAACTCGCGGGCACTCCTGGGTCCCAGGAGTGCCACTCCTTTGAGAATTTATTTTTTCACCCAGGACCTGGGACTCATTTAAGGTGTTTTCAGTCGGATACGGAATATCTGGATTCTTAGCATAGGCAAACGTTCAACGGGGACAGCGGTACAACTCTGCGGTGAAACGCGCATCAATGGCAAAGCTGACCCTGGACCGAAACGAAGTCCAGGTAGTCAGGGTCGCCGATGACGGTTGGAAAAAAAGGAAAAAGGAGGGACGGGAAAGGGGAATAAAAAAAGGGATGAAAAATGGGGGTGCGAAAAAGGGGGATAAAAAAGAGGGACGAAAAAGGGGGCAAAAACTTCCACAGCGGCGGTGGTGGTGGCGGTTTAGCTTTTAATCTAGAAAGTCAACAGATAAATATTGAAGTTCACTTGACTATAAATATACCAAAATCCGCATTATTTTGGCGTAAACGCGCTCGTCCACGCCGAAAAAGTATCAGGCGATCAAGAGCGATCAAGTGAGAAGTCGTAGCGCATAATCAACACCCACCACCAGCCCTCAGGCGGAGTAATTAATCACGTGTGGGCCTCTCACTGCGACGTGCCTCCTCTCTCTCTGTCGATTGTCGGCGTATTTGCTTTTGTATATGTTATGTGTCTCATCGAATGCTGTCTTATATTTATTTATTTATTTATTTTTATTCATTGTGAGATTAGAATAAGTTAGTTTTAAGCGTTTTTCTTTATTTATATTAGAATACTGAGTAGCACACTCATCTTCGGTAATATGTAACCCAAATTTTATTATTCAATTTTTCTGTATGTCGAAAGGACTATATTGGACCTTGAGTCCTTAGTCATCAATAAACAACTTCAACTTCAACTTCAACTTCTCTCTCTCTCTCTCTCTCTCTCTCTCTCTCTTTCTCTCTCTCTGTCTCTCTCTCTCTCTCTCTCTCTCTCTCTCTCTCTCTCTCTCTCTCTCTCTCTCTCTCTCTCTCTCTCTCTCTCTCTCTCTCTCTCTCTCTCTCTCTCTCTCTCTCTCTCTCTCTCTCTCTCTCTCTCTCTCTCTCTCTCTCTCTCTGTCTCTGTCTCTGTCTCTGTCTCTCTCTCTGTCTCTGTCTCTCTCTCTCTCTGTCTCTCTCTCTCTCTGTCTCTGTCTCTGTCTGTCTGTCTCTCTCTCTCTCTCTCTCTCTCTCTCTCTCTCTCTCTCTCTGATAAATGGCATCCCGGTTCCAATCGAATCTTCTGTACGCAGCCTTGGTGTGGTGCTCGACGCCAAACTGGATTGGAGGCTGCATGTTCTTTCCATCTGCAAAAAAGCCAACTCGCTTATGTACCGCCTCCACCAGCAATCTCATTCCACAAACTAATTGAACTCGTACCCGATGACGTTGGCAAGCAATCACGCTTGTTGCACAGAGCACTGGAAACTTTGACATCGACGACACGCTTTCTACCGATTGTAACATCGTGTCTGTACTGACGGGTCGTGGTCGAGTCGCGCTAACACAAAGCCGTATTTATAAAATCAATCCTGATGATTTCCAACAAAGACCATAAATGGTTTCCAGGGTCGCTTGTGGTAGCGCTGTGTCACGCAAGACACGGTACGATACGGACTGGGAGACTTCATCGGGAGTGGGAAAAAATCAGGAAAAATGACAACTGTTTACGGTTTTCAAGATTTGTGGCAAGGTGACAACGCGATTTTCGACGGTCACAAGGTCGTGATCGATCGTGACGAACAATCATTAATTAAAACCGCGGAAACAGTAGTTAAACAGGGGTTTTTGAGGTCGCTGACCACGAAACTGTGGTTCTATTCCTATTATTTTCAAATTTAAGATGGCAGATCCAATATGGCAGACAAATTTGTAAACTTCAACCAAATATAGGCCGTCATGTTGAATTTTGCAAATCTAAGCTCACATTCGTGATCAGCATCCCCAAAACTCCTGATCAGAAGTTTCTGAACAAGTAATTCAATACTCGAGATTTAAGTAAGTGAAATGGGAACAGCTGTGCGTATGAGTTCCTGAGGGAATAAGTGTGCATGTGTTTGTGTGCGTGTATGCGTGTGTGTGTGTGTGTGTGTGTGTGTGTGTGTGTGTGTGTGTGTGTGTGTGTGTGTGTGTGGCGAGCGCGTAGGACTAAGGCAGAGAGCAGAGCAATACTCGAATCTGGTACATGCAGGTAAAGACCTTACATTGATGGCTGACGGTCCTGAAACAGCGGTGACTGTTCGCTTAGGCCGATGCAGATGTTTATCGCAATGGACTTGATGAATAACTCTGATGTACGGGTAAATTAAAACATCCAAACGCTTCTACTTTTTGGATTATTGTTTTGTTGAAATGAGTTCCAAGAATGGGCTTAACCCATTAGCGCCCAAACGGACGCTCGACGGCCGCTTTTTTGAGCGACAGATTTCGTCTAGTTATAATGGTTCAGAAAATTTGGGAAAAAAATTTTATAGTGCGAAATTTTTCCAGCTTTCCATTCCTGTTATTCTTATTTTGATTGAATAAACGCCCTCATTGTTATGAACAATTGATTGCAAAAAACACGAATTTTCGAGTCAACATTTTTTTTGTGTCAACTGTAAAATATGGAAACCGGTCGCAACGAACCCCGGGAAGTGAATTTCTAGTTTCCATGAACCTGAAACTGAAAGTTGACATGGTTGTAATTTTTCAAATTATTATCAAATCAAAAAAATTCTTAGGAAAAAAAAGTCTTAAAATCATTTGAAGAATACTCTTAAATTTTTTCAAAATTTTCTGATGAAATTTTTCAAGTTTTCAAAAAAACGCTAATTGCTTGTTCATGCATTTTATTCACAATAAAATAGATACAAGATTTTGGAGTTATAAAGAGCAAAAAATGACTAAGTCTCCGTTTTAAGTTCGAGAGGCTTAGTTCTATACGATGGTACTCGCGAAGTATAAGGGTGTGATATGTTCGACAGGTGGATACGCTCTGACTGACTGTCCGTGAGCGAATCTCCCGCTGTGCGAAAGGGTGCGGTATCCAAGGATTCTTGGGAGGTGGGTGGCGTTGATTCGTCGAATTTCTTAGCCATTTTTGGTTAAGACATGGAAATCTTTTTAGTCAGATTGATCCATGGTGATCTGCGTGAGCTTATTATTCCATCTTCACTCAATTAGTTCTTTTTAAGCCATTTAATAACTTAGTTATTTCATGACTGAAGTTGATAGGCGGTGACCTCATATTGATGTTGGTATATTTCCGCAGTGGGTGAACAAAGGTCATAACCATCCTCGTATTTCAGATAAGGTAACGTGGATGTGACGTTATCGAACTTATGACGCTAATACTTTTAAGTCCAGATTTCTTTAGAGAAATGACTGGCAGAGGAACACGCTAACTTCGAAATTTAGAAAATCAGAACAACGGCTAGCAAAGGTTAAGTGGCGAGTGATGATCCTCTTGTCATACCTCCAGCTTTTATAGAACGAGTTCTCGTTCGATTGTGAGAAGAGCAGCAAAGGGTGTCTGTCAGCCGGAAACCAATCCTTGAATCTGCTGCAATAACTTGGCTCATCTAGTCCATTGCCCATTTTTTAAAATGTATTTCCACGAAATCGAGTAGCGGCATCTCCTTGATTCGTCCGTTCGTTAATCGATTTTCCATTCATAGGCACTTTTCCTAGAGTAGGACACATATTCCTTATTCTGCTATGTAGATCCTTGAGCATGATAACTCCTCGATTCGTGCCTTCGTTTGTGGATTTTTCCGAGCATGCACACTGCTGCGACAGGATGCATAACTTTGGCTTGCGGAGTGAACAGCAAAAGTATCCCCCACATCGGACCGGCTTTCGAGGCAGTCTCGTGTGACTTGCCCTTCAGCAGAGCGTGAGTAATGGTGTAAATGGCCAGAATGCGCGTGCGACATGCCCAGAGCGATACGTGACAAATTAATTAAAAATTAGAGCACACGCAGTACGCACACGCACACGCACGCACACACACACACACACACACACACTCAGGTATTCTCATTTCCATTACTAAAATCTCGAAGTATTAAATCACTCGGTAACTTCTAATTATTGATCGCGCATTTGAACTAAATTAGCTAAATCAGAAACACTTCGACATTAAAATTAATCATCAAATTTACTATCATGAACTGGCCAACTCCTGGTCAACTTTACAACTGTCGCGTTAGCGCGAACTCTGAAGGTCCTCAGCTGTTTCAATATATCTGGATTCGTGATTGAATCAAGCGCTCCGCGCAAATCAAAAGAAATCTGAAAATGAATACGCTTTCTATTTGTTGGTACACTGTTTTATTTGTTGTCGCAACATGTATGCTCTACGCCTTTTATCAATTCAACTTATTACCTAGGTCGACCCCTTCCTTTTGGATTTGATCTTCGCTCCTCCTTTCTAATTGTGATGATCCAATTCGGTCGCTGATTCGTTCAACTCTTTCCCTTTGTACAGTAATGCAGCGATGATAACTTCACACCTTTATCGCTGTCGGGTAAACTGAGCCTTTGATAATGTAGTGATTTCACTATACGTGCCGCTCTGACCAAGTAACATTGTGGTCACCAATAATCGACATCTCCGAGTAACGCAATATATTGATAAGCGTGATTCGTCGTCTCCGAGTAAATGACTATATTGATAGCGCAGCCACGAGTGATCCTACGCACTGATAACGTGGCTACGAGTAACCGTATATATCGATAGCGTACGTAGCGCCACTTGCAACTCCGTGCGCTTATAATCTATCACCTGCCTATGTCGATCCAGCAAGACTTATCTAATTTATTACGTTTGGATGACGTTTGTTAGTGCGCTTTTATCCATTCATTTGCGCATCTTGGTTCAAATTCTCCCGCGAAATGCGCGTCATGTCAACGAGACTTTCGCGCCGCGCTACAAACTATAATAATGGTGTTCCATTAAACAGATAGCACTGCTAATATCAGTCTGTGAGACATATAGGTCGTATATCCCATCTAGATAGGGTACAGACCGCTGAGATAAAGAACACACACGCAACTATGGTAAAACATGTAGGAACTCTATTGGCGTCGGTTGGTGCCGGAGCAGCTATGCAGAGTATGTGCGTCTAAGGCTGCGCATCGTACTTGACTGCAGAGTGCGCATCGGAGGGGCGAGAGGGGCGTCGGTGGTCGAGCGCCTCTGGCGAGTGGCTAGGGAAATATGCTCTACAAGTCCATCACATTACTAATTAGTCATGCCCTAGACCGGGCCTAGACGTGAAACAGTAAGGGGTAGGCTCGCATACAGGTATTACAGATAGAGGAGGCAAGCCATAGGAGAGCCTGTGAGAGAGCATGTCCGTATTTTTGGATCCAGCCAAGCGCATGCGCGGACACATCGACAGACCAATACACTCGCATAGAGCCCGCCGCGGGCTCCGCGAGTGTTGGGTTTTTGCCTGCGGGGACGCTGTCACTCTGGCTCCGCTCATCTGAGATTTGGTTGTCACGCGCTGTTTATTATTTATATTATTTTTTTATTCTTCTCATGTTTTATTTCTCTTTGTTATGATTTTTATTGGAGACTGTAGCATACTATTTTATGTAAAGTAACTTAAATGAAAAAACTGAGTAAAATTGTTGAATATTTTTATAGACATGTTATGATGATTTAGATATGTATTTTTGAGTTGAATGTCAAAAGTTTTGTATAAATATCACTGGGAACATGATTGAGATGTTATTTCAATGCCAATTTGATCGTCCCTGTAGGTCTATAAAGGCTGTAACAAATTGACTGCACGTTTAGTACATATAGCATTTTTGCGTTTTTTTTTAAATTGCGATTTTTAATAGGTTCAAGTAGTCAAATGATAACCATAGAGATATGGGAGTATTACTATTCTACAGTTTCACTCTTATATGTGTAGTTATAATACTATATTTACAAATAGGGAGAAAATAGGATATAAAGACAATATCATACCAAACAATGTATAGTTCTTGTTGAAACTACGAGTATATGGTTGTAAGTAATGATTGTCTTGATTGATATTGTGATATTTCTTTGATTTACTAATGATATTGTAGTTGATTATTACAGTGAAAACGGTTCAAAAGTGATATTGTGATTTAATGTTGTATTTTGAATGATATCAATGATTTATATTTGTTTAATTTATATACATCACGAAAATATTATATATTACAGATTTGTATAAGATAAATGAATATATTTAACTCATAAATTTAATTTTATTGAAATTGGAACCTTGTCTTTTTCAACATTGAATTATTCTTTTGCTTCTTTTGCTTCCGATTGGGTTTATTTTCATATAATTATTCAAATCCTAATATAATATAATCAATTATTGTCAATTACAATTCGCCAATTCATAAGAATTAAATATCATAAGCAATAGAAATAATACATATTATTAATATCGAATCTACAGGGATATTCTTACTTTTTTTAGGTTAGTTATAAATTAAGAGTTGAATCATATTCATTGGCTTATTTTGTCATTTGATCAGTGAATTGAAATACATAGAAAAAATCAATAAGATTATTAAGAATGTCGAAAATGCAGTATACTTTGCGCAGCGTTTCGAGCTAACGAAGTGTTGTGGCTGTGATGTGCTCGCGCATGCGTTCGGGACAGGGAGGTAAGGGTGGGGGCTGGTCGCTGGATCCAAAATCTCGGACACGTTTACGGGTGGCTTGCCTCCTCCATCTGTAATACCTCTGTGGGATATGTTGGTGCTATATCCCATCTAGATAGGGTACAGACCGCTGGGATAAAGAACACACACGCAACTAGGGTAAAACATGTAGTGACTTTATTGGCGTCGGTTGGTGCCGGAGCGGCTATACAGAGTACGTGCGTCGAAGGCTGCGCATCGTACTCGACTGTGGAGTGCGCGTCGGAGGGGCGAGAGGGGCGTCGGTGGTCGAGCGCCCCTGGCGAGTGGCTAGGGAAATATAGCCTACAACTCTATGTAGGCACGCCACCCCCTTTGCGAACACCTTAATAAACCGATAACAATTTCGTTTGTTGTGACACAAGCATAATTTCTGCTAGGCCGGGGTTGAGCAGAATTTGATTCTGACTAACAAGCACTAGTACTAGTACTAGCAACTTGTTCTAGTATAATCGAAATTCACATTTGAGAAACTGTTGACAAAATTACTTCCGTTTGAAGTATCAAAACATTAATTGATAAAAAATAACTACCCAAGTGCCATTTAAATTATGAATATGTGTGAACGTTATTAACTTTCTGTTCATCAAGAGATTAATTTTTTTATTATCTACATTTGAATATATAAAAAAGTATAGTTTAAAAATCACGAAAAAGGCGATAAGTATTCATAATTTGTGTTGTAGTAATAAGTTTTTACTTGAATAAAGTATACAGATGGATTCAACTACTCTACAATTAATACAAATTCTTGAAAAGACAGTCTCACCAGGTAAGATTACTTGTTCTGAAACAAGTAAATTTGAATAAAATGAATCCAATGAAATTTGTGTTTAACTTTCAGCAGTCGTTATGATCAAAATATTTTTGTCAAATAAATTTTGAAATGAATTTTGGAATACTGAACAATAATAACAATCTTCTTGTATCTTGTTTAAAAAATCCATTTCACTTTTATTTGTTTTTGATCCTAAAATATTTATTACTTCAAATTTAATAAGTCCTTCAAAATATAAACCAGTTTTCTGAGAATAATATTGGCATGAGAATCAATATTGATATTTTACCAGTTTTTGTCAAGATTAGGTAATATTTTTTTTACCACTTAGAAGAATAATCATAAAAATCAAATGAATTACCATATATAATCCCTGAGAGCTAGCTGGTGATATGGAATCAATGATGAACATCATAAAAATTGATCTGTTATGCGATTGGGAATTCAACACTATGTTCTCTGAAAAACTAGATTAAATGTCAATATCTTATTATAGAGTCATTTAAAGATATTATTACTGTTAAGGTTCATCTCTGGGTTAGTCACAATTTTTTACCAAATTATTCCGAAACATCTTATTATTTATTCATTTAAGATATACAGAGTACTTGGTCATTTACATAAATATCAAACTTTATGGTGTCTGATACACACATTTCTGGAATGACAAACTTCCAAATAATAATCTTGATTTTCCTAGAGCTTTTCAATACACTTATGTCTGTGCATTTTGACTTTATTTCAATAAAAATTATCAAGGTTTGTTTAATCCTTATTTTCAATGTAAATCTGTTTACGTAATCTCTTCTGAGTATAATTATGCAAATTCTTGAAACACAAAAATTTTTTTCTTTCAAAATCTGTTTGTTATTGGAATAGAACCAATCTGTCTTACTCTATTCTATACTCCTTTCCTTGACTGGTTTAGTAGCAATTCAGAGCCAGTAATTTGTCACTGGCTTGGAATAATGTGACTTGAGCTGAAATGATTCATCGTAAGATACTTGACATTTTTTCATCCAGAATGTTTGTTTGAATTATAAAATGAACCAATGTCACTCTGGTATCTTATGTACCAGATTATCTTATGTAAGCAAGCAAGGTGATTTTGGCTCCAGAAACATTTGTGATCCATGAATGTAGTGAGTCTGCACATGCCGAAAACGCATAGAAGAGCAAGATACATGAATTATACATTTTGTCTTCAGTAGGAAAGCAGTACAGATCTTCATATATGCCAAAGAAAGAAGTTGTCACTTTTCTCCTGCTGTGATAAAATCACTTGTTTGGATTCCAAGATTATGATCAAAATTTGTTCATCAGAGTGTCAAATTACATCACTTTGAGCCATTCTATAATAGTAGGAATAGTAACTATGTTTAGATATGCTGCGAGCTCTTTATTCTTGTTTCAAAATTATATTATAATGTATATGTATAATTATATATATATATATATCATTATTTATGCCTTTAGGCTAATAACATTTTCACAGTTTTATGTGTCTCTTGAGGGTTTTGTATGTTTCATTTGTGAGCCTTGTATGTGTGTACTCTATTTTCTCAAAACTTCCATTTAGCTTTCAATTCCTTGTTCCTTTCTCTTTATCATCTCCATTCTGTCTCCTTCCACCTCCTTCACTTGCTTGCTGCTGTCCGTCTCCTACAATGTCTTGTTACAAGTGAACCATGTTCCTTGAATGATCATCATCCTCTTATTCAGCAAGATCTCCACTCTTGGCATATTGTTCCTCATTTCCCTCACCCTCTTTACCACCATCCATCTCTCTTCTCTATCCTTCTGTAACATGAAGGCATCTATTGTATACAGTCCCTCCTTCTATCCTCCTCATTCTTCAACAACACCTTTCCTACACTGCTAATCGTTGATCTGCTCCATGAATATTTTACTTTCCTTTTCAGTATTCTATTTATCCATTTTTCCACTATTATGTCTTTTCTGTACGTGTATCCTTTCCTTATATACAGCATATTTCTTTTGCTTACTTACTTCCCAAATTCTTCTCTCATCACTTTCTCATGCACAGGCCCGGATTAAGGTAGGGGCTTGAGGGGCTGCAGCCCCGGGCCTCGCCTCTGATGGGGGCCTCGCCTCTGAAGGAGGCCTCGTCCAGCAACCAAATTCAAATTCTTATCTATGAACATCAGTAATCCAATCAAATGAGCTAGTTAGGCAGAGGGGCCCTGTTGCAGGTGCTACAAAAATGATTATCGATGGTTTCTGAATCACAGGTTTTCAACTACTCTTCCACATGACATTCGAAATTATGAAATTTCAATATTATCATAGCCAAATTTACGAAAATCCTTAATTGGCGGTCCGTTTTGAATGACTCGCGATATCGACGGCCCTTACGGAAAAACCGCTGCCAAGTGCCTTAGCAGTATGCTTTCTCAAAGAGGCTTCAACATCACCCACAAACGCATCCCAAACCTGTATTTTCACTATTCCACTAGCGTAGATACTATCATTTATTTTTCAAAAAATTACAAAAATATTATTTAATCAGTTCAATTCGTATCCTTGTGACTGTGTAAAGTGTCGTTCTTTTTCAATTGACCAAACTTTGTCGCGACTGTTGATGTCTGCCCGGGCTCTCTTATTATTTGATCAAATGCAACAAAGCAAACGGTTCTAGGTTCTACACGATGCGAGACATTTGGACCTGCATAATTTTTCGATCAATTCATCTTGTGACTGTCTTACGGTTTAATGGTGGTTAAAATCCATCCGTCCTGCCCTTAAGTCCGTATTTATCACACTTGAAGACTCATTTTGATCATTTTCGACGGTTGACGTTGGGAATGATCAATTCAAAATCTATTTTAATCATTTTCGACGGCAAAAGACAACAAATTTTCCCAATTTTCTCTATAGCACGTTGAAAATACTGGAAACGAAACTTACATGAATTTTTCTTCCCCTTAGCAACGGTTGCTAGGGCGGTAAACAAACGGTTGCTAAGGAGCTAATTGGGAAGATTTTGTGTCCTTTGCCGTCGAAAATTATGGAAATAGGTCATAAATTAATAATTTCCAACATTCGTAACGGTTGCTAGGGAGGTAAACAACGGTTGCTATGGAGAAAATAGAACAATTCAGTGTCCTTGGCCATCGAGTGTGACTTAAAATTGATTTTCCGGCTTGCCCCAATGAGCACTCATAAGAATTTGTAAGAAAACACGTTAGGAACGGTTGCTAGGAAATAACCAACGGATTTTGCTGAAAATTGATCTCGGGCTAGATCTTGCCACAACTAACTGGTGTGCAAAATTTCAAGAAGATCGGGCCATTCCTCCGAGAGTTATCGTGGACGAAAAAAAACGTTACACACACACACCGACACACACACCGACACACACACACACACACACACACACACACACACACACACACGTACAGACACTTTTGGATTTCCATGTTTTTCGACCCGTAGATTACGAAAATCGAGGTC
This sequence comes from Aphelinus atriplicis, assembly GCA_020882685.1. Classification (NCBI taxonomy): domain Eukaryota; kingdom Metazoa; phylum Arthropoda; class Insecta; order Hymenoptera; family Aphelinidae; genus Aphelinus; species Aphelinus atriplicis. The sequence goes on along the minus strand of JAJGQD010000006.1, from coordinate 418,309 downwards.
CCGAGGTCTGATTCGGTGGGTCGATTTTTGCCCCATTACAAAGCTTTCTCTTTGAAAAAGCAAAAAAAGCACAACTTAGAATTCGATATTTTCAGTGCTCCCATACAGTGCAATGTAATACTTGAAATTACCCTTGGAAGAAAAATTTGAATAGTGGTATTAAAGCAATATTCCAATTTTTCCTTGGAGGGCAACATTAGGCGTTAGATTATACTATATAGGAGCATTGAAAATATCTAATTCTGACCTATGCTTTTCTTCGCAAGGGCCGTCGATAGGCTCGAATTCAGATCTGGTAGTCGAAAGTAGAGATATTTTAAAACTAAAAATTCAAAATTCAAAAATCAAACATTTATGAACACTATCGTATTCATCTCATTCAGACGCAGATGTTTTGTATTTTCAGTTTGTATATCTGAATCGTTGTTTTCAATATAAATACAAGTTTTTATATTTTCATATTGTTCAAAAATAATTATTTTTCTGACTTCAACTCGTCAGTTCTTAGTCAATTAAGCATGGAATGAAGTCGAATTTTCCTGGAGTATTTAGACAACATTTATGATGCTGGTGGATCAAGTCAGATGATGAAAAAGTTAATTTATTGAATAATATTGACTACTTGACAGAAAAAAATTAGCTTTACGATTTCTAAACTTCGCAGAGACAAAGTGTGTGAGGAAAATTGAGCCACACAAAACTTCCAGCGACAAAGTTAATCGTTTATAATTACGTGAGTTTTGTACAAAGTTTTAAATCAATCGATCAAAAAATTATTGAAGTATATAGACGATCATTGAAAAATTGCGCTGTGAGGGCGAGGGCGCTGCGACAGCAGCTTTCGAATTGCATACCAGGTTATTTATTACGGTACCTATTGCCAATTGTGAAGCAGAACGATCTTTTTCTGTTCTAAAAAGAATTAAGAATGGATATAGGTCAACAATGCTAGATGAACGTTTGTTCACTTTGTCTTTGCTAGTCATTGAAAGCGACTTACTGAGATCTCTAGATTTTAATGATCTGATTAGAGAGTTCGCTCAAGATAAAGTTCAAAATAGTACATTTCGATACTAGACCAAAAGACGAATTCTAGGCACGTGGGAGGTTTGCCGCCAGAGCAAAGCGAGGATGGTAATCACAGGTGCCTAGAAATCGTCTTTTGATCTAGTATCGAACAGTATTTTTCTTCACGAGTGTAGAAAACTATGTTTAATGACCAAATTTTCGATACAAGTGATGAAAAAATTCTTTATGTAATCGAAATTTGTTAACAATGAATTCCGATTTCAGAGAACAGTCTTCCAAGTTTTTCTGTTAAACCTTCCCAATCACGATGATGTTATGTAAGGTAACTGTATCCAATGTGCTATCCCCTTAGGGTTTTTCACAAATTTTACTCGAAAGGGCCACATAGGGGACAGTACTTTATTTTACTTTTCGTCCCAGCGGCAGTAAAGTGCCTACTTTGCGTCCTGGCGTTTGCAAAGAATGGCGCTTTTCTGCCGCGGGGTACGAAAAATAGTATATGCACCTCGCTCATCTAGGCTATTTCGGCACGCGCAAACTTGCAATCCTCGCTGCGCTCGGATCGGAAACGTTTTTCGTGCCGAAATCGCCTAACCTCGCTCGGGTGCATAATATACTATTTATCCGGTGAGGGGCCTCCAATAGACGCAAAGCCCCGGGCCTCGCCAACCCTTAATCCGGGCCTGCTCATGCACTTTCCTTCCTGCTCTTCCCACTGACTAGGAGACCACTTGGGATGTGGGTCACCAATCTTGACCAAAATTTTTTTGGTGTTTACTTGTGGCAAGAATAGAGTGTATCCAAAGTTTTAGGGTCCAACGCTCCCAAACTTCCAAGATATTAATTTATGTATTTTAGTTAAAAACGCTGGTCTTGTCCCAAATGACCATATGCCATCTGAGACGTATTTCCCTCACTGCACTACACTTTCACTGCTATAACTTGAACACCCCATCACATTTTATCCTGAAAAACATATAAAAGGAGTAAATAACGTGTATACTCAACAACTCTTACTTCCATGTCTTACTCACATAGAGTGAAACATGAAATATGTGAAAAAATCAACGCTAATCGACTTTTCATGCTGTGCTTGGATACTGAAACAATAACAACATGGATATAAGCACAAAGACCACAAATGCAGTATCATAAGACAACAATTCAGTGTCAGACTTGATTTTTATTCATAGAAACTTCAATTCTGAACATTCGACCAATATCATACTATAACACACACACATATTGTTATTGCTTCAGTATCCAAGCACAGAGTGAAAAATCGATTAGCGTTGATTTTTTTATATATTTCATGTTTTACTCTATGTGAGTAAGACATGGAAGTAAGAGTTGTTGAGTATACACGTTATTTACTCCTTTTATATGTTTTTCAGGATAAAATGTGATGTGGTATTCAAGTTATAGCAGTGAAAGTGTAGTGCAGTGAGGGAAATACGTCTCAAATGGCATATGGTCATTTGGGACGATACCAGCGTTTTTAACTGAAATACATAAATTAATATCTTGGAAGTTTGGGAGCGTTGGACCCTAAAACTTTGGATACACTCTATTCTTGCCACAAGTAAACACCAAAAAAATTTTGGTCAAGATTGGTGACCCACATCCCAAGTGGTCTCCTAGTGAGTCAAATTATAAATTGGCATGGATCTTGGAATAGGATAGCAGATAAACTATTGGAAACACACCGTGGTACAGTCAGATACTTTCAAGTGTTTACGATACACTAGTACCATAAACACTTGTAAACAGTAGTCCTATTTTTTCAAAGGCTATATCGACGTAAAAAAATGTCAGCTTTCGATCTAGATTTAAAGAAAATGAAAAAAGTATATTTTTGAGATTAATCTGTTTTATTTTTTTTTTCTGTGAAAACGTGTATATTTTGAAAAACTTAATTCACCATCAGGATTGGTTTTCTGATTTGCCCGTCCTAAAAAGTCTTACTTATCTACTTACCCGTGTGGAAAACAATCTGAGCGTAAATCAATTCCGACATATTCAAATGTTGACCTTGAGCCTTGTTTATTGTAATAGCAGAACAAACCGCATGAACGGCTCGTACAGCGGTTCGCCACTTAGTAGCCAAAGAGAGAAGCCGGAGCTTCAAATTAAGGCATATTTCAGCCGTTAAAAATAATTCCTTGAGAAAATAAATGCGAGATCGATTATTTAGGCAATCGATTACACAGCTATAATATCGGGACTCACAATAGGACGACCAATTTAAGGTAGTTGTACCCTAAATAGCATTTACTTGAGATCTTCTTGAAACTTGGAGGACAAGAAATATACGTATCAATTATTAAGTATCCCGAAAATCAATTAGTTTGACCGTCCCGTTACAGAGATATCGATAACGAAAATCGACATCTTTAACGTGGTGTTAATAAGGCCGTTCAGTAAAAGCATTCTAAAACATACAGTAGTAATGAGAGTAAATTTAGGAGAATCCACAAAAACTAGGATCAACTAGTTGAAGTATCCATGAATGTTATTTTTGAGTCTCAATGATACTGACCGTCTCGTTCCAAAGTAATGAATAACAAAAGATGTAAATATCACAGCTGAGGATTCAACGTGACAACGTCGCGCTTCACGGTCGCGCAAGTAAACCGTTAATGTCAAATAAACTTGTTATTTGACATATGTATGGAATTACGATTATATTGAAATATGCTCAATCTTACGAGTCATGTATAGAAATCTTATATGGATACTTCAATGAGAAATACGTAAAAAAAAATAGAATATTAGTTGCAATTTCTATAATATTTTCTTATTCATTCATTGCAGTTAAATTCAACATTTCGATATGTTTACTCTTAAACAATTGCTGAGTCTTTAAACGTACATACTAAATCATATAATTATAACATTTATATTATTTTATGTTATACGTGATCATAAACGCGCATTTCACGCATAACATAAAATATCGTATGCAACTCGTGAAACACAATTCCAAGCATTCGTGTGAGCGCCTAGCACTCGTTCGCCGGCGAAGCCGGCGACTCGTGCAGGCTTGTCACACTGGTGCGTGAAATCGCATTTCAGGCACTAGTTGCATAATATACTATTTCATAACATCTTGTCTTTTTATAACATTTCACACATTCATAATATAAAATCACAAATTCTCTCCACGAATAATACTTTCAAAATGTTTAATTATTGTAATAATAATTTTTCTATTTTTTGTCACGTTAACTTTGTTATCCACTTTTTCTGATAGAAAAGTAGCATAATTCAATTTCTTTGTTTATTATCTGTAATGGATTCACATGTTGTGAACTGACTTTATATTGTAGGTTTCTGTTACATTATAATAATGTCATAGACCACTGTTACTATCCAATTGTACATTAGATAATTGGTAAATAATAAAAAAAAAATAAAAAAGTCTCTTACGACTCCTGTCTTAGCTCCTCTACTCTCTCTAAAACAAGTTTACGTTCCAACTTAGCAGCTATATCACAATTAGTCATAGCACATTTCTCTATTGCTGGACCAATTTGTTGTTCATATTTTTTTAAGAGCCTGGGGTTCACTGTTGGAAGATCTAAACAAGAGAGTATTTTATTCAGCTCAGTGCATCCAACGCCAGCATGGATGAATGTACCTGGAATTACAGAAAAACAATATATTTTTGTCATTTTTGTGATATAATGATTTGAGTAATATTGAAATTATAAATCAGCGTATATATATATATATACCTACCGAGAACAGCACTAGAGGTACTATTATTATGCACTTTATCTAGGAGAAAAACTTTTGCTTCTGCATTCACCGTATGAAATGAGCCAGTATCAACATGTACTTCGATATCACAAATAGTACTTTTGACGACCCACACAGTGAGTAAACCATGATGATATTTCTTGATGACGTTATCAACCAATAAACTATTCTAGCAATTAGAGCATTTCATATTTTGTTTCAAAACTTTCAGCTGTACTATTCTCCGGCCTCCTTTTGGTTGTGTTCTTCTTTTATCGAATCAAGAGTTACGTGACTCTTGTCTTCTGTTTGCTAAACCCTCCTTTTGCTTCTGCTTCTGTCTGAGAACGTTTTCTTTTATAAAACGCTTTTTATATCTAAGCTGTTTATATACTGAGAGAGAAAAGTCTCTTGGGCTCTCAGACATTTTGGGCTGCTGTCGTATAACCTTGTCGGTTCACACAGCTGAGCGAGCGCGACGTTGCCAAGTTTCGACAACTACGGTAGTCATGCAAGAGTACTACAGTTTGACCAACGTAATTGGGGTACAATTACGTTAATGTTTTCCATCAGAAAATCAAGGACTTCAACACTGATTGCCTTATACTTATAGGCCAGACCGCGCCACTTCAGCCGCGTGAACGGCTAAAACAGTGTCTCGCCACCTAGTGGCCAAAGAGAGAAGCCGGAGCTGACTTGCTTGTTATTACCACATTTTACATAGAAACGTTCCTAATCAATTAATGATCAATCTTGATAGCCTATGACACTTCAAGGTACATAGTAAAGCTACTGTCAATATTTGGAGGCGATTGATTCAGTAGTTATTGGGATTTTTGCGAACATACAAACAAACGTTTCCTCTTTATATAATGGTATATATATATATATATATATATATATATAGTGAGAGAAAAAAAATCCAAAATCCAAAACTCTGTGAATTTTCCTGACATTCTATAGGTCCCGGGATGTCAATTTTTTTAGTATAACTTGTAGTTGGTATTTGAGCTAATCCATTGATAGCTGTTCGAACCTTAATGTAGCTTACAAAATATAAGTGGATTTCATTAGTGAATATTCATTAATCATAACCCAAACAAGTGAAGTTTAACATTTTCTTGTTGATATTAGAAAAATTATGGGAAATTCATCTATTGCCTTGTGTATATGGGACGTTCCACTTCAAGTGAGCAAGTTGGAAATTTTGTTCGCAATTCTGCATTGACAAGTTGATTGGTATCCATCCCCAGAATACTCAGAAATTTTTTCAGATTTTTATGTATGTGGGTGAAAATGAAAAAAAAATTGAGCACTAAAATTATGCTGAATACTGCATAGATTATGAAAAAAAAAAATTTTGACACCAGAATCCTCCTTCCGGATTGGCTACTCTATTAATTAAGCATGTTTGAACCAGTTTGGCTATGTTCGCCCACTTATTTTTGACCTTCGAAGTTATACGTATATACCTCTGTTCGATAGCTTAAAAATGGTCTTATACATTTTTTGGAGAAATTCCAATATCTCCTGTAATTGATTGTTTAAATCTGCAATATCAGAATCCCTTTCTTGTTAGTTTCAACATATCAGGTCCACGATGGAACTCACAGTGAGGATACCGTGCCTTCGGGTCATCAATCTCAGCCAAACTCTACAGATATGTTTCCTGACACTGGATCAAGCTACCGGTAGAGTTTGGAATTCCAGCGCTGCCTTATTATAGAGCTTTTTATGACTTTAGACTGAGGCAGCTATATATAGATAAACATATCTGCCTTGATTTGTCTGAAATTCACATAATTTTTATAAAATCATCAAGAAAATGATGTATTTCACTTTCTTTGGTACTATGAATAGATATAAACTCATGAAATTGATTCATATTGTGTGAACTGCAAGGCTAAGGTTCAAAAAGTTATTGACGGGTTGTCTCAAATCACACTCCGGGTTGATATTAGCCAATTTCATGTATGACTTGCAATGTAATTTGACACCACCCGTCAACATCTGTTCACACAATATGAGTGAAACCATAAGTAAATGTTCATTCATAGTACCAAAGAAAGTGAAATACATCATTTTCTTGATGATATTATAAAAATTATGTGAATTTCAGACAAATCAAGGCAGATATGTGTATCTATATGTAGCTGCCCAGTCTAAAGTCATAAATAGTTCTATAACAAGGCAGCGCTGGAAATCCAAATTCTACTGGTAGCTTGACCCAGTGTCAGGGAACATATCTGTAGATTTCTGCTGAGATTGATGACCCGAAGGCATGGTATCCTTACTGTGAGTTTCATCGTGGACCTGATATGTTGAAACTACCAAGAAAGGGATTCTGATATTGCAGATTTAAACAATTAATTGCAGAAGATATTGGAATTTCTCCAAAAAATGTATGAAACCATTTTATAAAATAATTGGGCGAACATAGCCAAACTGGTTCAACCATGTTTAATTAATGAAGTAGCCAGTCTGGAAGGAGGATTCTGGTGTCAAAAAATTTTTTTTCATTTTCACCTACATGTAAGATTATTTGGGCTCTCAAAATAAGGAAAAAAAACATTTTGAATAATTCAGGTTTTGAGTGCATGTACTAACTTCCACATACATGCACATAAAAATCTGAAAAAATTTCTGAGTATTCTGGGGATGGATACCAATCAACTTGTCAATGCAGGATTGCGAACAAAATTTCCAACTTACTCACTTGACGTGGAACGTCCCATATGTAAATAGTTAATCTTAATATTTACCAATTTCCTCGCATATATTGATTTATCATAGGCAATCAATGAATTTTCCCACTCTGAGACTGGATACTTTGGTAACATAAGCTAATTTTTCATGATTATGAGATCCTGATTCGGGTAATCAAAAACAACTTGTGCTTAATTTAGAGTACTTTTATGAATATCATTATGATCATATGACCACCTATAATCTTGGGCATACTTTTTTTTTAGAAAATTCAAGTAATTTCCAAGGAAGAATGTCATCACTTTTTTGCCCAGAGATCATTCAGTGGATGTAAATTAATAAAGAATAGCTATAATATAGGAAATACTGGTAAATTAGCAGCTTTAGGCCTCTGGCAGCATAAAATTCACCAATCCAACTTAGTAGAGGAAAACCTAGTCGCCGTTACTATGTTTTCTAACACAGAGTACTATCTTTAGTTAAGGGGTAATATACCTTTGTGAAATTTTTTTTATTGGCGTAAACACTCGATAAACTATCTAAAAATGATATAAAAATCGATTCTCTGAACAAAGTCGCGGAGCGAAATAGGCGGTATTTGGCGAGCGCGAACAGTTATGCAGTTAGGATTTTGATTCTTCTCTTATGGAAGGTCTTGACCTTCACCGACCAAAGCAAAGCAATTGTAGAGTATAATCCTTACGTGGAAAAAAAAGTATAGACCATGTGCACAAAATAATGGGTACTCGTTTGAGAAATTTAGTGAAAAAAACTAAAAGTCTGAGCGGGAAAGGCAAGTTAACTTGTAAATTAATCGACAAACTATCAATTTATTACGGCCTTGCAATAAGGAGGAACTAATTCAACAGCAAACATGAATAAAGCAATTTGGGCCTTTTTATATTACTTGTCACTGACCAACGATCAGGAAGATCCAAAATCATGGTGCTCTTGGCAAGCTGAAAAGGCGAAGGGTGGAGACATGGCAAATTTCCAGCATGATCCTCCTATGTCGAAGGGAGTATTCGAAGCTGTCAAGCCAATATACGAAGAACTGAGCAGAAAAGAAATTCTCATACGTTGTTTAGGTGGATTCACACAAAACTCCATCGAAAGTTTTGATTCAGTTGTGTGGTCAATGGCACTTGAGCATGTTTCAGGAGAAGACATTGCTTACTCACTACAGTTTGAGTAATTGTAAGAAAAGTTTCCAGATTAATTTCCGCCACAGTATTCTCCAGCAGGTTTGGAGCTTCATCGTGTGCAGCTGATGAGGATAATTTTTATTTAAGACGCAAGGAAATTCAGATAAGTAAACTTAACATTTGCCTTTCTTCATATATTTTTGATAGATGTTTCTTTCTGATAATTTTTGTGTTCCAGGTATGCTTTACAGGGCCAGAAATTGTATTGCAGCAAGAAGAAAACTGTGAGTAGATGAGTTTTGATGTAAATGGTTATAGTATTATATTGGTCGACACATGCTCAGGATTGAAGTTTTCATGAGTGAAAATCAATTCTGACACTGAATCGTCATCCAATGATACTACATTTGTTGTCTTTGTGCTTGGGTACATGTTGTTATTGCTTCAGTATCCAAGCACAGAGTGAATAGTCGATTAGCGTTGATTTTTTCCTATATTTCATGTTTTACTCTATGTGAGTAAGACATGGAAAAAAGATTTGTTGAGCATACACGCAATTTACTCCTTCTGTATGATTTTTAGGATAAAATGTGATGTGGTATTCAAGTTGGAACAGTGAAAGTGCAGTGCAGTGAGGGAAATACGTCTCAGATGACATATTGTCATTTGGGACGAGAACATTTTGCAACGGCTCCACCCAGGATACATAAATCAATATCTTGGAAGTTTGGGAGCGTTGGACCCTAAAACTCTGCATATTCTCTATTTTTGTCACCAAGAAACACCAACAAAATTTTGACCCGGAGAGGTGGTCCCGGAGATTGGTGACCCGGAGGTAGTGGCCTCTCTTTGTTAGTAAATTCTAGTGAAGTTTACTATACTCAAATAGTAAACTTTACTAGTAACTTAACTTAAGAAATTACATATGCCTTAAAATTAAAAATAATTGATTTCTTGTTTTTTCATGTATTTGGGTTTCAGCTTCGCGAGCACTCGTTATCGAGCGATCGCCACGTGGCGTGCCGAAAGCTCGAGCGAGAGTGCAAGTCGCGCGATCGACGCGGACACGCGCCGCGGCCCTTTGGGGGGTGCGCGCCGCGTGAGAGAGAGAGAGAGAGAGAGAGAGAGAGAGATCCCTCTTAATGTGAAACGAGGTGCTAAACGAGCAAGTTTACAACGCTCTGCAAACAATCATATTTTAACCGCAGAAGGTTTATTTGAATGGGCAAGAAATTACTGTAAAGAAACCATGGTATTTTTTTATAGTAAAAAAGAAGATCACTCGGAGAGATTGATCGGATGATTGCCACACCTTCGAGAATAGACAGCTGCTGCCTACTCAGTAGACAGCAGTTACCAGTTGCCTAGTGAGTAGTTTCCGAAACGCCTCGGAAGAGTGCTGTCATTTCTGGAGGTTATCATCCATCTCCGCGCTCGAGCGGGCTGCGTCAGTTGAATCTCGATACTGATCAACCGATTCGATCATCTATAACCGGGGTGCCGTTAATAGCGTTTATAAATGAGTTTTCCATCAATTCAAGTTGCAGCAGTTAGTGAGAAATGTCCGAGTTTTTCCAAAAGTACCCCGAGTTCGATGACCTCCAACAATTTAAAGGTATAAGTATGAAACTTTGCAGCTACTATTCTAACCCCAAACTCATCATTGTTTTGATTGTGTTTGCATGTTTATTATTTCAAATTCACTCTGAAGAGTCACTTGCTGGAAAAGACACTGAAGTACATAATGAAATTTGTATCATGGAACTTGTCTCTGGCAACGAAAATATTTCTCCTAATACTAGTTTTGTCCAGAATTCAAATAGTATTGAAATTGTGGATAGCTTCGAGGATTTATCTAGATCATCTGCTTGACGAGAAGAAAGTTCTCAGGCTGAAGGGAGTATGATTATTCAATAATAAAAATAAATAGAAATGATAATCATTTCATTTTTATGCGACTAACTAGTTTTATTTATTTAATTGTAGTAGACTCTTCTGGTTATAAGAATGATGAATTGTTTCGCTTTCTTAATGAACCAAGTAATTTCATGGGTCAAATAATATTGAAAAGATATAAAAAATCAGGTGTGTTGGATAAAGTCAGACTGAAAGAACTTGCCGTTTTGAATCTTATGAAGAAGCATGCCCCCTTGTACAAGTGAGTAGTATGATTGAATGTGTTTCATGGATAATTACATTCAAGTTCTTGTGTGCAGTCGTTGATTGAGTTTATGTTGGGTTTATATTATATATGAATGAATCAAGTTTTATTCTTAACTGTTTTGACTGATTATTACTCAAATATTTCATTCTCATTTTAGTATAATGAGAACTATTATATTAGACACTCTACTCACACGCTAATATACTAATTGATAACAATAATCTATACTAATCAAAAGAATTTCTCCCAATACTACTTTTTGATGTTTTCTACTTTTTTTGATAATAGAGTACCGAAACAAGAGTTTGAGAGAAGCTGGGATTTTGGATAAGATATCCAAAAAGAAAATCAACTCACAATTTGATCAACCAGCATCATTGACAATACAAGGTAAATTATTTGTAAAATATTGAACACTTTGTTTATTATTTTAAGTTAACGATAATTCAAGTGAATATTTTTCTTTCAATTTTAGATAACCAATACAAATGTTTGACTGATCCTGAGCAGGACAAATATAATTATATTGATCTGATTAAAGCATGGGATAACTCTTTTGATAACAGACTGAAAGTTCTTCGTCTAGTAAAAATTAAAGTGAACGTCTACAGCTATTTTGGGAGTTTTAAAGCTATAAAGTTACCGATTGGCATTGGATTAGTAAGTTATTAGAAGTAGTACATATTGAAATCTATATTTTGTTGACAACAAAAGTAATCATCATTCCTTCTTGTTTCAGTTAGAATCAGATTCCAAACAACTTTTGAAGATTAGTTTTGAAGAACAAACAATTTCTCAAGAAAAATTGGATACTTTTTCATCAGTTTTTCCATCAAAATGGCCAAATTTGGCATCTTTCATTATAAAAACATGTCAAGAAACATGTAGAATGAAAGATGTAGTTCGGATTCTGAAGAATAATGGGCATTTACTCAAAAATGGTATGCAAAATCAAATTATTTTGTAAGCATGAAAGTACTGTAATTCTAATTGGTTACTATTGATATACTATTGATATGTATTAAATTTCTCTCCGAGTTTTGTTTTGTGCACAATACATTTTTATTACAGAACATGATGCTAGCGTCATAGCGTTATTGTTACTACTATATTGTGTCTCAGTAGCGAAGAGAACTTACAAGGACAAAGCAACGAACCAAGTCATTCACATATCTAAGAGTGATATTGCTGATTCTTTCATTCTACATGTAAAGGTTAGATCTCTCTCTCTCTCTCTCTCTCTCTCTATATATATATATATATATATATATATATATATATATATATATATATATATATATAATGACTAATACAAATGTATTAAATTAATCCATTTTCTAGGGTGACATCACTGTTACGGAGGCAAGAGATGAAATAGAGAGTAAGTTTAGAAAGTACGATCTACCTGTCTACCCATATGTGATCATTTGTGGTAGCTCGCATAACATAACTCAGATATTTGTTGTACTGATATCTGAGCTTTATCCATTTACTGACCCAATCCTAACTGTCGAGGCATGTTATCAATGTATTATTGCGTTACATATGCAAAATGGTATAAAAACGCATTTGTGTGATTATGTTTGGTATATGTTAGAACAATTGGTTTATGGTACTTCGTATTTGAAAATTTACACAAAAGCATCAAAATTCGTTAACGACGTCAAGAATAGAATTTCAAAGAGCAAATAATCATAATCAATGTATAGTAGAAGTGTATATAATATTTGTTATTCCCTCGAAAGCGTGGATTAGTATTACACAGCATTAAACTAGTTTTTAAATACCATTTTACGTTCTATCAAAAATCATTAACGGGTTGTTAAGATGGATCCTCTTTCAATATTTAATCACATTCTAACGTTTGTATTATTCTTGTATGGTGACTCCACCTATCCTCGGAAAATCGTTGATGAAGTCATACAGTTCTTCGATTCATTCTTGCGTACAGTCTATTTACCTTCTCTTCAAAATGATGTAATTGACATATTACGTCGCAATAATGTTACTTGTTCAAATGAAATAAATACATGTTTTAAAGATCATAAAAATGTATTTATGGATTTTTTATCGGAAAATAAGCGGATGGATATTTTAAAAAGCAGGGGTTACGTTCAATACGAACAATTCCCAGTCAGTGAATGTTTTTCTCAAGAAATCATTAATGATGAAGAGCAGTTAGTAGCTACAGTTACATGGGGAATACATTTACCTTTGCGCGAATCATTAAAACATTTCTTACAAATATCTGGAATTTTTCATGATGTCTTAACGTATATGAAACAATTAATGAATCAAACAAGCTTAATAACTAATATCATTCAAGCTGATTTCTGGCGCAAGCGATACCCTTTTATTGAAGAAAATAATATCATTCTTCCGTTATATTTATTTTTTGATGAATTAGAAGTTAGAAACCCATTGGGCGGTCGTGCAGGTGTTAATAAATTTGGAGCGGTATATGGATCATTAGCATGTTTACCATCTCATATCGCATCTAAACTCACCAGTATTTTCCTGGTCAATTTATTTCGAGCAGAAGATAGAAGAAGAAGTTCTAATGAAAAAGTATTCCAGAAGGTCATTGATGAAATAAATTATCTTCAAAATGTCGGTTTGATAATAAAAGTTAACGACACAGTAAAAGTTATTAGGTTTCGGTTAGTTAAAATCGTAGGTGACAATCTGGGCCTAAATTCAATATTTGGTTTCACAGAATCATTCAAATCAAAATTTTTTTGTAGAATTTGTAAAGCGTCTTCTGATTTAACATCAACAATGACAGAAGAAAATGAATCTTCATTAAGAACGCATGATCTGCATAAAAAAGATGCTAATAATCCATCGGTTCCGGAAAACGGAATGAAGGAGCGTAGTGCCTTCCATAAGATAGACGATTTTCATATAACTTACGATAAATCTGTTGACCTCATGCATGATGTTCTTGAAGGAGTCTGTATGTATGTGATGCAGGAAATTTTATTCTCGTTCATTTATGTAAAAAGTATTTCACTTTAAAAGAACTCAATTCCATGATTAAAAATTTCAGTTACGAACCTATAGAAGTATCAAATAAACCTCCTGAAATATTTCTGAATGCCGTTAAAAATAAATTAAACATGAAAATGTCTGCTAGCGAAATGCTTTGCCTTGTGAGATATTTTAACATCATGGTTGGTCATCACATAAACCCTACAGATGATTGTTGGAAATTGTTCAAGTATTTAAGGAGAATAATTGATATTGTCACATCTCCAAGAATGATTCGTTATGATGCTGAAAAATTGAAAGTCCTCATTAAAAAGCACCACTTATTGTATATTGACTTGTTTGGACCTCTGAAGCCAAAATTTCATTTTTTCATTCATTATCCAGCACTGATGTTAGAATATGGACCATTTGTAAATTATTGGTGCATGCGTTTTGAATCACGGCATCGTCCATTGAAAGCAAATGCACAAGCGTCTAGCAGTAACAAAAACTTATTAGTAACTATTGCTAAAAAACAGGTTCTTCAAATGTGTCAGATGTTTCACTGTATGGAATTCAAAAATACAGTACAATTAGGTTCAACGGATAAATGTAATATTTATACGCAAACTTACGTTGAATTCTTCAATAGAAAAAAGGATGTGAAAAACTATATAGATGTTAACTTGAGTGGAACTCTTTATAAAGTTGGAATGTTCATAGTGAAAAGTGTTGAAAAAAGTGAAATTGAATTCGGAAGAATTTCAAAAATATCTCAGGTAGATGAACATATTTTCTTTGATTTGAAAGTTTACGAAGAATTCACATTTGATTCCCACTATCACGCATATATAGTTGCTGAAACAGATATCGATGTAATAGTGAATGTAAAAAATCTGCCAAAAATTTACCCATGCGTCTATGTTATGAAAAATGATGTAGAATATATTGTTACGCGGTACGCATTGTAATGTAATGTTTAGGTTATAATTTGTAGATAATTGATTGAATAAAATCTCATTCGAACCGAAAATAAATTTCTCGTAAATATAAAATAGTTTTGTCTTTCAATTTTACGAAACCATATGCTGTATTTTAGTATAGCAGTATGCCCTAAACTGAACGATGTACTGTGCTGAGACGCGCATTCATTAAGCCACAAAGAACTGAGTGGCTAGATATTTTAATCGATAGTTGTTGTCCCGGGGGTTATGACAGCAGCGCTACCTTCACAATAGACAACTGCTCTCTTGACGGAGTGAGCAGCTCTCTACTCAAAAAGTCAGCTGCTGTGGAAAGCGCAAAGACAGCAGCTAAGGAACAGAAAGGGTAGCAGTCATCCGATCTCTCTCTCCGTGCATAAGCAAGCTAAACTGAAATTGGAAGAACGATTTGATAAGTGTTTTGCTATACAAGGTACTCTGCAATTTCATGCGTTCATACCAACTTCCGATGACAGACTGATGGTCAAAAAAATTTCATCTGCTGGGGAATATGAAATTGTTCTTAGATCAAAACGAACTGAAAAAGTAGTTCAGTTGGAACATAGTATGGCAAAGTCTGCAATATCAAAGCCAAAACGGAGGTCAAAGAATGTGAAATGAAATAATGTCCATATCTCAGTCCATAACCCAAATGAGTACATGATCTACGCTAGATAGTAGTTTATCCAACAGATAGAGACTTGTATGGATATTAAATATATTCCGATTCCGGCACTCTTGTAAGCAGAAGACTTGAGCTGGAGCGCGTGGAGTCAGCGCGGCGCATTTTCTCATGTTCGCGAATGAAAATATTTTATGTGGATAGACCTTCAAATCTCATGTGTGAAACTGGACAATGAGTGTGGAATAGCCCTTACTCTTCAGTTTGTTCTGATTCTCAAATACCGGGTATTTTGGGGTCGAACCTTCGTTTTTTCCACGGACTTAGTATATAGGGACGGTACGTTGCCTACCTCCACTGTGAAGAGAGAATGGCTGCCCACACTTCTGAAAGTGGAGGGGGTTTGCGCCAAAAACGCAGACATTTACACTTTCTCTCTCGTCGGTG
The DNA here is from genome assembly GCA_020882685.1 of Aphelinus atriplicis. NCBI lineage: Eukaryota > Metazoa > Arthropoda > Insecta > Hymenoptera > Aphelinidae > Aphelinus > Aphelinus atriplicis. The sequence continues at coordinate 402,502 of JAJGQD010000006.1, read as the reverse complement.
TAGCTGTACAACATTAAACAGATGCCGTGTCTGTGTAGCCGCGAAGGCCTGGAACTGAAGTGGATAGAAGCCTTTACAAATTTTCGAATGAGCGCGGGCCTGCGGGTCTATGTATCGAGAGTATTTTTATTGTCATGCTCGAAAGAATCCTAAAGTTTCTCTTCAATTATTTTTTCTATTTATTAGTACATATATTAGATTAACATCAATTTGACCTCTAGCCAGTAACGAACTATTTGCGTAACTCTGTAACAAAACAAATATTATTCATCACATTTGAATTTTTTTTCGAATTATATGATTATATGAAATGATTTATCGATGAACTAATTTTGTTTTCAAAATAAGACATGATATAAAACGATTGAAAACCTAACGTGCACATGATAAAAAACCTCATGCGGATTGAACTATTCTGCCCATTTCTGGTCCCAAAAAAACTAATGATAAATTTCAGAGACTCAAATGCGAGATTCAATAGCATATGCAGAAATATTTCTCCCCATTCAAATAAATCTCCGGCTTGTCCGAGTGACCCATATCGATCAGGTACGACTTGCATTCATTCAGAAAATGTATACATATTTACATGTATAGATGATGGGTCATTAGGGCAATCTTCATTATATATATATATATATATATATATATATATATATATATATATATATATATATATATATATATGTGTGTGTGTGTGTGTGTGTGTGTGTGTGTGTGTGTGTGTGTGTTGTGTGTGTGTGTGTGTGTGTGTGTGTGTGTGTGTGTGTATGTGAAGATTGCCCTAATGATCCATCATCCCATGCAGGTATTACATGCAACTGTCTCTGAAGCAAAACAATGGATCTACATTTTGTACCCCAATAATAAGGATTACAGACATGGTCACGAGTGCGGGAAAACCAGCGTCAGTATATACCTGTGAAGTTTATACAGTTTGTCTTAGATTCACAAATGTTTATGTTCTTGGAAGTGTACACGATGCCTCTCAGGCAGAGGGGACGAGAAAATTAGCTGATGGACAAGAGATGGAGAAAAAATGTAACTGCCTCGCGAATTAGGATGTATCGAAAAAATGGCCGGTAGGCGTCGCCACCTCCTACAAATGAACTGTACGTGCGGTGATTATAACTATATATATTGGTCACACGCATGGGTGCGTGTGTTTGCTTCGGATACACGCATGCGTACGTGAGTGTGTGTACGAATATATAGTTATAGTCCGCTATGGTTCAGTTCATTTATAGGAGGTGGCGACGCGTACCGGCCAATTTTTCGATACATCCTAATAAACAAGTACTGCCTTTTTTGAATCTTCAAAAAGAAACTGATTCTATATATTGAACGAGAAAGAAAAATTGTTAAGGTAGCTCCTTCAGTTCAGTATCGCTATGTTAGTGGCTCTTGCCGCGAAGGCACACGGACACGCGCAGCTGTGTAAATGTCTGCGTTTTTGGCGCAAACACGAGGAAATGTGTTTGGGGCTCCCTCCCGTCTTAGCGGTTACCCCGCAAGCGATACGCTTCATCCCTCTACACAACATCCGTGGTTTTTTTCAAAATAAAAATAGACACACAGAGAAAAGTAATTCATCTTACCGAGTTATGAGTAGTATCTGTTTGAACTAATATTTATTTGAACAAATATTTGAGACAAAAATTTATTCATTATTCTATATTTTCGTTTTGAAAGCTTTGCCAACACAGAAAGAAAGAAATAGGAGTTTCTCAGTGACAATTTTTAATAGTGGTGCTAATGTTATTCTAGATATTATGAGTGTATTAGGTATTGTTCCTGGTAAGAGTGCTAGCCTATTCTGCCAAGAAAAATAAAACTAGAATTCGTATAATGGCCAGTGAAGTGGAGGCATCGACTCTTGAAGCTCGCACGCTGAGGAAGACCTGAGAAGACCCATTTGCACGTCGTCTAAAGGAAGTTACGATTAAAATAAAGAATTATGCCAAGACCGCTCGCGATGTCGCGCACGCTCGAGTAGAATATATTCATGAATCGAATAGCATATATGCTAAATGCTCAGTCTGAATCAAATGGATGTTTTTATGACGTTGCAGAATGTAGGTGGAAACGTGATGCAAAAGGAGGTGAATAATTGAGACTTATTTTCAGTGGTTTTGGCTGAAAATTTTTTTTGAGGCTTCCTCAATACAATGTACGTGAACGTACGTACCGGTTTTGCGATTGGACCTCTAGGAGCCGGGAAAAAAAATCCTAAGTACTTTCATAAACATTGAAAAAATTTTTTTTTTCCTGGATGGTCGATACGTCATTGAACTCGCCGTAAAAAATGAATCCTCATATGAAAAGTGATGGCCTTTAGAGTGAAGGCATTAACTCGTGATTTGATTGGTGTAGATCTAACCACGTGATTTGTAGTGGGGTGATTATAGATATAGAGTGAGATGTATATATATAGATAGAGAGTAGCTGATGACATGATATTATAGGTTAGGATAGTCAGTTTCGTTGATGAAGCTGTCATAAGTTTCGACAATTTATTTTCAAAACTATAATTGTAGATATGTGAATTTGATTGATGGTACGTGGATATTTTAGGCTACCTTTTAGTTTTGAATAGTTGCCGGATAGGATAACTCTGTTAGGTTAAGATGTCTGATTTGCAAGTTATATATGTTATGTGGTTCAATGAATAGTTTAGTAGGCACATGCCCCGGAGGTTATAGCCTTGGAAGAAAAAGAAATGAATAGTTTAGTGTTAAAAATCTGAAATCGTCTTGCGAGCTCAAGTGTCGATAGCTCAGGATTATTTAAATAGAAGAAGATGTCAGTGTTCGGTAGTTCTTTGTAATACTCTTATACAGTTTCAAATGGATCATAAGGATTTAGGGTTTGGTTATTCATTTAGTTTTTAGAAATTTGCATCATGGAATGAATCGAGATGTACGTCAGACGATTATGGTCAAGAATCGTAGAAAAAATAATTGAAATATGGTTTTGAAACGCATACATGTAGATCGCGCGCAGCGCGTTTGATGTAGCTAGTTAGAATATAAATTTACAGTCTCGTACGATTTTTTTTTAATCATGTTGAAAATCAGGTAGGCTACCCCCTTAAGGTAATTACTTCGATTTATAGTACAGACGTCGCCACTACGTGCTGCGCGTGTGGTCAATCCGACGGCGTGAGCAAAGCGAAAAGTTAACAGACCGGCGTGATGGGCGAGACGAGAATGCCCGTTTCCGCCAGCGCGACACACTCGATGCAGCCCGGGCGTGTGGGCCCGGTGTGTGTGTGTGTGTGTGTGTGTGTGTGTGTGTGTGTGTGTGTGTGTGTGTGTGTGTGTGTGTGTGTGTGTGTGTGTGTGTGTGTGTGTGTGTGTGTGTGTGTGTGTGTGTGTGTGTGTGTATTGTGTGTGTGCGTGCGTGTGTGTGTGTGTGTGTGCGCGTCTGTGTGCGTGTGTATTCCTATGCACTTCTAGGGTATATTTTTGGTGGAAAAGTTTCAATTCAGCGAAAAATGCTTGAAAAATATTTTTGAAAAAAATATTTTTGAAAAAAATTTTTCTTCGAACAAATTTGAAAATAGTATATTATGCACCCGAGCGAGGTTAGGCGATTTCGGCACGAAAAACGTTTGCGATCCGAGCGCAGCGAGGATTGCAAGTTTGCGCGTGCCGAAATAGCCTAGATGAGCGAGGTGCATATACTATTTTTCGTACCCCGCAGCAGAAGAGTGCTATTCTTTGCAAACGCCAGGACGCAAAGTAGGCACTTTACTGCCGCTGGGACGAAATAGGTATTTATTTCTCCTGTACAATAATTTGAAGGCATATGTAACCCCTTAATTATACTAGTAAAGTACTGTACTAGTAGAATGTCCTGAAAATGAATATTGAATGTTATTTATTCTAGTGACGATTTCTGTTTCGAATGGTAAAGTTTACTAATATGACTTGGTTGTCTCTATATTGACCTAGAAAACCTAATAAAAATCTAGTAACCATTACAATATTTGCAAAGTTTTTGACTTTGTTTCTCATTTACTTGACGAGCAATCTCCCATATATATATATATATATATATATATATATATATATATATATATATATATATATATATATATATATATGGGACGTTCCACGTCAAGTGAGCATGGTCAAAATTTTGTTCTCAATTCTGCATTGACAAATTGATTGGTATCCATCCCCAGAATACTCAAAAATTTTTTCAGATTTTTAGGTGCATGTATGTGGAAGTTAGTCTGTGCACTCAAAACCTGAATTATCCAAAATTTAACTTTTTTCTCAATTTTGAGAGCCCAAATAATCTTGTATATGTGGGAAAATGAAAAAAAGTTGAGAACAAAAATTATGCTGAATACTACAAAGATTATAAAAAAAAATTGTTTGACACCAGAATCCTCCATCCGGATAGGCTACTCTATTAATCAAACATGTTTCAACCAGTTTGGCTATGTTCGCCCACTTATTTTTGACCTTTCAAGTTATACGTACAAACTTTTGTTCGATAGCTTGAAAATGGTCTCATACATTTTTTGGAGAAATTCCAATATCTCCTGCAATTAATTGTTTAAATCTGCAATATCACAATCGCCTTCTTGTTAGTTTCAACATATCAGGTCCACGATGAAGCTCACAGTGAGGATATCATGCCTTCGGGTCATCAATCTCAGCCAAACTCTACAGATATGTTCCCTGACACTGGATCAAGCTACCGGTAGAGTTTGGAGTTCCAGCGCTGCCTTGTTATAGAGCTTTTTATGACTTTAGACTGAGGCAGCTATATATAGATATACATATCTGCCTTGATTTGTCTAAAATTCACATAACTTTCATAATTTCATCAAGAAAATGATGTATTTCACCTTGTTTGGTACTATGAATGAATATTAACTTATGGTTTCACTTATATTGTGTGAACAGCTGTATGACGGGTGGTCTCAAATCACATGCAAGTTATTTACACATGAAATTATAAACATTTACCAGGAATGTGATTTGAGACAACCGGTCAATAGCTTTTCCAACCTTAGCCTTGCAGTTCACACAATATAAGTCAATTACATGAGTTAATATTTATTCATAGTACCAAACAAAGTCAAATACATCATTTTCTTGATGAAATTATGAAAATTATGTGAATTTTAGACAAATCAAGGCAGATATGTATATCTATATATAGCTGCCTCAGTCTAAAGTCATAAAAAGCTCTATAACAAGGCAGCGCTGGAACTCCAAACTCTACCGGTAGCTTGATCCAGTGTCAGGGAACATATCTGTAGAGTTTGGCTGAGATTGATGACCCGAAGGCATGATATCCTCACTGTGAGCTTCATCGTGGATCTGATATGTTGAAACTAACAAGAAGGGAATGCTAATATTGCAGATTTAGACAATTAATTGCAGGAGATATTGGAATTTCTCCAAAAAATGTATGAGACCATTTTCAAGCTATCGAACAAAGGTTTGTACGTATAACTTGAAAGGTCAAAAATAAGTGGGCGAACATAGCCAAACTGGTTGAAACATGTTTAATTAATAGAGTAGCCTATCCGGATGGAGGCATCTGGTGTCAAACAATTTTTTTTTATAATCTTTGTAGTATTCAGCATAATTTTTGTTCACAACTTTTTTTCATTTTCACACATATACAAGATTATTTGGGCTCTCAAAATTGAGAAAAAAGTTAAATTTTGGATAATTCAGGTTTTGAGTGCACAGACTAACTTCCACATACATGCACCTAAAAATCTGAAAAAATTTTTGAGTATTCTGGGGATGGATACCAATCAATTTGTCAATGCAGAATTGAGAACAAAATTTTGACCATGCTCACTTGACGTGGAACGTCCCATATATATATACATAAGTTGATCAGAAAGTAGTAGTCCACCTGAAAATCTAACTTCTCAAAAAGAGAAAAAAACACATGGTTTTTCCCTGGCTATCTAATAGTGACCTTGAATTTGACCTTGCAGGTGACCTTTAAGGTCATATGAAGGTCAAGATGTTTTTCCTAAATAGATTGCTCAATTTTTAATTACGGATTCTGAAAGCTCAAAAAATTCTGCGTACAAAAGTACGTATCATCATATGGGTCAAAGATCTCTACAAGGTCAGGGGTCAAGTACCATTGTAGTCCGATTATAGTCTCTCAGCGGTTAACTTTGAAGAGGAAGACTGGGATCGGTTCATGATAAGGGCCAAAGTTTCAGGATTCCAGTAACCACATCGAGTGGTGACCACAATGATTCAAGCAATTGAATATTGTTTCTGCTCTACATACCTCTGCCCCCCACCCCACCCCCCGGGGGGAGGTGGGGTGAGAGGAGAGGAATTAATCAGAGATCGTCCACCTCCTAGGGAGAGGGGGGCTTGTGGGGAGCAGCATTACTCAATAATCATTCGGCTCTGGTATAGGTTTCCTTACCTGGCAGTGTATTTTCAACTAGTCATCCCTAACAGTGCTGTGGTTGGGAGGCAGGGGGGGAGGCAGAATTGGAGGTGAGGCTTAAGGGGGATTAGAAGAACGTAAAGCAAAAACAATAGGAAATGAAAATTTCCCAAAAAACACCTCGACCTAGATATGACCTTGAAGGTCACATCCATGGTCAAATTCTAGGTCACTATTTGATGTGTTTCCCGGAATCCTAAAACCTTGGCCTTTATCGATTGACCGTTTTCGGTCTTCCTTTTCCGAAATAACTCCTGAGTAAGACTAAAATCGAAACACAATGGTTCTTGATCTCTGAATGACCTTGTATTGACCTTTGACCCTTATCATGATACATTTTTTGAACGCAGAATTTTCCGAGCTTTCAGAATCCATGATCAAAAATGAGATACTCCATTTAAAAAAGAAACATCGACCTTGATATAACCTTGAAGGTAACGTTCAAATTCAAATTCGTTCAAATTCAAAGTCACCATTGGATAGTCAAGAAAAAATCATAAACCCATTTGATTTTTCCTCAATTTACCTCCCGACAGATTTTTAGATATTCATAAGGTTTGGGACACCCTCCAGTTTGCAAATAAATTTTGGAAATACGATCTTTGGAGTAGTGAAAAATAGAAATTCCATGTTTATTTGCAACGCTTCGTTATCTTGACTGACCTCATCAAGCTGTTTTTAGTTAACAGAGTTGCTTCGTTACAATTGTACTATTTATTTTCATTCTCTGTTGAATGAAAAGAGCTTGATAAGGCCAGTGAACAAAAACGGCGAAACGTTGCGAGTAAACATGGAGTTATAATTATTCCAAAATATTTATTTTATTTCTTATTTTCATAATCTCAAGCATGTAGACTTACGTATCATTCTCTTGTTGAATAGCGTATTTCAAATTCTCAATTATTCCACTATTATCTTAAATTATCCCATCAGACGTCGTAGTTTAATTAACATTAAAATTGGATTCATTTTCATAAATTTTTTTGGACTAGTTTTCGAATTTTGTCTAGTTTTGGTACAGGATACGATGGTCTATCATACCTATTCACATAAATATATTAATTGGAGCAAAGTGGAAATAAGGTCGATTGATTGAACAAAACTGGTTTAATTGACAATTTTTTTCTAATTGGAGATACTCCCATCATCATATCAATCGTCATCTCATTATCCACGATAAAATTTTGACTAAAACACTACTACACGTTTGAGTCTCAGCTTGACTCGATTCAGTTTGGGATTCTATCTTCTGAACGTCGATCGGAGTATATTCTTTTGAATCCTTTCGACAGTTGGAACGAAGAAAAGAGTTTACGTCTAAATCTTTAACTTTCCATAAATTTCATGCTTGAATGAAACGTAAATCTGTTGATACACTTGAATCTGGAATATAAATATTGAAACATAACCTTATTTTGGAGCGAACGCTTTTACATTAAATAGATAGATTGAATGAGTAGGTGAAATTCATCCGTAATACTCACGGCCAGATTTATCGTAAGGAATGAGACCGTGTCCTTTTTCGGCATTATTAGACTGTTGGATGATAAAAAATGCAAATGAAACGACTGATCTCTTTTGAATGCTTCGAATGCTCAGTCGTACATACACTGAGAGAACATCGGAAAGGCAAAAGTTCCGTATAGAGCCACAGGAGAAAAATTCGTGTTGCTACAGCAGCTGCTACGCTGGGAACTGCTGGGCTTCCTAGTCGGCAGCCGCGCAGTTCCTAGAAGAGAATGTACAGACTCACAGCATAGCTGGAGATCAGGATGCGCTGCGTTTCCTATCAAACACGCTGCAAATCCTCGCTATGAAAACTCAGGTGCTACTGGAGAAGGAGCAGCTGATGCGTCAACCTCCTTTCAGTATATAAATAGAATATTTGAGCTTCTGAAAATTACCTGAAGTTTGGGTCATGTGGCTGTGATGATGGTTACTTTAGTACTCCAAGCAAAAATTGTCTCCGGATCACCCGGATTAAGATGGATCAAGATTATGTTACCAAAGTATATAGAGTTATCCCAGAGAGGGCCAATTTCTCATGGCTCGATTGCCCATAGTAAACCTATAATGCAACAAAATTAGTGAACACCAAGTTTACTATTCACCCACACAGTAATCGGTAGATGAATTCCTCATAATTCTTCCAATATTAACCTATTAATGCCCATGGCCAGACCAGTGGAGATACCATAAAACTAATGATTGGATCGCGTGTTTTTTTGAAAAAAATACCCGTATTCTTTCTTTTTCCATTTCCATTGTTCGAACAATAATTATTTAAACAAATTGCACCCAAAGCCGTAAATTCAAAAAAGTAATGGTGCCAAACGATTCTAGAGAAAAAACCAAGAAAAAAATGGAACATATATTTTTTTTGATTTGAGACATTTTTTTGGCAATCGCGTTATAAACAATTGGAATTCAGTAAAACCGAGAAAAAGTTCGGCCCATGCCTACGTCGGCCCGTGCCTACGCTATCACCATGGGATGAAAACTGATTGCGGGATCGCGTGGTTTTTAAAAAAAAAATACCCGTTTTCTTTTTTCAAAATTCAATATATATACAATCATTATTTAAACAAATTGCACCCAAAGTCGTAAATTTCAGAAAGTAATGGTGCGAATCAATTCTAGAGATAAAACCAAGAAAAAAAGGTGGAATACAATTTATGGATTTGAAGAACACTCTTGAATTTTCTCAGAATTTTTTGATGGAATATTTCAAAATTTTGATTTTTCAAATTTTCAAAAGACGCAAATTAATTCAAAACTTCTGAAAAAATTTGAGAATGTTCTACGAGTAATTTCAGAACTTTTTTGTCTCTGAGAATTTTTCGATTTGATCTATAGTTTTTGAGAAAAAGAATAATAAACTTATTTTTGAGAAATTTTTTTGTGCATTTCTTAGCTGGCAAATTGAAAAATTTATAGGAACAAAAAAGTTTTGACATCAGTCAAAGAACATTCTCAAATTTTTTCAGAAGTTTTGAAGCAATTAGCGTTTTTTTGAAAATTCAAAGAATCAAAATTTTGAAAAATTTCATCAAAAAATTCTGAAAAAATTCGAGTGTTTTTCAAGTGATTTTTTGTTCTTAAGAATTTTTTGATTTGATCTATAGTTTTCGAGAATAACAATTACCAAGTTGAAAGCTACAATTTTTTCTACCGGCCGCCATTTTGGGTCTTCCAAACATAATTTGAACTTACAACTATGCTGACATTCAGTCAAAGGTCCATGGACGCTCGAAATTTACTTTCCGGGGTTCGTTGCGACCGGTTTCTATGTTTTACGATTGTCACAAAAGAAATTTTGCCTCGAAATTTCGTGTTTTTTGCAATCAATTATTTATAACACTAAGGGAATCCATTTGATCGAGATAAAAATAACGGGATCGGAAAGCTGACAAAATTTTGCACAAGAAAATGTTCTTCTCAAATTTTTTCAACCATTATAACCAGATGAAATCTGTCGCTCAAAAAAGCGGCCGTCGAGCGGCCGTTTGGGCGCTAATGGGTTAACTCGGTTTTACTGAATTCTAATTGTTTATAACGCGATTGCCAAAAAAATAAGCCTCAAATCAAAGAAATGTATTTCACCTTTCTTTCTTGGTTTTTTTTTCTAGAATCGATTGGCACCATTACTTTTTAGAATTCACGACTTTGGGTGCAATTTGTTCGAATAATTATTGTTTATACAATAGGAATTGGAAAAGAAAAAATACGGGTATTTTTGCTTTTTTTTTAAAAAGCACGCGATCCAATAATTACTCTTATGGTATCTCCGCTGGTCTGGCCATGGGCCTTAATGGGTTAACCAGAAAATCAACCAATCCAGGAAAACTCTGTATATTCGAGTTTGTTATGAAATTTGGCATCTATTGATCATATATACGTATGAATAATTGTTCACATCGTTTGCGAAGGTTATGTATTATGATGGGCCATCGCGACTTTTGATACTGCGCATGACAGTACTTGAACAGTCGTGACGTAGACAGCGTTCAAAAACCCTTGCGATTCGAAGCACATTTTGATCTCGTGGATGAAATCGAATAATGCTTAAAGAAAAAAACTGTTTTGGAAATTTTCATATTTCGGTATAATCTTTCAGAAAATAATTGTTCTAAAATTCATGCTAGTTCTCTATTGGTTTATATAAGCAAATTTGATGAGTAGATAATTTGAAGTTAGAGTTTGAACCAACCCGTCGATAGCTGTTCGAACCTTAGCTATGCAATTTATGCAATATAAGTGGACTTAATGAGTGAATATTCACGAATAATATTCAAGGGACTGAACTATGATATTCCCTTGTTAATATTTAAAAGATTATGGGAAATTCATATACTGTCCACAGTGTGTGCGAATAGGAAATCTTGACATTTTTTAATTTTCAGGTGATTCAGGTGATTAAACTGCAGATGATATCCAGAAAAGATGTTGACATCACTTTTATGTCTAGAGTCTTTTCAATGAATGTTAATTGAAATTATATGAAGCCATAATTTGGGAAACTAGCAACTTTGAACGTCTGGCAGCATGAGATATAGAGCCCAAAAAAATCTGAAAAAATTTAGGTAACATCATGGGACTCCATAGATTTTCAGAGCCCTAGAGGCAGAGTATCATCCCATATATATATATATTGACTAGCCAGAATCACTCACTCGCTATCGCTCGCTCGTGTCTTTCATTTGCTCTATCAAGAATATAGGTAAATAATGAAATTTTTTCGGAATTATTGGTGAATAATTCAAAGTATCTACGGTCGCTTTTACATCACCATGTATTTCACCTCTAAGCTATCAAAAATAAGGTCCCGATGTCTGATTTGAGATGTCAATTTTTACCTCATTCCAAAGCTTTCTCTTTAAGAAAGCAAAATAACATAATCAGGAATAGATTTTGTTATGATGATGCATTTTCGTCAAACCTTGAGAAATATCCATGGGAATAAATATAATTTCTACTATATTGCATCTTATTACTGGATTGCAATTTAATAACTTTCGCCATGAAAACATGCAATTTTCTCATAAAATTAACGCCCAAGCATCGACATTTTTCAATTTTTAACGATGAAAACTTCTTACAAATTGAAACACCGACTTTTAAGTACATACTTCAGGCCCCCCATCAATATTTTAAAATTTTTCACGATGAATAATTAAAGCGCTCAATGAGCTCTAACGATCTCTCTAATCAGAATTTTCATCACGACGCTGTTTCATACATTTTTTTGACGGTTTATGCGGCACAACTTGACAAAAGTCAGTTTTCTCCATATTTTACGCCCACGCATCAATTTCTCCAAAATTCTCTCCATGGATATTCAAGCCCATTCGATGTTCTGTCGATCAAATATACCCTAAATTGCACCAGATCATAATCTCACGTATTTATCTGAACGCATAAAAATCACATAGTAAACTACCAATTTTCAATTTCATACTTTACGCCCACGCATGAATATTTTTGAATTTTTCACGATGAATAATTGAAGCGCTTAGTGAGCTCTATCGATACCTCCAATCAGAACTTTCATCACGACGCTGTTTCATAGATTTTTCCAACGGTTTATGCGGCACATCTTGACAAAAGTCAGTATTTCCATATTTCACGCCCACGCATCGATTTTTTAAAAATTCCAATCATGGATGTGGAAGCCCATTCGATGTTCTTCCGATCGGACATACTCGAATTCGCACCATATCACGATTTCACGTATTTCTCTGATCGCATAAAAATTACAAAGTAAACCACCATTTTTCAAGTACGTACTTCACGCCCACGCATCCACATATTTCAGTTTTTCACGATGAAAAATGAAAATGTTCAATGAGCTCTATCGTTCAATATAATCAAAATTTCCATCACGACGCTGATTCATGTACTTTTCTAATGATTCATGAGGCACATCTTGCTTAATATCAGTTTTTTTCATATTTCACGCCCACGCATCAATTTTTTCAAAGGTTAAACCATGAAACACTAAAGCCCTTCCAAGGATCTATCGATCAGTCAGACCCAAATTCTCATCGTACAATTATTTCATAGTTTTTTTCTATGGTTTATCGGCCAAGAGAAAAAACCGAACTTGCAATTTTCATTTTTAACGCCCACGCATCGACTTTTTCCAAAATTTCAATACGGAACTTCAAAGCGCAGGCAATTTCCTTTCGATCCGTCTTATCCGTTTTCGTGCAAATCGACTCCTCCATAAAAATTTCTTTACATGAAAATTACCGGAGGATTAACTTTATATTATAGTATAGATATAGTATAAACCAGAATATTCTGACTCTTATGCTCTCATTGGCTGATGTACACCCACGGAGTAAGATCGAAGGAGACGATACACCAGTGGGCTCCAGCGCACGAAAGTGGTTCGCTTTTGGCGAAGAGAATGATTATCTGGCGGCTGACCAAAATCAGAGCTATCGAACGACAAGCGCCTGAGTCGCTGGCTAGAGAGAGACAGTCTTACGCATGCCTATTGGTTAGACAAGGACAAACGACTCACGAGCAGAGATGATAATATATTTCTAAAGAGTAATCGTATTCATGTACAAAATCACTGTTATTCTCATGTTATGTTATTTTTATTATTATTGGTACAACGATAATAAGTGTCCGAACATGATTATTTCTCATATGTCACATAGTCGAGTACAGCCCATTTTATTGAAACAATTTTTAAAATACTGAAAAGTCATTCTTCGAAATAAATGTACAGCTGATTATGAAATATTACATTCATACAATATGTTTCAATTAAATTCGAAAAAATAATTCTCTAATTGTCTACGAAATGTTGAGAAATGAAGAAATAATTTCGTTTTCATCAAAATTTCATTTATTTCGAATTCCTTTAAAATTCCGTACGGCAGCAGTATTTTTTTCTCTTCTTAGCTTTGATTTCATCAATTAGAAATTAGAATATTTCCTTAGCTATCTGGATGGTAATTTTGATAACTTCTGTTGATCTCTTGTTTTATCCTGTTCGGTATTATCATTTTTGTTCGATTGTTTAGCGATGAAAAACATTCTATCAGTTAGGAAAAATATGATAATATCTCTAGAAAATAACATTTGATGTTCTTCACATCCGGCAAGTGGAAGAATGTTGCTCTCCTTCTAGCTCCTTCGTTACTTGAAAAGAGATATCGTGGGGCATTTATTACTCCCAGGATAACTTTTTCCACGAGAGACACTAGTTGGAAAAGTTTCTCCGATGGTTTTATTGAATAGCCTTGAATTTTCATCGAGATCAACTTGTATTTCTCGGAAACTTCTTCTCCCTCGCCTAAAACTATTGTTTCCAAGCAACTTCTGCATAGCACTTGGTTCATTTTCGAAACAAACCTAGCTCCTTCTCTAGCTACGAAGCCTGCCACATTAGAACGCCAATCTTATGTTTGTTTGAATATTCGATTATCCGACGGCGTAATCTTAGTCTATCAGTGTTGCTGATCACCCAGGTGCAATGGTGTCAGATCTGGAATCTCAGCTTCTGTTGACTTATATGTACTTATTCTAATTCGAATTGGTGATCGCTTATGGGTAAGGTATGTAAAAATAAATCAATATAATCCAAAGACATAAATTTTCATCATTTGTGATTTATTGCCTATAAGTTACATTCTAAGTTTCAAAAATTTAAAGGTTATTTGAAAATCAATAAAGAAAAATTTACTTAGTCGAATAACAGATAGTTGGTTTACAATGTTCGGAATCCTCAAATGATACAATAGTATTCCAACATATATCGAGAGTTTTCGTCTCCTACTCCGTCTCGAATATCTTGGAAAACCCAATAACAAATTCGGATTCACGCGGATTAACTTCTTCTGACGGCTTTCGCTTCCTACTCCTCGTCATAAAAGATCAACATTCTAAGTTTACACTGAACACCCTATACAGTTAATCTGGTCAAAATCGCCAGAGCATCAGGTTTGTTCTTTGTATGAATGTTTGGCATTAATCTTGCTAAAGTTCTTCAATGCCACAGGTTCAGTCTTTGGGAATTTGGATTAACAATAAGGATGGTTCAAAGAAAAATCCAACACCATAAAGTCTGGGACTACTAAAGAATTTACTCCCATGCCTTCAAATTTCCAATCATTCGACCGTCCCACATTCAAGCAACGTGTCTCTATTTTGAACCCAGTTATCAAACAATCAAACCACCGATTCATCACTCATTCTAATTAACCTCATAGCACACAGTTAATCAACCAACTTGAATTATATTGTTAGTAATTCATCTCGTAAGTGTGATGATTGAACTTTTTCGATCGATAGATCAACTCTATCTACTCCAGTTCAAACATCTGAATTGCGCACTTTGGCAGTATTGATGGGCACCCCGATCAACACTTACTCCAGTGTAATCGCATTCAGTTTACACTTTGTCCGTTCGAAGAGAATGAGCGGTAAAGAACGTTTTCTAACTAAGCCACCACTGACTTATACTCCCGTTCATTACAAGACAGACACCTATATCAGTGATGGCGGGAACCCCGACCATCACCTACTCTAGTGTTGGATCTGTCTAGGAACTACCGCTGTTCTCGAAAAAAAATATTTCCCCAAGACGGGAATCGAACCCGATCCGCCAGTTTATCATGCACGAACTCTGCCTTGAGACCAACCCGGCTCTGACCATCCATACTACTAATTGTAGACTCACTCATCCGTACATCCTCATGCGTTCTGACCGTTACAACATACGCAAGAACAAAGTCTGATGTACTGCAATTATTGTAATCATGATCTTCTAGAATCTCTGGAAGTACATAAGAAAAGGCACCAAAATGTAACCTTTCACCCAGGATTGTATCTATTTGGGCACTCCATTGTTCACGTCTTTCTTCAACATTCAAGATGTCTTTAATACTCAAAACAACGTAAACAACTGCACTACCTCTTTCTGGTGGTTTCACCAGTGAGTAGGTCGAAACGAGTTTCTACATTTGAATGAATATTGCAGAATCAGGATGATATTTAGCACCACAACAATTCCGCATCATTTCGAAAAACCTCTAGAATGTAATAAACATTAATCAACCAATAAAATTCAAAATAATTTATGAAGATGATGGTAGAATAATGATTTTACCTTTCAATTATCTTGGTTCAATCTCGCGGTCATCAAATAGTCATAGCCATATTTATATACTAGAAATTGGCATATTTCTGAAGTAGCTTTCAACGTTATTTTCAGACCATAGATTGTTGACTGTCATCGATACGTATTCTTTCTGATCAATGCTGATTTCTTCCTCTCATTTCCAAGAAAAATCAGAAAGTTTTCAATATTTTAAAGAACAAATTGTTCATTATATCATGAAAAGGTTAAATGATAAGCGGTTATACATACAGACATACCTGCCACATCTTAAGGGGGGGGGGTCTGTACGGCAGAAAAAATTGATATTTTCGTGAATTTTTCTAAGCTTTCCTGATACAGCAGGTATATCGAAACAAACTAGACATAGTAATACAATATTTGAACAATCTTCTTGAAAATATCAATGATGTAGAGATATAGCGCACCAAATTTCAAGAGGATCGGTTCAGTAGATTTTGAGTTACAGCCTCCACCGACTTTGAAAATTGCAAATTCGGGAAAAACGGTTTAGAGTTTAGCGGGTATACGAAATCCAAGCGGAGCAACGTCTCTTCAAATCTCCATATCTTTGTCAGTTGTGCTCCGAACAGTCTGAAATTTCTACAAAATGATCTTGAAATGTTTTACATTCATATGATAAAATAAAAAAATAATGAATAATTTTTTTTCAACGCACACCGTACCCCTCCCCCATCTCTCTGGAAAATAATTGTATAGACAATAACACAACTGGGAGGAATCTTAGGCTTCTTCGTGTTTCTTATGCTGCAAAGTACCTATAATTGGTATAATTGGGAAGAATCTTAAACTTATTCACGTTTCTTATATTGTAATAAGTAAAAACTGAAGCCAAAATATTGAAGATGAAATTACAAAACACTTCTTGTCATACGTGAACTAATAATTTTCAGTAGAAAAAAGGTTGAAATGTGATTTGCCAGGACAATAATGAACTGATTTTGTGTCTTTTCATTTGTTCAGATTTGGGTAGTTCTGATTCATAATAATTTGTTGTATTTAAAAGAAAATACAATGTGACATGAGACCAATAAAAGAAAAATGTGTGCTTAATTATTGAAGATAAAATTACAAAACGCATATGTGAATATGTGAACTTAGAACCACCATAGAACCATTCTTTACTCGTCAGATAGTTGTACCTTCCTTTAGAAAGGTTCGATACTCTTAAATCTGAAATACACTTTAGAAGTAACATCGTTTCGTTTTAGTTGTATTTGGCATGGGATTTCATTCTGGTATTCAATATATAACTTCATAGAACCAGTCTTCACTCGCCAGGAAGTTATACCTTTCTTTTGAAAGGCTTGATGCTCTTCAATCAGAAATTTGAATACAAAAATACTATTATATTTGATTTCGATTGTTATGTCGCATCTTCTTGTTATCAAAACTATTGAAAAGATCGAAACGAATCTTGAAGTATGAAAAATTGATCACAGTGAGTTTTGGAAGTATTGATGTCAGCTTGATATTGGCTAATTTCGCCAGCGCGTTAGGGTTTGCGTCCGTGCTTGTCAGCACTGTTGATATGTCCAGATGCCTTTCTGTTATCGCTTCATTGGAGACTTGCGCATTCTGCATTCTCGTGCTGCTTATGAGTCTGCGTTCTCTCATGAGCTCCGCTCTCTCCCTTTCGCATTCCCGCCGAGCCTCTTGGAGTTTCGTCATCTCCGTGACTACCGCTTTCTCTAGCCATGTGATGGTACCGTCTGGGAATGTTACGTGTACCAATCGTTGCTCTCTCGCCGTTGGTGTGGTAGGCGCTGACGTCGTCGTGGTTGTGGGGGTGTGTGTCATTGCACTTCCTGCCGTGATGGTGTGTTGGGATGCGGCTGTAGCGTTCGTTTTGACTGTCAGCAGGAATTCTGTTGCCTCCGCAATTGTCGGGTTTAGCGTCATGTGCGTGCTGTTTGCAGAGATTTCCGTTTCTGTTAGCTTCGATCGCTCCAGTCTGCTTTGCCGTATCCGGGCTGTCGTTTCATTCAGCGACGTAGGGCAGAAATTCCCAAGGTACTGCGTGTACTCTACCAAGAGATTCTCTCTGTATTCGAACTGTTCCTGTTCTGTCGTCAGTTTCGGTCGCTGTATGAAATCGGCTGCCGTGTAGTCCCCGTGTAGCCGCCTCATTAGCTTCACTATATTCGCGGGTGCAGATTCGCTTATCCGCAGATCCAGCTTTGTCATCGCATCGTCGAGTTCCGCGTCCGTCAGTTTCTCCAACCATTCCGCGATCGATCAGATCGATGCTGTAGTTGGATGCCACGTCGCTTATTGACGGATGTGTTTCGGATGGTCGGGTATCTCCTAATTACTGTGACGGTTACTGTACTCTTACGACTATTTACTAACTATATCGTAAATTTGGTTAACACCCTACACTTTTCCACGCTATGTAATCTCTCACACACTCACACTCAGTCTCTTGGTTACGGACGGGAATGCCAAACAGTCGGTGTCTGCGCTAATATCGTTTGATATTGTACTTTCGCCCTTATTCTAAAATTGTTGCAGCCTCGAAGTTTATATTAGTATTTTGTATCACTTGTGATACTTGGAACGTCAATTCCGCACAGATTAGTTTGACTTTACTGTAATTCCCTGAGGAAATTTTATTTCGTCAGAAAAAATTTGAAATCTTCAAAAGAAATAATATCCAAACAAGATTTTACTTCGTTAGAAATAATTTGAACTTTTAAAGAATAATACTCGAAAAAGATTTCATCGTTTGGAGTGAAAATTACGGAATTCCAACGAGAGTTCCCAAAATAAAAGAATAATTCACTAAGAAAAATTTTCCTTCGTCAGAAAAACAATTTCCAAATTTCAGAAAACGAAATTATTTTCTGAGAAAAAAAATTTTCATTTCGTTAGAGAAAATTAGAAATTTTGAAAAGAAATTGGCCTTCGGAAAATTTCGTTTTGTTAGAAAAGAATTTCAACATTTGAGAAAAAAACAACCTTAAGAAAAACAAGTTTTATTTCGTTAGGGAAAAAAAAATTTTTAATTTTTGAAAAAATTTAATTTTTAAAAAATTTCATTTGATTAGAAAAAAAAATTGAATTTTGGAAAAAAAAATTTATTTTCAAAAAATTTTTATTTTGGGAAAAATTAATTTTCAGAAAATTTAATTTTGTTGGAAAAAAATTTTAATTTTGGAAAAAATTAATTTTCCGAAAAAATTTTATTTCGTTAGAGAAAAAAAATTTTTTATTTTGGAAAAAATTTATTTCGAAAAAAAATAATCTTCGGAAAAAAGAATTCAAGTGCTTTTAGAAATTTTTCCGCCTCCGAAGCTGCATGAGTTCATACCTTTCCTCGCTGGACGATTCGATGACCTATATTCATGAATATGTAGGTCACTTATCAGCACATATGGTCTGCTCGCCTAAAGTCTGTTCGCTCGCTGGCCCACCCGATGTCTTCAGGCTGGTGCGTATGCACACCGCTTCGCTGCGGCGGTCGATGTTTTCGGGACGGCGCGCATATGAGCCATTCCACGAAACCTTAGGATTCCATGCTCCTGTTGTGTTTGATGGCTATTCGATGATTTTTATGAAGTTTGTGCAATAGGACTGTATACTAAAAATCATAAAATATAAGATCGTATGTCAGCTTGATATTGGGTAATTTAATATAAGAAAAATTAGATATAAGAATAATTCGCCTCCATAGAAACACTTTTCATTCTTCAGAGAGTCGGACTTTTCTTTAGAAAAGTTTTATTCTCTTAAATATAAAATACACTCACTGGAATATCGTTTCATTTTGATGATTTGATTTGAAATGATAATAGTTATGTCACGTTTATGTATCTAAAAACTTTCCGCCTCGGACATGTAATTTGCTCGCCAA
Organism: Aphelinus atriplicis; assembly: GCA_020882685.1. Lineage (NCBI taxonomy): Eukaryota > Metazoa > Arthropoda > Insecta > Hymenoptera > Aphelinidae > Aphelinus > Aphelinus atriplicis. Next base: position 383,036 of record JAJGQD010000006.1, on the reverse strand, counting down.
TTGATAGTTTTATCGAAAATTTTATCTGTCGAAAGTTTTATCTGTCTGCCAGGCCAAACCATTACCATTCCATTTTCTATCGAGTCTCGAAAGTAAAAGTGACTTTGTAAAAAGTAACTGTTTTTACTCGTCCCTGTTCCCTTCTGATTGAATTATTATAATTTCATCATTTTAGTCTAATCTTCTCTGAATCTCTTGATGAAATGACTAACATTTTTCAGATAAGAATGAACTGGAAGCTGCTCAGAATTTCTTAGAACAAGCTGCTCAGGCGAACCTCGTGAGTATTCTATCATTCATCATTCAGTGGAAACTGAGAATTCAATAATTAGCGTAACAATAAAAATTGGAATTTTTATCACGTGTGTGGAAAAACAACGTCCAAAAATTAAGTATTCTGCACACAGTAATGGAAATGCAGTTTCTAAATCTTGTTGTTAAGAAATTGTACTCGATATTAGAACCTGCAAGTTTGCGATCAGTTAGGGACGGTGGAAAGTTGTTTAAAAAAATCGATTGTGTACGGAAACAAGGTTTTTCGGCTATAGCAAAGCAGGTGCTACTTCGACGTTCAATATTTTCCATCAAAAAGTGTAGATATTAACACAACAAACACTATGAGCTGTCGCAAGTCCTGATTCGACTTACAGTTTTTTCACAAATTATAGAAATCCTCCGGAAAACTCTATTCTTTGAATAGTTCTCATTCCCCTCGATTAGTCCTTGGGAAAATTATGTTCCAATGGAAAGAGAATAATTTATGACTAGCCAGAATCACTCACTTGCTATCACTTGCTTGAGTCTCTCATTTGCTTTATTATGAATATTGAAATTATTATTGGGATCATTGGTGAATTTCAGGAAGCAAAATGACAACATAACCAAATTAGATTTTGTATAATGATAAATTTTTGTCAATCCTTGAGTGATACCCATTATAATAAATATATTTTTTACTTTATTGCATGTCAATATTACATTGCAATTTAATAACTTTGGCCAAAAAACATGCATTTTTTCTCATGAAATTAACGCCCACGCATTAAAATTTTTTAATTTTCCACGGTGAAAACTGAAAGCACTCAATCAGTTCCATCGATCCATTGGATTAGAATTTTCATCACGTCGCCGAAATATGCATTTTTCACTGATTTTTGTGGCACAACTTGCAAAAAGTCCGATTATTTCATATTTCGCGCCCATGCATAAATTTTTCCAAAGTTCTCACCAAGGGTACAAAGTCCATTCGATGATCTTCAGAACGGTCATACCCGAAATCGTACCATATCATAATTTCACGTATTTTCTTCACGCACCAACTTACAAATTAAAACACCAATTTTCAAGTTCTTACTTCACGCCCAAGCATCGACATTTTTCAATTTACCACGTTGAAAACTGAAAGCGCTCAATTAGCTCTATCGATCCGCCAGATCAGAATTTTCATCACGACGCCGAATCATATGTTTTTTTCAACGATTTGTGAAGCACAACTCGCTAAAAGTCAGTTTTTTCAATATTTCGTGCCCATGCATCAACTTATTCAAATTTCTCTCCAGGGATATGAAAGCCCATTCGATGTTCTCGCGATCGGACATACCCGAAATCGTATAGAACTTTTTTGCTCTCATAAATTTTTCGATTTGCCGGCTAAAAAACGCACAGAAAAATTTCTAAAAAATAATTTCATTATTTTTTTTCTCAAACCTATATACCAAATCAAAAAAATTATGAGAACAAAAAAGTCTTAAAATTACTCAAAGAACATTCTCAAATTTTTTCAGAAGTTTTTGAGCAATTTGCGTTTTTTTTGAAAATTTGAAAAATCAAAATTTTGGAAAATTTCATAAAAAAATTCTGAAGAAAAATTCAAGAGTGTTCTTCGGGTGATTCTAAGACTCTTTTGTTCCGAGAATTTTTTGATTTGACGCATAGATTTCGAGAAAAACAATTGCCAAGTTGAAAGCTACAATTTTTTCGGTCGGCCGCCATTTTGCGTCTTCCAACAATAAATTTGAACAATTACAACCATGCCAACTTTTAGTTCAAGGTCCGTGGACGCTCGAAATTCACTTCCCGGGGTTCGTTGCGACCGGTTTCCATGTTTTACGGTTGAGACAAAAAAAATGTTGATTCGAAATTTTGTGTTTTCTTGCAATCTATTGTTTATAACAATGAGGGTGTTTATTTAATCGAGATAAAAGTAACGGAATCGAAAAGCTGACAGAATTTGGCACAAGAAAATATTCTTCCCAAATTTTTTGAACGATCTTAACCATATGAAATCTATCGCTTAAATAAACGGCCGTCGAGCGGCCGTTTGGACGCTAATGGGTTAACTTCATATAATCACGGAACGCGGTCGTGTTCTATGCGTCAAGCAGAAGACACCGCAACTATATAATGTTTGTAACGTTCACGTTTGTTCGGATGTTCTGCGTTATTTTGTGAACGCACTGACACGGTCGCCAGATGCTTAAAGTGCATCGAACTTCTTTAAAAAAGGCTATTTGCAAATTCTTTAGATTCTGTTTGAGAATGTTGATGCTGGACAGGGTATTTAAAAAGCCCTGATTTAAACAACAAATGATGTTTATTTAACTATGTTTGTGTGCACGAGGTGGGCGGGCCGGCAACCTAACTAGAAATGCAGATATAACTATGTAATATACGCGGCGCGGTGCGAGAATTTGAATTTCTTAGGGAATTGATATAATACTAAACAGATTCAGTGACTGTTAAATATCGATAAATTCGCATTCTATTCTAATTTCCAATCAAAATATCAAAATTGAAAATTCTATTTAAGTTGTCTATAAATTTTTATGGTCCATTGTCACGGGCACATTATGCAATAAACGATTGATTAACAGTGCCCTGTGAGATCTCTCTATCCCACTTACAAATCATAAAGATTTCATGTAAAAGTTATGTTTCAGCGTCAACACCGGAGCGAGAGACAGCTGAGCCAAAGGTAAGAGAGAGAGAGCCGCGGTTCGCGCGACGGATAGTAGAGTGTGACGTCACGCAGGATCGACGCGGGAACGTGCGCGCGCGACACCAGTTCATATGCCGAGCTGCCCGCGCAAACACGTGCTTTCCCCAGCGTCGACCTTTATGTACTTCGCGATCCCGCATTTTCGCAACCCTCGCCTCCGACGTGCAGCTAGAGTGCAGTGCACCAACCTCATCCCCGGGCATACAGCCGTTCGTAGCGAGCAACCGCTGAGATATCGAGAAGCCGGAGCATACCCGCCGCCGAGTAAGTACCGCGCCGATTATTCTCTCTCTCTCTCTCTCTCTCTCTCTCTCTTCCGGCTTTGTTTACGTCTTGCTCACTGCTTCCCGCTCCGGCCCGCGGCACGCGCCCCGGACTCGTAAGTCCAATGTGTAATTTCATCCCGAATCCTGAATAAATGTTATTGATTTTTTTGTTGAACTTACACTGTGCGTCTAACTTGCCACGCTTCCAGCCCAAGAACCCACTCCCACGCAAGTGAGATTCACCGCCTCACTTGCTCACTATGAATAATTTTTGTCTCTTGCTCTGGCAAGCTTGCATAATTCATATATATTATTTATTCATTAATGCTAGCGGTGACACCATATGAAAATATAATGTAAATTAATTTAACCCGGCGCGAACCCAGGAAACTCTGTACTACGCTCACGACCGCACTCCTCCCCGACACGACGCAGGTAGAACCTTGAACGTTGTGCGTAATGTGTACAGAGGAGCTATGATCGCACTCTCATCCAACGCGATGCAGATGAGACCTTGATCATCGCTACACTCCCGAGTTATGAAATGAATACATTAAATTCGACGATTACGCCCGACGAGCCTTAGGATCCTTGCACTACGCGTATAGTCGCACTCCAACTAGACACTATGCAAGAAGGACCTTGACTATGGTGCGCAATTCGTGCAAGTGAGCCACGATCGCACTCTTGATTGCGATCGTGGCTCTGAGACCTTGATCGCTACTACACTCCTTTGGCTTTGTTGATTCGAGATTAAAACTAATTTTCATATTGATTTTACATTGATGATAATTGAAAAAGCAAGTTATGGAAATTCGAAAAGCATAAGTTATGGAACACATCGCGCTATGTCACAGCGCGATGTGTTCGCTCCAGCGGCGGCGCAATAATGCATGCGGAGCTCTGAATTGCTCCACTTATATAGGGAATGGTCGTATCGAGTTGTGCGACTTGTTCTACAAATCTTCTGGATGGTATTGATTATTTACAAATTTCTCAAACAGTGTGCACATCGTTGATACCTGTAGTATTGCACACTGTTTCGCTTTTTCGCATTTATTGATCAATTCGCAACGAAATTCCGCGAACAGCGCACCGACGGATTTCGCACTGCCTAGCGCGTCATCTTGTTCGCGACATTCCGCAATGAAAAAGTGATTTATATTACGATATCTCAACAGTGTGCACATCCCAATTAGTAATACTATTGCATACTGTTGCGATTTTTGCGATGTGAATAATTTTTATCGATCGAAAATCGCGAACAACGTGTATTTTCGGGATTTTCGTCAATATGATTCTTGTTCGCGATTTTGCGTTGAATTCGCTCGCGCACAAAAGAATTACTCAAACGGATTGGATAGATCGACTTGTGAACTTGTGCACACTGTTGCGATTTTAACCAAAAATCATGATTAACTTTAATTTCATCGATATATATATATATATATATATATATATATATATATATATATATATATATATCACGCCATATAACTAGTCCAAATCAAATTCCGGTTCGGCGTTTTATTCAGAAACGAAAGCTTAGATCGATTTTTTATCGGTCTCAATTTATCAAGATACATATGTTAATATGCATACTGTATCGATTTTTCGCATTTTTTAATAAATAATTACATCAATTAAACCGAACGGTGTCCAGGTAGTAAGGGTCACCAATGCCGATGTTTCAAGAGTGCGCTTCTGGTATTGGTTGATAACAATTATCATGCATGTATGATTAGTTTGAAAAAGATTGCTGGATGTACATTCAAGATGAAAAATTACAAAAAAAAAGTTAATACTGATGAGTAATCATAATAAAAAAAAGTTAATTGGTTATTCAAAGTTGACAACGTCTCCTATAGTAAGTAAACTGTAATAAGAATACGTAATACTCCAACAATGTGAGAACTAATCAGGATGAATACTGATAAAATGATAATTTGACTCATGTATCTATTATAGATTTCAATTTTTTTCTAAGCAACATAAATAATAAACCAATTCTGCCACATGCTTGACGCAACATTTTTACTTTTTTTTTGAAAAAAAAGTTTTTGGGGATAATATAGATTTTGATATGGCGTGCTCCTTCCAGATTTTGCGCCCCCATAGTTCTCGTGAATTATCATTGGCTTATCAGAAAATGTCTGTATTTAAGTGTAAATTCCTATTTTGGGGGTCTTGGATGAAAATTTTCCTGAAATTTGTTAGCAGTATATTCCATTCATCATTTACAATCGAAACCTTGTCACGGTTACTTTGCACCGTGAGGCCTCCTCTCCCCTAGCAAGCAACAATTCATAACGTCGGTGAAACGCCAGTAGCAGTGCTGAGCAGCCGACGTGCGAAGGTGAGAAAGAGATAGAGAGAGCGTGAGAGAAATAAAGGTGCGTAACATCACCGTTGCGCCGTGACAGCTACAGGTGCTGCACGGGTACCGGCAGTGTGTAGGGACGCACGATGGATAATCCCTGCGACCTCTTGCGCCTTGTTTGTCGAGTCCTCGACACTGTGAGCCAAGTACGAACGCTGCAAGCCCTGGCCTGTGATGAAATATCAAACTCCAAATCGACCACCTAGCGAAACCGAGCTTCTAAAATATTTTCAACGTGCTACCTACATTGCATACATTAGGAATAATGCTCATCAAGAAAATATCAACAGATATGTCGGCCACAGAGAATGGTTAGCAAGATGTTGCTGGGTGGTATGATTTTTATCGGTTCGATGGACATCGATTGCCTGAAAGAAATATGATATTTCAACCAAATCAAAATTAAAGTAGTGTCAACATTTTGTCTCTGTCATTTTCAAAATATTTGAAAAAAGTATTCAGTAATCAATATTTTTTTCCGCAGATTCCGAGTCTGAGTCTGAGCAACGGTACGACAGAACAGATTCCGAAGAAACGGAGAGCTATTACTGATTTTATTCTAGATTTTACATTGAAATCAAAATTTATAAGAATATTAACCCATCAAGGCCCATGGCCAGACCATCGGAGACAACATAAAACTAATTAATGGATCGCGTGCTTTTTTGAAAAAAGATTACCCGTATGGTTTCTTCTTCCATTTCCATTGATTAAACAATAATTATTTGAACAAATTGCACCCAAAGTCGTAAATTAAAAAAAAATAGTGCCAATCGATTCTAAAGAAAAAACCAAGAAAAAAGGTAGAATACATTTTTTTTTTATTTGAGGCTTATTTTTTTGGCAATCGCGTTAATAAACAATTGGAATTCAGTGAAACCGAGAAAAAGTGGATTCGGCCCATGCCTATGCTAATATCATGGGATGAAAACTGATTGCGGGATCGCATAATTGTTTGAAAAAAATACCCCTTTTTTTCTTGTTTCAAAATTCAATGTTTATACAATAATTATTCAAACAAATTGCACCCAAACTCGTAGATTCGAGAAAGTATAGGTGTCAATCGATTCTACTCAAAAAACCAAGAAAAAAAGTAAGAATACATTTTTTCGATTTGAGGTTTATTTTTTGGCTTTTATTTTTTTTAAAATCTCATACTCGCAAGTAGTCAGAATCGACATCGTTTGTATATATTATCACCGCCGTATTTAATGGTTATTATTAATTACGATAAGGGCCATAGGGCCTGGAGCATGATAACATATTTGTATGGCACGCACGAGGTGGTGAAACTCGTGTGCGCGGGAATGGGATCTTTGGCGGGAACAGTGTGGCAATAATAAGGCAGATCGGTTCTGACGAACACAAATATTTATTGAATAATAAGAAAAGGGAAGATACTACACAAGAGACGACGAGCCTCGGGTCGCGTATCGCGAGCCGGAGCGAGAGAGAGCGTGAACGCGTGTTGGCCGGGAGAGAGAAAGATGATGATCGAGTGGCACTTACTCGGCGATGCGCGGTGCTCCGGCTCTGGTCGGCTTCCACGGTCCGCTCGTTCGCGGGCGCACGGGTGGTGAGCTGGTGGACCTCGGGGATGTCGCTATCGTCCTTCTTCGGCCGCGGTAGTACCTAGGGCGGTCTCGCTAATTGAGGACCCGTCCTAATCGCGCATCGAGCTGACTTCGGCCGTGTTCGGCTGACGTCACGCAACGCGAGGCTTGAATCTCGATCGCGACGCGGTTCTCTCTCTCTCTTACCTTGTCGGCAGCGCTGGCTCTCTCGCTGGGCGCTGAAACACAACTCATTAAGTATTTGGTATGTGAAGAGAGATCTCACAGGGCCTGATAATGTAATTATCCGCCCGTTTATCCGAAGATAGCATCACAAGGCACGCGCGGGCGACCAGCCATCGAGCCAACATTATGACTTACTTTGAATCCCAAAGTTAAAATTGTATATAGACACAATCCTATCAATATGAATTTTTTAACTGACTGAGCCAAAGGTAAGAGAGAGAGAGCCGCGGTTCGCGCGACGGATAGTAGAGTGTGACGTCACGCAGGATCGACGCGGGAACGTGCGCGCGCGACACCAGTTCATATGCCGAGCTGCCCGCGCAAACACGTGCTTTCCCCAGCGTCGACCTTTATGTACTTCGCGATCCCGCATTTTCGCAACCCTCGCCTCCGACGTGCAGCTAGAGTGCAGTGCACCAACCTCATCCCCGGGCATACAGCCGTTCGTAGCGAGCAACCGCTGAGATATCGAGAAGCCGGAGCATACCCGCCGCCGAGTAAGTACCGCGCCGATTATTCTCTCTCTCTCTCTCTCTCTCTCTCTCTTCCGGCTTTGTTTACGTCCTGCTCACTGCTTCCCGCTCCGGCCCGCGGCACGCGCCCCGGACTCGTAAGTCCAATGTGTAATTTCATCCCGAATCCTGAATAAATGTTATTGATTTTTTTGTTGAACTTACACTGTGCGTCTAACTTGCCACGCTTCCAGCCCAAGAACCCACTCCCACGCAAGTGAGATTCACCGCCTCACTTGCTCACTATGAATAATTTTTGTCTCTTGCTCTGGCAAGCTTGCATAATTCATATATATTATTTATTCATTAATGCTAGCGGTGACACCATATGAAAATATAATGTAAATTAATTTAACCCGGCGCGAACCCAGGAAACTCTGTACTACGCTCACGACCGCACTCCTCCCCGACACGACGCAGGTAGAACCTTGAACGTTGTGCGTAATGTGTACAGAGGAGCTATGATCGCACTCTCATCCAACGCGATGCAGATGAGACCTTGATCATCGCTACACTCCCGAGTTATGAAATGAATACATTAAATTCGACGATTACGCCCGACGAGCCTTAGGATCCTTGCACTACGCGTATAGTCGCACTCCAACTAGACACTATGCAAGAAGGACCTTGACTATGGTGCGCAATTCGTGCAAGTGAGCCACGATCGCACTCTTGATTGCGATCGTGGCTCTGAGACCTTGATCGCTACTACACTCCTTTGGCTTTGTTGATTCGAGATTAAAACTAATTTTCATATTGATTTTACATTGATGATAATTGAAAAAGCAAGTTATGGAAATTCGAAAAGCATAAGTTATGGAACACATCGCGCTATGTCACAGCGCGATGTGTTCGCTCCAGCGGCCGGCGCAATAATGCATGCGGAGCTCTGAATTGCTCCACTTATATAGGGAATGGTCGTATCGAGTTGTGCGACTTGTTCTACAAATCTTCTGGATGGTATTGATTATTTACAAATTTCTCAAACAGTGTGCACATCGTTGATACCTGTAGTATTGCACACTGTTTCGCTTTTTCGCATTTATTGATCAATTCGCAACGAAATTCCGCGAACAGCGCACCGACGGATTTCGCACTGCCTAGCGCGTCATCTTGTTCGCGACATTCCGCAATGAAAAAGTGATTTATATTACGATATCTCAACAGTGTGCACATCCCAATTAGTAATACTATTGCATACTGTTGCGATTTTTGCGATGTGAATAATTTTTATCGATCGAAAATCGCGAACAACGTGTATTTTCGGGATTTTCGTCAATATGATTCTTGTTCGCGATTTTGCGTTGAATTCGCTCGCGCACAAAAGAATTACTCAAACGGATTGGATAGATCGACTTGTGAACTAGTGCACACTGTTGCGATTTTAACCAAACATCATGATTAACTTTAATTTCATCGATATATATATATATATATATATATATATATATATATATATATATATACACGCCATATAACTAGTCCAAATCAAATTCCGGTTCGGCGTTTTATTCAGAAACGAAAGCTTAGATCGATTTTTTATCGGTCTCAATTTATCAAGATACATATGTTAATATCCATACTGTATCGATTTTTCGCATTTTTTAATAAATAATTACATCAATTAAACCGAACGGTGTCCAGGTAGTAAGGGTCACCAATGCCGATGTTTCAAGAGTGCGCTTCTGGTATTGGTTGATAATAATTATCATGCATGTATGATTAGTTTGAAAAAGATTGCTGGATGTACATTCAAGATGAAAAATTACAAAAAAAAAGTTAATACTGATGAGTAATCATAATAAAAAAAAGTTAATTGGTTATTCAAAGTTGACAACGTCTCCTATAGTAAGTAAACTGTAATAAGAATACGTAATACTCCAACAATGTGAGAACTAATCAGGATGAATACTGATAAAATGATAATTTGACTCATGTATCTATTATAGATTTCAATTTTTTTCTAAGCAACATAAATAATAAACCAATTCTGCCACATGCTTGACGCAACATTTTTACTTTTTTTTTGAAAAAAAAGTTTTTGGGGATAATATAGATTTTGATATGGCGTGCTCCTTCCAGATTTTGCGCCCCCATAGTTCTCGTGAATTATCATTGGCTTATCAGAAAATGTCTGTATTTAAGTGTAAATTCCTATTTTGGGGGGTCTTGGATGAAAATTTTCCTGAAATTTGTTAGCAGTATATTCCATTCATCATTTACAATCGAAACCTTGTCACGGTTACTTTGCACCGTGAGGCCTCCTCTCCCCTAGCAAGCAACAATTCATAACGTCGGTGAAACGCCAGTAGCAGTGCTGAGCAGCCGACGTGCCGAAGGTGAGAAAGAGATAGAGAGAGCGTGAGAGAAATAAAGGTGCGTAACATCACCGTTGCGCCGTGACAGCTACAGGTGCTGCACGGGTACCGGCAGTGTGTAGGGACGCACGATGGATAATCCCTGCGACCTCTTGCGCCTTGTTTGTCGAGTCCTCGACACTGTGAGCCAAGTACGAACGCTGCAAGCCCTGGCCTGTGATGAAATATCAAACTCCAAATCGACCACCTAGCGAAACCGAGCTTCTAAAATATTTTCAACGTGCTACCTACATTGCATACATTAGGAATAATGCTCATCAAGAAAATATCAACAGATATGTCGGCCACAGAGAATGGTTAGCAAGATGTTGCTGGGTGGTATGATTTTTATCGGTTCGATGGACATCGATTGCCTGAAAGAAATATGATATTTCAACCAAATCAAAATTAAAGTAGTGTCAACATTTTGTCTCTGTCATTTTCAAAATATTTGAAAAAAGTATTCAGTAATCAATATTTTTTTCCGCAGATTCCGAGTCTGAGTCTGAGCAACGGTACGACAGAACAGATTCCGAAGAAACGGAGAGCTATTACTGATTTTATTCTAGATTTTACATTGAAATCAAAATTTATAAGAATATTAACCCATCAAGGCCCATGGCCAGACCATCGGAGACAACATAAAACTAATTAATGGATCGCGTGCTTTTTTGAAAAAAGATTACCCGTATGGTTTCTTCTTCCATTTCCATTGATTAAACAATAATTATTTGAACAAATTGCACCCAAAGTCGTAAATTAAAAAAAAATAGTGCCAATCGATTCTAAAGAAAAAACCAAGAAAAAAGGTAGAATACATTTTTTTTTTATTTGAGGCTTATTTTTTTGGCAATCGCGTTATAAACAATTGGAATTCAGTGAAACCGAGAAAAAGTGGATTCGGCCCATGCCTATGCTAATATCATGGGATGAAAACTGATTGCGGGATCGCATAATTGTTTGAAAAAAATACCCCTTTTTTTCTTGTTTCAAAATTCAATGTTTATACAATAATTATTCAAACAAATTGCACCCAAACTCGTAGATTCGAGAAAGTATAGGTGTCAATCGATTCTACTCAAAAAACCAAGAAAAAAAGTAAGAATACATTTTTTCGATTTGAGGTTTATTTTTTGGCTTTTATTTTTTTTAAAATCTCATACTCGCAAGTAGTCAGAATCGACATCGTTTGTATATATTATCACCGCCGTATTTAATGGTTATTATTAATTACGATAAGGGCCATAGGGCCTGGAGCATGATAACATATTTGTATGGCACGCACGAGGTGGTGAAACTCGTGTGCGCGGGAATGGGATCTTTGGCGGGAACAGTGTGGCAATAATAAGGCAGATCGGTTCTGACGAACACAAATATTTATTGAATAATAAGAAAAGGGAAGATACTACACAAGAGACGACGAGCCTCGGGTCGCGTATCGCGAGCCGGAGCGAGAGAGAGCGTGAACGCGTGTTGGCCGGGAGAGAGAAAGATGATGATCGAGTGGCACTTACTCGGCGATGCGCGGTGCTCCGGCTCTGGTCGGCTTCCACGGTCCGCTCGTTCGCGGGCGCACGGGTGGTGAGCTGGTGGACCTCGGGGATGTCGCTATCGTCCTTCTTCGGCCGCGGTAGTACCTAGGGGCGGTCTCGCTAATTGAGGACCCGTCCTATCGCGCATCGAGCTGACTTCGGCCGTGTTCGGCTGACGTCACGCAACGCGAGGCTTGAATCTCGATCGCGACGCGGTCTCTCTCTCTCTCTTACCTTGTCGGCAGCGCTGGCTCTCTCGCTGGGCGCTGAAACACAACTTAACATTAAGTATGACATGGTATTGTGAAGAGAGATCTCACAGGGCCTGATAATGTAATTATCCGCCCGTGACAATATATCCGAAGATAGCATGGGAAACACAAGGCACGCGCGGGCGACGTATATATAGTTGCAGCCATCGTACATATCAGGTAACCAACATTATGACTTACTTTGAATCCCAAAGTTAAAATTGTATATAGAAAATATAACGAATGAACTACAATCCTATCAATATGAATTTTTTAACTGACTGCAAAATTGGACGTTCATTAATATATAAGAATCTCTTACAGCCTCATCAATAAGTTCATAGAATCAGCGATTTCGAATCAAAATAGCTGCGATTTCGAATCAACTGTGAAATGAATAAAGAAAATTTTTTGATCCTCAAGGGGATCCGCCCATGTTTCCAAAACTCCGAAACGGAGGTCGGTAAATTACAATTGTAGTTTTCTCTTTCACGAGCTGCACATTGGAGATAAAGAATTTTTGGAAAAATAGCCGATTTTCTCAATTCTAGAAAAATAGATGAGCTTCAATTAATTTTGCAAAATATTGTTATTCGAAAAGTATATCAAATATACTAGTAACGCCCTCTCAAAGTATAAAGCGTGTATTTGTCTAACTAGTGGGATGTATGTCAGAGGTATGTACCATGCTGAACCAATGGGAATACGAACCTGAATGGGATACGTATCTACGTTCGTCATACTTCAAGTTGTAAGACCCATTTAGATGCACCAAGAAGCTCGATTCCGTAGCCTGAATGAACGAGCATCCCTTTATTACGGTCGTTATAACTTTCACGGGAATTTCGAAATGTTCCATTTTTTCAATCAACATTCGTAATTCTAATTTGGAACATCATTGATCAGTGATAAAAGTCAATTTTGAATAATGAAAATCGTATGATATGAATTTTTATAAACATGCGATGCGCGTTTTCTGTCTAGATCTGGAAGATTTGATTTACGCAGGTAAACACACTCGCTCGCTCGACCCTAGGGCCTGTCGCTGGGAAAGTCGAACCGAGAAACAGTGGGAGCATCTTTTTATTACGGTTGTTTATAGCTTTCATCAAAATTTTGAAATGTTTAAATTTTTTTCAATCAACACTTGAAATTGTTCTTATTTGAAACATCATTATTCAGTAATAGTAGTCAATTTTAAATAATGAAAATCGGATGACATCACGTAAGACATTTGATGTATATACGAGATAAGTCCTAACTATTGTCAATAATTAGAATTTAAATGCGCCTTGAAATTCCTGAATCAATGATCAAATTTATTGCTGAAGAATATATGATTATTCAGTATAGCCAATTTCGATTCATTTCAAAGAAAGCGACTTGTACTATCTAACTTACAGAAACTTGCCTCCTTGATTTATGTATGCACTTGAATCAACAGCTATGGTCAATAGACTTTGGATTTTTAGATTTTTGTAGGAAACTTGGTATGGTTCGATTTTTATGAATCGACCCCCCCCCCCAGCTTGGCGTGGCGTTCCAGGCTCCAGGTCGCGCTGCTCCGTCGTCGTCCGATGATCTACCCAAACTCGTCGCTCCGTCAGCGCGCACTGCTCCGTGGTCCGACAACCAGACAAAACGCTGTGAACGCGTAAGTAGTGTCTGATCCTACCAAGTGAAAGTGATGGAGGAGCTCTCGGATGGTGAATTCACTGAGACAACTACGTGTTTTTCAGTGTCAACTCTTTATTCGTCGGTTGGATAGCTACAAATGTCTACAGGTATTTATAAGTCGCGTGTACAGTAAATCTAGGTACGGCGCGTTTACTGGAATATAGCTACTCCCATCAAGTGCCCCTGTGGCCGCCGCGAGGCCCCTTTTTATATTGCTCGCCCGGGGCCCGCCCTCGCCGACTCGCGCCTCCCTCCGCGGAGTTGGCTCCTCCCGCGAGCTCGCGATTCGTCGGGACGGAGTCCGGTCGGTCCCCGAGCCCGGCCCTCGCGTAGACCCCCAATTCACGCGGGCGCGACCGCTGTTATCTGTATCTGGTCATCGCTCCGCCGGTAGTAAAACTCTCTCCGCCAGATGCAGCAGCCGCGCGCCCTCAACTCGGTTCCGTAAACCGATTTATCGGCTTACACTGCGACCGTCCAGATGTTTGTCCGTCCTAGGATTTCCCTCGTTTATGGTGCGCCCGCGCGCCCTATTGTCCTGCGCACGCCCGCGGCGTGGCAATTGCCGATGCTATCGCGACGCCCTATTCCCTAGCCCCTTGTCCGCTCACGTTTCGGTCATTTAGTGGCCTTGGGTTTATGATCGTTCGCCCGTCGGGTGTGCCGAGTGCGCCCCCTTGATCGGTATATTGCGCGCGATCCTCAATCGTTATATTGCGCGCGACCTTCAATCGACATATTGATTTGCTCGGGGCTCTCGATACTTATATTGCGCGAGTAATCCTGCGCTTTTCATGGAGGACACGATCGTGAGTTTAGGGGCCTAAGCCGGGTTTAATTGCGCGTCTACTGCGTCGCATCTCGGTGTCCGACTTTCCCACCTAGGGACTGGGCTGCGTGTCGGCTATTTGGTCGCGCGTTGCTTGGCCTTTGCGCGTCGTGCCTATTCGCGTGATTCGCGTTTTATCCGCATGATCCGAGCTTTACGCGCGTGCTTCGGGCGCTTTCCGTGCTGCGCTGTTATCGCCTAATTTTGATTCATTACAATGTACCGCGTATACCTCATTTCAAGTTCTTCTATAAGCTGCATCGTTCGTGACCCGAGGTGTAACGACTGATGCTGCTTGGGTACATGTTTTATGCCCCGATTCGTTGTTTGAAGAGCGATGCATGCAAATGTATAATGCTTTATATTTATATATTGATGGGTGCGCTCGATGGATGAAACAACTTATTCTTGTCCTCAATTACTCCGTCACTACACTGTTGATTAGTGTATATTCAGAATAGATTTTATCATCTATATGATCCACCTTCATTATTTCGCCAAACTCAAGTTCGCTTTCTTTTCAGATTCGTAACTCATGTATGACTCTTTATACCTTGTGTACCTGTAGTTCATCATACTTAATTGTAATCGAATTTCAGCGCTGATCGCGCGGTACAGAGTTACACTGGGCGATATGTAAAAACGGGGGGACGAACAAAGGAGCGTGAGGAAGGGTGAGAGAGAGAGAACACCCAAAATGCTCCAAAATAAACACTTTATTACACTACGCAACTATATACACATAAGCGGCACGACGCGGACGCGACGGGACGGCTCGCGAGTACAGAACTGGCTTTGCGCGAAAAACCGCGCTAGTCAGGCGAGCGACGAACGCCTTCGAGAACGGCGCGAACATACCGCCCGCCATGTAACGCGAGAATGAAGTTACATAAAATGAAGAATCTAAAGAATTATAAATGACTCGATTTCAAACGAATTAACAAAGAATTTCAAAGAAGAATTTAAAAGTTGAATTTAAAATAAGAAATGATGTATCTTGCGCAAAATGCTACGAATTCCATACAAATTGACAATGGCTGAAAAGAGTCCGCAAATCACGTGCATTTCGGCATTGCTTGGCGAATAGACACTTCATATTGAACCTATACTGGATTCGCGGAATTTCGCATTGATCGAAAATTTGACTAGCAAGTAAACATACGCTGAATAAGATAAACGAAAAATTCAATGAATGGATATCAGATCCTGTAGACGGATAAACTTATAGTTCCATTATACGTTACTAACTATGTACAATGCTCAATGAGCGCGAAACGAGCGATAGAAAAAACTCGATACAATAAAATTTGACAAGATTGAAAAATGCGAAACGCGCTTAAAACTAACATACATTAAAAGTCTTTGCACTGAGGCACTTTTTGAGCTCTTCAGGGTGCTGTCGGCGAAGGCAAGTGGTCGGAACCGCCCGCCGAGAGGTCCGGCTTGGCGACCTGGTGGTTTTCGGCTGGCTCGTTGACGGGTAGCAGAATCAGCTTGTTGATTGGCCTCTTATAGGCGCTCGTGCCTGATTTGATGGTGACCACTCGGCAGAGACCATCTGCGCCTGGGTGGAAACTCTCGCTTCCAACGGGCCCAGAAATGGTTTCTCATCAGGTTGAGTAGATGCCACCTAGAGCGAATCGAACAATTCTCATTAATTTCCATGAATGGTTCGGGATGTGAAATCAGAGCTGCACCAATCAAAAAATGATCCGGGGTCAACGCAACCAGATCGGTTTCGTGATCACTAATTGCGCTCAGAGGACGGGAATTGAGGCAGGCCTCAATCATTGCCACCACAGTAGAGAACTCTTCGAACGTAAGCTTGCTGTCTCCTACGATACGTCGAAGGTGCTCCTTGAATGAGCACACGTTCGCCTCCCAGAGACCGCCAAAGTTTGGAGCACGTGGTGGAATAAATGACCAATTTACCTTGTCGCGGGCCAACCTTTCAACAATCTCCTGATTGACACGTGACGTTTGATCGAAAAGTCGTCCCAACTCAGACTCAGCACCCTGGAATATAGTGCCGTTATCGGAATACATCGTGTTAGGCAGTCCACGTCTGGCAGTGAAACGATTGAAGGCTGCCAGGAATGCTGCAGATGTGAGATCGGAAACGACCTCAGTATGGACTGCTTTTACAACCATGCAGACAAAAATTGCTACATACGATTCCGTGACCTTTGATCCACGTCCAGGAGAAAACTTAAGGCAAAACGGCCCCGCGTAGTCCACACCGGTGTATGTGAATGGGCGAGCTGGACGCAAGCGTACAGCTGGTAAAGGGCCCATCTGCTGTTGCATGGTGACGCTCTTGTCACGCACGCAGGTTGTGCACTGACGCACGATGTTACGAATGAAATTGCGACCACGAATTATCCAAACCTGTCTGGCCAGATGACTTTGGACCAGAGACGGCCCACCATGAAGTGTGTCCAGGTGAGAACGGCGAATCAGACACTCAACGATGTGGTTATTTGATGGAACAATGATGGGGTGCTTCTCTTCCTCTGTCAGAAATGAATTGTGCAGGCGTCCACCGACTCTCAGTACGCCTTGTTCGTCCAAGAATGGCGCTAGTCATCGGATCGTGCTGGTTTGAAAGATCTGCTTGCTGTGGATGAGTGACTGAATTTCCCGATCATAATTGCACCTTTGTAAACCTTTAAACATTAAGATTCTGCCTGCAGCCAATTCTTCGGCGGATAGTCATGAGAATTGGCGTGAGTTTCGATTAGATTTTATTTTTGAGATCCACCGATGAACGAAGGCAAGAATACGAACGATTTTTTCGATGAAAGAGAAGCGAGCACACCACTGTTCGAACTCTGATGGGGACTGAGACACAAAAACGTGAGCTTCTTTGGATCTTGCTTCGAGTTCTGTGTGAAATATTTCGGGGGCTGTAGGCCACTCTGATTGCGGCTTCATCAGCCAGTCGGGGCCCGACCACCACAGACGACTCTCTCTCAGTTGGCTCGGCGAAACTCCTCTCGAGGCAAGGTCGGCTGGATTGTCTGCCGAAGGCACATGCCCCCACACCGCTGCAGGAACGGCAGAAGTAATCTCGCTCACTTGATTGGCAATGAATGCCTTCCAACGTGAAGAGTGCGTCTGTAGTGTAGTCTGTAGTGTGCAAGTACGATTTTTGAATCAGACCAGCAATGAATTTTAGCTGGTGTACGGTCGAGGCCTTGCAATACGTATGCGATCAAACGACTCAGAAGGTGAGCGCCGCAGAGTTCGAGACGAGGCAAACTGACCGCTTTCACTGGAGCAACTTTTGATTTTGCCGTGATGAATTTTGACGAAATTTGTCCTTGATTGTGGACAACAATGAACAGGACAGCTGCATACGCTCGTTCAGAGGCGTCACAGAAGCCATGAAGGTGCCACTCAGAGTCGCTGAAAGTGCCAACCCATCGTGGAATCTCAATTGCCTCTAGATCTGACAATTGATTTTTGAAGATCTTCCAAGCCTCGGCAACCTCTGCAGGAACCGGCTCATCCCAACCGATTTTCAAGAGCCACAGATTCTGCAATAGAATTTTTCCTCGAATCGTGACCGCCGAAAGAAAACCGATTGGATCGAACAACCTGGATATTTCTGGAAGAATAGAACGCTTTGATACGTGATCGTCGGCGTCGGGCTCTGAAATTCGAAAGAAAAACCAGTCTTTTGTGGGATTCCAACGCAGACCTAAAGTAGAAATTTCCTCCTGTTCGTGTGCCACTTTGACGGCGTCTGAACAAGCGTCCCGTTGAACATTCTGTAGAACGTCAGAATGATTTGAAGCCCACTTTCCAGCTTCCATACCTGCTGAAGAAAGGATTTGAACGACCTGAGAGAGCGACTCTTGAGCTTCAGCCACCGTGTCCTCGCCAACATAGAAATCGTCAGCGTAACGACGTTTACGGAAAGCCGTTGCTCCTCGTGGAAACGAGTCCTGCTCATCGTCAGCGAGCTGCAGCATCGCTGCGTTTGACTGAAAGGGGGCACAGGCCTCGCCGTACGAGACTGTACCTAGTCGAAAATGCAGCAATGGGGCTGAAGTTGAAGTCTTCCACACGATCCGCTGCCAATCTCGATCCGCTGGATGAATAAGAAATTGACGAAACATTTTCACGACATCACATTCAAAAACGAAACGATAAAACGACCAACGAAGAATGATTATTTGCACGTCTTCCTGAAGCTTCGGACCTACGTGCAGAAATGAGTTGAGTGATTAGCCGTTCGAATAGCGTTGTGATGCGTTGAAAACAACATGTATTTTCCCGCTGTCTTTCCTGAAGACAGGGTGATGTGGGATATAGCAAACATGGTTAGCGTTTACCTCGTTTTCCGGAACCAGTTTCATGTGCCCCAGCTCGCTGTACTCGTTGATAAAATCCGTGTACGCTTTGGCAAGCTCTGGTTGCTGCTCGAACTTCTTGAAGTGTCTGTTCATGCAGGCAGTGGTAGGTTTGAGGGTGTCCGGTAGAACAGGTGGCTGTCGGAACGGCAGCCGTAGAACGAAACGACCTTCCTCGTTTTGGTACTGCGTCTTTTTGAAGTATGCGTAGCAAGCCTGTTCCTCTGGACTCATGGTAGGCGCCACTGGAATTTCTTCCAACTCCCAGAACTTGGTTAGAGTTTTGTTCAGCTCAGCTGCCTCAGAATGTGTGACCGTGTGCAGAACTCTCGCAGAACTTGCTGTTGATTTGGAGCCTTCAGCTCCCAGGACGATCCAGCCAAAGATTGATTCCAAGGCGATCGGTTGATTGGTCGAGCCTCTGCAAATACGGTCCAGCAGCACGGCTGAAAAGATAGCAGATCCCAGCAAGCAGTCTATGTGCCCCGGCACGGCGAAATCAGGATCGGCTAGTTTGATGTTTTGGAGATGCCTGCAGCCGCTGATGTTAATCTCCTCGCGTGGCGACTGCGATGTCAGCCTGGTCAAAACGTATGGAGAAAACTTCAGTGCAAACTCTGGAAGCGAGTCTGACCTCAGCGTGGCACTCGATTGCCGCCTGGCAACCGTGACCTTCGTCTCGCCGAGACCTGAGCTCGACAGTTCAGCTTTGTGGAGCTTGAGCTGCAGTGCTTGTGCTGCGTGTGATGTTATGAAAGACTCCTCTGAACAGCTGTCGAGAAGAGCACGAAGTTTGATGCGTTTTCCGGCTGGACTCTCCAAGGTGACATAAGCAGTGGATAGCATCACCGAGGCTCCAGATGTAGTGGCCAAAGTCTGCGAAGAGCAGGATACCATCATGTTGGTCGAATTTGATGAATGAGCTGCTGCTTGATTTGAGTTTGAAAACTGCTTGTCCTGATGAATCTTAATGTGGTGTTTTCCTCCACACACAAAACAGCGCTTCTTGGATATGCAAGCCTTGAGTTTGTGATTGTTGAGGCAGTTTGAACACAAATTGGCAGCTTCGATGTGGGCCTTCCTACGGTCCAAGGGTAGATTGGAAAATTTAGAACAGTAGGCCAGAAAATGTGGGCCTTCGCACAGCAAACACTGGGTAGACGACTTCTTGTTATCTCGCTTGTCTGCTTTGGAAACTGCTAGAACCTGTGATTTCTTCTGCTGCTTGTCTGTTGGTTTGCCCTGTTGATTGTTAACAGCTGCTTTTGATTTCTCTTGACTGGAGCAATCCGTCTTGGCATCTACCAACTCAAGTGAACGAACACGATCTTGCAGAAATTTTTTGAGTCGATCGTACCTGGGAAAATCTCCAAGTTTCTCCCTCTCGATGGCCTTGACCCAATCCATGCGTGTCCTGGTAGGCAGTTTACTTTCAAGAAAGTGAATTAAAATGTCATCCCATTGGTCAATGGGCCTTCCCAACTCACGAAAGTTGTTGATTGCTTCGTTGGTTGTGTTCAGCAACTGGTTGATGTGGCTGGCTGACTCTCTTGTAGAAGTCGGCATGGATATGAGAGTTTTCATTTGAAGTGAAAATCTGAGAGGCTTGTTGTCGTACCTCTCACACAGAGTAGTCCATGCTGATTAAAAATTGACAGCAACGACCTCGATGCCGTGAAGCGTGTCAGCAGCCTCACCCTCTAATGCGTTCAGCAACCGTTGAAACTTGATGACGTCTGATATGGTAGCATCGTCGAGCACAAGTGAGGCGAATTTCTCTTTGGAAGGCTCCCAGTCACGTTGAGAACCGTTAAACGTAGGGAGTTTGACTGATTCGAGAGCTGTTTGGGCAGCAACGACAGCAGATCCCTGGTTAGCAGATGCAGAGTACGCAGGTTGAGTTGGAGGTAGACTGCGTTGACGGGTTTCTCTGTTCATCCATGCCCTTGTTTTGAGATTCATTTCTTGGGTAGACGCAAAAATTCCATTGGCAAAGTAAGATCTGTCCTGGAGCCGAGAGGCGTATCGTTGAAGTGTCCTATCCCTGTTGACAAACTCCTGCCAGTAGTTCTCCAGTAAGTCACACCGTACCTCGAAGTCAAAGACATTGAATTCGTCCGTTCCTCCAGATTGTGAGAGCCCTGCGAGCATTTCAATGTTTTCAATAGTTGCCTTCTGCTCGCGAATCTGGCCGTCAATCTCCGCAGCGTCCATTATCGAATTATTAGGAGGCAATAAATTTTACAGAAAGTAGCAGGGGGTAAGTGTAGTGTACACTCAGGTGGCTAGTGACACTGTCTGACCAATATTGAAAGTAACATTCAACAGAGAGTTGCGATTGATGTAAATATAAAGCTTGGAATAATTTGGACAATTTGAAAAGATGGAGATTAATACTCCAGATGCGTTGACGAAGGTGTCAAGCGCCAGCATTTATTCAACGAACATGCAAAGTTCCTTTTACTAGATATTTCAGTGCGGCAGATAATTTTGGTCATTGTCAGCTAGTGCAATAAAATTGAAGAAAGTGACAACACACTTGTCAAAACGGCACAAGTAGAAAAATAGAAAAAAATAATAAAGTAAACTTCACGCCGTGGTGTCCGAGCAGATGAGCGCAGCGTTGGGCAAGTCGGAAAGTCGACTGAAAGTACGCAGCTTGTTGTTTGGAGTGAGTCGGCGAGCAGTCAGCGTCGCGGCTCGTTGGAAGCTCAAGTAGAAGACGGAGGCAGCGCCCTCGCTGGCGGCGTAGTGAGGCTCGAGGTGAAGAAGGCCGCGGCGGAAGCCGGCCTCTTGCCACGTGGCGCGAGTTGGCCATTTAGAACTCCGCCATATTTGAGTTTTCGCAACTGACCTCGAGACCGCCGGCGATGATGTTAAGGCGATGCTTGTGCGCTCGGCGACAGCTGGATGGTCGTCCGGTTGGTCTGCGGCGTGGTTGCTTGGCTGCTTGACGACTGCCTGAAGGCTGTCCGGTTGGTCTGCGGCGTGTTTTCTCGGCCGCTCGGCGGCTGCCAATGGCCGTTTGATGAATTGCCCGCGGCTCGATGTTTAGCCGCCCGACGCCCGTTGTGTGGCCGTCCGATGAGTTGCGACGCTCGCTCGCCACTGAGCACAGCACTGCACAATACTACACCGAACCGCCGCGCCCAATGTGCTGGCGAGAGCCGGGAGCTCTCCTCCACAAAGCACCACCTCACGCTCGTACGATCCGGCTCGAAGGACTAAAAATGATCGCGCGGTAGAGAGTTACACTGGGCGATATGAAAAACCGGGGGGACGTACAAAGGAGCGTGAGGAAGGGTGAGAGAGAGAGAACACCCAAAATGCTCCAAAATAAACACTTTATTACACTACGCAACTATATACACATAAGCGGTACGACGCGGACGCGACGGGACGACTCGCAAGTACAGAACTGGCTCTGCGCGGATAGCGAAATACTTATAAAAAGAAAAATTGGTCGTTGAAAAAAGGACCGGCGGAGCTCGCTCGGATCGGTGCGTGCTCCGGTGTGTCTCGGTCGAGAGTGAGCTCCGACGCTCCCGCACAGTCATGCTTCGAAAAACCGCGCTAGTCAGGCGAGCGATGGACGCCTTTGAGAACGGCGCGAACAAGCGCTTTTCAATGTATCAACTCTCGATGTAAATGATGTAATTATAGCTTTGACGAATTGATGTTTGGATTCAAATCTCTTTGGAGGTAACTTGATGAGAGGTCCATTCTATGAGTAAGTCTATTCCTGAATACTTACTCATGAATAGACTTACTGTAGAAGACCGCTTGGGATTCAGGTCTCCAATCTTGACTAAAACTTTTTTTGATGTTTGTTCGAATCAAATTCCACGCTCCCCGGGCTGAATTTGAACCAGCGACCGTCTGATCTCCGGTCAGTTGCGTTATCCACTACGCCACCGGGAAGACGGCAGCTCTCCACATTCCTGGAGCATGAATTTTCTCGCAATATCACCTATATACACGATCAAATTCGATCGCTTGAATATGCACGATCAAGGTCCAATCGCATTATTGCAGATTCCCTTTTTATCTATTTTTTCCCTCCACGACGAGGGGTGGGGGGAGGGTGGGAAATTTTCTTAGCTTTTGATTGATCACATCAGAATTTCGCCAAGTATTTCCGAACGCTCGGAATTTAGTTTTGATCAAAAAAAGTCACTTCTGTCCCACTGTACGGCAGAGTACTTCAAGTTAGACGGTTATATGAATCCTTACTAGGCCGATGTTCCGGCTCGGTGGAGGCCTCCGGAATGCGAAGATTAATTCGGATTTCTCGGGAACGCGGTGATTTGTTCGCGGAGTATTTCCCGGGAGAGGTGACGCTGGTCATGCAAATGGCGGGCGAGCTGGCGCTCAGGAGTTGAACCAGCGTAGAGTCCGCGGATTAACTTTGTATAAATTCCTTTGCATATTTTTATGAATGAATAAATTATAATTTACTGAATTGAAAATTTCGTTGATTATTTGTGTAATACTTACCATGAATTGGCAATTATTCTCCTGATTTCCCCCCAACTGATCGTTAAATTATTGCATATATATATACATATTCTTATCTCATCGAAACGGCGTTTCCCAGATCCATGGGTAAACCATTGTAAGTGTATCACTAGTGGGCCGACGGTTTACCGTTGTGGCTCCTAGTCATATCGAGGTTTGGGTGGGCCCCAGGAGAGGTTCCCCAGATAGAAGCTCATAAGTCAGTGATGGCTCTCACCGGGCACTCCTGGCACGCACAGTTACATGACGGTTATATGATTTTGGGGCTCGGCCGCCTAACTCGATATTCCCCATCCCCTGCAGCAGCTCTTAACTGGTTTCTACATACATGATAGAAATGGTGTTTCCCCCTTTGGATTTCCGGTCTAGCTTTCTAATATATTAATTGCCAACTACTTGCCTGGCGCCTAACCTAAATAGTCAACGCTCGCATGGTCATTCAGTTTCCCCCTTCGTTTTACGTTGCAGGCCTATGCAACATTACAAATGGCTCAGCCAACGTAGGGCCCACCGGGAACTCATATTTTTCTTATGAAGATTAATTTTTCTTATAATAATTCTCAAATGTAGAGGTATTTTTCGGGTATGGTGTATGGTTAATGGTGGAGCATCGCGAAGTGGCTCGGAGTGGAATCCTGGAGACCAACGCTAGAATTTCGAAAAATATTCCATTGAGACTCGCTCAAAAAAAACAGGGAATTTGATTGTGCGCAGCGGTAACTTGGCACAAAGAGAAATAACAATGAGCCCCGAGATGCTGGGCCATTTACAAGTCAGCGACGTGCTGAGCTTGTTCATGACCCCCACCCCTCAGGAATTTACGCGAAAACAGGTTACCCAGCGACGGTAACGAGAGCGATACCAGATCCACCGAGCATTACGAAGCACGGAGATGCCAATCAAAAGGACCTTCTAAGCTTCTCGTCATAGCACTCTCGGCTGAGAATAGTTTTACGACGGAAAGAAAAACGGGAGGAAAGCGCAAGTGATTCGTGTGGCATCACTCCCGAGCGGGAAAGTACACATGAAAGTAAGAGGAAAGAGAAAAAGCATTGTCGATCTCGAGTGTCGATATACTCGAGTTCTGATGAATCATCGGATAGTAGCGAGACAGAGGACAATGAGCGCCATAGGAAGGAGATGATCAAATTGTCATTTTTGGGAGATGCAAAAGAGAGCCCCACGGATTTATGGGCAAATTTAGAAGCGTGCAAACACAGTAACGGAGCATCCGCGGAAGAGCTCGTTCTGTCCCTCCCGAGCGTGCTGACGCGAGATGCAGCCCGTTGGCTACGGAACCAGTGTGGTCAGATCACAACATGAAGGTGGTTCT
This sequence comes from Aphelinus atriplicis, assembly GCA_020882685.1. Classification (NCBI taxonomy): domain Eukaryota; kingdom Metazoa; phylum Arthropoda; class Insecta; order Hymenoptera; family Aphelinidae; genus Aphelinus; species Aphelinus atriplicis. The sequence goes on along the minus strand of JAJGQD010000006.1, from coordinate 358,226 downwards.
AAAAAGCGTTCCAACACCGATTCAGCGGAGAATGGCATAGCGAGGACTTAAGGGAGAGTTGTGGGCTCGGACAAAGGGAAAAGGGGAATCGATGACCCGATTCCTGGACCGCTTGCAAATGATTGCAGGTTATTTCCGCAAACGCTCAAGTAGCCGGATATTACAGATTGCGTTGAGGAACGTCCTTCCGGAATACCGTAGGTATCTTGACGAGCGTGACGTTGAGAGTTAGACGATTTGGAATACTACGGCCGCAGGTTCGAAAGACAGAAGGACTTGAATGCTCATTACGCCACCGATGAAAAAGAGATCCCGGGTTCCGAAAGCAGCATACACGGGACTCCTAACCAACCTCCCGGGAGACAAAATAGCCGCCTTGGGAACAGCTAGCCCGTCAGCAACAACACCAGTGGCGGGAGTGCCCGAAGTCGCAGCGTTAGCGGATAATACGATCAGCAGTTCTAGTGGGAAGAAACGGAGGAGAGGGAAATCCAGCAATGCAAGTGGAGAACCGCAAGCAATAACCCCGGAGATGGCCGCTATCCAGGCATTGGTGCGGGCTGCTATGGCTCACGCTACACAGGCTCAGGCCGCGGACGCAGGGCCGGCAGCCAATCCCCAAGGGAGAGCACCGGCATCGCCACTGGACATGAGTCAGCCCCCACCCACCAATAGCGGAGTAACATCAGAGATAGCTGCTCTACAGACGTTTCTAAGAATCGTGGAAATTGGACAGGCCTCATCGACACGGCCGCAAGGAAGCAGCACCTCCCTGCCGGATACTTTTCTCCTGCCAAACAATTTCCCACCGAGACCGTAAGGTAGGGGGAAGAGGTTATGGACCGAGGCCAGGAGGAAATTTTGGTGGACCAAGACCACCATTCATCACAATGACTCAAAACCAGTCCCTCCTTCCCCGCAAGGGAACCCAGAGTTCAATGAGGCAAACAATGCGACGGAGAACCGCTATTTTGGAGGTTGCCACACCTGCAGTGGAGCGAAACATTGAGCATCGGACTGCCCGAATAGACATTGTTATACCTGACAGCAATGGCGTCACATCTCGAACAGATGCCCTAATCGACCACCGCGGCAGTTATGGCCTGTTACCATCGCAGGTGGCCGGGAGTAACGGTCAGGAACTGCCTGAATTGCGCACCAGAAGAACAGAACCAAGGAAACGAGCCAGCGGAGGCGATGAACTGTCCCTGACCCTCCGCACCGGAGGGTCAGGGACAGGAGCTCGGATTGGTCGACGTGCTGACGTTGATAGAGGCTGAGGAGCGTCAGGATCTAGAGACGAACCGCGTTGCTGTCACGGTAGGGGCTCCGGCTGTGCAGGCTCTGGTTGCAAGACTGAAGGAGGACGTGAATCAGAATATTAGCATCGTTGAAAAAGATTAAGGTACAGAAATTCGAAAAGTACGCCAAGCAAATACATGAGTTTAACGTTAGAGAAAGTGCCCGGAAGGCACCGGTGGGTCCCTAGAATAAAGTTGAACCCCTTTTTAAAATTGAGAATCCCCAGAAGGCAGCAGTGGATTTCCTTAATAGAGTCACGCGAGTTTGTATAAAGCCAGCGGATGTTTAGAAGGTAGCGGGGGGTACCCTGAATCAAGTAGAATCCTTCTTAGAAAAAAGGCTGGATCTCCGGGAGGCAGCGATAGACCCCCATGATAAAGGTCCACGAATGGTTGAAATAAATCCACATAATATGAAAAAAATCTACGTGCTTTAGCTTAGATCATTTCTCTCCACGGATTAGATGCTACAGATCAATCACAATTCTTTTGAATGATGCTTGATACTGGTTATTGAAATGATATTGAAAAAATTGTCCTGAATCCTAGTTAGTACTCATGGATTGAATTTTTCACAGATATGATAAAGATTTCTGCCTTGAGCATCTCTCAACTTTCCTAATTGCTTCGCAATTGCCACAATTCTACAATTATTTCTTAATATCTGCATGTCCTAGAAATATAGACAGAAAGTATCATTTTCTTGGCTTATATGTATGACGACTCAAAAAAATTGAATAAAATAAATTAAAAAAAGTAATGCACTATCCAGCAGTAATTTTAAATAAGAGAATCAAAATCTATATTAAATCATGATATATGTTAAAATGTATAGAATGGTACTTATCTAAAAATAGAAGGTGATGAAAAAACCCTAAAATCCTAACACCTACAATCTCTAAGAAAAGTAAACAACAACTGTATGTCTGCTAGTTCTATGATCTGTTTATCCAGTGAAGGAATTAAAAAGAGAGGGCACAGAGACTATAGTAAAGTCGCCCTGAGGGAGGGTGAGTATTACCTATGACAATAAAAAATGGTTAGATAGAATACTCGTCCATGCATCGTATCCGTATGTCCCATGTCGCCAAAATTGCTATCATTTCATTATTCGTGACAAAAATATTTCCCATCTTCAAGAAGTAACATGCTGTAAAATAGAAAACATAGCTTGGAAGATGGAATGTGACGATTTGAAAGAAAGGTCTATTACATCAGAAATGAAAAATTCATCACTGAGAGCATATTCTATATGAATGTGCAATTCTTGTATGAAATATTTACAAGACATAACCTAATCAATGAACATCAGGATAATGATGAAGAACCCACTGATCTGCAAGCAGCCTCTCTAGGAATTGAGATAGCAGAAAAACTGATTGAAATTGTAGATGATATTGATTTTACACGAGATTTTGAGCTCTATCTCGAACAAGAAACTGTCGATAATGAATATGTAGAAGAAAGCCAGTCTACCCCTGTCAATAGTCAACAATTATCAGGTATATCTTATCATTTTTCACTGCAATGTTTCTAATAGAATACTTTTATAGTAGAAATAACTTGCATAGAAGTGCATAAAATTAACCAAGAGTATAAAATTTTGTAAACATGATTGTTGCCCTATTGTATTGCACTAATATTATATTAGTACTTTGATAAAAAGTTTGCTTTTCAAGATTGCTTAGAAATAAATTCAGTAACAAAATAAATATATACATACAATTTCGGGGATGATAACAAATATTTATTATTAAATTTCCAGAATCCTCATTAAACTGTATCTCTTCATCATCTGGAAGTTCATATGATCCATCAACGAGACGAGAACACTCAACGTGAGGATTAAGTACGCTGCAAAAAATTGGATTCTCAAGATTAACTAGGCTGAATGAGTTAATACGTTGGAGATCAGAGATCGCAAGAGGTGGTACTGTCTTCGATAAATATTCAACCATAGACAAATGGGTATTTGACCGTTTTAAAGAATGTCGAGAGTCTAATACACCAGTGTTTACTCGAGATTTGAGGGCATAGGCCATTCAAGCAGCTATGCAATTTCAATCAGATGATTTCAATTTCAAGGCTAGTGATTCTTGGATTATCAAATTAAAAATAAGGCATCGCATTCGTATGAGAAAAATGACAAGATATATAAAATCTTCGAAACATAGATCTCCAAATAGCTTGCTTGAGGTACAAGACAATTCCAAGAAATATGCGCAGAAAGCATACTAAATTACAATTTGGATTATGTGATCAATACGGATCAGATTAGATGCGAGTATAGAATGGACACTGCACGAACACTTGCTACCAAAGGATCAAAAGTGATAGAAGCGTACATCAGTGATTTCAATGAAGTGAGTCACAGTTACACAAGCCAGTATGTAATATCAGCTTCTGGAGAGTTATTACCAACTGTTTTTGTATGTCTGCAAGAACCTAAAGGAAGTTTTGGTCCTGCAATAATGTAGCAAATTATTCAGCTTCAATTAGATTATGGGAACATCTACGTTACAAGCTCAAAATCTGGGAAAATGTCCACGGATTTAATTCTAGTTTTTATAGAACAGATTCTGAAACCCTACGACAATTAACCATTTTTATTAATTCAAGACAGTTGGGGTGGTCAAGGAAATCAATCAATTCGCGAAAAATTGGACAAATTGAATCTGCAGTATGAGATCCAGGCTGTACCGGTAGGCTGTACACGTTTTGCACAGCCTTGTGATGTTTTCTTTTTCAGGCAGGTTAAAATATTTATAGAAGGAATTCAAAATGCAACAGTTCTTCACCTAGGAAACCGCCAACTGAATTCAAGAACAGATGTGATAAAAATCCAGAGTCTTGTTCATAATCAATTTTCTGCACCAATATTCGAAGAAATGCTCAAATATGCATGGTTCGCATCAAGATTGACAACAACTAGACAAGTGTTTTTCAACTGTCAGCAAGCTTGTTTCCCTGATGAGTGCCAGAAATCAAAATAAGTGACAAAATGTGATAAGCATTCATTCGTTAGGTGCTCATGGTGTAGGAGATATTCATGTTTTGAATATTCTATGATGACTATCATCCTAGAAGTTGTCCTGACTCTGGATTGTAATATGGGGCGTTCTTCGTCAGCTCTCCGAAGCCGGCGCGCGGACGCTAAAACCTCACATTTTCGACGCTTGTTTTCGACTCTATATGACCCATATCTAAATAATGTTGGATATGCTATCAATGTAGTTTTTTCTCAGCTTTCCGATGGTGAATTTAGTTTTCCAAATTTTTTACATTTTCACAGAAAAAAAACATAAAACAGGCCATATCTCAAAAACCTATTTTTTTAAATTTTTTTAAGTAGTCTAGATCGAAAGCTGAGGTTTTTTTACGTTGATATGGACCTTCTGGAAACCTACTTTTTTTTTGTATTCGAGTAATTGAGTAGCAAACATGAGAAAATGCGTCGCGTCGGGCCGGGCCGCGCCGCGCCGCGCTGCCTCCACGCGCTCGATTAAATATCCATACTAAGTAATTTGTGTCTGTTGAATAAAGGACTATCTCTCAATGTGTCCGCCAGAGGGATACCATTTTTCTCATATCTGCTACTGAATTCGTCCGGTGAAAGCTATAAAGTCATCCGTTACAAACGCCAAATTCATATCTTTATAACTGAAAAAATTCTTATTTGATTCTGCTTAAGGATGTTCTGGCTACACAGTCATTCCCAAAAGTTTGGAAAATCAGTAAAACGTATTTAGAGATTCGAGCTGCAACAGATGTTTTCGTATGTGATATGAATAACCGTATTCATAGTTGTATGGAGGATTTTGAGCAGTCTAAAATCACATTTGAGCTCATTTTTATAAGTGCGTCTTTAACTTTTGAATCTGATTATCATTCAAGTTATGACTTGTCCCTTACTGGGAGGATAGAAAACCATTGATAACTTGTTCCAAAACCAACCCAGGCATATGATCTTTGCATATATCCACTCATAGGATATTGTTCTCTCGTTTTGAAGAGTTTTCCGAGATTCTCACTATTTTTTCCATACTTTTCACATAGTTTAAAGCATGAGAATACTCGAATTTCACGAAACTCCATAAGAGTGCATGTAAATCGAAGTGTTCATATCTTTTTAACCAGCCAACGAGGCTTTCTCAAATTTTGGGTACAACTTTCATACCACCAAATATGCTTATGGACGAAGTTTCAAGTATTTTTCACTATTTTCATTTGTAGCCAGAACATCCTTAACAATATATCGAGATTCAATAAGAGATTGTTCAAAACTAACATTCTCTATCCATTAATCTGTCCCTATTGAACGTTTAACGTTTCAATATTGAAACAAGATGGTTGGAGTTCAATTTCTGAAATGTGCCAATCCCTTTCAGAAACCGAATCACACTGTAAAAAAAAATTTAGTCAAGTTTCCCCTATCATTTGCAGACACATATCCATCAATACCTGCAAATGCGAAAATTTGCTTGAAATGTAGGTTAGAATTATCCTCATCTTTGAAGAAAGAAAATAGTACAAATGATCCGTTCTCTCCAGTCAGTAAGAAATATAAACCGTGTCGAGAAAACTGCACTGATGAGTATCATAGAGCAGGTGTAACTGTCCTCGAGCAAATAAAAGAAAAATTTCGAGAGACCCAGAACAAACAGGAAAGAATTTTATTGCTCACTCTTACACCAAAATATTGGAGTCGTGATCAGCTTCAAAGAGAGTTTTCTTGCTCAGAATGGGAAGCAAGAAAAGCTCAAAAACTAATGGCTGAAAATGGTATTCTAACATCACCTATTGCAAAGAAAGGCAAAGTAATACCTGATGAAACAGTATCTTTAGTTAAAAGTTTCTATGAACGCGACGATAATAGTCGATTGATGCCTGGGATCAAAGATTTCTTATCGGTCAAAAATGATAATGATGAGCGAGTTCATGTACAGAAGCGATTGTTGCTATGTAACTTATTAGAACTCTATGCTCAGTTCAAGAAAGAGTATGAGAATGTTATAATAGGGTACAATAAATTCACACAGCTCAAACCTCCCCATTGTATTCTAGCAGGTAGTAGTGGAACGCATAACGTTTGTGTATGCGTTCATCATGAAAACGTAAAACTTATGTTGAGTGGTGTAGAATTGGAACACTTGACAAAAAACACACGCTTTCCACTAAAAAATTATCATGACTGCATTAATGCAATTGTATGTGCCAAACCATTGGACGCGTGTTTCTTAGGGGACTGTTTGGATTGTCCGAATACAGCTGTGCTTAAAGAGATCTTACTCCAAAGTTTTAATGATAATAATATTCACAATGTGAAATTTGAAACGTGGATGCAAACTGATCGTTGCTCAATTGTCACACAATCTGTCGACACATATGAATATCTGAACTTGCTGGGTGACAAATTAATGAAATTGAAAACTCACGACTTTTTTGCCAGAAAACAGTCTGTATTCATTCATGATTTGAAAAAAAAATTGTTAGAAGGAGAATTCTTAGTTTGTTTTGATTTTGCTGAAAATTATGCTTTTGTTGTACAGAATTCAGCTCAATCTTTCCACTGGAATAATAATCAGGCAACAATTTTCACAGTAGTTATCTACTTTCAGAGAAACAATGAACTTAAACACAAAAGTTTGGCTATTATTTCGGATAATTTATCTCATGACACTATTGCAGTTTATGTATACCAAGAAATAATCATAAATTATCTGAAGAAAGAATACAAACCAAAGAAAATTTATTATAGTACCGATGGAGCGGGTCAACACTTCAAAAATCAAAAAAGTTTCTCTAATCTTATTAATCATAAGAAAGATTTTGGCATTCCCGCGGAATGGCATTTTTTGCGACCGCACATGGGAAGGGAGCATGCGATGGAATTGGAGCTAATGTGAAACGAGGTGCTAGACGAGCAAGTTTACAACGCTCTGCAAATAATCATATTTTAACCGCAGAAGGTTTATTTGAATGGGCAAGAAATTACTGTAAAGAAACCATGGTATTTTATAGTAAGAAAGAAGATTATGAGCAAGCTAAACTGAAATTGAAAGAAAGATTTGATAAGTGTTTTGCTATACAAGGTACTCTGCAATTTCATGCGTTCATACCAACTTCCAATGACAGACTGATGGTCAAAAAAATTTCATCTGCTGAGGAATATGAAATTTTTCCTAGATTAAAACGAACTGAAAAAGTAGTTCAGTTGAAACATAGTATGGCAAAGTCTTCAATATCAAAGCCAAAACGAAGGTCAAAGAATGTGAAATGAAATAATGTCCATATCTCAGTCCATAAACCAAATGAGTACATAATCTACGCTAGATAGTAGTTTATCCAACAGATAGAGACTTGTATGGATATTGAATATATTCCGATTTCGGCACTCTTGTAAGCAGAAGACTTGAGCTGGAGCGCGTGGAGGCAGCGCGGCGCGGCGCGGCACGGCGCGGCCCGGCCCGACGCGACGCATTTTCTCATGTTTGCTACTCAATTACTCGAATACAAAAAAAAAGTAGGTTTCCAGAAGGTCCATATCAACGTAGAAAAACCTCAGCTTTCGATCTAGACTACTTAAAAAAATTTTAAAAAATAGGTTTTTGAGATATGGCCTGTTTTATGTTTTTTTTTTGTGAAAATGTGAAAAATTTGGAAAACTAAATTCACCATCGGAAAGCTGAGAAAAAACTACATTGATAGCATATCCAACATTATTTAGATATGGGTCATATAGAGTCGAAAACAAGCGTCGAAAATGTGAGGTTTTAGCGTCCGCGCGCCGGCTTCGGAGAGCTGACGAAGAACGCCCCATATATAGAATGATATATTTTTGTACCTACTGAAATTTTGTATTGTTCATTAATTTTTGTGATAAATTATTATTAAGTCATATATATATATTGGTGTATTCTCTCATTACCCCTTGAAATGTCATACTACTTTTCTGTCTGATAATTCAACTATTATACTTTGAATAATTGCAATTCGTGTGTACAAATATGTTATGAGTAAGGAAAAATTCCTTATTTATATTCCATAATTCCATATTCGATGATGATTAGTGAACGGATGCATAGGTTCTAAAGATTTTGTTACAAACCAGAATCACATATTCCAAGTAGAAAATAGCTTGCAGACCATAAATTGAGTAATGAGCGGTAAGTGCGATGGGCTGTAAGTTATATTAAGGGGGGGTAGGGTTTTGAGGGTTCAAAAAAAGTGATTTTTTTTTATTGCATATTATGAAAGTATAGTAACTCAAGAATGTTGTCTGTTAATAGGAAGTCAATCGGAGCAAAACTCACAAAGATATAGCTTTGGAAGTAGGCGTGTCTCGAACGACTCTTGAGCCGCTACGAAAAACTGTAAACGCGTTTTTCTCAAATCGATGTTTTTTGAGTCGGTGCACTCTGTATCTCAAAATCTATTCAACCGATCGTTCTCAAATTTTCTACAGTATTTCCTTACATAATTTATGAGGTAACCCTGTTGAGATTTTTTCATTTTTGATTTTATTTTTTTTTATTATTAACAACAATAATCATGAATTTAGGCCAAAAATCGGTATTTTCACTTTCAAGTCTTGGAAAAAGTTAAAAAATTTTAAAAAAATGGAAAAACTCGACAGAGATACCTAGAGGGGCATAAAAATTAAGGGAAAAACTTTGGTTATTTCAATTCAGATGATCCAGTGCTGAGGTATGACGTGCACCGCAAAATGTATTTTTTCTGAGGCGCCTGCGAAGAATTGCTGCCATTCGGTCAATTTTCAATATTTTTCAACCAATATTTCACAAAATATAGTTCAATTACTACTCTTTAATGTACAATAATCAGAAATAAATGTACTTTCACCGAACGCCCAAAAAAAAATCTGTAAGAACCTGTTTTTTTCTGCCTCCAAAACCCTACCCCCCCCCCTTAACTATACATCAGTGAATAAACATTCCCATCAATATATCTATATTATACTATAAAATTGATCCTCCCGGAAATTTCATGGAAAGATTTTTCAATGAAGGAGTTAACTTCGTTGGAACCAAATAAAACGGATCAAAAGGAAATTGCCTGCGGTATCATGTTCCGCATTGAAATTTACGAAAAAATCGATGCGTGGGCGTAAAAAATGCAAAAATCCAAGTTGCGTTTTTTTGTATCCGATAAACCATTGGAAAAAACTGTGAAATAGTTGTATGGTGCGAATTTGAGTTTCACTGATGTATAGATCAATCGAAGATCTTTCCTATTCTATGGTGAGAATCTTAGAAAAAATGATGCGTGGGTGCGAAATATGGAAGAAACTGACTTTCGTCAAGTTGCGCCGCATAAACCGTTAAAAAAATGTATGAAACAGCGTCGTGATGGAAATTCTGATAAGAGGTATCGATAGAGCTCATTGAGCGCTTCAATTATTCATCGTGGAGAATTGAAAAATATTGGTGCATGGGCGTAAAGTATGAAATTGAAAATTGGTAGTTTCCTTTGCGATTTTCATTCTTTCAGATAAATACGTGGGATTATGATCTGGTGCAATTAAGGGTATGTTTGATCGAAAGAACATTGAATGGGCTTGGATATCCATGGGTAAAATTTCGGAGAAATCGATGCGTGGGCGTGGAATATGGAAAAAACTGACTTTTGTCAAGTTATGCCGCATAAACCGTTGAAAAAATTCATGAAACAGCGTCGTAATGAGGATATTGATTGGAGGAATCATTATAGCTCATTGAGCGCTTTAATTATTCATCGTGAAAAATTTGAAAATATTGATGCATGGGTGTGAAGTATGTACTTGAAATTCGGTGTTTGACGTTGTAAGAAGTTAGAATTCGTTTGAAAAAAATACTTGATATTCGAAAGAAATGAAGAATTTTGGAAAAATCGATACGTGTGCGAGAAATATGTGAAAACTGACTTTTAGCAAGTTGAGCCACATAAATCGTTAAAAACTCTACGAATCAGCGTCGTGACGGAAATTCTGATCTGACGAATAGAAAAAACAATCATAAGACGCAATATAGTAGAAATTATATTTATTCCCATGAATATTCCTCAAGGTTTGACGAAAATTCATGATCATAACAAAATCTATTCGAGATCATGTTATTTTACTTTCTCTAAGACAAAGCTTTGGAATGAAGTAAAAATTGACATCTCAAATCAGACATCGGGATCTTATTTTTGATAGCCTAGAGGTGAAATACATGTTGATGTAAAAGCGTCCGTAGATACTTTGTATTATTCACTAATAATTCCAATAAGAATTTCATTATTTACCCATATTCTTGATAGAGCAAATGAAAGACACGAGCGAGCGATAGCGAGTGAGTGATTCTGGCTAGTATAAGTATAAGATGAGAAATTTGGACACAAAAAAAAATATCCACCCTCACATTTCTCATCCGTAGAGCATGTAATTTTTCTCAAACTAACTAATATTATTGCTATAGAACTGTTAATTCATTCTTTGGGACTTGTTATTACTTCATTAAATGAAGTTGCTGAATCTCTATTGAGATATATTGGTATATTTAGATTATGATCAACATATATTTATCCTCTACGTATACACAATTTGTTATATCCTGAGTAATATAAGAAAATAGATTCATTTTAGTGTTGAATAATTAGAGAACAGTAATAAATGATTGTTCGTCAACTGATTTAAGGGCTTGGGGGTTCATTCAGTAATGCGTGTGATCAAATACCATTATATGTAATGTTGAGAAGTGTGCGCTGAATAAACATATCAATGAGAGTGATATACAATGAGTGAGACATGTTGATGATGAGTTTTGGATAGCTGTAGCTGAATAATCTATTTATCGTATACTATTGAATTTCAGATAACATGTGAACTAGTGACATATTAGACGATGATAAAGAGTGAAAATAGTATTGATGGTAGGGGAGCATGTAGAATTCATGACGTTTTTTGAAAGCTAATTTCTTTCTCATTGCTTCATCAGCAGTCACGTAAGATTGATCCAAGATTTTGCTCGCTTTTGTGAAGTTACCGGCGTTGTCACTGTACATAACGGTGGGCGAACCTCTTCTACCTGCCAACTTCTCTATAGCCATTATCATTGAACTGGCACTTAAAGAGTCAACCGATTCGATGTGAATGGCTCGCGTGGTTAAGCATGTGAACAAAGTTCCCCATCTTTTCTCTGTTCTCCGACCGATTTTCACATTCATAGGCCCGTAACAATCTACTCCGCAATGAGTGAATGGCCGTTCTCGGAAAGCCACGCGACTTAATGGTAAATCTGCCATTTGCGAATTATTGGGCTTTCCGCGGCGCAATCGACAAATGACGCAATTTTTGGCTAACCAGCGCAACCTTGTACGTAGACCTATAATGTAAAATTTACGCCTCAACTCGTTTACTACAGTTTCGTTACTTTTGTGAAAGCAGATGCGATGGTATCGTCCTATCAATATTTTTGTCGCGTCGTGTTTAGCATCGAGAATCATGGGGTTATTTTGAAATATTACAGATTCTACTCTAGTGACACGACATCTGGCTCTTGAAAATGCTTCATCGTCAATAAAAGGCTTCAAATTGATAATCTTACTGCCCCGATGCAGCTCTTTTCCTCGACGTAATGCGTGAATTTCTTGTGAAAAACAATCGTCCTGAATTTCGCGAAGCCAAAATTTTTCCCCGACTACAATGTTCTCCGCTGTAAATTCGGCTCTCGGTTTACCTCGGCAGCGATTAACGAATGACTTTAAGCGTATTACGAAAGCTTATAACCCATTCCATCCTAAAAGTCGTACAATTAAAGGGACCTGCAAAGCTTTCGCTGTTACCGTACAAATAAATCCTTTTCTTGCTTCCATCTCGATTATTTCTTGCTTCTCTGTCTCGTTGAGAATTTTTTCACGTGGCCAAGTATCCGGTTGATAATGAAGAAAACTTGGGCCAGCGAACCATCTGTCATTTTGTTGCAGGGGTTCATCTGTCCAGCGCGTTGCATCGTCCGCGGGGTTTTCGCGCGTTGGAACCCAGCGCCATTCGCGAATCTGAGTTAACTCTCCTATTTCACCTAGCCTATTCGCAACGTACATTTGTTTTGATAATGGATTTGCGCGAATCCAATGAAGCACCGTCGTAGAGTCCGACCAAAAAACTCTCACTAATTTCTATCTCAAGCACGTCAATGATAGTTCGTGCCATCCGCGCTCCGAGTAACGCGGCCTGCAATTCTAATCGTGGGACGGTTATTGGTTTTACAGGCGCGACTCTACTCTTGGACATTATTAAGGAGACCAGAACTCCCCTTGAGCGTGCTTCCAGACTAGCGTCACAGAAAATGTGTAAATCGGTTTTTATTAACTCATCGGTGACTGGCATACATTGTTGCGGAATCTTGCACTCGTCTATTCCTTTCAAATTCCTTAGCCAAATTAACCATTTCGTGCCCTCTTCTTCGCGCAATTGTTTATCCCAACCCACTCCGCTCCGCCAAACGTTTTGCATAATTAATTTTGCGCCTATTGTAAACGGAGAGATAAAACCGAGTGGATCATAAATCGACATAGCCATACTTAAAAATTCGCGCTTTGTTGGAATTTTCTCGCCGTTTACAATTTTCTGTGGAACTTTTTGGAAACCTAAATTGAAGCCCAAGCAATCGTTTTCGCGGTTCCATGTCAATCCTAATACCCGTTCTTTTTTATTCCCTAGGTCCGTTTTTCCGTTATCAGGAAGCTTGTCTTCTTCTCGCACATATTTAAGTACTCGCGCGTCATTTGCCGCCCACTTATGCATCCAAAAATTGGCTTTGTTGTTGATTGAAATAATATCGCGCACGATATTTTGTGCTTCATGAAGACTTTTCCAACCAGCCAACTTATCGTCTACATACGTGTTTCTTATTATGCATTTTACAGCCTCTGGTTTGGATTCAGAAAATCTACTCGCGTTCGAATTTTTCACGTAAATCGCGTCACTCGGTGCACATGCTTCGCCAAACATGAGACACTTACTTTCAAACTCAACGGGCTTTACATCTCTATTTTCTCCCCGCCAGAGAAATCGCTGTGCTCCACGACCCAATTCAATAACGTTTACTCTTAAATACATATCTTGTATATCTGATGTCGCGGCGAACTCGTATTGTCGGAATCGCATAAGCACGCCAATTAACGATGGGAGTGAATCCGGTCCGACTTCATTAAACTGAAAACATGACAGCATGAAATTTTACATCAGAATATGTGGTTTAAGAATTTTTTTAACGCCAATTACATAGGAAAAAATCACTTTGAAAACGTGCAAGAAATTTTAACATTTTGGACGTTAATGGGTTAATAAGATTAGAGAAACTTTTCTGATTTTTGAAGTGTTGATCCGCTCCATCGGTACTATAATAAATTTTCTTTGGTTTGTATTCTTTCTTCAGATAATTTATGATTATTTCTTGGTATACATGAACTGCAATAGTGTCATGAGTTAAATTATCCGAAATAATAGCCAAACTTTTCTGTTGAAGTTCATTATTCCTCAGAAAGTAGATAACTACTGTGAAAATTGTTGCCTGAAATTCAATAGCGGGCATGAAAAAAATGGTATCCCTCTGGCGGACACATTGAGAGATAGTCCTTTATTCAACAGACAGAAATTACTTAGTAAGGATATTGAATCGAGCGCGTGGAGGCAGCGCGGCGCGGCACGGCGCGGCCCGGCCCGGCCCGACGCGGCGCATTTTCTCATGTTCGGTACTCAATTACTCAAACACAAAAAAAAGTAGGTTTCCGAAAGGTCTATATCAACGTAAAAAAACCTCAGCTTTCGATCTAGACTACTTAAAAAAATTGAAAAAAAATATGTTTTTGAGATATGGCCTGTTTTAATTTTTTTTTCTGTGAAAATGTGAAAAATTCGGAAAACTAAATTCACTATCGGAAAGCTGAGAAAGAACTACATTGATAGCATATCCAACATGATTTAGATATGGGTCATATAGAGTCGAAAACAAGCGTCGAAAACGTGAGGTTTTAGCGTCCGCGCGCCGGTCCGGAGAGCTGACGAAGAACGCCCCATATGTGCTCACTGTCTTTTTTAAACCTTTCACGGAGATCGGTACTATTCGGAGAAGCCCATATCGTGGCACTAGTCACAATTGTGAGCTGGGTGTTACAACATCAGTGCCTTCAGACGCCTCTTCTTCTTCAAGCTGCTGATTTTGAACGTTATTTACACGCGCTCGAAAACTGCCACCATGCAGCAGTGAGTTATGATTTTTTCCACAAGTTTCGCACGCTTTTTTGTGTCTACAATCACTACTATTGTGCTTTTCGTCCAAGCATGAAAAGCACAAACGGAATTTTCTCGCGATTTCCCACCTCTGATCAACCTTTTCCGCCACAAAAGCTTCACAATCTCGCGTCTTGTGATCGTTGAGGTTACAAAGCGCGCATTCACGTTTCTTGCCCGTTGAGCTTTTCCGGAATTTATCACTTTCAACACGCTGTTCAGTCATGGCGAAAACTTTCGCGCTGACCGATTTCACCTGCTTTCTTTGTGTATCGTATTTTTGAACTCCCGATGAAGTTGTGTCATCCCAATTAAGTAATCCTGACTTTAACGCCCGCTCTGCTCGTTCGTATACGAAATCCGACAGTCTTTCTAACTCCGTTTGAGCCGCATTTTCTGGTACAATCAAATCCATGAACGCACATTTCATCGCCGACGGAAGTTTCTGTGACATTTCTTTTACCAAATCACTATTATGTAACGGACCATTTAAATTCCACGCACGCAATGCATTGACAGAATTACGTAATTGTGCGGCGAATCTAGTTATTCTTGCGGATCCCGCATCGAATTTAGGCAATTTCCGAATCTCCGACACAATTTCTCCAGCAATAGCGTGCTTATTCCCGAACTGCAACTCTAGCGTTTCAACGATGGGTTCTGGGTCGCTTACCGTTGCGAAAAGGGTGAGTACAGTCTCGCGGGCCCTACCACTCACAGCTTTGTGTAAACGCGCAATATTCACGCGATCAGAAAATAACGGCGCAGATTTGACGTAAGAATCGTGGAAGTGATGCCATGTTAACGGGCTTCCTTCGAATGTAGGCAGCTCTTTCATATTCAACGCACAGTCACTGCCTC
Source organism: Aphelinus atriplicis (assembly GCA_020882685.1). Taxonomy (NCBI): domain Eukaryota; kingdom Metazoa; phylum Arthropoda; class Insecta; order Hymenoptera; family Aphelinidae; genus Aphelinus; species Aphelinus atriplicis. The sequence goes on along the minus strand of JAJGQD010000006.1, from coordinate 342,791 downwards.
GCGAACCATTCTCGCTTACAACCTCTCTCGCCATTCGCAACGTTTCGTGGAGCGCGTTCGCGGAACTCGCAGTTGCGTCTTCACGCGTATCACTCAAATTATTGGTGTTGCGTGTCTGACGATCCGACATAGTAGGAGCCGCAATGTCGCCTGCGTTGTTTTCCTCGGCGACGGACAGCGTCGTTTCTTCAGTCGTTCTGCTGGCCGATGTCTTGGCGCTTGGACGCCCTTTCTTTTTCGGAACCGTTGTTGCAGGAGTTCTTTTCCTTTTCGACGGCGCCATGCTTGTAAAATTCAAATCACAAGTATCAGAGTTTTAGAGATACACTAATCCCTACCTAAGCGCTCTTTTTCAAATGATCGCTGTTCCTCACCCGGGGCACCAAATTGATCGGGCTCAGGAGGGGATTATTTCGAGAGACAAATGATTTGAATTTATTATCTTTATTTGTTGGGGCTAACCAAAAATGCGGATCAGCATTTGCTGTTCAGGACTAGGAAACCCAACAAAACCTAGTCCACCCGCATGTACAAATATCCGTAACTAATCCTTATGCAATATCTACAGAAACTACTCAACTTAAATCCAAACGTTACAGAATTTACTTTCAAAATTGAATCTAGTTCGTTAAAGATAACGTTATAAATATTTACACGTAGAGCTTAATTTAAACTAACAATACACTAGAAGGTACACACAAAATGCGCAAAACACCACAATAAGCACTCGTAACTTTCGTTACGAGAACTGGAGCTTGCCGGAGAAACGCGTCGACCTCTCAGTCTCGTCGATTTTCTGACAATGCCAGACCTGTCCAAAAGGCGCCGCTTTTCTTTCACGCAGCCCCCACCCCGTTTCGGAGAGGGTAAGAGGTCCGCGCGCGGGCCTATACCCATGCGCACGCGTACGCTCCGTGTACGCACCCTCGATCAAGGTCCGTGCATGGGCCTCCCCCCGCGCGCACGCGCCCGCCTCCGTGCACACGCCCTCGTCAGAGGTTCGTGCGTGGGCCTACTCCCACACGCACGCGCGCTTTCCGACGGACGCGCCCTCACAGCCCCTCTCCCCGATCGGGTGGGGCAATCTGCTATATTCGGGACGCCCTATTTATCGCGTTGATTCTATTTCCCAGCAAGCTCCAACTTCTCGTGTACATGGATACGGCTTATGAATGAAACTATATTAAAATACTACTCTATAATACAATATATAAACAATAACTTATTACATAATAACATACATTTGCCTTACTTATTAACTATAATAATATAATAATAATATAATAATATAATAATAGCGAATAACTATAATAATTCTTCCATACAATGTATTCGAGAAACGATATTTGTTAGGCGTGAGCTTCGAGCTATTTGCGAGAAACTCACGTCTACTTTCGTTTACGCTCGTTCATTTACATTACATTCTTAACTACATACATTCTAAACTTATACTCTTTGTTTTCGAAAAACGGTTGACATCGCGTGACGCTCTTCAAATTGAATTTATACACAGCAAACTGAACCCGAGCTCACAAAAAAATTACGCGTCCGGCTTGGGCTCGACAAACACGTGGCTGCCGCTCGCTGGGCCGCCTTGCGGACCCTCATTTCCCGGATTAGTGCCCATTTTTTCTTGCTATGCGCTTGTCATATTTATGACGTCGGCCGGGACGCACGTTCGAACCTCTAATTTATGATGCCTAGTTTTGGGTTCGTTCGCTCGCACTCCGATACCGCGTCCGCAACAGTTGCTTCTCTGCGTGAGCGACTCATTTCTACGACCGATCGTGAAAATATCCGGAACACTGGTAAAGGAACTGCTGTCCGGCTACAAAAATAGACCATGAGTCACAAATTTAGTGGAACATTACATAAAAATTCCCCCGGTTACCCAGCCGGTGAAGCATAGGCTTCACCGTATAACACCAGCAATGATGAAAATGGCTCAAGACGAAGTTGTCAAATTGAGGGAGAAAGGTGTGATTGAACAATCCAGCAATGATTGGAGTAGCGCTCCTGCCATAGTGAAGAAATCAGATGGTGATTGGCGATTCTGTATCGATTACCTATATTAGCAATCATTATTTATTTTCTATGAAGTACATGTTACTTTTTGAAGAATTCACTCTATACTTGTAATTGATATTAGAAAATATTTACTTTAGTCAAATAACAGATAGTTGAGTTGCAATAGACGGAATCCTCAAATGATACGATCATATTCCAACACACATCGAAAGCTTTCATTTCCTACTCCGTCTTGAATATCTTGGAACACTCAAAACAAATTTTGATTTATGCGGATTAATGTTTTCCGAATAAACTCGAAATTCAACTCTTCTGACGGGTTTCGTTACCTACTTCTCATTATAAGTGATCAACTTTCCAAGTTTAGACTGAGAACCCTAAACAGTTAAGCTGGTCAAAATGCCAGAGCATCAGATTTGTTCTTTTTGTAGGTGATTGATGTTGATCTCCCAACATCTTTCCCAAATATCTCAGGTTAGTTCTTCGGGTCCAGAAAGGATTAGGATGGATTAAATAAGGACCGACACCGAAAAATTAATGACTACAAAAGAATTTAAACACCCTTCAATTAATATTATCAGTTACTCTGACATCCAACATTCAGTACTCGTTTCTATTTTGAATCCGTTTGTAAAATAGTTCATTACCAACGATATCTCAAGTATTCCAAATTACCATCATAACAAAAAATTAGTTCACCAATTCAAATCCGAATGTTAGTTACTCACCTCATTAGTGTGATGATTGAACTTTTTCAAACGATAGATCATATGTGTCAACTCCGGTCCAAACATCTGGATTGCGCATTTTGTCAGTATTGACGGGCACCCCGATCGATACTTACTCCAGTGTAATCGCATCCAATGTACACTAAGTTGTTCAACGAGAATGAATAGTAGAGAACGTTTTCCAACAAAGTCCACAATGACTTATACTCCCGTACTCTACAAGATAGACACCTTTATTAGTGATGGCGGGATCCCCGATCATCACCTACTGTAGTGTCGGATCAGTCTGGAACTTAGGATTTGGGATGGGTAACTCACTTTCACCTAAGACCTTATCCTTCTGTCGTTGGCAGGAATAATCCTTCTGCGTGACTCGTGCTACGGCTTTTCCACGTAGCTTCCTTTGGCTGGAGGTCTCTATCCATTTCATTTATTTTAACAACTGATTCGCGATATTCCACAATTCCGAAGTCTAGAACTATAGTTTCTCTCGAAAAAAAAGATATTCCAGTGAGACGGGAATCGAACCCGATCCGCAATGTTACAACGCACGCACTCTCTGCCTTTGAACCGACACGGCTCTTACACCCCACACTACTAATTGTAGACTCACTCATCCGGATCTACATCATGTATTATCATGTATTTTGACCGTTACAGACGACCGCATAATATCAAATGCCACTACACAGAGATAAGAAGTATATTGCCTTTTAGGTGCCAAGTTCTGGGCTGTGGCATTTCAAGAATATGCTCTTTAGTTTAACAGATGCGCCGAAAACATTTCAACAACTAATCGATGTACTGTTCGTCCCAGAACACGTTCCGTATATCTTTGGTAAAAGCGGGTTTGGTGGTGAACCTGGATATAAGGCAAGTTTCCTTCTTAGGTTTCTTGCTCGACAAGGAGGGCCTCCGACCAAACCCAGAAATAATCGCGCCGGTGGTAAATTATCCTGCACCCTTAAATGTCAAGCATTTGAGGCGATTTCTGGGAATGGTTGGGTGGTACTCTCGATTCATCGTTCAGGACGCGGGAATGAAAATTCCGTTGTTACAATTACTGAGGAAGGATCAGAGTTGGAAATGGACGGAGGAGCAGACAGTGGCCTTTGAGGGCCTCAAGAGAGCCTCAACAACGGCTCCTGTATTAGCCCGACCAGACTTCACGAAACCTTCCACGATTCATTCTGAAGTTATGCTGTAGGAGCAGTTGTAACACAGAAAGCCGAGGGTGGCAAACATCCCATTTGCTACTGGAGTCACAAGTTGAATTCGTCGAAGAAGAACTATACAACAACAGAACGGAAATGTCTGGCTCTGTTGGAGGCTATCAGGGAGTTCCGACCGTACAGAGAGGGATATAGGTTCACCGCGATCACTGACCACGGCGCATTACTTTGGTTAAAGAGCCTGAGGGATCCGACGAGCCGCCTAGTGTGATTGGCGTTGAAAATGCAGCAGTGAGACGTCGATATAATACACTGAAAGTGTGCACTCCACCACGCGTTGGATGCCCTCTCACGCTTGTATGAGGATGAGTCAACCGAGGTGGCCGCTTTCGAAGTACTCTGTGATCCGTTGTATTCAAAACGAACCCAATAAGTACAGGAAAACCCGGAAAAGTACACTAATTGGAGAGTAAAAAACGATATTCTCTACCGATATCGTCGGGAAGAATTGCTGGACTCCATTGCCTCACCTGAAGAAGGTTGGAGGTTGATAGATCCTCTAAGAAGAAAGCTCAAGTCCTGGCAGATGCTCATTGAAAATATTCCTCTGGGCAACTTGATGCGTGAGCGCGGAATATGGGAAAAACTGATTGTAGTAAGTTGTGTCTTACAGATCGTTGAAAAAATCTATAAATCGATATCGTGATGAAAACTCTTTTGACGAAAGTTTTTAAATTGCAATATAATATTAAAATACAATATCATGAAAATTATATCGATTCTTATGAATATTACTTAGAGTTTGACGAGAATCAATCATCAAAACCAAATGTATTTTGGCTTAGGTTGGCATTTTGCTTTCTCAAAGGAAAAGCTTTTTAAAGAGGCAAGAACTGTCATCTCGAATCATCCATCAGGACCCCACTTTTAGTGGTCTACGAGTGAAATACTCAGTAAAGTAAAACTGTCTGTTAGAACTTTGAATTATTCACCAATGATTCTAATGAAAATTTCAATATTTCTCTTTATTCACGGTAGAGAGATGCATGACACGAGCGAGTGGGCGATTCTGGCTAGTATATCACAGTTTACATAATTGTATGTATTATTTCGTATCCGTGGTATTTAATAGTATTCTTCAATGGAATACTTTGAATAGTTGACCCTTGTCATGGAGCATAATATATAGTCCATTTCATTCATACAATTCTGTCTAATTTAGTTTCTCCGAGGTTATTCAAAATCACGAGAACATTACATCGTCGCCTGGGGGAAAAAAGATCGATTTCAGAAAAGCGCTAAAAAAGATTCTCAATCTATTTCGAATCAAGCAGTATAGAAAGATTTATTCCGAATCAAGCGGTATAGAAGAATCCTTTTTAAATCGAATTTTGAAGAAAGATCTATTTCAGATTTTACTTTATGAAGGATCTATTCCAGGGTTAATTTTATTCTGCGGCGTTTCTCCAAGTTCGGAGTTGATGCAATACGATTGCCTCGACGATTACTTTTAGAAATTGGTATACACAGGTTTTTGAGGTCCCTGGAATTCGGCCTCAGATTTCCAAAATTCAAATTAGAGCCTCTAAAATGGTCAACCGAAAATTTGGAATGAGGCTCTAGTTTAAATTTTCGAAATTTGAGGCCGGATTTGTAATTAGCGACCTCAAAAACCTGTGTATACCAATTTCTAGAAATAACCATCGAGGCAAAAACTGTTTGTAGTAAATAGTTATCTTGACATATTACATTCGGTTCAAGATTCTGATTAACATGAATAGTTAACTCGAAATATTACATTCAGATGTGTACACACACACGCAGGCACGAACGCACGCACACATTCGCGCGCGCATGCATATAAGCAATCGCACTCAAGTGCGCGCGTACTGCATCAACTCCGAATTTTGAATAACGCCGCAGAATAAAATTAACCCTGAAATAGATCTTTCATAAAATGAAATTTGAAATAGATCTTTCTTCAAAACTCGATTTGAAAAGGATTTTTCTATACCGCTCGATTCGAAATAGATCTTTCTTTGGCGCTTTTTTGAAATCGATCCTTTTTCCCCCAGGCGACGACATATTCCTAACAACTCGAAACTTTTCTATTTGATACTATTGAATATCCAATGGAATCTTAATCCTTTATAACCGTTAAGATGTAGTACGAACTGTCCTTTGCGTATACATTGCCGGCACTGTACATCCTTTTTAATTCAACGTCGAAATTTTGCACTCTAGCTGACGAAATGTCGAGTCTCATCCTGTATGACGTGACGCTCCTCTACTTTGGTTATTTCGCCTTAGAGGCTAGGGCTCTTGAAATACTTGATTCAAATGTAAGTGCTGATCCACGCTTGCACGCATTCAATACTGATAGTTTGGATGCAAGCGGGCTTGACTAAAAGTTTATCTCTCTGTGTAGCTCGAATTCATATAGGCTGTGTCACCCTAGCTCGTATTTTTGTTATACTAGAATTGACGATCATCTAATGAATGATTTTCGTGGATATACTGTATTGGAAGGATCAAAATAGTCTTGATTATAGTTAAAAATACACGATTAATCCTGTGTCCAAATCAATTGGAATGATTATTGACCATCTTTATCCATACTTATAGGAGAACATTTAGGGTTTTAGTCAACAACCTCGACCAAATGGTTTTTCATGGCAGTTTGAGTCAAGAATAGGCTGTACTTGCAGTTCCAAGGTCCGTTGCTCCCAAACTGCCAAGATATTAATTATAATACCTTGGTTTGAGCCGTGGTCCTGGTCTTAAATCACAATTCATCTTCCTAAGCGTAACTGACTTCATCTTCTAATCGAATACTACTTCATTTCATATCCAGAAATAATCAATACAACTATATTTTTCCAAATTCACTTTTATATCCTGATCAAATAGGGTAAGATATTGAATAAATGATTCTGAAAATTTGTTGTTCAAAATTACACAATACCGTAAATCCTCTACTTACAGTTACTTCTTATTCCAATAAATCTTCTGGTCCTGTTAAGCTCACCTGTGATATCGAATAAACATCAAAGAATCATTCCCAAAATGATAGATATCCAGAGGTTCAGTTTGAAATTATACTGATCTGAATATTGTGGCGTCTCTGACAAACTGAAACTTGATGAGCTACACACGTTGAAGTTCCAAATCTGCTTCTATTCTGAAGAACACTGTTAGAATTGATACAAAAAGTTCTTTTACCAATACACAAACTGGATGTAAGCGAGAGTCTACGTGATTGCACATCTCAAACGTTTGAGGGGATCTCATCATGTTCTATGACCTTGGATTTTGCTCTTTCGTTACCTGTTCAATAGTTTTGAATATTTTTCGATGAAAATTTGAGAAATGTATCACAAGGAGGTCTTGGGTGTGCAGAGTTGACAAAATATCCGCATAATCAAAAAATATTACAATCTATAGCTCCCGAGTTTTTCGCTGGCGCAGCGGTCCCAGCGCGCCAAACATGTTTTTCGAATAGTATTAATTCGTTTGATTCGTTTCTTTTGACGATTATTGCATATTATATATTACTGTAGGAACAAATTGGCATCAATGCAACAAAGTTCCCTTCAAAATTAATTTAACAGTAACGAAAGACGCTGAGCGTCAATTTTCGATTTTTTTTGGTAGAACGGAGGATAAAACAGAGCAAAGAGCTGAAAATCGGAGAAAGGAGTATTGAAAAACCAGCAGTGAAAAAGGAGACGGGTGGCTTTCCCGAGCCCAGAGACGTGAACCGCAGGTAGGCACATGGTTCACAAGATCCGCACGCTTCTCTCGGCTCTCGAAAGGTCAAGCAATCACTGTCCTTTCTTTTTGTTAGGGTCATTGTAAAATTTGACAAAATTTGAAAATGTTTACTTTTTTCGAATTCAAAATTAGTATCGTTTTTCCTTAGAGCAGCGTTATTAGGTGATAATAGAGAATTTCGTATCGTAAGAATCGAATCATTTCAAGTTTCTTACAAAAATCTAAAAATCCAATTGACCACAGCTGTTGGTTCAAGTGAATCCACGAATCATGGAAGCAAGTTTCTGTAAATCAGGTGGCGCGTCAGCACGACAAGTATGCGCAGCAAGCGAGGGGACGCGACAAGCCATTATATACAGCTCGTTTGCGGTTTAACCTCGCACCTAGAAATTATTTTTTTTAAACCTCTGTCCTGCAGTTTTGCAATGATTACCAGCAAAACCTGCATTCAGTTGCGTTTAATTACGTCAGAAAAGATTTGCGAAAATTGACGTTGTTATTTGGGTATAGGAGGTATAAGTCGACGAGCAGACGACAGACACTCTGAACCTCTCGCAAAATCTCGCACAGAAAATTTTTCCCACCACTGACGTATATTACGTGAGAGCGGTTCGAGGCCTATTGCGAGCGTGGTTCTCAACGAAACGTAAACGTATATTACGTCCAGCCTCGTATCCTCGTATATATATATATATATATATATATATATATATATTCAGCTGTGAACTGTGAGATCTGCATCTGCTCGAGTTAGTTGTAGGTTATAGCTTGCGCGGTCTGGCGCAGTCCAACGGAACAACATTAAAATCATCAGTATATATTAAAATGTTCCCCACGGAGTCAGGCTCTCCCCCGTCTACCACCTACGTCACCTGAATATTGTTGGGCAAACTTGAAGATTAGCAGAAAAAGTTGCATCTCAGTTAGGTGCTGACTCGTATCTCTTAATAATTCAGAAATGGATGATAATTCTTCAAAGAGTAAATGGTATGTATTCATTAACTCAGATAAATTTTCTTGTTAAATGTTAACTAAGAACAGACAATGAATTACAGATGGCAAGGTAGATATATTCTTTTTCTTTCAGTCAGATATACGTATATCTTACTTCTATTACAGTATTTGATTTCATTGACAGGATGATGATTTATTAACATACTTGAGAGACCAAATAGAGAGTAGAGAAAAAGAACTTTTCATTGTTGTAATTTGAGAAAAAAACTGGAGATCAATCTCCAATGACTCTTGCGAAGAAAATAGTTGACAGTCCATTGAAATTGTTTGATAGTTGTATTCAATCAAACAGAATTAATTGATTAATTTTCTATGTTTATATCCAGGAAACAAATGTAAACCTGCTTCTGGAACAAGTAACCGAAAAACTATCAAGTCAATGTCCAGTCACCAACCACTACAATCATCTAAATTCAAATTTGATAAAAAGTCCCTTCTCAATTGCCGTTGATGCCTCATTTGCGTTATTAGTAAGTTGAAAAATATTATAATTTTATCTCGTCACTGCCAAAATAGTTATAATAATTGTGTAAGAGAACTAGCCATGTAATGTTTATGAAATTTAAAGCATTTTGTAAATTTGAGAATGTTAGGAAGAATAATTAGTAAAATGATGAATGGTTGATCACAATCATGATAAAATTCTGATTGATCAATCTCCAATGACTTTTGCGAAGAAAATAGTTGACAGTCCATTAAAATTGTTTGATAGTTGTATTCAATCGAAAAGAATTGATTGATTAATTTTCTATGTTTATATTCAGGAAACAACTGTAAACCTACTTCTGGAACAAGTAACCGAAAAACTATCAAGTCAATGTCAAGTCACCAACCACTACAATCATCTAATTTCAAATTTGATAAAAAGTCCCTTCTCAATTGCCGTTAATGCCTCATTTGCGTTATTAGTAAGTTGAAAAATATTATAATTTTATCTCGTCACTGCCAAAATAGTTATAATAATTGTGTAAGAGAACTAGCCATGTAATGTTTATGAAATTTAAAGCATTTTGTAAATTTGAGAATGTTAGGAAGAATAATTTGTAAAATGATGAATGGTTGATCACAATCATGATAAAATTCTGATTGATCAATCTCCAATGACTTTTGCGAAGAAAATAGTTGACAGTCCATTGAAATTGTTTGATAGTTGTATTCAATCGAACAGAATTAATTGATTAATTTTCTATGTTTATCTTCAGAAAACAACTGTAAACCTGCTTCTGGAACAAGTAACCGAAAAACTATCAAGTCAATGTCAAGTCACCGACCACTACAATCATCTAATGATAATTTTTCAGCATTTGAATTTCGAACTCAAGTTTGGATCAATTTCAAATTTGATAGAAAGTCCATTCTCAATTGCCTTTAATGCCTCATTTGCGTTATTAGTATGTTGAAAAATATTATAATTTTATCTCGTCACTGCCAAAATAGTTATAATAATTGTGTCTTCTTATGATAAATTCTATATTCCTCGGAATTAATCCTAGATAAATAAATTGAAAAATACTCGTGGGATTGTATTGGAAGTCCAATTGCCTCCTAAAATTCCAAAATTCATTGAGGACATAATTACGAGGTCAAATTACTTTTAAGATGAATGGAATTTAGTACTTGTGAAATGTCATCTGAATCTATGAATCCACTGGTGATGTATGCGCCACAACCCCACATAAAGTTTGACTGACTTCAAAATTGTTAAGGGATGAGATCATGTGTATATGAGTAGTACTTAAATTTTTATAACAAAGGTTTTTAAACATTCTGCACTTGTTTCAAAAATATAGTACGTGTAACTTGTTCGCATAGGTGTTTATTGCCCTTACTGCTATAACCAGCAACTCGGAGCATTTTGAGTCGTGCCCCACCTAGATTCATTTTTTAATACACATAATAAATATCGAAAGTTTTTAAAAATGTTGTCGAGATTTTTGTAGGAGGGTATGAGTTATTTTTCCACATTTCCAGAACACGCCCGAAATGAGCAGTCTTCTGGTAAATCTAGCATGGGTGGAAGTGAGCCGATTTCTCGCACCCGTGTTGTGAATACTATTCTTTCACTGGAGACCAGAAATTAGTATATGCACCTCACTTGTCTGAGCTATTTCGAGGAGCATAGTCGTTTTCCGTACCTAATTCCCCTAACATCGCCAAGTGCATGATATTGCACAGAATTTGAATATTTTATATTCAAATCATTTTAACTAATAAAGATTAACTCATTCAACTGTAAAAAGAAACATTATCACCAGCTGTCTGGCTGCCATTAGTAGGTGGGTCATTGAGTTCAATCACTAAATGAGGAAATTCAAATGTAAAACCACATTGAATTGAATATGAATATATATATATATATATATATAACATTTACCTTTGAAAAAGGTATACATTGACGACAAGTATGTTCCGTATCCCATAGTTCGTTGTTGGATAAATTCTTATACGACTAAATTTTTTTATGTAAAAAGAAAAATTATATCCCAGTAGGGATTGCTTTCAGAAGAGAAAAAATGGTGAAATATATCTACCTCATGTTTCTCTGTTACGGATTTCGAACTAATAACCTGAATATCAATTTGCTAATGTTAACATAAGAAAGTACTAAAATCACAAATCCATGTCAAATACTTAACTCATATAATTTTGTAGAAGTTTAGTAGAAAAATTATAAATGGTTGAAATCAAATATAATACACCTCGAGCAATTTTTCTTCGTCATAGTTAAAAATGAACCTTTGAAAAAGGTATACGTGGACGACAAGTATGGTCCGTATCCCTATAGTTCGTTATTGAATAAATTCTTATGCGACTCAATTTTGTTACGTAAATAGAAATTTTTATACAGTACTAGCCGCTTTCTTCAGAATGAATCGGAATTGGTTATACTGAATTATCATATATTTTTCAGCAATAAATTTGATCTTTGATTCCAGAATTTCAAGGCGCATTTAAATTCTAATTATTGACAATAATTAGAACTTATCTCGTACATACATCTAATGTCATACGTGTGGATATAAATTCATAATGTATCTCACTACTATGCAAAGAGGAAGCCGTTTTTTTGTTCGCATTTGGCTCCAAAACTACTGAATCGAATGTTACCAAATTTTGGCAGTAGCTTCATTGCACACGCCAGATGGTTATAAGCTATGCAAAACGTTGGAAAAGACATTATTTAAAAGAATGAATAAACAGTCGAACTACTACTTCTTGGTGTATTAACCGTAGAATCCCCGAATGGCAGGCATGGCGCATGCGTGTAAAGTAGTCCCTCCGCCCACCGACCTAGGCTACAGCGACGAGCTTTGCGCCGTCTCCACTAAGCGGCTGAGCGCTTTTCGCAAGAGAGTTAATGTACCTTCACTTATAAGTAGAGCCTGAAAGCGCACATAAATTCTCTCTCTCTTTTGGGGAAAATTTTTCGCATATATAATACTAGCATCCCCCGTCGCGGCTTTGCCCGCTATCGGGGCTTATAGAATTCGATTGATGATCATTAACTGCGCATAGGAATAAAAACATAACATTCAAGTATTTAAAGTTCCAAAACCCCAAAGTACTTTAGAATAAACAACATTTTTGGTTTTGGAAGTGGAATCGGAATTGGTTTTCCGATTCGCCCGTCAGAAAGTCCAACATACAACTGCCCGTGTGACAGACAATTTGAGCGTAATTCAATTCCGACATATTTAAAAGTCTGACCTTGAACCTTGTTTATTGTAGCAGGAGAAACCGCGGGAACAGCTCGTACAGCGGTTCGGCACCCAGTGGTCAAAGAGAGAAGCCGGAGTTTTCAATTAAGACATATTTCAGCCGTTAAAAATAATTCCTTACAAAAATATATGCGAGTTCGATTATTTAGACAATCGATTACACCGCTATAGTATTGGGAGTCACAAGAGGACGACCAATTTAAAGTTTTCGATAAGAAAATCGAGGACTCCAACACTCATTGCCTTATACTTATAGGCCAGACCGCGCCATTTCAGCCGCGTGAACGGCTAAAAAAGCGTCTCGCCACCTAGTGGCCAAAGAGAGAAGCCGGAGCTGATTTGCATATTATTTCTACATTTTGCATAGAAACGTTCCTAATTAATTAATGAATAATCTTAATAGCCTATGACACTTCAGGGTACACAGTAAAGCTACTGTCAAAATTTGGAGGCGATTGATTTAGTAGTTTTTGAGATTTTTGCGAACATACAAACAAACGTTTCCTCTTTATATAATAGTAAGATTGTACCGAAAGCACGGTTGAGCGGTCTGCAAATCGAATGTCTGTATGTCGTAGAGCAGTCACAGAGCCAACCAGAGTCCATGTGGCAGGTTGCAGAACTGCTTTTGAATATAATTGTCTTTTGAATGATATTGATTCAAAAGATGTGCAAATTGATCAACTGGATAAAATATGCAGTCATTGCTTTGCCAAAAAAGGGCATGAAGAAGCCGTAGGCATGTGTTGTACAAGAAGCAAAGTTTCTCTTTCAGAAAATTTTCTCAAAAATTCGAGAAAATACAATGAACTGAGAGAGTACGTTGCTACGAATCTTCTTAAATTGTTACCAGACCAGCGTCATGCATATGATTCAATTGAAGATAGCAATGTTAACAGCAACGGCAAAGTATTTTTTTTTAATGCTCCTGGAGGAATCTTCCTAAACTTTGTGATGGTACTCGATTACAAACAAAAACTATGCGAAATAACGTACTCGAAGCAATCATCCACACCGGCCCAGCTGCAGGAGAGACTGCTTTTATACCCCGAATTCCCATGATCTCTACTGATTTACCTTTTCAATGTAAGAGATAACAATTTCCTATAAAAATTTCTTTCGCTATTACAATAGAAAAAAATACAGGGGCAAACGTTCAAATACGTTGGAATTGACTTATGTATAGAATGCTTTTCCCATGGTCAATTATACGTTGGATCCTCAAGGACAGGTAAATCTGAGAATCAATTCATTCTATCACCACATAATAAAATAACGACAAAGAATAGTATTCATCCAGAGGTCCTTTAAATTCAGAGAAAGTTCAGTAACGTATGAAATTCTAGTTTCATAAGATACAAATGTTTTTGTTCTCAATTACACGTATCGCGGGCGAAGCCGCGACGGGGGATGCTAGTATCGAGACGCTGAAATCTCGGATTATTTTTGAGTCTATATTCAATTGAACCAATATCTAAGTAATGCGGGATATGATATTAATGTAATATTTCCTCAGCTTCTTGATGGTGAATTCAGTTTTTCAAAATTGGTTCGTTTTCCCAGGAAAAATACTTGAAACAAGTTATATTTCAAAAAGCTATCTTTTTTTCATTTTTTCAAATAGTCTAGATCGAAAGCTGACGTGTTGTCACATTGATGTAGCCTTTGAAGAAATAGAAATTTCTTGTTATACTCGAGGAATTGGATAGCGAATATGAGAAAATGCACCGTGCTGGGCCGCTCCGCACTGCCTCCACGAGCTTGGGCTCGAATTTGGCAGGCCCTGGATTGGCAGAGAGAGTGAGAGAGAGAGAGAGAGAGAGAGAGAGAGAGAGAGAGAGAGAGAGAGAGAGAGAACGCACATCGCATGTTTATAAAAATTAATATTATCCGATTTTGTTTATTCAAAATAGAATATTATCACTGATCAATGATGACCCAAATTAGAATTATTTCGGATGTTGATTGACAAAAAACGGAACCTTCCAAAACTTTGGTGAAAGCTATAAACGACCGTAATAAAGGGATACTTGATCCTTTGTTCAGGCTGTCGAATCAAGCTTTCAGATGCATCTAAATTAGTATTACAACTTGAAGTATGACGAACGCGGATTTTTATTCCATTCTACAGGCAGGAAAAGGACAGACGCCTAGCTGAATATCTCATTGTAGAAATTTGAGCGGAATTGAGATTTCTGCTGCCTCAAGTCCCCAAACGGCGAGCTCGGTGAGCGAGCCCGAGTATGAGGCTCGACCCTCCCGAATCTCCACCGTCTGACCAACATGTGTTGTGCCTGACCGTGGGGAAGAGGCCCGGACGGGTTCAGCATGGTACCTACCTTTGACATACATCCTACTACTTGGAGAAATACACGCTTTATACTTTGAGTGGGCGCTACTAGTATATTTGTCATACTTTTCGAATCGTAACTCTTTACAAAATTGATCAATGCTCATCTGTTATTCTAGAAATAAGAAAATTGGCTATTTTCTTGAAAAATTTTCAGTCTCTAGTATATAGCTTGTGAATGAGAAAAACACAATTGAAATTAAACGACGTCCATTTCGTAGTTTGAAAACATGGATGGATCCCCTTAACTAGTTGTGTTCACTGACGACGCCCACGGTATCCTCTGCAGCGCGCAGTATCTTTATTACCCCACAGAGCGAGTAACATTACAATACGATATTTCAAAATATTCCTCTGAAACATTTCGTTGAATGTTTCCGGAAGATTTCTAGAAGATTTTCCAGGAAGATTTTATGTGACAAACGCTTCGGTGACGCATCGAAGAAATATGTCAATGTGGTTGCTCCTTGCAGTACCGTTAGTTGGTGCCTCAGAATTCGGTTCTTGCAAGTAAAACTGAATGCCTCAGTCTGTATACCAATATCATAGTACAACTGATAATATCAAAATCTATCTACCCACAATTTTATTTTCGCTCCAATACAATTTTTAGCTCTGTACAGCATGTATTCATGCACAAAGACCATAAATGTAGTAACATTGGACGACAATTCAGGGTGAGAATTGATTTTCATTAATGAAAATTTCAATCCTGAACAAGTGTCGACCAATATCATAGGATAACTGATAATATCAAAATTCATCTACTCACAGTTTTCTTTTCGCTTCAATACAATTTCTGGCTCTGTACAGCTTACCTGGAACATATAAATCATCATGAAGAAACGTTACAAAAAATACATGTACATAAGTAAAGGTTCAATTAACATGTTTGAATTTTTTTGAGTCGCCATTGAAAATCCATCAGCTGCACACAATGAAGCTCCAAACCTGCTGGAGAACACTATAATGAAATTGATCTGGAAACTTTTCTCATAATTGCTCAAACTGCGAGCAAGCATGTTTACCTGAGTATACATCCGCAACACAGCACCTGTATTACCGACTTGAAAGTTGAAATGTAAATCGCATGTTCACGATAATTATACAATTATATTAGTTCCATTCATCAAATTAAGGGGTAGTATCCGGCAAATTTTTTTTTTCTTTTCATTTTTTTTATATCGGCTTAAGTCATGCTAAAACTATCCTAGAATCGAAATCCACAACTCCCAAGTACTGATCTAAACTCAAAATTACTTTAAATCAATTTTTACTGAACAACTTTCGTATAATATTCATATAATTGAATCTATCAGCAATGAGGAAGATGATGTTGTTTGCCAATAAATTGATTATAATAATCAATTTGATTGGCATTAAAACAATTGTATAATACAATTGTTTAATTTAACATGTGTATCATACACATGTTCGTCAAAAAAACCCAAAATAATGTTAAAAGTATAATATTTTGTGTGTGTGCGAGTTTAAATGTGTATGTAAAAGTACTATTTGGTTGTGTAATAAAAGATTGACTACTAATTTCAATATTATACTACTGCGCGTTTCGTCCTAGATCCACCTGATAGGACTCATCAGTAAGGTTCATATAAGATACATAGCATTTTGAAACTTTAACCCATTAAGTCCCAGATTGCAGAAATTTTATTGGTACTTTCGAGCTCTTATATTTTGATGAATAGGACGGAAGGTTTATTGCAAAATAGTCATTCCTACTATTTTCGGGTGTGCTCTACACGATACAATGGTTAAAAAGACTAAAAAATATGATTTCCAATAAATAATTAACAAATTAAAATAAAAAATGCGATTTTTTGGAGCACTTTTTTTTTCAATCCAAAATCAGAGGAAGAAGGAATTTTATTTTTACCGTCGAAAATATGCACAAGAGTGCACAAAATATTTGAATTTTCCAAATTCGTTGAGTTTTTTCGACTATGATTTTTTTCAGCAAAATGGCGGCCAAAAAACGGGAATCAATATTTTGGATTTTCATATTATCAGTATTTTAAAGCATTCATTTTCATATTCGATGTATTCCTTTGAAATTCCGTATACAGGGGTTTTCAATGTCGCTGATAACGATTCTGACATCAGATTTTTGAAATTCCGTATCCAAGATGTCGGTTCCAAGATGGCGGCTGACGATTTTTCACATATTTAGTCGGAGAATCGTGAAAATTTGGAATAATGGGTTTTCGGGGGCAATGATGATAAATCTGACATCAGATTTTCGAAATTCCGTTTCCAAGATGGCGGTTCCAAGATGGCGGCTCTAGATTTTGTACATTTTCAGTTGGAGGTTCGTGAAAATGTACATTATTTCAAATTTTCACGAACCTCCAACTAAAAATGTGCAAAATCTAGAGCCGCCATCTTGAAACCGCCATCTTGGATACGAAATTTCGAAAATCTGATGTCAGAATCGTTATCAGCGACATTGAAAACCCCTGTATACGGAATTTCAAAGGAATACATCGAATATGAAAATGAATGCTTTAAAATACTGATAATATGAAAATCCAAAATATTGATTCCCGTTTTTTGGCCGCCATTTTGCTGAAAAAAATCATAGTCGAAAAAACTCAACGAATTTGGAAAATTCAAATATTTTGTGCACTCTTGTGCATATTTTCGACGGTAAAAATAAAATTCCTTCTTCCTCTGATTTTGGATTGAAAAAAAAAGTGCTCCAAAAAATCGCATTTTTTATTTTAATTTGTTAATTATTTATTGAAAATCATATTTTTTAGTCTTTTTAACCATTGTATCGTGTAGAGCACACCCGAAAATAGTAGGAATGACTATTTTGCAATAAACCTTCCGTCCTATTCATCAAAATATTTGAGCTCGAAAGTACCAATAAAATTTCTGCAATCTGGGACTTAATGGGTTAAACGCGTTTTTCTGAGAACCATGTTTTCAAATTCCGCGAGCAGTAGAACTGAAAAAGTTTACATCTGATTGACTTGAAATTTTAACTGTAGCTTCTTCATTAGATTATCTAGTGAAGTACACACCATTTTAGCGATTGATTGACAAAAAAAAAGTTATAAACAGTTAAAGTCGACTTTTTTTGTCGAAAAAAAAAAATTTTTTCAAACCGTCGCCATTTTGCGAAAAAAAATTCTAAAAAAATAATGATGTGTACTTCACTAGATAATCTAATGAAGAAGCTACAGTTAAAATTTCAAGTCAATCGGATGTAAACTTTTTCAGTTCTACTGCTCGCCGCGGAAGAACTTTTTAAAAAAGCGGTTCACGGCAATCGCTGCACAGCCGCCATTTTGTAAAAAAACTAACAATAAAAAATTTGTTTCTATTCTCCAAGAGTTGCTTAATCCAATGATATATTATTTATATACCTTAGATCTCAAATGTCGTTTAAAAAAAATCATGAAAAAAGCCATTGTTTTTTTGAGCATTTGGCGGATATTACCCCTTAAACCCTGAATAATATTTTAGCCGGCTTTTACTAGAAATATAAGAGATTTTTCAAATAAAATGGTTGATAAATTATTGTACTACGCAGCAAATAATTATTCCTATTCCAACATTACACTATATATGATAATAACCCTAATTTATTGTGATTTATTCACTGAAATATTATTTGGGGTTTCATTTGATTGATGGAAATAATATAATTGTATGACTGATTATCGTGAACATGTGTTTGGCGTTTTAACTTTGAAGACGGTAGTATAGGTGTTGCGCAGCGGAGTACCATAGGCATTGTTTGTGAATACAATCGGTTTAACATGTGATGTGTACTCAGGTAGACATGCTTGCTCGCAGTTTGAGTAATTATGAGAAAAGTTTCCAGATCAATTTCATTATAGTGTTCTCCAGCAGGTTTGGAGCTTCATCGTGTGCAGCTGATGGATTCAATGGCGACGCAAAGAAATTCAAATATGTTAATTTGATTATCAGTTTATATATCATTATATTATCAGTTATCCTGTGATATTGGTCAATACTTGTTCAGAATTGAAGTTTTCATGAATGAAAATCATTTCTGACCCTGAATTGTTGTCCAAAGTCACTACATTTATGGTTTTTGTACTTCAATACATGTTATTATGGCTTTAGTATCCAAGCACAGAATGAAAAGTCGATCAGCGTTACTTTTTTCATTAATTTCATGTTTTACTTGATGTGACTAAGACATGGAAGTAAGATTTTTTGAATATGCACGTTATTTACTCCTAGGTTTTTGAGGATAAAATGTAATGTAGTATTCAGTGAGAACAGTGAAAGTGTAGTGAAGCGAGGGAAATACGTCTCAGATAACATACTGTCATTTGGGACTATATTAGCAGCTCTAACCAGTATACATAAATAAATATCTTGGAAATTAGGGACGTAGGACCCTTAATCTGTAGGTACACGCCATTCTTGACACAAGTGAACACCAAAAAAAATTTGGTCAAGATTGGTGAACCGCATCTCCTAGTGAGTACTCCGCCGCAAATTCAAATAAAGCCCCTTTCCAAAGGTCGGGCCTCAACAGAGGATAATTGTTTGTTAGATAAATGTTACAATAATTACTCAACAATCATTTTAATATTCGGCGTTGAGAGTTTCAATGAATTGATGACACCAATCTACGAATAGCTTAAAAGAATCGTGTGACTACCAATCATGCTTTACATTTGTAAATATGTGAATGGTGTTTGAAGTCGGTAATGAAGATACTGCATGCTGCAGATGTTACCATGAGCGTCGTTAGTAAATAAAATTACTTGGACGTGGTAGATGCGCATTCAGTTACACTGTCAGTGACTTACAGTTTGAATGTTAGTCAAAAACCTTTTGGTAACAATTTTAAGTGTTTTTCAAAGCAGAAGCAAGTTTGGCACTTCTACGTGTGCAGCTCATCAAGGTTCAATAACACTGCATTGACTGTTCTTATATATGTTACAGGTTATGAAATGAAGTGATATGTGGTAAGATGATCCGAGTGATGCACGGTAAGCATAAATAAGTCTCAAAAGGTGAATGAACATTTAAGGCTCGAACTACGATTCCAGTCAAGATATTAAAATTATCGTCTTAGAAGTTTGGGAACGTTGGACCCCTCGACTGTGGGCACAGCGTATTCTTCACCCATACTAACAGGAAAAAAAGATTAGTCAAGATCGGTGACCCAAGTCCCAATAATTTGTTATATTTATCCAGTAATATTTCCACATTATCCAATGTTATCATCATTCATCAGTATAATATTCTTATATTATCTACGATTTTCAGCATGAATTCGTCCAAAGATTGAGTGGTGTTCTCGTTACGGCTGCGGCCAGCACAGTTGCTCGGATGGCGGCTGGTCTACAATTGAAAAATAAGCTGACTTCAAAAGATCCAACGCTAAAATCTCAATATCAACAACGATGGCTAGCTTTCCCGGCAGAAACCAGAGAATATGTAAAGAAAAACGTAAGTTGCGAACGTGCTCTTTCATTGAATGATGCAAATACCATGCTATGAACCCTTGTTGAGGCCCAATTATGTAATTGAAAAATCTTATGAATTTTGATAAGTTTGCTAAGTTGAGTACAGGAAACTCGATTCACCTCTCGGATTATATGCTATACGTAAATCTGTCCGGCGCCTGGTCTTTTCGTAGCTTGGCAGAAGGGTAGTCGAGAAATCACCTTGAGACGTGCTAAACGATAGGCTGTATGAGAGATGTCGGGCGCGAGCGAAAACTGAGATCGCGAGCGTATGCAAGTGGGTGGTGAGGCGGGATCGGCCGTGTCGTCGTGAGACGGCTCTATGTCAGTCCACCCAGTCCGGTCGTTCCGCCCAAAAAGAAAGAACCGGAAAAGGGGATGCTCGGAGCATACTGCTGTAGTCGATAATGTAGAAACATACATACACACACACACACACACACACACACACACACACACACACACACACACACATATATATATATATGTATAGTCATAAAGACTTTGTTTTACAAAATAATAAAAATAGTCCCTCAATAGAATATTTTCACATCCATATTATTTGTAAGAATTCTTCAGGAGAGAAAACTAATCCTACCTGTGAGTGCATTTTTTTCTTTCAAAATTTCAATGAGAACAATTGATTCACGCAAAATCCCCGTATACGTTGTACAAAATATCTTATGTGTATCTGTTTGAAATAACTTCACGTATTTTCAATATCCGATTTTTTCCCCAAATCAACAGCACAGCCTGAATTAATTCAACGAGCCGTGTTCCATACGGGTGGCATTATCTTTTTGCAAACAATTTAAACCTTTAGACTGCCGGGATTTGGAAGAGCATATGGCCCTCAGAAAACTGGTATTTAAGGTACCTCATATCAATGATTGATCATACACAAAGTGTAGATCATGAGGTGCGGCAATATATTGATTCTCTGTCAGTCTAAAGGTTAAAAACGAAATATCAGTGCAAGAATATATACTACCTCTAGGAAAACGGTTGACAAGGAAAAAATCCCCACCAGCCTCCAAATCGTACAAGTATCGTAAAATCGTACCTGCGGCGCGCACACTCTGACCAACGCACTGCAACGATATCATTTGAACTGAATCAGTTGGTCAAACGTGCGAAACGAGAATTGTCGCAAAGCAGATGTCCGGATACATAATTTGTCGGTCGAGGCGGTCAGAGGGTAACTGACCTGTATAATGGATCTCGAGCCGGTTGCAGCTTCCGTCGTGCGACCGAGCATGCGGGGCAATGAGGAAAACATTCGTTTAGACACACACGTGCTCTGACGCTGCAATCGCATCACCCCCTGGCGGACTGTGCTTTTAGCGAGAACATTTTAAGAATGCGAATAATGATTCGCGAATAATGCGATTGGACGGGTTCAATAATGAATTGAAGCTAGTTCCAACACTCGGCCTCGTTCATCGACGCGTTCGGCTATGTATATTTTCATTCTGGTCATCTTCTTCATGGCCATTTCCCGGAGGCGAGTGTGGCGAGAGGGAAAAGTTGAAAGCTGCCAGTGGCGATCAACAGGTGCAAGGCATCCACATGCTTAAGGAATGCGTTGCGTAGACACGTACAGAAACGTGGCCCTACGGAGATGTATACGCGTCGGAGACCACATAGGGCGCACGCGACGACCAAGGTTTTGCCGCGTGCGCGCAGCAGAGATTGGCTGAGAAGCTCGAGAGGAACGCGCAATCCCGCGCGCTTGCGCTCACACACACTTCGCGAACATTTTTCTTCACATATTTCAGACTTCAAGGTTACGCAGACAACCAAATTCCATCTTATAGAAAAATTGGAATGTGTCTAGTGAATATAGGTGATAAAGCTCCAAATTTAATTGGCAGTAAGCAATACATAGGTTCTACGGAAGTTGAGTTTTCTCTCGAAAAAATGCTTCCATAATAGTGTTGTGCGCTTCTAATGGATACGGTATTAGTATGTCGGTTTCTGACTTGGCTCATTATTTCGCAATGCAAGGAACGCCTGTTATGATCGGTAATATATTTTATTTTCAAATTTGATAACAGTTGAATGACAAATCTTGCCTCGCGTTCATATATCACTTGATTTTTCAATAGTACGATGTGTTTGCATAAAAAATACAATTCTTTGTGTATCCTATTAAGCATTATATGAAGATGTGAGATTGTTCATTCTAGACCTTTATTACACTGACCCAAAACAGTTCGATACTTTCGGCAATAAGCGCTGGTGTGGATGGAAAATGAGAGATTTCTGGAGAAAATATGCATACCATAACATGCCAAATTTTATCGGCATTAAATAATACTATGATTCAATATCTTTCTAACATCAAAACAATAATCTAACATCTTAAATATGAAACATTAGGTCCCATTCATGAAGAAAGCTTCAGTTCTTCAAAATCGTGGCGTATCGCAGCTCTACGTCGTTGTCACAACGGTTGAGATCATCGGTCAGAATCAAAACATTATTAATGCGAGTGTAGACCTACCCATGAATCTCACGCCCATCCTCTCCAAACATCGGTAATCCTGTCGGTAGCCTGATGATGTTGACGTCGTTTGAGACAACGGTTCCAATCGATCCCGAAATCTCGTGACAAGTTGTCACATCCGATGGTGGCATGCCATTTTCTGCTAATTCCGTTCTTTTCTCATGGTTGCAGGGGGAGGATTTGGAGGCAGCTTAATTGAAGAAATTGCTATGAATTTCTCCAGAATCCACCTCAACTGCCAAGTTATCTCTTGTTCAACAATGCGAAACAACATCGGAAAATTTCATCACATATTCATAAAGTATTTTCAACACAAATTATTTTCCGCATACAAGTTACGTAATCTACGCTCTCATAGCTCCAACCATATCCTGTTCCTCGATCCTTAAAATTTCGTCTGAGAATTTGGCGATGGGCCAATCCCCCTTGGTCAGATGACCCCATCCATTTTCTAATTGCTTGTCTCTTTTGACGTCGAATGGGTGGCGTTTAAACTCAACCTTAGTAACGTCGTTGTTCTCCACTTGTTTCATAACAAGTAAGGCTCTGCGAACGACGTTGAGTAATCCACCAGTTCAATTTATGAATTGAAAATCATAAAGTAATTAAAAACTTATACATAAAACAAATTAATGGATATAGCTAAGAGGCCTCCTATCAATAATGATTTGCGGAACAATTACTTGGAATAGTAACTATTAACAATCGCAATTGGCAATTGAAAACACGGGTATATTTTATTTCAATACAGATGAACATAGCCAAAAAACGTCTGGCTTTTGGCCGATGACCCATTTCCGCTTGACAAAATTTGACATCTTTTTGAGATGGACTACCCACTGATCATTAACGTACAAGAAATAATTCCCCGAAGCATTATCTTTGGGGAATATTTCCTGTCTCTCGCTATCGATTATTTTGAAACCTTTCGAAACTTCACTATCTGGGAGTAGCGCTAGACTATGAATTCTTTTGAACAACTCGTGGCGGAGTGGATTTTTCTTTTCATTGTCTTTTGACAAGGCCACTTTTAACTCCACAGCTTTCTTCCATAAAGCCTTCGAGTGTAAAAAATCAACTATTAATACTGTGTGACGTACCTATCGGTTTTTAGGTACGTTTGGGCATTTTTTCACGGTTGCCAGATATACTCGCGGTATATCAAATATTTTAATTAACTTTATCTTGAATCATTATCATTTAAAAAAATTTCCATGTATCATATTCATCAAATCGAAGTTGCAGGATTTCGTACAGGACACTCACTTTCATAGATTGTGTGTGTATTGTAATTTGTAAGTATAAAATGCGTGTGTTTGGCATGAAAACACCGGCATTGGGCAATGAACCACAACGCTTGGTTTAACAGCCGTGTCACCTAGCTTAGCTCCTTCCAACGTGTGGTTAGGCCAGCCGGCTAAAGTTCATGTGTTATGCACTCAAATGCAGCATCACTTCCGACGAGAGGTTAGATGCGTCGCAAGTGAGTGATTGTAAAACGCTACTGCCAACATGTGGTTAAGCGCTTGTGATTTAATATGGTTCGGACTCGATAAAAAAAAACACGAAGAAATTGATTGAAAAGAAAGTTACTGTAAGTTACTGTAAGTATTCCGATACGCGCTCTACCGATGCTCGCGAAAGAAGGACCACGATTGAGGACAGGCAGCCCTTTATATAGTCTAACGCACCATCGTAAGGTATCGCGTTGACTCGTTTTTTCGCTTACTTATTTGCTAAATGCCGATAAACGTCACAGTGTGCACTCACACGCTGGTTCCTTATTTGCCTATAATCGAGATATTTACATTTGCACTCATAGTTCGTTCTTCACGGAGTTCGTTAATTTTGAGAATTTGTTGACTCTAATTATGCATTAAGTATTATCGCTGCATACGCGTATTCACCGTCTATAAAAGTCTGAGAATAACGCCAATTGCCTAATGTCGAGATATTTTTGTCAAGTTTAATAATTCATAACAATCAACTAATTGTTTATAACATCTTGGTGTCTTCATCTATATTTACCAAAAACTCAACATTAGACAATCGAGGCATTAGTTCTCGTAACGTATCCGCAAACCGTTTTAAATTTCATAATAAATTAATGACACAATTCGTGTTAATATAATTAGTCAATAAGCTGTTGACATTGTTTATTCGCGATGTAATGATTCGATTCTCATATTTCGACTTGTATTTGATTCTGGGAATCACGTACGAATGCCTATTGTAATGTTTTTGTAAAAAATATCATGTAAGAATAATTAACAATAAACAAATTGCGTTATTATATGATAGGTTACGATTCGTTCGCATATCTTCACATAAGGATCTTAGTATTACTTATGCAATCTCAAAATTAGCTTGAATCATATTTTTGCATAATAAACCACGTCACCAACGCTGTTAACAGATCGCGTAATTTGTTGACTTATACTGCAGCGTATCTAGCTTGTCTGGATAGGTCGCTCTTTTTCTACTGGTCCCGTAACAATGGCGTCTCGAGCCGTATGTTCGCATAATTCGATTTTTCATATTTCTACGCATCATTTCAGTATCATTCACTTTTTCATATTTTCGCATACGGTTAGATATATATATATATATATATATATATATATTCTGAATCTACCCGACAATTCATGTATACCGCGTCACGCGCGTGCAGGCGCATGTGCGTACACGTTTTTTATACTAACACTTTCATGCTCTCTTCAACCAATAATTATTTATAATCATTGAACATTTTCATGCTAAGGGCTTGAGTTGCCCTTACAACTGATTTGGAATATTATGCGTGACTACTGCGTGAAATGATATTTCTACCATCAATAACGTTATTATTATGTTGATAAAATGTTTTGCAACTCACGCTGGTGAAGTGTTAGTAGCATCCGACTAACTCAATCACCGGCCATACTACTTCAAAGGCCTTCCTTAGGGCGTGTTCAAAGTCACTCATCAGTTCGTAAGGATTGAACAATGGGTAGCATTCTGCTACCTCGGCTAAGCATCTGATAAGACTCCGTGGTCCGATTACTCATGAGTATGAATATAATTGGAATTACCGAGTCAAAGAAAAGTGAAATCAGAAAAATAGATCATAAAGGTAATACATCAAAAATATCGATGTTCACGTTCCCTCTATATTCACCCATGATTGTTACGAATTGTAATTTCGTTTTCACCAAAAGTAGGCTCTTCGATACGCAGTCGAAGACTCCGTCGGCGAAAACACGTCTCTGTTAAATTTTGAGAACATGCTATCGTCGAACCACATCAAATGGTGATATGTTTTATCACCAATGACGAGTTCGACGATAACCGTCTCGAGCTCGTGGCTTTCAGTTTGAAATTCAAACTTTGGCTTATGATTTTGAACAGCCTGCCCCGAGCTCTAGTAGTGTTTTTGCGGTTAAAGAAAAGCCAAGTTTTGCAAGCTTGCGTAACACAGTGTAGTGACAGACAGTGTCAAATGCTTTGCTTAACCCATTAATGCTCAAAGTGACCGAAATTTTGCGCTGTGTTTGAGCTTATTATTTTCGATGAAATCATAGTCTGAAAAATTTGAAACATACCTTCCCTACTATTTTCAGGGTCGCTCTTTTCAATGGTGATGGTTAAAAGAACATTTAACAATATTAACCTATCGAAAAATCAAAAACAAATAAAAAAACCCATAATTTTACAGTGAAATTTTCTCTTAAAACTAATTTTTCGGTCCGTTCACATGGTTTTAAATGCTTAAGACTCATATGTACCCGGTCAATGATAGTCAAACTAAAAGCAAGTACGATTACTTTGACTGCAAAATTATTTGGTAAAACAAAATGTCGGCCGAGATTTAACATTCATCTTTCAAACTTGACTGACTTTTTTCTCAAATTCGGTGCCTTTTAGGAAAAATTTTCCAGGAATAAAAAGGTCTTTGAATCATTCAAGGAACGTGCTCGAATTTTTTCAGAATTTTCCGAAAATATTTTTGGTTTTCTGAAAATTCAACACATTTCAAACATTGTTAAATGTTCTTTTAACCATCACCATTGAAAATAACGACCCTGAAAATAGTATGGAAGGTATGTTTCAAATTTTTTAGACTATGATATCATCGAAAATAATAAGCTCAAAGACAGCGCAAAATTTCGGTCACTTTGGGCATTAATGGGTTAAGGATGTTCTGGCTACAAATGAAAATAGTGAAAAATACTTTAAACTTCGTACATTAGCATATTTTGTGATATAAAAATTGTACCCAAAATTTGAGAAAGCCTGGTTGGCTGGTTAAAAAGATATGAGCACTTCGATTTACATACACTCTTATGGAGTTTCGTGAAATTCGAGTATTTTCATGTTCTAATCTATGTGAAAAGAATGGAAAGAATAGTGAGAATCTGAAGAAATTTTTAAAAACGAGAGAATAATATCCAATAATTGGATATATACAAAGATCATGTGCCTGGGTTTGTTGTGGAACCAGTTATCAATGGTTTTTTATCCTCCCAGTCAGGGATAAGTCATAACTTGAAGGATAATTAGATTCGAAAGTTTAAGACGTCCTTATAAAAACGAGCTCAAATGTGATGGCACGCTGCATAAAATCCTCCATACAACTATGGATACGGTTATTCATATCACATACGAAAACATCTGTTGCAGCTCAGCTTTTCAAATAAGTTTTACTGATTTACCTAACTTTTGGGAATGGCTGTGTAGCCAGAACATCCTTAAATCAAACAGAAGAAGAGCAGTGAGGTTTTGCGGATCCTTGGCCCGTCGAACATCGTCAGTAAGTCTGGGTACTGTGTCCCTTTCTGAAGTTTGTCTGACGCCCATCCAGTAAACCTTCGGTTTCAACATAAACGCTGATTTGATTGAAGACAAACCTCTCAAGGACTTTGGAGAGAAAGTTAAGCAAAGAGATAGGGCGGAAATCGCTCAGAAACCTCGGAGAGGGGATTTTGTTGAAAGCAAGAACTAAGGCCTCTTTCCAGGATGAAGGGGAGTGGGGTTGATTGAGGGAGGAATTGAACAGGGAGTGCCTTGACGATGAAGTTCTGTGGGAGGCGATGAACTCCCACGGACTGCGAACGTGACTGACCAATGGCCAGCCGCACCTCGTTTGCTGTGACGTTCACAAAACGAAACACACACACACACACACACACACACACACACACACACATCACATATCATCACTTCTCTAGCCTGATTTATGCCTAGAACAGTCATCATAAAAAAAGTTATAAAAGTAAAAGTTATTATTAATTACCTATACTTCATAAAAAAGAAACTTTCGAACTTTAAAATAGACTTTTTCTAAGTATTTGTTAGATAATTAATTTGTATGAACTTGAACAAATAGTTAGAAAAAGGTTAGACAGTTACTTTCTCATGAAATTTTATCATATGTGACGCAACGGGGTGTTTTCCGCTCTTATCGTGGTGCAGGAAATGCACCCCGAGCTATTCGATTACGCTCCGCTCCTCGCCCAGCAGCCAGGTCAGTCACCCAGTTCTCACGGGCAGACGCCGTGCCAAGGGTCTCAGAAGTGACCCCCAGCCGTCCGTACACAGGTACGGACCGTTGCTGCTTGTGTAGTGAGTGCTTCCCAGGACTGGGAAGAGTGGGGGGGAGGAAGGGGGTGTAGGGGCTCGACTCGGCGCTCGCGGTCCACCGTTGCGGCTCACGCCGATTGCTAGGCCTCCGTGGTAATCACCACGTGCAATGAGCCCTTAGTCAGATTACGCACTTGAAGCTAACGGGGATACGCGAATGCGGCTACTCAGTAAGCAGAGAAACGGAAGGTTTCTCGACCGCGGAGAGAGGGGGATTCGGTCGTAGGTGCGGGGAGGTTAAGTAAAGAAAACGCGTGACTCTGCATTTGAATAACAAGAACTAAGTCTCTTTATTGAGGTGATAATGAAACAAAATAAGTACACTTGCGTTGGTGGGCTGGTGCCCGCCAACGACTTGAAACGCGCGCACGCCCAGAGGGCCGTGTTCGATTAGCGGCGCGTGCTAATTAGCACGAGGGTCGGCGCGAGAGTGAGGGTCCTTCCTGTATCGCGCGGCTCGTTTGCCGCGCAAAGCGGGAGGTCCGCCCCTCTCTATCTCCTCTCTCTTTCGCTGCTTCGCGGCGCGCACCCCACAAAGGGCCGCGGCGCGTGCCCGCATCGATCGCGTGTCGATCACGCGACTCGCGCGCTCGCGCGAGCTTCCGGCTCGCTACGTGGCGATCGCGCGATAACGAGTGCTCGTGAAGCACTTGTTACAGTGAATAAATGAATAGTATTTAAACATTTGTATAATCGCTTATGATTTTTAATTTCAGTACAAACTAGAAAATGTATCATGATTTTTTTCCGATGGATATCAATTCTATAAGTTTATAACCAACACCAATGATTAGAAAATTATATTTAATCAATGATGATAGTCATTAGAAAACGTAACGAATATCAATATCCAAAAGTTGATGACTCCATTCTATGGTATGAAATATCTTTAATTCAGCCGATTCTGCTAAATACAAAATGTATCATCAAGCTGAGAATATGCGCAGTAACCATCCACGACACGGATCCGGCTTGGATCTTTGCCTTAAGATATTTTCTTGTTGGGTACATAAATCTTTCCTCACTTCATACATGTGTATATATGGGCAATTCTCTGTGGGATCGAACATGAAAAAATTTGATTTGGCTCAAAATTTTTTTTAAGTCCTAGGGCATCATGCCGAATTCCCAGAATTTTTTCAGATTTTTTCGAGCACTTAAACCCTGCTTAGTAAATAGGAAAAGTTGCTGATTTTGCTGTTTTTGCATTTTCAGAGGCGTTTTCAACCTTCATTTACACCCTGAAAATGACCTCTGAGGCAAAAAATGAATGGGACACTTTTGTCTGCGAATTGCCTGAATTTAATAGAAAAATTATCTCCAAAGTCATTGGAGTACATTAAGTACTCCACATTACCAATTGGAGCCTCTATTTTTGAACTCTGGGAGTTCGCTCGTCAAGAGCCCCACCCCATGGGTACTGAAAGTAGACCCAACTCATACCACATACAGCCTATATAGTGAAAAAATGGGCCTGGGCTCTGGAAGCTCCCAAAAAATTGATATATTAACTAAAATAAAATATATATATATATATATATATATCATATATTCAGTAGTTACATGTATTGACGGTCAATATATTGTCTCTATTGTGCTAAAATTGACAAGAAACTACTAATAAAGTACATTATCAGGAATTGCATTCACTCGATAAGAAAGATTATTCCAAAAAGTAAATTATAAGCTGTACATCACACGTACACGTTATAACACACTAGGCAGTGCATAGATATCATATGATTTTTCCAATATCAACAAGAAAATGTTGAAGTTCACTAAACATGGGTAGTATTCATGAATATTGGACTCATGAAATCCACTCATATTGTATAAACTACATAGCTAAGGTCCAAGCAGCTATTGCTGGCCTTAATACCAGCGACTTGGACTTGATACTGTAAGATGCGAGCAAGCACAAGCATGCGATCCATACTGCTGTGTTCTCAAGTCCCTAGAAATTGGGTATGTGTGGTACGAGAACGGTAGGATTCTGCCAAGACGAGCGGTGGGTGATAAAGTGTTTCCAATCGAAATTAGGCTGACCTAAAAGTCATTGCCGAAGTAACCTTGAAGGGAGGCTCCAGTGAAACAGATTGACTGTCCAGGGAGGAGCGGGCTTTCACAATGTTAACTATTTTAGAGCTCAAGATTCAAGTTAGGTTTTGATCAAGTTCGTCAGTTTCTGAGTGAGAATCTGTCCTACCACCTCTATGGTATAGCGGAGTCCTGGCTGGGTCCTGTCGTTCCGGATGACGTTGTTCAGATCCCAAATTAAAAATTAATTAGAAATGCCCGTAACGCGATTGACGGTGGGGTTGCACTATACGTCCGGGATTTTTACAAGGTTGAACTACTAGCATCGTCGAACACCACTGGACCAGGTACACCCGGCATACCTGAGTACCTTTTTTGCTCATTGCAGCGTGGCAACTTCCAACCAATTCTCACTGCGGTCATCTACAAGCCACCACACATTGCCTTCACCAAAAATCCTTCGCTAATCAATGATCTAAATACACACTGCTTTGACTGCAGCTATAAATTTGTGATGGGTGATCTGAATGCCGATCTTCTTTCGGACAGTGATGACTCAAAATTTGTTCGCAAATTAACTGATGAACTGTCGTTGTGTCTAATCTAGCACGGGGAAACGTATCTACCCTCAAAGTCTCGCACATGGGTGGACGTCATGCCGGTGGACGACAATGATGTAATCACGGATGAACGCAACTTTCCAACTCCATTTCGCAGTAAACATCACATTATTGACGTTGAACTTAACATTCGACAACCCAGGGAGAGGCCAGAAATTTCGAAGGTATGCGTCAAGAACGCTTGATCTTTACCTTGAAACTATGTGATTGGAAGCTGCTGAACCATGAAGACGTGGATGACATTGGCTCTGCACTTGACTGTCTTGGCCGCAATCTCACGAAGGCCATTGATGAGCTGGCACCTCTCAAAGAGTTTAAGCCCAAAAAGAATAGGTTGCCGTGAATTGATGCTGAGTTACCACTGCTATACAAAAAAACGGACGCGACTTACAAACGCTACACTCGGACAGGGTACAAGGACCTGCTCGTTGAATTTCAGAGGTTGCGCGATCTTTCCAATAGCAAAACAACTCAGGTCCGTACTGAGTTTTTTTCGAGTAAACTGTCAGAGGTACTCGATACTAACACGGTTTGGAAGAAATTGCGCAGCCTTGATCTTCTACCTAAGCAAAGGGAGGACTCAAATGGGATCACGCCGGAGGATCTGAACACCCATTTCGCTAAGGTGTCCATCTCGTACCATGAGAGTGCTTCGGTCTACCGGGATACCATCTCTCCAGCTTCCGAGAAAGACGGCTTTTGTTCCCAAAAGTCAATGTTAATGATGTTATCCTGAGCATTTCTCATTTTACTTCTCAATCAGTTGAAGATGATGGTATACCTCAGAGTATCATTCTTGATGCTCTGCCTGTAATCGAAGATAAAATCGTAGACATATTCAACTCCTCCTTGCGTGAAGGAATCTTCCCTTTATCCTGGAAGAAGGCACATGTTCTTCCGCTAAAGAAGAGTGCTCTCCCGTCGTCTCCGTCAGACTTTCGTCCTACTGCCCTCTTGAGTTTCTTGTCTAAGGTACTTGAGGAGATAGTTCACAATATATTTCATCGCTGTACTTTTGTACGAGATCCTGCGCATTCGCCAGCTGGAATACCTTCTGAACCTCTCCACTAGGCCCACCAGGGGTGATGCACCGGAACTTTTCAGGTGCAAGCAGCACACCTTTGGAACTCTACGCTCCTTAGATGGAAAATTGACGTTCTTATCCAGTTTCAGGCGATCCTTTTTTAGAGTCAACAGAATGACCTTTATATTCTTCTTTATATAAGAATAGACACGTTATCAGTGATAACTAGTTTGAATAAATCCTCAATGACTTCTAGTACCCTGACACTTTATCTGTGATAATTAGCTGTATATATGTTTTTTTGATGATAACAAGGATTATATATAAAATGTGTTTATATGAATGACTTATGATTGTAGAAAAATCACTGATGCCAATTATGTATTTTGATACACCAAAACACATCCATCCTTGCATGGATTCTTACCCTGCGAATCGGTCGGCACTCTTTTCAAACTGAACTCAAACTACCTTTTATTAAAGAAGAAAAACAAACAAAGTATCAAAATTTATCAACTAAAAGTTACGACTTGGCGGATTTACATAGTGGTTTGCGCTTCACTCGATTTTTATCACGCTGATTGCGTGGCTATTTTCCCACTTATCGGTTGACTCAATCGGATCTATTCACAAAATTCATTCTCGGCTACTTCGTCTTATGATTAGACGCACTGTAACTATGTCACGTCGGGCGGCGCTCGGCGGCGTGCCTCGACAACGTGTGTTTCGCACCGCGTGTGCGCTCTGCACACTCGTGTGTATTTTGTGCACTCGTGTGCGCTCAGTTTTTGTCGTCCAGCTGGGACTTCTATTCCTTGTGCTCTTGGCACGCTTCTCCTCCTCCTGGCGCCGTTTCGCCTCTTGCTCCTCTTCATACTCGCGTACGTGGTTGGGGTACGAGCATGTATGCACATCGCATGCACATCGCATGTATGCTAATTACTTTGTGTGAATCAAATGGATGTCTTTATGACGTACGATTTTTTTTTAACCATGTTAAAATTTAGGTAGGCTACCCCCTTAAGATGTGTTTCAGTCATTCCAGGTGCTACTCGAGGGTCTCCGTGCAGATGATCACATCGTCAAGATATGCGAACGCATAGGGCTCTAACTCCAGCCCTATGAGACCTTCGATAACAATTGTTGCTTGCTAGAGAAAAGGAGGCCTCACGATACAAATCACACATGACAATATGTATATGTATATCGGGACGCTCGGGTAAGCGGTTGGAAAATGACCACGATGTCCCAAGAAACGCAAACTCACTCAACGCTCTAAGGGTCTGTATATGTAGTGATAATGAAGCGTACGTGGTGGACATTGTCGTCGCCTGAACTGTTTAACAGCTATCTTCGATTTTGAAATTTGATTAGAATAGACTAACCTTCTTTCAATTTCTTCAATCCGTCCATTCAAGGTGAATTATTATTTGATTATTTGATTATTTGATCCTTTATTATTCATGTCGGTGAAAGTTGGAGGTTATTCTTCTTATATAATAGTTATAATAGTGCCAATGTTTATGTTTCATTATTAATTTTTACATCTATCTAGTATTTATTTTGATTATCAATATTTATTTCATTTTTTAATTTTGATTGCATGCAATCAGTATCCAATGTTTGATTTCTTATGTTATTTTTATATTGCGTTCTCAAAGAGAAAGCTTTGTAATAAGGTAAAATTAAAATCATCATCCTTGTTGAAATCAAACATTATTCTTAAATGAAATTAGCAACAACAATGTCTTTGGGACTAACTATGAAAAATCTATTAATCTATAAATCTGTACAAGCTATAAATCTGAATATACTTGTCAGCTTTATGATTTCATATCTTTCTGTTACCATTCTTTTTTTCTGGAACAAATTATATATAACAATTATAATGATGATTATAAATTGATTTTTGTCTTATATATTATATCGAAGATTTGATGTATTAATCTTTATAAGTGTTGTGGTCAAACGATTGAGGGTAAACACACCAGCATATATCCCTACTCTTCCCCCTTTGATCTAAATTACGTCTCCGACCTCATACTTGAATCTGGTAGCATGATCATTCCACAGAATCAGATTTATCTGAAACATAAATTTAATTTATTAATAAAGAATACCTAAGCGGTGCACATATCTTGATAAATAATTATTTCATGAGATATGATATAGCTATCACCTGTATACCAGAATCATCTTCTAAACTGACTTCTAATTTCTACAAATGAACACCAGTTTTGGATGGAAACTCTTTCATTTCACTAAGACTTGTAATAACAGGAATTATACAGATATAATATTATACATGATTTATGTAACATATTTTAATATATACAAAATACTTCCTAATATTTGACATTACTTTCAATTTTTGTATGTCATTGAGTTTTGTAAATATGATTGGCGCATTCAAAGTTTTTTCTGACATATCAGCATCGTCAATCTTTGTAAATATGGATTCTTCATTAGCGACTACTTCATAAGAACATCCTAAGTTGTTCAAATTTATATTAACAGGTTTAATATCAATGTTTCGTCTGTCGTAGACCTTATTGACCTGATATAAAAAAAAAATTATAAATATATCGAATATATGAACAAAAAAGTACAAATACAATAATACATACTTGTATTGAATCATGAAATTTATCACATCAATCATCATACATTGTGCATCTGATTACTGTTTGGTCCTGGACCATGTTGGACGAAAAAGATTTTTCGCAGAGAACAAACCAGGTCATTTCTTGTGTCCCAGATTTATCTAATACCTTTACTCGGAATGCAGATCTGTGAATAATTTCATACATTATAATCAGTATTATAATTATAATCTATATCTCAATAATAACTATTTTCGAACATAGTTCAAAATAAAATCAAATGGACCAAAAATAAAATGTAATCACGGTCCCAGAATCAAATACTGTACAACTTCCATGATACTAATCATAGTAACTTGGTTCAAATATAGTTCGATCTATATAACGATCTGTTTGTTATAATATAGATCATATATCAACTAACTACTTAGCACTTTCGCAATTGTTATTAATGAATTTAAAATAATATATTTTCATAATTTCATATTCAACTAGTATCTGATCACTCTGAATGTCTGATCACTCCTATCAAGCAGGGGCATTCTAAGGAGCCATTCCAGTTGTGAAATTATTTGATATCATAAGTGACAGTGATGTGTTCATAAGATTAAACTTTAAAATGTGTTTTTCTCAATAGTGTGTTTTTGACATATATGATAGTACTTGCCGTAAGATCTAAAGAGCTGAGGTTGACGTATACAACTTTTGTAGAGTGGATTGTGTTTCTTGTCACATCAATACTCATATCCGGAACCTCAGTCGCCAAGATCCAATCAAGTCTGACCCCATAAACGGGTGACCTATTCAGTGAAATAGCTGTTTTCTTGATTTTTCATTATTTTATTCGATAAGCCTACAGACTTAGGTGGTCAGAATTGATCAGATCTTGGTGATTGAGGTTCCAGATATGAGTATTGATGTCAGAAATCCAGCTTTCTGGATCTTACGACAAGCTTGATATTAGGGTTATTACAAATATATAGCTACGAGCAATAATCTCTCGCTCGCTATCGCTCGCTCGAGTCATTCGAGTGAATTTTGATCGAAAAATCTACAAAACATTCTATAATCTTCAATATTCAATTCAGTTTTGATAAGTTATACTTTTGTCGATAGTTATCTATTGTAAATAGATATCAATCGACATCATGATGCATATAAATTATAGCCCTCGATTTTCTCTTTCGATCCATCACACCACATGTTCTTCAAATCGTTATTTTCTGTGGTGTTTATCAGATAGAAAATTAGAAAAAATGTTTTTCGGCAACGCGGCAAGTTTTCTATGACGTATACTACGCCCCCGCGTCTTTTTTTCTGGATTTTTCACCTCAAATTATGAAAATGCTCATTTGACTCTATAAATCTGCAAGATCAGATTTTGAATAGATAACCCATTTATATTATTTTTTCAACGTTATCCTGGAATCAAACGTCGAATAATTGTTTTTACGGTCAATACGCCTCCACAGTATGAATTTTTCCAACACATAGCTAGTTTAAATTGTAGCGTTTGACCTCCTCTTCCGACCCATTATACCGAATTTCTTTCAAATCATCATCTTCCAAGTTGTTTATCACTTCCAATTATTCCGTATTCACGAGGCACATCTTGCCAAAAATGAGTTTTTTCCACATTTCACGCCCACGCATCGATTTTTCCAAAATTTCAATCATGGACGTGAAAGCCCATTCGATGTTCTTCCGATCGGACATACTCGAAATCGCACCATATTAGGATTCCACGTATTTCTCTGATCGCATAAAAATCACAAAGTAAACCACCATTTTTCAAGTACGTACTTCACGCCCACGCATCAATATTTTTGAATTTTTCACGATGAATAATTGAAGCGCTCAATGAGCTCTATCGATACCTTTAATCAGAATTTTCATCACGACGCTGTTTCATAGATTTTTTTAACGGCTTATGCGGCACAAGTTGACAAAAGTCAGTTTTTTCCATATTTCACGCTCACGCATCATTTTCTCCAAAATTCTCACCATACAATAGGAAAGATCCTCGATTGATCTATAAATCAGTGAAACTCAAATTTGCACTATACAACTATTTTACAGTTTTTTGCAATGGTTTATCGGATACCGAAAAAAACGCAATTTGATTTTTACCATTTTTGACGTCCACGCATCGTTTTTTTCGTAAATTTCAATGTGGAACATGATACCGCAGGCAATTTCCTTTTGATCCGTTTCATTTGTTTCCATGGAAGTCAACTCCTTCATTGAAAAATCTTTCCATGAAATTTCCGAGAGGATTAACTTTATAGTATAGTATAGATATAAAATATTCCAATGCACTTTTGGGATATATTTTTTGTGGAAGAGTTTTAAATTAGTGTATAGATTCTTGAAAAAAATTTGTTCCAAAAAAAACTTTAAAATAGTTAATTTTTTCTGTTATCCAATAACACAGCTCCACCAAAAATAAAAAAAAATTTAACCAGAGACTGAACCACCCTACTTACATGTATTTTTGGCCGCTGAATCCGAATCCGAGGTCCGTTTAGCTTCATCACCTATGCGTTCAGATATAACCTCAAAAAAAATTTTAAAAATCATCATTTTGCAAAACAAGTTTTTTTTCAAATTTTATTATGTAAAATATTAGATAGAAACTGTTTTTGGTGTTTTTTCGGTTTGTCGCATAGTTTACGAGTGACAAATTCATAAAATTATAAATTTTTAATCCGGCCCACTTGCCGTCAAACTTTCTGAATTTTTTACTCAAAATTTATGCGACGAATCGAAAAATTGCTAAGGACAATTTTCTCTTATTTTTTTATGTAGAATGAAATAAAATTTTTTCTTTTTGCAAAATATTGATTTTATCGATATGTTGTCCGCCATATTTTTGAGATTGTCTAAACGCAGAGGTGATGGAGCTAAACAGACCTCAGATTCGGATTCAGCAGCCAAAAATACATATAAGTAGTGTGGTCCAGTTTGGTTCAATTTTTTTTCATTTTTTGTGGAGCTGTGTAATTATTAATTTTAAGGTGTATGTAACCCCTTAATGAATCAGGCCCATGCGGAAAAAAAGCAATTCTTAAACTTGTTCAATTAGAAAAGTGGTCACGGTGATGAACATCACCGTGTTGACACATTGGCAGGGACAAAATATAATAAATTATTTTGAGGTTCGGCTTTTTAAAAGCATATTATCAGATTGCAAAGGTCGAAGATGAGCAGTGTTTGTTTTTTATTAACTATTTATTTGGTTGATTCGATTCTTTACATCGTGTCGGCTAAAGCCCGGTACATTCTACAGTCAGCGCATGTACAGCTTCGAGTGTAGACGAAAGGGGAACCAGCCTCGCACAGCTGACTCGCGACTATCACGCTGTATAGCCTGTATTTTCTAGGAAGAGTGCGACGCGTTCTAATCCGTCGAATCACGTATTGTTAATACAATCTTTATAAAATAGATGTATCTAAATATATATCTGGTGACCACGATATTAAGCTAGAGGTGTTCTTCAAAAATCCGTACTCAGACGCCTTTCATCGTTACTCTACATTGTAATGTGGCGCTGAGTCTTGACCCTGACATTTTCCATCTACTCTACGTGGTCTGATTTACACGCACTGTACCTTGGATGACTTGATAAGGACACTGAACAGACTTAACCGCAACGCCACAGCTATTGCTACCTGAGTCGTCATGCAATG
This sequence comes from Aphelinus atriplicis, assembly GCA_020882685.1. Taxonomy (NCBI): domain Eukaryota; kingdom Metazoa; phylum Arthropoda; class Insecta; order Hymenoptera; family Aphelinidae; genus Aphelinus; species Aphelinus atriplicis. The sequence continues at coordinate 304,427 of JAJGQD010000006.1, read as the reverse complement.
ACCGCATGCGGTGATATACCGTCTACACAGATTTGGCAGCTGCACAATTTTGGGACTGCGGAAGCACCTAATCAATGCACTGCTCTCTTGACTTGTTTATATTGCTTCCTTGTATGCTGCAACTTCTGTGATGAATAATTTCTGATCCTACGGCGCCTTATTGACACGTATATAAGGTACACTCATTGTGAGACAAGAAGTGAGCACATGACCCCTTCCAGAAGTGAGCTTAGATGGTTCACCCCTGCATCCAGATGCAACTACTTAAAGACATAACTGATATTGAGGCTGCTCAGCTTCGGGAGTGATCATCTCGCTTGTTTCTCGAAAATACTACCTCTCATCCTGTGAAAAGTGGTAAAATTCACGATCCCTGGGCTGGGTTTGAACCAGGAGGGTGCTGGTTCAAACCCAGCCCAGGAATCGTGAATTTTGTCACTTGCTGCGTGCTGCTAGACGAAGCGCTCTATCCTCCAGCTATCTAAGTTGAGCTCTATGCGAGAGCTGAGTATAAAAGAATGAGCGTGTATGTGTAATTGAGAATGCGCTAAGTGACACTCGGCCGCTCTCCCAAAAAGTGCACACGTTGAGTCACACATTTTGCAGCTGTGCGGCAATTTCAATCAAATTAAGCGATAAGATACTGTCTTATGAGCCTATATCGTGTTACCGAGCAGCATGCAGGTACTCGAGTAGTATGTTAGGACAAGTGGATCAGTGAATAGAGAAATTGTGCGAATTACACGACAAACATTCATTTATCAGGCTTACTAGGAGAAAGCACTCCCTTCGGGTCACCAATCTTTACCAAAATTTCAGGGATCTCTCCTGATAGTATTGTCAAAGATTCCTGAAAGCCACAGGGTCTCACGCCTAGCCATTTCTGAGAAAAAACATGAAACATATCATGATATTTTACAATTCTTAGCGGTACAGGGCATAACATTGTATATGGTATTCCAATGCATACCAATACCCGCCAACCATATAAACCTATCAATTTTTCATGAAATAGATTCAAAGTTAAACTCTAAACCTATCTTGTCAAATTATCACTGGTTTTAGGCCTACTTCCCTTATAGGATGTATATGGGTCTCAAGCGCTAACCAGGTTACCATGGGAAACATGTTAAACCGCTTCCTACCCAACAAAACACGCTTTTTTCTTGAGCCCACCCATGAATATATTCCAAAATATATATTCTACACTCATTTGAAGGAAGGGAATACCGTCAATACTACTTCTTTCTTTCCTACAGTCCAGAACAGTTGAATTTTTGACGTCAAACAGTCGTGTCTATTCAAAACTGTGTCTGGACTTACAATACCCTCATGCGTGTGGATATTTCTCCAAGCCTATGTAACTAATGGGCACAAAAAAATGTACCTACTCACCTCAAGTAACATGCGCTTCATTGATATAATCCGCAAAATAACCTATCCCTTACATGCATGTTGACAACACTGCAAGTTTGTTTGGGATTAGTTTTTGCGCAAACCTGTTCCTTTTTCTTGAATCACCATTATGTCCACCAGCTTCCACTGAATGTGTAGCCTCCAGCATCTACAGGAATGATGTCCTATAAAGGGAGAAAAATAACACTCCAAGCCTCGTCAACTCATGATTGTACTCTTGAAGTGCCTGAAAATGAAAACTTATAATTTATAAATGAGATCTGAAAGCTTATAATTTATGAATAAGATTAGTGTTTTAAAAAAATATTGTACCTGATTTTCATTCAATTTATATAAAATTTTCTTCTTCTGAAAATAGTCAACGAGTGAGAAACTATTATTTTATTCATTTTCTACCTTCTATCACCGAACGCCCGAAACAGTTAGGTTACACTATGTACTCATCCGATGATTGATGATCCTTTCTGCAGCAATCAACGTTCCTTCATAATCCGGTTGGAGAATTTTTCTAGACTCGAATCTGAAGATTCATCCACCAGATCACTATCAATAAACTACTCCACACTGCCTTATATAAACTTAGAATATGATCTGGGATTCAGCACTGTTGTGAAATAGAGTCAGCTGGCAGTGACCGGTCCCGGTCCCCCGTCCCGGTCCATTAGAAAATATACGGTTGGTAAAGAAGATCACCTGACAATCATCAGAGCTTTCTTCAATCCCAGTTTTCAAACAGCCGTTATGATTTTTGTATTGTGTATTTGATTCGAATAACCTAAATTTCTTTCATCAGTCAGAGCACACAGTCGCTAGCCGGAGTTTTATCAAAAAATTATCTTTTGTCTGCACCTTTTCATCATTTTTCTTCATTTTTGCAGTTTGTATTGGTAATAGTTGGATACATAATTTAGATTGTAGTTGATATATTAAAAGTTGAATTGATTCATCTCATCTTCAGTTGTAGAATAGTAGTTATTTTGATTAGGTTATAGGTTGAATTATTTAGTTAATTATTTGTAGCATTAATAATTATTTCTAGTTTAGTTCCATTAGTTTGAATTGATCAATTAGATTATTAGTTAGTAGTAATTTAGATATTTATGACTTTCTTATCAGTTTGTTTTTCACATTCTATTTTAATTCGCTCTTATTTTCCAATCATTTTTATATTTTATCAGTTATATTTTTGAGATTCTGAGATTTTGAGATTTTTTTTATTGAAAATTTTTTATTAAAATGATGGCTTGTGAACCAAGTGGATCTCACATACTAGTAGATAGTGACAGTCCTCTGTCAGTGGGAATCATCACTGATAGTGTGTATGAATGTCTCCCTATATTGAAAGAAAGAGGATTCGTCGATTACAATTTGAGAAGAACATCCTCAAAAAGTGCTCTACTAGGCGATAACATGGCTAATTTGTTGATTAAATTCATTGAAGATCAACTGTTAGTAGAAGAGAAAGAAATAGCGACTATCGATGAACTGCAAAATAGTATGGAGACTGATGAATCTCCTATACAAAGTCAAGAGAGTTATTCAAAATCTGATGGATCAAGTGAGTAATATTCATCAATTATATTGGTAACTTTGAAATACCAATTTTATAAATTTTACAAGTAAAAATTATAATAGAATTATGTTCATGATTCCCACAATTCAGTGATTTAATTAGATATTTAAATTGAATCTTATTCCAGGTTTGACTAGTCAGAGTGCATCTGATTATGAATATCAAGAAGAAAAAACTGTGTTCAGGCTTATTCCTTTGGAGAAGAAAATATATGCAGTGAACCTACATAGAGAACATCCAAATTGGGAATTGTCTACTCTAAGAATTCACTTGGGAAAGTACTGTTATACCCGGTCAGATGAACTACATAGGTGGAAAAAAACTGATTATTAATGGTGGAGCTGCATTCGCCAAGATATCTGTAATTAAAAAGTGGACACTCGATAGATTTATAGAAGCTCCAGAAAACCAAACACCTGTTTTTACAAGAGACCTCCAAATGTGGGCTCTCCAAGCAGTATCACAGTTTCATTCTGAAGATGATTCCCATTTTACAGCATCAACTAGCTGGATAAATCAATTCAAAATATAACAGGCTCTGTCAAAGAAAAGTAACAAAATTTGTTAAACAAACAGAACACCGATCAGCTGAGGAAGTTAAAGTATCAGCCATGAATTTCCAAGCTGGATGAAGGTCAATTACAAGGTACAATCTTGACTTCATCATCAACACTGACTAAATGGGATGTGAATACAGATGCAATATTTAACGAACACTGGCATACGAGGATCAAAAAACAGTTGAAGCGAGTATTGGAGATTTGAACAAAGTGACTCACAGCTACACTGCATAGTATTCTATCACTGCATCTGGAAAATTGTTATCCATAGTATTTCTCTGTCTCCAGGAAGTTTCTGGACAATTTGGCCCTAGAATACAGCAGCACATGGATGAATTAAAAAATATTCACAGGAATATTCTTATTACTTGCTTAAGATCAGGGAAATTATCCACAGCGCTTGTAGATATTTACATGTCTGAAATATTAGCACCATCCGTTCAAACTAATAAGTTTATTCTTTTGCTCGTTTCTTGGAGTAGACAACAACAATCTAAATTTTTTTATCGCTTCAAGAATGATGCTGGAGACTCCACATGTGAATGTAGAATAATTCCACCAAACTGCACTCAATTTTGTCAGCCTTTGGATACACATTTGCATCGACAAATCAAGTTGATGCTGAAAAATTTCCAGAACTGCATGTATTTTCTGCAAAATGATCGCCACATTAACACTAGAGATGATGCAATAAAACTACATTCTATTATTCATGATCAGCTATCTGCTCCAATATTCAAAAATATGATTAAATATCCCTGTTATTTAGCTGGGCTCATCAACAGAGAGATTTTTATGAACGTCAAGAAAGTTTGCTTTGATGGTGTTCAGAAGTTGAAGTGTCAATGTGGAGATAGAGCATTAACCAAATGTTCTTGGTGCCGTATATCTTACTGATTAAGTGCTTTTATGATGAATATCATCCTGGAAAGTGTGATAAATATTTTATCAATATTTGAACATTTTATAATATCAAAATAAAATTTAAATAATGTTGGCTATAGTTGAATTATCAATAAGTATGTAATAAACGATCTCTTGTTATATACTTATTGATTATTGTTCATGTTTCAACATATGAATTGATGGTTACATATAACCATAATTAAAAAAATGATATTATTAACCCATTAAGTCCCAGATTGCGGAAATTTTATTGGTACTTTTGAGCTCAAATATTTTGATGAATAAGACGGAAGGTTTATTGCAAAATAGTCATTCCTACTATTTTCGGGTATGCTCTACACGATACAATAGTTCAAAAGACTGAAAAATTTGATTTTCAATAAATAATTAACAAATTAAAATAAAAAATGCAATTTTTTGGAGCACATTTTTTTTCAATCCAAAATCAGAGGATGAAGGAATTTTTTTTACTGTCGCAAATATGCACAAGAGTGCACAAAATATTTGAACTTTCCAAATTCGTTGAGTTTTTTCGACTATGATTTTTTTCAGCAAAATGGCGGCCAAAAAACGGGAATCAATATTTTGGATTTCCATTTTATGAATATTTTAAAGCATTCATTTTCATATTCGATATATTCCTTTGAAATTCCGTATACGGGGGTTTTTAATGTCGCTGATAACGATTCTGACATCAAATTCTCAAAATTCTGGATCCAAGATGGCGGTTTCAAGATGGCGGCTGACGATTTTCCACATTTTTAGTCAGAGAATCGTGAAAATTTGGAATAATGGGTTTTCGGGGGCGCTGATAATAAATCTGACATCAGATTTTCGAAATTCCGTATCCAAGATGGCGGTTTCAATATGGCGGCTCATGATTTTGTACATTTTTGGTCGGAGAATCGTAAAAATTTGGACTAATGGGTTGTTGAGGGCGCTGATGATAACTCTGACATCAGATTTTCAAAATTCCGTATCCAAGATGGCGGTTTCAAGATGGCGGCTCATGATTTTGTACATTTTTAGTCGGAGAATCGTAAAAATTTGAACTAATAGGTTCTTGGGGGCCCTGATGATAAATCTGACATCAGATTTTCGAAATTCTGTATCCAAGATGGCGGTTTCAAGATGGCGGCTCATGATTTTGTATATATTTAGTTGGAGGTTCGTGAAAATGTGAATAAAAGGATTTCTGAATCTTTACTGCTGAAATAGATTGTTGAGTTTTTTCATCTATGATTTTTTTAGCATAATAATGACTGAAATCGGAAACAAAAAATTTGAATCTTCATTTTATCTATATTTCGTCGACGTCGTTCATGGATGAAAACGACGGCTATAAGATGAAAATAACGAGATTTTGAAAATATAGAAAATTGTCCATGTACAAAAACATGAGCCGCCATCTTGAAACCGCCATCTTGGATACAGAATTTCGAAAATCTGATGTCAGATTTATCATCAGGGCTCCCAAGAACCTATTAGTTCAAATTTTTACGATTCTCCGACTAAAAATGTACAAAATCATGAGCCGCCATCTTGAAACCGCCATCTTGGATACGGAATTTTGAAAATCTGATGTCAGAGTTATCATCAGCGCCCCCAAGAACCCATTAGTCCAAATTTTTACGATTCTCCGACCAAAAATGTACAAAATCATGAGCCGCCATATTGAAACCGCCATCTTGGATACGGAATTTCGAAAATCTGATGTCAGATTTATTATCAGCGCCCCCGAAAACCCATTATTCCAAATTTTCACGATTCTCCGACTAAAAATGTGGAAAATCGTCAGCCGCCATCTTGAAACCGCCATCTTGGATCCAGAATTTTGAGAATTTGATGTCAGAATCGTTATCAGCGACATTGAAAACCTCCGTATACGAAATTTCAAAGGAATATATCGAATATGAAAATGAATGCTTTAAAATATTCATAAAATGGAAATCCAAAATATTGATTCCCGTTTTTTGGCCGCCATTTTGCTGAAAAAAATCATAGTCGAAAAAACTCAACGAATTTGGAAAGTTCAAATATTTTGTGCACTCTTGTGCATATTTGCGACCGTAAAAATAAAATTCCTTCATCCTCTGATTTTGGATTGAAAAAAAAAAGTGCTCCAAAAAATTGCATTTTTTATTTTAATTTGTTAATTATTTATTGGAATTAAAATTTTTCAGTCTTTTGAACTATTGTATCGTGTAGAGCATACCCGAAAATAGTAGGAATGACTATTTTGCAATAAACCTTCCGTCTTATTCATCAAAATATTTGAGCTCCAAAGTACCAATAAAATTTCTGCAATCTGGGACTTAATGGGTTAATATCCAACTCACCATTTCAATATTGAACTTTCTCCATATAATTTGATAAAGAATTATATATAAAAGTAGCAAAAGTAGTACAAACACACATATTGCATGTAAAGTTGCAGCATTTGAATTTCACACCAGATCACAGCTGACTGGCATCTTAAAACAGTCAGTGATAACTTGTTGCGCCAACAGATGGCCGACAGTCATCCTGTTGTTTTGGTTTGGGGCTGGAGGAGAGTGCCAAGTGGTCACACGTGGTGCTGTGTACTACTGTGAATAGTGCTGTAGAAGTGAAATTCTTTCTAAAATTTGTGTCTAGGAAAATTGTCCAACCGGGTCATGAAGGAACGCTGATTGCTGCAGAAAGGATCATCAATCATCAGATAAGTACATCTTAAAGATTGGTTAAATCTTTAGTTTCATGTTCATCGTTCTCATCGAGTATTTTCACCTTTATTGAAGAACATCTAGAACTCATTCGAGTAACAGAATATTATTTTTTTCAAAAATTTTCAAAATAGTATATTTTAGTTATGAACACCTTTATCTCTGATTTGCAAGAACATTCACCGAGAGATCGATATTCCTCAGATATTATTTTGATATACAGCTGCGTGAAAACACAATGAGTTTTATCGAAACTTGAGTCAATAGTAATATGAGCGAGAAAACTTATCCGGATTTTTAATATATTGTAAGTTTACATATACAAAATAGCATTTTCAGGATAGAGGGTTAACTTGTATTGGTATGTAAAGTGAAAATAAAATACAAATACACTGCCCATGGAGAACCTGTCTTGAGTCGTCAACTTTCTTGAGTTCCACTGATCATCTGACAATTGTCAGATACTGAAATGACTCACTAAAGCTAACACTCATAACACATCTAGACGTCTTCTCTTGTAGACATATGAATAAGGTGTAATTGTCGAAAAAGATCCAACACTGAAATACACTATTCTGTAGACTTCTAGGTGCTTATTCATGTTCATTTTAAGACTATCTTTTATTGACGAGAACTTATTTTCTCATCTTGTATGATGAGTTTCGCCAGCTCCTGTGGCCCGTATGAAAATACTGAGCAGTTGTAGCCTTTTCACTTCATTCAGATCTATTTTTGAACTGCAAAAAAAATGATTAATTAGATTCATTAACCAGTCAATGAATAACCTCAAATCAAATCTTTTCAAAAAAGAAAATAATCTACCTTGAAAAGTATATCAGCACCAGCAAACAGGTCAGCCCATGTCAAACAACTGAATCAATTTAAAGTCGGATTGACAAAGCTGCTGCAGTAGCTAAGATGACGTCTAGCACGATTGCACTTTTCATCACGATTGTCCATATATGTTTGCCTACCAGCTGTTTACTACGACGATACTACTTATTATATATATATATATATATATATATATATATATATATATATATATATATATATATATATATACCTCTTCATCACTATCATTCGAGGGCTGGACGTAATATACGTTTACGTTACGTTGAGAACCACGCTCGAAATAGGCCTCGAACCGCTCTCACGTAATATACGTGGGAGATTTTGCGAGAGGTTCAGAGTGTCTGTCGTCTGCTCGTCGACTTATACCTCCTATACCCCAAATAACCAAGTCAATTTTCGTAAATCTTTCCTGACGTAATTAGACGCAACTGAATGTAGTTTTTGCTGGTAACCAATGCAAAACTGCAGGACAGAGGTTTAAAGAAAAATATTTCCAGGTGCGAGGTTAAACCGCAAACGAACTGTATATAATGGCTTGTCGCGTCCCCTCGCTTGCTGCGCATACTTGATATTCTGAAATATATATCCTTGGGTGGGCTCAAGATGAAAGCGTGTTTTGTTGGGTAGGAGGCGGTTTAACATGTTTCCCATTGTAACCTGGTTAGCGCTTGAGACCCTTCTACATCCTATAAGGGGGGGGGGGTATGGTTTTGAAGGCAGGAAAAAACAGGTTCTTACAGATTTTTTTTTGGGCGTACGGTGAAAGTACATTTATTTCTGATTATTGTACATTAAAGAGTAGTAATTGAACTATATTCTGTGAAATATTGGTTGAAAAATATTGAAAATTGACCGAATGGCAGCAATTCTTCGCAGGCGCCTCAGAAAAAATACATTTTGCGGTGCACGTCATACCTCAGCACTGGATCATCTGAATTGAAATCACCAAAGTTTTTCCCTTAATTTTTATGCCCCTCTAGGTATCTCTGTCGAGTTTTTCCATTTTTTTTAAATTTTTTAACTTTTTACAAGACTTGAAAGTGAAAATACCGATTTTTGGCCTAAATTCATGATTATTGTTATTAATAATAAAAAAAATAAAATCAAAAACGAAAAAATCTCAACAGGGTTACCTCATAAATTATGTAAGGAAATACTGTACAAAATTTGAGTACGATCGGTTGAATAGATTTTGAGATACAGAGTGCACCGACTCAAAAAACATCGATTTGAGAAAAACGCGTTTACAGTTTTTCGTAGCGGCTCAAGAGTCGTTCGAGACACGCCTACTTCCAAAGCTATATCTTTGTGAGTTTTGCTCCGATTGACTTCCTATTAACAGACAACATTCTTGAGTTACTATACTTTCATAATATGCAATAAAAAAAATCACTTTTTTTGAACCCTCAAAACCCTACCCCCCCCCCATAAGGGAAGTAGGCCTAAAACCAGTGATAATTTGACAAGATAGGTTTGGGGTTTAGCTTTGAATCTATTTTATGAAAAATTGATAGGTTTATATGGTTGTCGGGTATTGGTATGCATTGGCATACCATATACAATGTTATGCCCTGTACCGCTAAGAATTGTAAAATATCATGATATGTTTTATTTTTTTTCTCAGAAATGGCTAGGCGTTAGACCCTGTGGCTTTCAGGAATCTTTGATTATACTATCAAGAGAGATCCCTGAAATTTTGGTGAAGATTGGTGACCCGAAGGGAGTGCTTTCTCCTAGTAAGCCTGGTAAATTAATGTTTGTCGTGTAATTCGTACAATTTCTCTATTCACTCATCCACTTGTTCTAACATACTACTCGAGTACCTGCATGCTGCTCGGTAACACGATATAGGCTCATAAGACAATATCTTATGGCTTGATTTGATTGAATTTGTCGCACAGCTGCAAAATGTGTAACTTAACGTGTGCACTTTTCGGGAGAGCGGCCGAGTGTCACTTAGCGCATTCTCAATTGAGGGGCTGCGTGGAATAAGGGCCCAACACCCATTTATTCAACCTGGAATTAGGGCCCTTATTCCACGCAGCCCCTCAATTACACATACACGCTCATTCTTCTATACTCAGCTCTCGCATATAGCTCAACTCTGGTAGCTGGAGGATAGAGCGCTTCGTCTAAGTGCGATGCAAATTGAACCCACATTGGGTATTTCAGGAAATTTGATAATATCGGGTGGGGCAGGCTAGATCATACACGCTACAACAAGCCTATTCCCGTTTTGTATTCTATAATCATATGATACTTCACCAGAAAACATATTGTGTACAACACAATGTACATATAAATTTTCTCTCTCTCTCTCTCTCTCTCTCTCTCTCTCTCTCTCTCTCTCTCTCTCTCTCTCTCTCTCTCTCTCTCTCTCTCTCTCTCTCTTTCTCTCTCTCTCTTCTTCTATTCGCTTCTGTTACCTTTCAGTGTTGAATCCTAATCCTACTTAATTATATCCTTGGAAATTTTAATCCTCATGATTGACTGGCTCCTCATTTTTTCTTAATAGCATTCAAATGCATGTTTCTGAGAAACTCGTATAACAGCGCATAGATATGCAAGATTCCACTCTCTCGTGCTAGTTATCCATTTGTATAATATATTATAAATAAACGAAGTGATCACACTATTGTTAACAATTATGTCATATAGATTTTAGGTGCCTTGGGAACAGAAAATAATAGACCTAGTTCAGCTGCGCAATGTGTGGCATACGTTGCGGTAGCGGAATTACCTGTAGGTCAATGGAATGAGTTGGTACCGTTCCTGGTTAATAATATCGCTAACCCCAACAGCACTGAAATGATGAAAGAAGCAACTCTCGAAACTATTGGATATATTTGTCAAGAAATCGATAGTGAAGTACTTGTTACACAGTCGAATCAAATCCTCACCGCAATAATACATGGAATGAAAGGATCGAATACATCAAGTCATGTGAGATTAGCTGCAACCAGTGCTCTTTTTAATTCTTTGGAGTTTACAAAAGGAAATTTTGAAATAGAGGTTAGTAGTTTAAATCGTTAATTAGATACACGAACTGATCCGGTGTCATTGTCTAAACTTGATTCATCAGATTTTTATTTTTTTCCTGTATCTTGTCATTGCATGAATATGCTATACCCTGAAATATTTTGAAATATTATTCACACAAAATTTTGCGTACCCCTTACGAGTCGCAATCCATGCATCGTGCAGTTTTTCACAGCTCCTGAGTTCGGCTTACAAAAAAAATTCTATGTCTGAGCAGATTACCCATGGGTATGGTTCTGTGTCTATATAGATATCCTCCTCATCCATAGAATCAATAATTGTTCATGGAATATGATGAGCCAATCGGAGTATTCGACAATCTTTGAAACGAAACTTTTTTCTATGATAAAAGGAACGTAGTCGCAAAGTTCCATCTTGATCCAGTTCCTGGACTGCGTAGTGTCCCCTTGCAAGATTGAAACTGGATGGAAATGTGCGATTGCACACATGTACGTTTTTTTACGCTGACTTAATGAGCTTTTTGGCGCAGCGCATCTGTTTCTATGCAGAGACTTCGCAGCGAGCAATGAATCTTACTCGGGATACTTTCATCTTTTCAACTCAAGCAACGACGGTGCAGAGGCAGAGAGCTTGCAAGAATAATTTTCCATTGTCCAAAATTGTTGTTGCTTGTTTGTAAAGTGAGAAGTATTATACTTCTATCAGTCGCACAGCACCAGTGCTTGCTTGAAAATTAATTTTCTGGCCACAACACATGTTGATAATGAATCATTCATAGGGATGAAGGTACCATGCACTAGCAAATTAACCCATTATTGACAAAGAATTCCGATTTTTCTATTCATTTTCCGAGCCTCATTCAGTTGTATGGAGAATGGGTATTCCTGAAAAAAAACATGTGCCCTAGTATATTCGGGTATGCTCTTTCAAATTGTGAAACAGTAATACAGGAAAGTGTCTACCGTAATAAAGACTATAGCAGAATAATTTATAGCTACTTTTATGAAATGACGAACAGATCCAATTTCACTCACTTTGATGTACAATTTCAAATGACAGTAGTTCTGGAGGTGTACTTATGAAAAAGATCAACACAAGAGGAACAGTAGAAGTTGATAGTTCTATGGACTTACACATCATATATGGCGGCTTTAATGTCCAATAACATAAAAAATTGAGGAAACACTTTTTTCCTCATTGAAATTGCGAGAAAACTTCTCAATTTTTTCAACCATCTGTACTTCAATAAAAAGCAAAATTATACTCTTGAACTACAACATTTTCTAGCTGTATTAATCTTACAAGGAGAGTATCATGCCCTCGAGTCACCAATCTGGACCAAACTTGATACGTATGTTTTCTGGAACTATAGTGACCATATGCAAAAAGTTTAGGGCCTAACGCTCCCTCACTGCCAAGATATTCACACTACAAGGTTATTCAACTTTATACTTATAATGATACTCTCTCTTACTGAAGAAAAAGAACTGTCACCGAAGAGAAGTGTAATTGAAAAGGAAGGAGAAATAAACGAGTTTGAAAATTGAAGAAGTACTTGTGTTGCGTCAATGATTACAATCGAAATTCACATGGTACCGTGACCAGGATAATTTAACCTATATGGTTCGAGAGTAATCACATTGATAGTTTCCGATAGATCTTCATGCAGAATCAACGTGCACAACCGGCAGCAGTTCGCTGAAGCTGTACACGACCACAACTAATAGTCGTAAATAAAGCGACAACTCTTATCCATCGACAAGCATTACAGAGCATAGGTTAGTGGCAGCCACGGGATCAACGACGGCGTGACGAGATCGAGCGCAACCTCGAGACGCGTAGACCAGCGGCCACGCGGAGGCCAGCAACAGCGTGCGAAGCTCGTGTGCGATCTAGACAGCGAACAGTAAGTCCAGGGGCAATGCGCCGAGATCGGTCGCCATCTCAGCGGCAGGACGGAACTGAGCGAGGAGTCTCGCCCGTCGACGAGCTCGCAGCCCGTAGCCCAGCGGCCACCCGGAAGCCAGCGACCGCACGGAGACCTGCGACAGCGCAGCGACCAGCGGCAGCACGGAAACCAGATGCGGCGCAGCAACCAGCGGCAGCACGGAGACCAGCGGCGGCGCACAGACCACCGACAGCGCGCCAAAGTCGAGCGCAACCTCGAAAACGAGCCGTAAGTCCTGCGGCAACGCACCGAGGCCGGACGATACCCGAGTTACAAGCTGAACCTGAGCGAGGAGCCTCGCTTGTCAACGAGCTTGCAGCGCAGAGGCCAGTCACAGAGCAGAGCCCAGCGGCGACGCCAAGACCGGCGGCACCACGCCGAGGCCGGGAGCAACCTCGAGAGCGAGCCGTAAATCCAGCGGCAATGCACCGAGGCCGGACAGCACCCCAACTGGAATCCGAGGTTGAGCGAGAAGTCTCACCCGCCGACGAGCTTGAAATGCGTGAGCCAGCATTAGCGCGGAGGCGAGCAGAAGGGTCCCGAGATTGCGCGAGACTACGAGAGCGAGCCAAAAGACCAGCGAGTCGCCGAGGCTACTTGGAATCACGAGAGCTTGCAGCACAGAAGCAGGCGACACGGTACAAACGGCCAAGGTTGGAAAAGCGTTTTTCTTTTTCTCCAGAGCAACGAATGACGGCACAACACAACCAACTTCCGAGAGTCAGAATTGAATCATCATCGTCTTCGTCTCCGGAGCGTCGTTGGCGCTCAAGAAGTCCATCAAGACCTCGAAATTTCAGAAGGTTCGCGTCTAAGTCACGTTCACCTATACGCCACCGGAGATTTAGTCGTAAGAATTGTAATACATACTCTCGTTCGCGTTCGTTATCAAAATCTAGCCATTGCGACTCCTCGGATATTGAAGTATCACGAACGTAGGTGCGAGCGCGTGTACTCGGCTTTTCCATCACCTACTCCTAATGATTTGGAGGTTATTAATCAAAGATTCAATAATGACAATACAAATCCATCGACTCTCGATCCTTCAGAGAGAATAGCAGTGGCAATTGAAAATACATTGAATAATATCAATAGCGTGACAGACATGAATAATTCAAACATTCTTAGTAGATTAACGTCAGCAAAGTCATTGCCGGAATTTTCAGGCAATCCACTAGAGTGGTTGAATTTTAAACGCGCCTACGAACTGTCATCGGAAATAGGTAGTTATAACGATTCAGAAAATATTCTGAGACTATGTAAAGCTCTCAAAGGTGACGCATTGTCATCAGTAGAAAATCTTTTAGCAGGTGGCCAGAGTGATTCTCACTTTATAATTAGTACATTAGAACTCAGATTTGGAAATAAAAATGCAATATTAAAAACAATAGTTGCAAGCTTAAAGGCACTTCCAAGCGTAAATTCAGGGTCTTTGAATTTAATAGATTTTGCAACGAAATTCAGAAATACAACGATCACTATAAAGAGTTTGGATGGTATTGGATATTTATTCAATCCTGATTTGATAGAAGAATTACTCTTGAAATTGCCTTCAAGTATGACGGCCGATTACGTGAAAATTGTATCTCGTCAAAGTGATCCAGTAGCTAATTTAAGCAATTTGGTCGATTATTTATTCTCTGAAGCTCAGATGTACGCCACAGTCGGATTTGTTAATTTAACTTATCCCGTAATTCAAAGACCTTTAGGGTCAAATATAAATAATAATCATCAGAATACTAAAATTTCACATTTACCTAAATCAGCCAATGTACATATGACAGTAACAGTTACATCTATTACATCTGAGGATCAGTCGAGAGAAATTATCAATGTTATGAGTACGGAGAAATGCCCTAGATGTGATAACAATCACTATTTATCGTTCTGTTCAGACTTTAAAAATGATTCACCGTCAAAGAAATGGCGTCTGATAAATAAATATAAGGTATGTTTTTTGTACTTGAGAACAGGCCATTTTCGGGGAGACTGTTCAGCAAAAGGCTGCAGACACTGTGGTCAGAGCCACCATGATTTATTACATGGCAATTTTTTGAATCCTAGCATCAAGAAGGTTAAGTAAGTGAACGAAAATCGTAATTTTGAAAGTAGAATTGAGGGAAATCGAGAGAGGGGACAACACGAATGACTACAATCGGGAGTGCTGTTAAAAATGATTCCAATCAAGTTATTCGGACCAAATCAATCTTTGAATACTTACGCGATTTTAGACGAATGTTCAACAATTACCATTATCGATATGAGCGCTATTGAGTTATTAGGGTTACACGGTAAGAAATCTCATTTTAATGTAAAGGGTATTCGAGATAAACATACTATCAGGATGGAAAGTCTTACTTTGAACTTAGAATTTGAATGCCGGGATTTTCAAACTAGAAAATATAACCGCAGCCAGAGATTTGAATTTGCCAAGCCAATCACTATCCGATAAAATAACTTCGTTTTGTTTTGAAATGACCGGCGTGAAACTTCAACCCTATAATCAAGCATTGCCAACACTATTAATAGGACAGGATCATTGGGAGATCATTACTTGTAGACAATTGAAAGAAATTGACAAATGCTCCTTTGGATTATCACGTACACTATTGGGCTGGTGTATTCATGGTCCAGTACAGAAAAAGAAAGTAGAGGAGGAATGAGGATCAAGTTCTACCGCAGAGTAAACAACAAGCTATGAGACGGCTACCATTAGTTGAGAGAAAGATAGGTTCGGACCCGGGTTATGGCTTATTATACTATAAAGAGATAGATTGTCTAATCGAACTTGGTTATGCGGTGAAAATGGATAAAGCGCACGAAGGAGTTAGAACCTGGTATCTTCCGCATTTCGGGGTTAAACATACCAATAAACCCGGTAAAGTTCGCGTAGTCTTTGATGCCAAAGCAAAGAACGAGGGTGTCAGTTGGAACAATCAATTGCTATCAGGCCCGGTATTAAAGGAGATGTTAAAGATATGTTCTTGAAAATCAAAACAAATAAGAAAGATAGGAAATGTCAACGTTTTCTATGGCGTAGAGATAGACGCGTTGGCGAGCCAGATGAATATGCGATGGACTCGGTTCTCTTCAGTGCCTCATCATCCCCTTGCACCGCGATTTATATAAAAGATCAAAACGCCGCACAGTTTGCGCTGACAAAACCGATTGCCGCTAGAAGTATTGTTAAGGCATTCTATATGGATGATCATTTAGAGAGTGTAGATACTGTAGAAGAGGCGGTGAATTTAATTCGAGACGTAATCGAGATAAATGCCGCAGCTGACTTCATTATGCATGGCTGGGCGAGTAATAACAAAGAGGTAATGCAAGCAATTTATGGTCAGCCCTATTTTTCTGAAAGCCAAGTTAACTTAGATAATACTCACGAGGAGAAAGTGCTATGCTTATATTGTAATACAAAGTCAGACGAAATGTCGTTTCATTTTAATAAATCAAAGTTTTCCCAGAGTCTGCTAAATTTTACCGAAAGACCGACTAAACGTCAAATCCTAAGTGTTATCATGTCAATATATGATCCATTAGGGTTTCTTGCTCCTTATACAATTCAATCTCGACTTATTATGCAAGAAGTTTGGACGAGTGGAATAAAATGGGATGAAAAACTTAAAAACGAAGAATTCGATATGTGGAAAGACTGGTTGTCGGAAATACATAAAATAGAAAATTGTCGCGTATCGCGTTGTTATTTCAAAGAAGTTCCTAATGATGCAAGTAAAAAAGCATTTTCCGCAGTCAGTTACTTGCGTTATCATTTTTCAACTAAAAATAAGATTCACACATCCTTCATTGCCGCTAAAGCGAAAGTAGCGTGTACTAAAAAGAGATTATCTGTGCCAAACCTAGAGTTAAAAGCTGCTGTTTTAGCGGTGCGTTTAGTGAAATCGATTGAAAAAGAATATGATATTGAAATTAATAAGAAATTTTATTGGACAGATAGTAGTACGGTTTTATATTGGTTATCAGAGAGTACACGATCAAGAACAGTTTTCGTCAATAATAGACTGAAAATTATTCTCGAAAATTCAAGTTCAAATCGGATGGTTAATAGGCCCGGAATTTTTACGCAAACAAGAAGAAAAATGGCCAGAAAATAAGTTTTCATCTGATGATTCTTCTCACGAACACGTATTAATTGTTACAAATCGACAGACGAATGTTAAGCCAGAATTGCCGGATTATAACAAATTTTCACGTTGGGAAAAGTTATTGAATGCTACCGCGCGGATTTTAGCGATTAGCGAATACTGGCTCCATAAAAGTTTCGGTGAGATATCTCTGAAAAATTTAGAACAAGCAGAACTGCAATGGATGTACGAAATTCAACAAACTTGTTTCGAGGTCGAAATTAAAATGATTAAAAATGGAATCACGTTAATAAAAATTGTAAAATAGCTCCCCTTACTCCAATAATCGATGGTCAAGGTATTTTGAGAGCAAACGGCAGAGTACGGAATATGCCGAGAGTACTTTTCAATAATCAACCTATAATTCTAGACTGTAGGCATAAAGTTACAAGGATGATAGTGAAATATTAGCATGAGAAATTTAATCATTGTAGTTTCAATACGGTTTTGAATGAGATAAGACAAAAATACTGGGTTGTAGGGCTGCGAGAATGTTTGAAGTTGATTCAAAATAACTGCCTGATATGTAAATGCATTCGAACGTATCCAATGAAACCTCTAATGTCTAATCTCCCTCCTGGTCGACAAGCTTTAGGAGAACCAGTTTTTTCGAACTGCGGTATCGACTACTTTGGCCCAATTTTAGTGCGAATAGGTAGACGAACAGAAAAAAGATGGGGGGTTATATTCACTTGCTTGACCGTCAGAGCTGTTCACATTGAACTCGCTCATAGTTTAAATACAGACTCAGCCATTATGCTAGAAGGCGATTCCCGAAAGTGATCTATTCTGACAATGGAACGAATCTTAGAGGAGCCGACCGAGAACTCAAAAAAGCGCTTCTGGAAATCAATAATAAAGAATTACGCGAATTCGGCCTTAGAAATAACTTTGAGTGAAAGTTTAATCCTCCCGGTCTCCACATATGGGCGGAATCTGGGAACGCTTGATCCGTTCAATTAAAACGGCGTTACGCGTAGCTCTAAAAGAAAGAGTCGTAAGAGAAGAAGTCTTGGTTACCACATTAATCGAAATTGAACATGCAATTAACTCACGTCCGATAACAGAGCTTTCAGTAGACCCAAATGATCCAGAAGCGCTAATTCCAAATCACTTCCTAATAGGCACATCTTCGGGCGTAGTGAGATTTCACAACTGTGATCAAAATCGTTTTCACTGTAAAAAACAGTGGCGTAACGCTCAACACTTGACAGATGTATTTTGGAAGAGATGGTTACGCGAGTATCTTCCTACACTTATAAGTCGCCAAAAGTGGTTGTTAAAAGAAGCGCCATTAAAATCCGGTAACCTAGTGCTGATCATGGATAATCAACTGCCTAGAAACGAATGGAAGAAGGGTATAATTGAAGAAATCTTTCCCAGCTCGGATGGACAAGTCCGATCCGTTAAGATTCGTACGGCGTCAGGCACACTAGAAAGAGCAGTTCATTATTTAATAAAACTGTCAGATTGGGAAATCGGATGAGACTTCATGCGCGGGGAGAACGTTACGCACAAATACATTCTAGTTCGCATTATAATATTATTATACGTTCATGTTCATTTTTATTGATCGAATATGACATTCCGTTGTACGCAAGTGCTCGAGAGTAGAACACTTGCGACCCAGTTCCGACGATTGAGTGTCAATCGTTTTTGAAAGGAAGGGTGGAATGTTACGCACAAATATATTCTAATTCGCTTTGTAATATTATTATACGTTCATGTTCATCTATGTCGAGTATCGGCCACATCCGATTACCCGCGGGATTGAAGATGCACTCCACGCCCTCGATACGAGAATAACTATTTGAAATTTGTTATTCAGAATTTATATTTACGTTCGGAACTTATCACTTTCATTTATCTATGACCCCATGACTAGACCGAAAGATATCTTTTCATCTTTTATTAAATTTATCAAACCTCATCATGCTTAACGTCGCATTTTCAGCATATTTTATCCAACACACATCGTCATTTTCCATTTTTCCACTATGGAAAATAGAAACGCTCGAGCAGCGCTATCGATCTATCGGATGGAAATCTTCATCTTGCCGCTGATTCATAGATGTTTTAACGATTCATTTTGGCCGACGCTATATGATTAGTTTACTCTGATAAGACTATAGGCGAGTGATTTAGGTACGATTTTGGAGAACGTCGGGACCAATTCTCAATACCTATTTTTTCTCAAACTATATGATGCCAGTATACCGTAAGAACAAAGTGGCTGGAAGATTTCCTTCAGCGACCTTTTTGCAACAATGTTTCAAGAATTTTTTAAACGATACATAATAGAACATTTTTCGCATGGAAAAAATTTTTTAAAGAAAATTCAGCCGGTTTGAAGACTTTTTTATTCTTATGAAAATTATTATTCTTTAAAATTATGCTTAGTTTTCCCGAAAAAAATTCATAAAGTCGGAAAAATTGCAATTTTCCGACTTTTTAATTGGAAAAATATACGCGAAAAGAAAGTTTTACCAAACTTCTAACGTACATATCGTAAACTACAAATCTTAATCTTTAAAACCCTGTGTTGCGAATTGAAATCGCTTGGAGGTAAACATAAAATTATTTTCGTTTAAACAATGCCATTTTCTCCTACCGCCCCATCATGCCACATGAACTGTGAGAATCTGAGAGAAAATTATTTCTTAAGGATCAATCAATTTTAAAATCATTTTACTTTTGTGAATTTTCTGAAAACATGCATAATTTTTCCGGTAAAAATTTATAAAGTCGGAAAAATTGCAATAATCGGAATAATGGAAATAAGTTCCAGGTGAATAATATTAACCATAGTAACAATAATAACGAAGATTTCGAGAGCAATAGATATGACAGCCATAATGATAATTCAAACTCACAAAATCAGCATAGAAACAATAATATCGACCAAGGACCATCAGAGAACGATTTTTTAAACTCCTATGATGATCGGCGCCAAAACTAGGATTATTAAACAGCCACCTAAACGCTGCACAGTAAGTTTAGCATGTACGTTTGTTCGTCAACCTCGACAGTAGAATTAGAAGATAAGAAATTTATGTGGAGATTGGGAATTTTTTGCGGAAATGAGAGCTGACTTGACGCTGGTTGTCCTGAGCAAAATAGATCTGGATTTTTTCATTGACACGGGAAATGAGATAATCTCAAATGAGGTAGCAAGTGGAGAATAACGCCGAATGAAGCTATCATTACAAATTTGAATGGATTAAGGTGTATAAGTAGGTACTTGATGGGGATTTTTCGATTGATACTGACGGAATAGTGAGCTGGATTTCATAACACAACATGAAAGAAAGTTTGATTCGGTGAATAAACAATTGGAATTCGGAGATTTGACAATTTTTTTGTTAGAAAAGGAGATGTTGGCCATGCCACCGAGAACAAAGTTAAGAGGGTTACCGATGTCGGTTTCGTTGCACTGAAAGAATTGCAACCGGGGCTTCACTTCGGAAATTTTTTGTCCCAGCACGAAAACGAGGAATCAAACGCTATAAACGAAAATGATAAAGATGTTGAAATAAAAGTACCTGGTGTTGTTCTTATGCCAGTAGAGGCAGCAATAATGACATGATTGATATTGACGAAGGGAGTAATGTTAAGATAAGGAGAGAGTAGCATACGCAAACATTTCAAAGGTCTCAAGCAAGGAGACGAAAAATAAGAAGGATCTTGTTTTCGAGCACCCAGACAAAGAATTGTTGGAATAATTGAACTCGGAAAAACTGAAGCGATAAAAGAAGTTGATTAGAGAACATGCCTACGCTTGTGGATTGCCGAGCGAATACTTCAAGGCAACAGCTGTAATCACGCATAAAAATGAACTAACGTGGGGCGTTTCTATTGAAATAAAAAGGTACAGACATCCGCAAGCATTAAAAGATGTGATGGTAAAACTCTTTGGGGTGCTTCTAAAGCAAAGAATAGAAAGGAAATAAGAAAGTTCTTATTCTTCTTCAATTTGGACCGAATGGAAAAGAGAGATGGCGATTAGTCATAAATTTTTGACAATTGAATGCAAAACTGTAGAAAATAGCTGTCCCTTGTTGATTATGAACAAAATGATTCACGTAGCAGTCTCAGTAAATCACATTACGGTCCTGGATCTGAAATCTGAATTTTACCAGATCCAATTAATCCAGAATCTGCATAATTAACAACTCTTGTTGGGCCATGCGGTCATTATGAATATAAGCAGATGAACATAAGTCTCGATAACGCACCATCAACATTTCAGAAAATGAAAGATCTAATCTTGCTCGGCCTTTAAGGGTTGAAGCTTTTTGTTTATTTGGATGACATCGTTCTGATGGCCAAAGATTAAGTTAGTCATAGAAAAAGTATTTAGAAGATTGATGAGACAATTCAGAAAGGCAAATCTCACGGTAAGACTGAGTAAATGTCAGTTTCTTTAAAAACACGCAGTTCCTCGGACAAATCACGAGAAATGTGGTAATTACTGAAAAATATCGAGATGCTTAGAGAGTTCTCGCAGAAAAAGTACAAAGGTTCGTTGTGCGACGACCCGGATTGATAGATTAATATCGGAGCATAAATGCGTTGGATGATAGTCGTGGGTCAGGGGTCATTCACACTGCAGACAAAATAGGAAAAATAAATAGAGAACCTGGAAGAGGTGGTGACGATGCGCTCGAATGTAATCGATCGAAATCGAAGAAAAATGTAGATGGACGAAGGAACGCATGTCCGCGAGTGTCTCGGTAATTCCTTGAGGTTTTCGGGATTTGCTCAGATCAGCGCATCAGCCACTCATGCCACTTTAGCATGGGTCAGCGCGATTCATCATGGCGAATGCAAGGGGAGATTCTACGGCCATCGGATGCATACGCGAGCACACCAAGGAAAACAAAAGAATGAAACAAAATAAAATGGTTGATTTGAGATGAAAAACGAAAGAAAAGAAATGGGGGGATAACGGGTTGAAATAAATAACCGACGTGTTGTGCCGACGTGAAATACAAAAAAATCTAATTTTACGATGGCTTCAAAAACAAAAATAAATCGCTTCGACTTTGACGCGTTATCTATCGCGTCCATAGCGGAAATAAAAGAAAACGCAACAAAAAAAAAGAAAAATAATCAAAACGATAATCTGATCCGGGCTACTCGGGCGGATCTTCCTCCAAAGTCTCTTCTAGCGTATAGTACACGCGGTTGATGGGGATAGGCTTATCGTCGCCTTGATCGCTCAAGTAGCATAGGTCAAGTCTAGAAAAGAAAATTAAAAAATCAACGATAAATGTGACGCGTCCTTTAAGGGTGTTAATCCACACATAAATAAACTTAAGGTGGTTAGTTAAACGAGTAGGCAATCGTGTTAATTCGAGGTTAAATTAGAGGGAGGGTACCGGGTTGGAGATACCGTCACCAGGTTGACTCATTCATTCATCACATCAGGTATTTGCTCAGGTCGGCCTTCCTCTCAGGTATAATTTACTCCCGAGTGAAGGATTCATGGGACCGAGCAGTAACCGCGATTTAATCAGATGACTAAATGACGGAATGAAAGAACGGCGGATTCGTAGAGTCACGAGTCTCTCACGGATCATCTAAGGAAGGGAAGAAAAGGGATCGACCGATCGAGTGAATGGTGGAAAACAAACCGCTATGACAATCATAAAATAAAAGAAAATTGAACCATACGTCAGGAGGGACGTGGGTGCGCAAGGGTAGGCTCTACAGGCAAACGCGGGTGTGTGTGTGTGTGTGTGTGTGTGTGTGTGTGTGTGTGTGTGTGTGTGTGTGTGTGTGTGTGTGTGTGTGTGTGCGTGGTGCGTGCGTGCGTGCGTGCGTGCGTGCGTGTGTGTGTGCGTGCGTGTGTGTGTGTGTGTGTGTGTGTGTGTGTGTGCAAAGGGGTAAGAATTGGCTGTCCGCACTAACAGTGTGAGTTATGGTGGAGGCTAGCCATACAGCATCGCACTCAACCTTCACAAAGAGAAGAGTAGAGTCGGTACCACATAATACGGGAAAGGCAAATAGATGCCGATTACTAACAGTTCAATTAATACGATTTAGCGAAAAAGCAAGAAGCAGAGAAAAAGAACAAGAATGATCAAAAATTGTCAGTGAGGACAGCTTCCACGCAATCACAAGCCAGACAATCAAGTTCAGAAACCCAGCATGAAAAGAAAAATAGAATGAAAAAAAGAACTGTCACCAGACCCTGAGGGTTCAGAAAATTCACACATTAGGAAACTGCGTAATCTAAAAACTATGAAGTACTCAGACGTGGAAGATACCGACAGAGCAGAGAAAATTGTTGATAAACGGCTAACAAAAACGCGCAAAAGGTGCGAATAATTGAACAGGTCTCAAGTTGCTGACAAATCAACTTATAAGGTACGCGGAAAAGGAGAGTATTTTGAGTCAAAATGAGATTGGCAAAAAATTAAGATGTATGCGTAAGGGAGAAGATATAAAAGCGAAAATCGAACAGCAAAACAGCGAGAGCTTGGAAATAAATCAATTCATCATTATATGTATATCGAGACAAGTCTGAGAAACACAAGCAATAAACTGATCCCACTACAGGAAGTTAAGGTAACTCGGATCCCTGGAATAATTGTAAAAAGTTGTCTGATTCAATATCCTGAAAAATCGAGAATAAGTGATAACAAACTACCATGGTAATGCAAAGAAATCGTCCGTCCTAAGGGGGATTTAGTGAGAAATTCGTGTATTTCGTAAAACCGATACTCTACCGAAGATCCACGATCATTCTGAATTTTCAGTTGATATATAACAAGAAAAATTGAATGGAGAGCCCAATATCCAGATCAAGATATAGATTAGCAAGCAAACTCACGGAGATTGAATATAAGGAAAGTACTAGAAATGCACGGAATGGAGAGTTCAGAGACTTGGATACTTTTTCCCAAGTCGAGGTTCCAAAGAAACAGCTGGACAGCTGTCAGAAGAGAATCAGGGTTTCTTAGAACAAGGGAAGAAACCAAGACAATTCACTAGCCTAAGAGCTTGTTTGTTTTATTGTCGGTAATTTGCTATAAAGGAAACTCAAAGTGCGCCAATCGATACAAAATCATAATTCATGGAACTAATATACCCATGATCCGTCGCAAAATGGTCTTTTTCATCCTGTAATAAAATGGCTAGGGTTGCTTAGTCCCACAACATTTCTGAGAGAAAATCTTCTGATCAGCCCTTCACTGAACGAACGTGAAAATCCGGAAGAATTTGTAGGTCAAAAATAGAATATTTAGAAGCTGATTGTTTAAACATGATCTCGACATTCTATAACGTTAATATTTGTGTGCATTTTCATTTCCCATAGAGTGAACTAAACATATTTTAAAGTGCATGAAAAAATTCATTTACATCTGAGATCGCACCCAAATTGAAATTGCACCCAAAGTTGTAAAGTCGAGAAAGTAATGATGCCAGTCGATTTTAGAAATACCCTCGAAATTTGTCACATTAAATTATATATTAAAAAATTTATGAATTAGCCTCTCATTAGAATTCTTCATATATAACGAGGAAACGATTGTTTGTATGTTCGCAAAAATCTCAAAAACTAATTAATTAATTAGGAACATTTCTATGCAAGATGTGGAAATAACATGCAAATCAGTTCCGGCTTCACTCTTTGGCCACTGGGTGGCGAGATGCTATTTTAGTCGTTCACGCGGCTGGAATGGCGCGGTCTAGTCTATAAGTATAAGGCAATTAGTGTTGAAGTCCTCGATTTTTCATAGAAATGTTTTTCACGCGGGTAGTTGACAGTTGTATGTTGGACTTTCTAGGACGGGCAAATCGGACAGCCAATTCATCCTAATGCCGTTGATAAAGGAAAAACCAAAAATGTTGTTTATTCTGAAGTACTTTAGAGGTTTGAAACTCTAAACACTTCAATGTTACATTTCTATCCCTATGCACAGTTAATAATTATCATTCGAATTCTATTTATTCGGAGAGTGGGTGAAGCCGCGACGGGGGATACTAGTTACTAATACTTGAAGCATATGGTTTGTCTGAGATTCATGAAATTGATGTTTCTTTCAGACCTTTTATTTTTTGGGTTAATTATCCGAAACATCTCCTAATAACGAATTAAAAAGTGCTTTGAACCATCAACCTCTCGCGTGGATGAAAGCTTAAAATTTGAGGAGAAAATTCCGAATATAAATATTCCGTTTGATTTTGTTATGCTTTCACTTGACGTCAGTTCTTCGTTTACAAACATCCCGTATGATTTAGTTTTAGACAGTTTATAAAAAAGATTCTCACATATACACAATAGAAGTAGAATACTATTCGAGAGATCTATTAAAATCACTCAATTCTTCTTCGATGAGACATTTTTCACATCTGACAATATTTTCTATAAACAAACTTTTAGCACACCCATAAGTTTAATTAGATTTTCTTCAAAGAAACGTAATTTCAATAATAAAAGTCCGGTTTGTACTTTAGCAATACCGTTCTGAGATGTTTCTGTCAAGAAAGTGTCCGGTTCCCTTAAAAAATCAAACATTCGGACAGTTCTTTTAGTTAACCATAATCTTACAAACATAATTGAACTCGGTAAAGGTAAAACAGACATTCGAACAAACGGGTGTTGTATATAGTTTCTATTATGAAGACTGTTCGGTATGTTACATTGGTGAAACGAAAAGAAAATTGGAAGATAGAATCAAAGAGCACTACAAGATTACTAACAAACTTCTACCGGTCCTATTGCATGCCATAGAAAACAGTACACATTAATTTGATTGGGACAGCGATAAAATTCCAGGACACGAATCATTTCGGAGATGCTCCACATAAATATGTACACTCTTAATAGCCGTTGCTTCCACTGATGAAATATATAATGTGAGCTAATTAAAAAATTACAAATAATTTTTTTTAACATCCACATGTTTCAAACGACGGATAAATTCATTATCATCGGGCTTGGTGGACTATCCCAAAGTGATATTGCGAGAAAAAAATTCCACGCTCCCCGGGCTGGATTCGAACCAGCGTCCTCCTAATCTCCGGTCAGTTGCGCTACCATCTGCGCCACCGGGAAGACGGCAGCTTACCACCTCCCTGGAGCATGAATTCATTTTCTTGCAATATCACCCATATGTACACGATCAAATTCGATCGCCGAATCTGCACGATCAAGGTCCGATCGCATTATTGCAGATTCTCTTTTTACCTATATTTCCCCCCATCCTCCCATCGCCCTCCGAAAAATTTTCTGCGTATGGTCACTATAGTTCCAGAGAACATACGTATCAAGCTTGGTCCAGATTGGTGACCCGAAGGCCTGATACCCTTCTTGTAAGTTGATTAACTACAAGTGTAAATATCATAGGACAAAAAACAGTTACGTAAACACTCCCACACTCATACGCATAGACATCTAAGAAGCAAAATTTTTGGACTCAGTGAGTCTCTGAATCAGAACAGGTGTTGAAAAACCTGAAAATGGTTTTTGCTTTGAGAAAGCGGGCGGTTTTCTATTATCATCCCAAATGGTACCATGATATAGAAATTCAATGAAGTTATGTTTGCGAACATTATTCTAATATTTATCTCTATTCAATTTTTGTCAACAGTCTGAGAGAAATTTCATCATGGAAGTTGTATGTGAAGCTACCCAATCTACTAATACACAAATAAAAGTTGCTGCTCTTCAGTGTCTTGTTAAGATAATGTCGTTATATTATCAATACATGGAACCATACATGGCACCAGCTCTATTCCCGGTAAGAAAATCGATTTACAATTTTTCTCCCTGTTCTTCCTCTTAATTTAGTCTTGGAATCATATTCACATCGATCTGTTCCTTAATCACGGAACGCGGTAGTGTTCCATGCGTCAAGCAGAAGACACCGCACTATATAATGTTTGATATTGCACGCTCGATTTTTACATTGGCATTAATTTAGCCAAAACGACTTTTTTTGGATGCGAAACAGGATTTCATGTCAAGCGATTTACTGATATTTTCTCCCGACCAGAATTTCTTCAGATCATTTTTTCTTTTGACCATGAAGTTAGCCGCGGTAGCAGCTATGTTCACGCATAGTAAGACGTGTATGCGTGGTCCAGAACGCCAACGTAACAACACTAACAACGTTTACATGCTCTTGCTTCCCGCGTAGATTTGAAACCATGGGAAAATTTTTCAAATCAAATTGTTAATGTATAGTTGGAAAGAATATGGGAAAACTATTGGCCGTGTCCCATAGATTCCACGAAAAGTACTGCAGATTTTTTCAAACTCACAGAAGATAAGACCAGACATGTCAGAATTTACTCCATAATTTTTTTATAATTTAATTGATTTTACATGGGCAAATGGTGATTTAGGATGCCGATGTCGGCCTATCGACTGAAGTTTTATTTGAATAAGTAAGGATATACCCTTATACACGATAATGTCTAGGTGGCAAGGGTCACCGATGGCAGTGTCCCGAGGGTGCGCTCCTCGTATTTTAAGTTGGAGAAGCTGACCCTGGACCCGAACGATGTCCAGGTAGTTAGGGTACCCGATGACGGTGTTCCAAGGGTGCGCTCCTGGTATTTTTCGATGAAGTAGCTGACCCTGGTCCTAAACGATGTTTAGGTAGTCAAGGTAGTCAGCCTCCTCAGTGCACCCTTGGAACACCGTCGTCGAGTACCCTGACTACCTAGACATCGTTCGGGTCCAGGGCCGATTTCCCCAAGCAAAAATACCAGGAGAGCACCCTTGAAACATCATCATCGGTAACCCTGATTTCCTGGACATCGTTCGGGTCCAGGGTCAGCTTCTCCAAGTTAAAATAACAGGATCGCACCCTTAGGACACTTCATCGGCTACACTAGGTACCTGGTCAGCATCGGGGATTAGGATATATCTTCATTCAAATAAAACTCCCAGTTGACACGCCAACATCGACATCCTCAACCACCATTTG
The DNA here is from genome assembly GCA_020882685.1 of Aphelinus atriplicis. NCBI lineage: Eukaryota > Metazoa > Arthropoda > Insecta > Hymenoptera > Aphelinidae > Aphelinus > Aphelinus atriplicis. Next base: position 276,370 of record JAJGQD010000006.1, on the reverse strand, counting down.
CTTATGTAAAATTAATTATAAAAAAACATGGGATGAATTTAGATATGTCTTGTCTTATATTGAGATAATAAATTAATTAATTTCTCCTGAATATTTATATTTTTTGTATGTAACTCATGCATACAAATATTTTGGAAAAATATCTACTGAATCTTATTACTGACGCTAATGTGTGAGTCCTTAGTGCATATACATTTTATTAATTATTATTTTTATAATAAATCATACTCCGCAAAAAGAATTAAAATCCTCAAAAAAACCTTTTTTTGAAAAAAAGTAAATATGTTGCGTCAAGCATGTGGCAGAATTAGTTTATCTCTTTTATTGCTTAAAAAAAATTGAAATTTGTAATAGACACATGAGTCAATTTATTATTTCATCAGTATTCATTCTGATTAATTCTCATATTGTTGGAATATTCTTCACGTATTCTTATTACAGCTTACATACTATAAGAGACGTTGTCAACTCTAACCAATTACGAAAAAACTTACCGAAATGCTTGTTAGGTACCTTATCAATTCTTTGAAGAACTAATGACGAACTAAATTGACCCACTTGGTGGGATCGAATATCTTCGAATACGTCTTTAAACAGAGATATAATATTCTTCAACACCTAATTAGTTCTAAATCACACGGTTTCACAACCTCTCCTCGATCGTTTGACTCATTCCGAATATATTTTTGTATTGGAATTGCAGGTTCAGTTAACCCTATATCAATTTATTTTCCTGTACATTATGTTGTACAATGTAACAGTAGTATACATAAAGTTCTTTATATCTAGGTGATCGAGGTGATATTTCCACTATTATTTTGCTTTAGCTTAAGAGAGCTTCAGAGGGAGATAGAGGAGCGAGAAAAATGTAATATTCAATTGTTAAACATTCTTGAAAAATTATGCGTAAGCATACTTTTTGTTGATGAGAACCATGTATTGTCTTCTCGAAATTTTGGGGGAGTTTCTCCAATAAAAAGCATTCAAAATTATGTTCAGAAATAGAGTTTGACGGATTATATTCTGACGTTAGAATTCCGTAAAAAGTGTATGTGTATTTCAGGTGTAAGGGATAATATCCACCAAATGCTCAAAAAACAAGGCTTTTGGCATGATTTTTTTCAAACGACATTTGAGATGTAAGGTATATAAATAATATATCATTGGATTAAGCAACTCTTGGGAAATAGAAAACAATTTTTTATAGTTAGTTTTTTTACAAAATGGTGGCTGTGCAGCGATTGCCGTGAACCACTTTTTTAAAAAGTTCTTCCGCGGCGAGCAGTAGAACTGAAAAAGTTTACATTCGATTGACTTGAAATTCTAACTGTAGCTTCTTCATTAGATTATCTAGTGAAGTACACATAATTATATTTTTATAATTATTTTTGGGAAAATGGCGACGGTTTGAATTTTTTCAACAAAATAAATCGCCGAGTTTGAGAACATGGTTTTGAGAAAAACGCGTTCAAAGTTTCAAAATGCTATATATCCTAAATAAAAATTGTTCGATAAAAATTGATTTAAACGATTTTTGAGTTCAGACCAGTACTTCGGAGTTTTAGATTTCGATTCTAGGATAGTTTTAGCATGATTTGAGCCAATTAAAAAAAAATGAAGAATAGAAAAAAATTTGCCGGATATTACCCCTCAAGGCTATGATACGTTGCTCTAACAAGTTGTTTGGATAACAAAATGATGATTCGTGCGTAGTTTTAGGTTATATTCCGCTTCATTTTCCGATACACGAAAATGTTATCAACTGCTGAGTCCATTAGGTATTGTCTTAGAGTTTTTTCGGATTATTTTGTTATACTTGGGAATGTGATTGATTTTTAATTTTATTGGAATTTTGAATGTGCATGTATGGTATAAAATGCGTTTGGATCAAACTTATCCAAAGTAAATTGCAGGATTCGTACAGGACATCCATATTCTCTAGTGTATTATGAAATATATGCATGTGTTTTTGGCATGATGATATATGCATTTAAGCGATGAACTAAAATACATAATCGAACAGCTGTGTTACCTGTCTCGTTCTCTACCGACATGGAGTTAGAATGAGACGTTTATTGTGTAGTGTGACATCTATATTCAGTAGCACTTCCCACCTGGAGTTAGATCCGCTAAACATAGATGTTTTATGGAACACTACTACCAACAACCAATGAAACATCCGTGCAAACAAGAGTAAGATATTTTTGTTTTCTTGGCGAAGAATTGCGACACCCGATACGCGCATCGCACTGACTCGAAATTGAATGAACTCCTTCGCTCCCGTTTGTTCCCTAATCTATTATTACGCTATGCTTGGAGAGATCCTATTCAGTTTTGCTATGCGTGTTCAGACGTCTTTCTATCGTTTTATCCTGAGATATCTCAACAGTGATTATTAGCTCGTAACACCAGCTAGAAGCTATATTTTTGGTATAGTGGATCATTACATTATTCATTATAAAATTCCTTGGACAGTTTTCGCAATCGTGTCCATGACTTTTTTATATAAATAATATTCCATTTGTTATCTTATTCCGGCTATCTGCCTATCTCAAGAAACTAAAAAGCACACTGACGTTGAATAATGATGCGATTAATTGCGAGGACTGGGGGTAAATCACAGCTCCCCTGATTTGATTCTTGGTAGCTCTGATTTACGTTGCTTCCCCTATCCCGCATGGTGTTGAGTCATTTAAACTGTAAAAAAAGTAGGAATTGATGTTCCGCGCTTCGCGTGCATTCGGAAATACATCAAGTAATGTCAATAGAAAATTCAAACGTCGACGAATCATTCTTTGCATATGATTATACGGCGAATGGCGGAGCATTTGTTCTCATTTTGATTCTCTCTCATCTTGCTCTTAGAATATAAGTTAAAAACATGTGGCAGAATCGATTTATTTCTTATATTGCTTGAAAATAATTAAAATCTCAATAGACACATGAGTCGAGTATCATTTCATCAGTATTCATTCTGATTAATTCTCGTATTGTTGTATTACGTATTCGTATTGCAGTTTACTCACTATAGGAGATGTTGTCAACTTTGACTAACCAATTACGAAAAAAAGTCCAAACAAAAAACTTCCAATTACGAAAAAAGTTCGGGTCCAGGGTCAGCTTCTCCTAATAAAAATACCAGGAGCGTACCCTGGGAACACCGTCATCGGGTACCCTAACTACCTGGACATCGTTCGGGTCCAGGGTTAACTACTCTAACCAAAAATACCAGGAGGATACCCTTGGAACACCGTCATCGGCGACCCTGACTAGCTGGACACCGTTCGGGTCCAGGGTCAGCTCGTCCAAGAGAAAATACGAGGAGCGCACCCTCGGGAGCGTACACTAGGAGGGTGTTGCTCCAAGCAAGAGCATATCTAAGTGAGGATAACCCCTGGAATTAAAAAAAAGCAAGAGCATATGAACGTTTTTACGTTGGCGTTTTGGACCATCTACTTCTCACGATGCGTGAACAAAGCTGGTAGGCTAACAAAGGCTAACAAAGGTGGTACTTCAAACTTATTATTGCGAACGAGTTTCTGATGATGATCATGAAATTTCGTTTTGCAGCCTAAAAATGTCATTTTGGCTGAATTAATGTAAATGTAAAAATCAAGCGTGCAATCTCAAATATTATATAGTAGTGGTGTCTTCTGCTTGATGCATAGAACACTACTGCGTTCTGTGACAATTGAATATCGTAATCAAGAAACTATCTTGGTAAGAGATGTATCTATTTTGTAATTATAAACTCTCCATATTAAAAGCTGAACCGCCGCTGCCGTCGTTATCTTACTCCTCTTGGTTGCTCCTCACGGTTGCTCCTCACCATTACTCCTCACGGTTACTCCTCACGGTTGCTCCTCACGGTTGCTCCCCACGATTACTCTTCACGATTGCTCCTCACGATTTTTCCACCCCTTTCTCCACTCGTTTCTTCACCCCTTTTCCCACCTCTCTCCCCCCCATTTCCACCCCTTTTTTCTAACCCTTTTTCCTCCCCCTTTCCCCCTTCTTTTCTTCGTCTTCGATGAATTATTCATTTTGCTTTCTCAAAGTGAAAGTTTTGTGATGGGGCAAAAGTCGACCCACCGGATAAGACCTCGGGACCTCAATTTTCGTAATCTACGGGTCGAAAAACATGGAAATACAAAAGTGTGTGTGTGTGTGTGTGTGTGTGTGTGTGTGTGTGTGTCCGTTTTTTTCGTCTACGACAACTCTCGAAGGAATGGTCTGATCTTGCTGAAATTTTGCACACCTGTTAGTTGTGGCAAGATCTAGCCCGAGTTAAATTTTCAGCAAAATCCATTGGTTATTTTTCTAGCAACCGTTTCTATCGTGTTTTCTCAGAAATCCTTAAAAGTGCTCTAATGAAGCTGTGAGAGTCAATGAGAATCAATGAGAATCGGTGAGATATTTCCCATAGCAACAACTGTTGATATCCTTGGAAACCGTTTGTTTACATCCCTAGAAACCGTTGCTTCGGAAGCCATTAAATCCGGACACTGAATTTTTATATTTATTCCATAACAACCGTTGTTTACATCCCTAGCAACCGTTGTTAAGGGGAAGAACAATTCAAGTAAGTTTGGTTTCCAGTATTTTCAACTGCACAATATATAAAATCTTCGTTTTACCCATAGCAACCATTGTTTACGTGTCTAGCAACCGTTGCTGCAGAAGGAGGAAAGGGCTAAATATTATTTCGCACAAGCTTTTTTAATATAATGTATTCCAATTGGAGCGTTACTGTGTGTGTGCTTGCTCCATGTCATTACACATATAAAGTAGTTTTTTAGCCATTGCCTGAGCTTTTCAAAGCTCACAGTTTCGGATACTAAATACTGACTCATGTGCGTATGGACATGGTGCAGGCACACGTACCGTACCACTCCAATCAAAATTCATGACAATACAATCCAAAAAACATAAACTATTGCCCGCCTCGACTCGTTACGTCGTTCACGCGCCATCCCGATAGCGTCCAAATCGGGGGGTTGGCGAGCAGCGAGGGGGGGGGGGGTACCCCCCTAGTAAAGTTATAAGAATGAGAAATGATGCAGAGAGAGTTCAGTGAGTCCTGTTCTTCTACTTCATTTTCTTAACTCAATTTATTTATTCATTTTGAATTCAATATAATATAAAAGACTAAGAAAATTGAATTATTCTCATGCACATGTGTCCTTCCTCTGCAGGTCAAAAAGAAATAAAAAAATCGCTTCGAACCTTCGCACTGGAGAATGATTTGCTCAGGAGGTAGGTTACACTCATTTGGTATGTTTTTAATGTTCCATGTTCAGTCATTTTGGTATTACCAAACCTGTAACAACAAGGTACAAAATGTTTTTCTTTAGTTTTGTTGATGCCATTTGTTATAAGTAATTTGTTAGTCTTCAATTGGTAGTCTGGCTACTCTGCAAAAATTTGATCTGTAGGGGGTAAAGTTTGTAGAAGTATGTCTGATGGTGTTATAATAAAATCATCGTACTATTTTGAGTAGGTCCTCTCAAAGTTCTTTGATGGCGCGTGACTACGTTCTAGGAATACGTTTGTTTGAGGTTGATGTAGTGATACGATGTATTTTGAAGAATCTGAGTAAAGCTTCTCCAAATTTGACAAGAAACTAGTACCGTCATCTGAAAGTATGGCAACGTGGTACTCCGAACTGACATGAGATGGCTGACGAGGGTGTCTATCATAGTAATGGCCTCGATATACGGTATATGGTAATGAGGTATTTGGTCAAGTTCCATTGAATTGTTAATAAGCGTCAGTTTCCGCGTGAGGTCGTTCTAAATTTTTCCACCGTGTCTGCTGAGATCCCATCGAGTCGTTCTATTTGGGTGTCTGGTAATATCATGAGGTCTCTAGTCTTTTTACGATCTATTTTCCTTTCCCGACAGTTGGGACATATCTGTATAATGTTCGAAATATCATTCCGCATTCTGGGTCAATAGAATCTTTGTCTGATTTATCTGTTGGTCCCTTTGGATCTTCTTTGTCCATCTATCATACTTCAATGCAGAACCTCGATGATCTGCTTTCGTTCACTTTTCCATGGTAACCCCGCTTTTCTAATACAAATTGCCATTTCATTCACAAGTTGTATAATCATTTCATCCACTAAACTTGGATCTAAGCTGTCACTCGAATCACTTTTCCTAGCCGACAACTATCCAGCTTTTTTTGATAAGGATGCTTTTCAGATTCTCCAAACCATAGCACACATTTTCCATCGTCAGAGAGTCAAAATTCAAAGGAGTTTTCACAGATTAAAATAGATATTACCTCTATTCCTAATAGCAATTTCATTGTTTCATCTATTGCTCCACTATCTCTTCATATGAAGAGTACCTCTATTGTTTGTGAGACAAGCTTAAGAAGACGGTACTTTATTCTCAGTCGAAATTTGTTTCCGAATTATCATCACTCTACATTTCTTCGGCTGACAATAGGAACTTTTATTTCTCTAGATATAGATACCGATTAATTCGATCCACTTGTGGCATTAAAAAATGAAACATGGTAATTCTGTTGCAGGTTCTTGTGAAAACTTGAGTCCCTGGAGAATTTTCTCTTCACTCCGTCCGAACTGGTCGGGAGTTGCGTAACAAGTGGCGACTGGCGCGACAGCGCCAATACTTGCTGTGGCCGGCGGAGAGGGGAGGAGGGCCGAACGTCTACATCCAACATTTCCTCCCATGAGATTCTCCAGTTCCTCGTTGCCTCTATTTTCTCACAGCTTCTTCTTTTCTGTAACATAATAAATCAATGATTAATATCATAATTCATCAACTTAGTAACTAAGTATTTATGTGATTCGAACGGAAGAGGTTTTGTAAATTTGTCTGCGATTTGATTCTTTGACTCTACCCGTTTTACAACAACCAGTTTCCTTTGAACACATTCTTTTTCATGATTTTCCTCCACATCTATCAAATCTTGCAGTTTATTCTTTCCACTCGTCTCAGTATTTATTTCCGCAGCTTTATTGTCACATTACAGGACCATCGGTAACGGAGGTTCGACCAAGATCAGTCTGAGAGAGTAGTATACAGATAGCATTTCTTGGCTCGCCTCACTCATCGCTACGTATTTTGCCTGGCAAGTAGACAGTGCCACGTATAACTGTTTGTGGGTTCGCCACATTATCGCATTTCCGAACAGTTTCATGACGAAGCCACATGTAGAGAGTGAGTTTTTGCAATCGGTGAAGCTTGTGTCTGAAAAGGTTTGAATATCTTTTGTCTCACCTTTATATCTCAAGCTCTTGCCTTTTGTTCTTTTCAGGTAACGGAACACTCTCTTAACCATCTTCTAATCATTTTCGGTTGAACTTACTTGATGTGTGCACAGAATATTTACTGCATACTAGCTACATTCAGACGCGCTGCGCGCGATTTACGCTTTATTTCATTATACGCAATTATAAAACCTGTATTTACATTTTATTCAACATCTGACAAGAAGATTTGGTTGTTTCGACCTCAAAACTTTTATTTTCTTTTTAAAACTAACAGTATACGTCCCTAAACCTCAAAATTTATTCTTCTTTTGTTTTTCGCTTCCCTGCATTCACTACCTACATCTATATCTATATTTTACTCGACTCGTCACGTGGTTAGGTCTACACCAATCAAAACACAAGTTAATTGGCTTCACTTTGACCCCCATCACTTTTTTATATATTAAGGATAAAATATCTGGTCTTGTCGCGCCTGCCAGATATAACAGACTTCCCACGGCTTCTCTAAAGGAAACTTGTTTTGATTTTTATAAGTTACTCATCGTAAGCATCCGTTTCTCTCATCTTTCTGTTCCTATTATTCACTTGAGTAGTGACCATAGGTGTTCTTTGCGGATGTGATTCACTGAATCCGAACCTAGTAGGGACATTTTCTATGTATTTCGTTTGGCTCAGCTCGATAATTTTATTTTCGATATCTTGTCTTATGCTGATGCCGAGAAATTCCTTGGGCTAACCTACAATGTTCATTTCGAATTCTTTACTGAGCTCTTTTGTAACCTCTTTCAATTTCTTCTCATCGTTACTCGCCATTAGTAGGTCGTCGACATAGAGAAGTACAATCAGAAATTTCGTTCCGTCTCGCCAAGTGAACTGACAGGGTTCCAAATCTGAATTTTTCAAACCTAAATCTTTAGCAGTTTCAGTAAATCTATTATTCCATTTCTTCAGGCTCCCTCCTGTTTTGGGAATTCATCGCGCCTTCCATTCATTCCAGATTTGATAAACCACTCATCTTTATTCAGATCATCGGTTACTGCAGGAACAACTTTTATTCCACTTTTTGTTATATTTGTCTCCATAAACCAGTTTTTCGTTAAACCTCACATCTTGGCTTTCATAAAATTTTCCTTATTCTGGTTTCAACAAAATATAACCTGTTGGCGTGTAGCCCTTCCTTCATATCTGAATATTGGGCTTGTTTCCCTCTGAACTTTTACAAAATCCAGGCATCCAAATCTTTTGATTTGATCAACACTGAAATTATGCTTGGGAGCAAACTTTTCCAGAGGTGCCAGCAGTTATTTTGATTTGTGCGGAGTCCGATTATATGAATATACAGCAGCTGTCAATGCTATATCCCACAGATTTTCGGGTAACTTCGCATCGTGAATATATGTTCTCACTTTCTTCTGAATTATCTGGTAAAGCGCTCTGGAACGACATTGTGTTCAGGCGTGTCTGGAGCCGCTAGCTGCAATTCTACGCCAAAATTATCCAATTCCTCTATCGTGTATCCACCTATATACTCAGTCCCTTGGTCCGAGCGCAGATGACCAGAAAATTTCTTGCGCTCCTTACATATCTTTTAATACCATGTTTCACTCTTATGAGTCATAGGGTAAACTATTGCTAGTCTTGAGAAATCATCTATGAATACAGATATAAACCTTTATCTCTTGGGATGAGAAGGTGGTGAGATTGGACCCATGGTATCGGAGTGAATAAATTGTACGTACTGATGGAGAGGGCAGTTTGTTTGTTTTGGTTATTAGACAGATTTCGCAGTCTTTTAATGTCTCATCGAAAATCGCATCTCGCAGGTCTTTATCTTTGGGGAATTTAGCTTGTTATGCCTTGAGATAGGCAATCGAAGAATAGCATGGCTTCTTTCTTTTCGAGAAATCATTAAGATTAACCTCTATTATGGGGGCCTTATCTATATTATAAAATTTCCTATCCGTGATTCACATCTATCACTTTCACATCCTCACATTTATACTCATCTCTTTTATACTCTATTTATACTCAACTCTTCGACCTATGTTCTATCACTCTCATCTATTAGGGTTTCAAACTCTCCATTGCTACCAGCCACTGGAACAGATTCTGGCAAAGACTGAATTAAAACTGGAAAGAAATCCAAGAAAAGAATATTTGTTGGTTATGACTTAGATTCTACATGCTACATAATTTATTTACTTGATGAAAGAAATGTGACAAACTCTGTAAATGTAATTTTCGATGAGAAACATAACGATAGCCCTACAGATATTGACTTTATTTTGGATACAAGGCATGAAGATCAAGGAACAGAGTTAAATGAATCTGAATCAGAAATTTCAAATTACGAAAGCCCAGATGAAGAGTCTACCATGCCTGTTAGAGCAAAGTACCAAGATGAAAGTATGAATCAGTCACAAAATGAAGAAAATTCAACTCGTCATAATCTACGTGATCATCGTATTTTGAAGAAGCCTACAAGATTCAGTGATTATGTATTGGGAAATTTTTTTGGAAAAGGAACAATTACGGCTATGATTAGTGGAGTTGAAGACATCTGTGTCTAAGGTACTGAAAGATGAAAAATGGACTAAAGCCATGACAGAAGAGTTTAAATTACTTATTGAAATGAAAACTTGGGACTTAGTCGAAGCTCCAGTCAACGTCAAGCCCTTGACTTCTCGTTGGATGTTACGTCAAAAACAAGATGGCAGATACAAGGCCACACTTGTTGCCAGAGATTTTGAACAAAAAGAAGGAATAGACTATTATGATACATTCAGTTCAGTTACTCGTCACGTATTAATTCGTCTAATTCTCAGCCTAATAATATAGGATTGATAACTTTTGATGTCAAAACTGCGTTCTTACATGGAGACTTACAAGAAAAAATAATTATGTATCAACCAGAAGGATTTCAAGATGGTAGCAGTCATGTATGCAAGTTACTCAAAAGTTTGTATGGATTAAAACAAGCTTGTAAAAACTGGAATGAAAAAATAACAAAATTTTCAAAGTCACTTGGCTTTACAAACACTGATGATGATCCTTGTGTTTATTATAATAAAGAAAGAAGTATTATAATTGCATTATTTGTTGATGATGGATTGATTGCTGGTAAAGAAAAAAAAGTCATGATTCAAGTGTTGCAGAGATTAAATCGTGAATTCGAAGTGAGATTTGATACAGGTGATGAAGGTAAACTGTTATATTTGAGCATGCAAATACAAGACAGTGACAGTGGTATTTTTATAAATCAACTTAAATACACTGTAAATTTTTGCAACGTTTCGGATTGGATTTTGTTAATGCCGTCTCAACTCCCATGGAACGTAGAATGATAAAAAGTGAAGAAAATTTGGTGACTAATGAGCCACTCAGTAAATCAACGCCAAATCAAGAAGCTATAGGAAGTCTACTATCTAGCTTCAGTATCTCGGCCACATATCAGTCACGCTGTAAGGTATCTAAGCCGTTTTTTAACAACCCCATGACAAGTCACTGGAAAATGGTTAAACGTGTATTTCAATATCCACACGGTCAAATAAATCATGGTATATTTTTCAATTGAGATGTAAAATTGATCGCCTATACTAATTCTGATTATGGAGAAGATACTATCACACGTCAGTCAAGAAAATGTGTACTTATTATTAGAAGAGGTCCAGTAGTTTAGTATACTCAAAAACAACGTCTCGTTGCGATATCATTCGCTGAAGCAGAATATCGTGCTGCTGTTTCATCGATTGATGATATTTGTTGGATTCGCCGTAATGGCAGTGAACTTAGTTCTATAAACTTGACTGAACCTACAACATTATATATAGACAATCAGTCTGCAATTCATATGCTTAAGAATACTCACGGAAGAAAAATCACCAAAGGTAAAGAGCACATTGAGATTTCAAGGAAATTTGTTCAACAACATATTGGTAAGACAGTGGATTTAGAACATGTCAGAAGTACTGATCAATTAGCTGTTATCTCAACTAAACCGTTAACTTGGCAATTATTTTGAGGAATACGTAATAAAATAATTGAGGAGGAGTGTTGAATTCAATTATTTTATTCAAAAACGTGTATTCTTGTTTTATTAAAGTCGATAATGCTGATCGTATATTTATAATGAATATCTAAAAACAAATAGTGATCAACTTCGATATCTCGATCTTTTTTTTTTAGTTCGTTTGACAATTTTTCACCAAATTACGTGATTGTTAATAAAATGTGAAATATATCATCGTCTTGTTATTATTTCGAGGATATACAAATCTCATGATTTTTATCACTAATATATTTTTCATAAGTTCCAATCCAGCTGATTCTCTACGGCTATCATTGCTTACTCCTCGCAGGAAATCAACCAAATCATGAACTCAGGAAAAATACCCTATCAAATCAACGCTAGTCGTGATGCCAGGTCCTCGTTTCTCTCGTTATCGCCTAAACAAACAACTAATTGAATCATCGTATAATTTTTTCGTGAACTATTCCGTTTATACGATCTATTCAACATTACATTGCTTATTTTGATTCTAACTTCTCCAATCATCTATCTCAGGATCGTTCTTTGGGTTTACTATGGGATAGGATATCTACCGGATAGACCAATCATGAATCTTCACATCAATAAGAATAAATGGTTAATTCGGACCGATAACTCTAACTACTAGTTAGTTGCTCACTCAACTTAGAGCAATGTTAACCATTCCCGACAGAGATACGAGTCTCTCACTCTGGTTAACATTAACGCAATCGGCTTTAGCAGGACACCCTGACTAACACGTACTCCGATGTTTGGTGCGTGAACTCTAATGCATTGCGTTCTACGAGTCTGAGTAGGGTTCAATCAACTCCGGTGCAGGAGGTCTCTTAAGGATTTGGGTTATAAGGAGGTTATGTTACCATAGTACCCTTTCTCCTTTGTTTCCGTAAGGTTGGACTTAAGTGATCTTGGGTGTGGTTCTCGATCAAGTGCTCTTTGCAGGCTTTATTTATACCTTATGGACAGTAGTAGGAATACGTAGACGAGTTTCCCACCTTGTCTGTTGGGCAGGACTCGTTCTGCGCTCCGTGATACTCTCCTCTCCTCTTCCCAGGTCCTGGCTAAGTTTGCGTGGCAAATTTGAATTCGGATTTTATTCGCCCGTGCTTTCACCACCCTCTATTCGTTTGGTATAAATTTTTCGTAAATATAGTTCTTTCCTCACAGCCCTGAGTCTTTAACGGTCGATTTCAAATTTGGATAATTACACCTCCACGATTTTAGCGCCCTCTTTCCAAATTTCATTTCTTTTACCAAAGCTAATTTAATCGAATTATATTGATGATGTAGAAATTTAATTTCCCTCAGAGAAAAAATATTTCTTCCCCCGAGCAGGAGTTGAAACCGGTCCGCGGTTTTGCGAAGCGCAACTCTTACCTCGAGACCATCACCGGTCTGAGATTCTTATCTACTATTCGCAGACATACTCATCTGGGTTCCCACATGCGTTCTGACCGTTATAGCTGGTTTGCGCTCTTTTTACTACTATGCTCGTAGCTTCCACCCACACGATAGAAATGGAAATCTAACTATATCAACTGATAGTACATCGATCATAGATTATGTTGATTTTGGGTTTACTGAGATCTGATAAGTAGTTCTTTTAGAAAAATCCATTCTTCATGGACTAACTTTTTGGCCAACTCACTCCGGGTACGGGGTAAGTTGGCGTCCATGTCAAGGCAAGTAAGCGTTCAATGATTCACGTTAGATTGAACTTCATACAATGGTCATAAACTATATTTTCTTGAACAATTTCGATATTTTCAATTAAATACAATACTTTTCATGGAATTTTTGAATTATTATCAATAATTTCCCAAATCAATAACACTGAACAAATATACTAACAACATTTCTTGAACTATTTTGACACTCACTTCAAACATTTTGTTTTCTCACTCTGACGCACTTCTCAAGTGCCCATTCTTTACAAATTAAACATTAAATCCACGATTCCCTGTGGATTCCAGGGAAAAGTTTTGCACAAACTCAGCAAGCTAATTCGTTTCCTTTCAATTCAACTCTTGTTTTCTAAACACATTTTTTATCTATTACGACTAAAGCAATCTTTCTTTGGTTGCCAGGACAATCCTAATATCGCCGTAGAATTTTGTTCCTTAAAAGCAGAGGAATCTCTAATTCTATACGACTCTGGAAGCAAATTTTCCAATACTAACGCGTTTGATGCCCATTTCCTTAGGAAAGATTGCCCGCCTTGAGGAGCCCTATTCACTACTCTTGCTTTTCTCTGGCAATTTCAATAGTATCTCCCTCCGACATGAAGTCGTCTATATACGATTTATCTAGAATGATGCGATAGGCTAAAGGGAACAAATGTCCGTAGTCCTTTGCCAACTGTCTCAACACGCGTATTGCCAAGTAAGGGGAACATTTCAGTTCATACGTGACAGTGAATAGAACGAATAACGAGACCGGTTGGTGACATTAGTTCTCCATGAAATAGTTTGAAAATGTCTATCGTCAAGATGAATCCAGATCTGGCGGAACATTTTCTCGATATCTGCCACAAAAACATACTTATACGACCGCCGTCTCAAGATGAGATCGAATAATTCCGGTAATAAGTTGGGCCTAGGCCGTTCAATGACACTTGCCGCTCAACACTCGCCGATCCATTGAACACCGTCCTTAACTTTTTTGTCCTTTGCAACAGCCGTGGTGCGGTAAAAAATCTTTCTCTCGTCGAAAGCACCTAATAATTTCATATGATTCAACTATTCATATTCTTCCATAAAATATTGATAAGCTGCCCTAAACTCCGGCCTTTTATCGAATTTATTCTCCATCGAGTAAGAAGCATCTAAAGCAGTGCGAAAGGAGAGACCGAAATCAAAATCTAGAGCATCTACTTTATTTTTGTCAAGTGGCAATCGAACCACGTATCGACCATGTTTGACTTGATATGTCGTTTCCTCGAAAAAATCCTCGCAATATTGATCTTGCGGAGAGAGAACCTTAGCAGAAGGAAGAAATTTTCTAAAAGCTTTTCGAGGTCCGAGTAGTCTACACACTGCGTTAGAGTAGAGTTTGAGTCACCGCTTTAGACCCATGGGTCCAGAAACAATCCACCCTAGTTGCAATACGGTCGTTCTCTTAAACTTTTATCACCTGACTTACTACAATTTGAACGTGGACCCCAGCTCCTAGCAGGATATCAATCGGGTGAGCCTTAAGAAAATGAAAATCTGTTATTGTCAGATTTTTCAGGTAGGGCCAAGTCTCTCCTTTTGTTGATTCAATCGGCTTGTAACCTGAAACCTTGGGTAATATTAATGTCTCTACTTCGCACTAAAAGTTCGAATTGAATCAAGGACGAATGACCGAAGACCTACTTATCTCTTTGGCCTTTTCAGCTTTAATGCCAGACACACCGGATATACAAGTGTTCGATACAATGCTCGTGCCAAATACCAATACCCATCTGCATCGTAAACTCTGACTAGGGTCGTTGCGACAAGAACACTTAATAGGGCTTCTCAATTCCCACAACATGAGAATGCTCTTCAGAATTGACTCCCGAGTGAGAAGATTTTTCTACCTTATTATTGATATTGTTATTATTACTGGGTGAACTAGTAGAATTGATCGGAGAGCTGTCAAAGTGTAGCATGGTATTATGCCTTCCTGAGCACTTCTGGCAATTTCTTTTTGAACGACAGTCCCTAACGGAGTGAGAAGCATATGAGACATAAACATTTCAAGAAAAGAAAATTCTTCCTTTCCTTACACCCTTAGCCTTGAACAGCTTACATTTGACTATACAACCGTTCCAGTCCCGCATAAGATTCCGACTTCATTGGTTTAATACCGAAGAGAGAGCTGGCAGCTTGACTGACTAGCCTTCGCTTATTTCCATACTTTACATACATACCTTACATACTTATTTACATTACTCGTTCAAATTACTCCAGGCTACCACATAGTTTTCCGCTTTTACTTTCAAATTCTTGATTTTATTCTTTGCCTCACCTTCTAAGTAGGCTGTAAAATAAAAGAATTTTTGGACGGGTTCCAAATCTTCGCGCCGATGAATCATAGATTTATAAAAGTCACAAAACGGACCCCAGTCTGACTATTTACCGTTAAACTTTTGTATTTCAATTTTAGGCAATGTGCAAGAAATATTCAACCTAGCAACTTGAGGTTCGATATTCGCCCGAGAAGTATCGAAAGCATCATTCATTCTTGCCTCTTCCTCTTTAGACATGAAAAAATTCGTTAAATTGACCCTTATTTTCATAATAGTCATCCTTCGCGGAATCCGAGAGTTTATTTTTGAAGAAATTATGCTCTTTATTGAGATTTTTCAATGTAAAGATTTTGTCGTGATTCAAGTTAAATAACTCATGATTCTCTTCCAATCCTTCTGACCGGCCTTGAGCAGAAGCTACAGTCATTTTAGCTTGGCCGTTAGATTTAAAATTTGCATAGACTCGCGCAGATTTGCTGTGTGAATTTAGTTGAATTTCTACTAAAGCGCCCATATTGATAATTTGTAGTGACTAGTCAATCAACTATGCCTCTAACTTGAACCGAATGATAATTATAGTGGATGAAACAATAATCCGTACTATCAAAAGCAACCGCTGCCAAGTGCCTTCGCAGTATGCTTTCTCAAAGAGGCTTCAACATCACCCACGAAACAAAACTTACGTGAATTTTTCTTCTCCTTAACAACGTGTGCCAAAGAGCTAATTGGAAAGATTTTGTGTCCTATGCCGTCGAAAATGATGGAAATGGGTCATAAATTGATCATTTTCGACCTTCGTAATGGTTACTTCGTACAGAGGTAAACAACTGCTGCTATGGAGCAAATATAACAATTCAGTTTTCATGGCCATAGAGTGTGATTCGAAACTGATTTCTCGGCTTCCGAAGCAACGGTTGCTAGGGATGTAAACAAACGGTTGCCAATAATATCAACAGTGGTTGCTATGTGAAATATCTCATCGATTCTTATTTATTCTCATTGACTCTTACAGCTCCAGTGAGCACTTTTGAGGATTTCTAAGAAAACACGATAGAAACGGTTGCTAGGGAAATAACCAACAAATTCTTCTAAAAATTGAACTCGGGTTAGATCTTGCCAGAACTAACCGGTCTGCAAAATTTCAGCAAGATCGGACCATTCCTTCGAAAGTTATCGTGGACGAAAGAAACGGGAAAGTACACACCTTAGCATCGGTTGCTAATTTGAAAAAAAATGTTGGCCAGTTGGGCCAGTTGGCCAATTGAGTTGCCATCAAGCGATTGCGATTAAGTAATCAAGTACATGACTACAATTGAACCACGCGTGTTTTGGTATATATAGTACATCTGTGGAGTGCGGACTGAGCACAGTTGCGTTGCGCGTTCCTGACACTGTGGTGCGTCACACAAGCAGGGCTGTCGGTCTCTCTCCATCTTGAAAACCTGTAAATCTGGGACCCCCAAGAGTTTTTTAGTGTAAAAATGTATCAATAACATTTGACAGCAAATCGACAAATACGCGCCCAAATCATTGAAACATGTCTATGAAAACTTCATGTTTATCTTGATTTTGAACGTTAACAAGTTTTAACTATAAATATTGACTTACCGGGCTCAGTGAACTATTAGTAATGTGTTCATGTAGTTACTGGCTTACTATGCGCTATTAATCTGCATGTATTCTAATCTGCGCCACTTATTCACACTAAGTTGCTGGCTCATATGTGATCCAGTAGTTTGAATCAATAGCTACCTGTTGTATGAGATTTTCACTGTACTTGTTCCTCACTCAAATTATTACTTCGCAATATTCAGTAAGTATTTTCATTATCATTTCTACAAATTCATTTCTGGACAAGTTTCACAAATACAAATTACATCTATTACCAAATTCTCAGATCCAATCAAAAAGTTAAGTGTTTATAAATAACTCTTTTTTTCAACATGTTTTCCAGTTATTCTTTCCCAACCGGCTCGGAAATTATTATTTATCTCCTCCACCAGTATATAATTCTCAAATCTCCATGAACATTCAAGATTCATTTTTAATAACAGTTCATGAATTTCGTATAGTTCATCACTGTCCAATCCAATGTAGAATCCATTTTCATCGTGTGATTTTTCGTCATTGATCAACTTGATATTATTATCATCAGCATTTGATAGATTCATTAATTCTATTTATCGATGTTGTTCTAAGTTCTTTCTTTTAAATCCTTTTTATTGCTTGATAGTAGCATTTATTATCTGTGAGTTTCATATATTATTTAGACTAATTTGTAATATCTTATTATATTTCATGTACAAATATTACCTATTTTTGCTTTTGAATTTCGTCTATGACAATCAAGTCCTCTATAACTTCCTCTAGATCCATCAAAAGAACACCGCCTTTCTTTATCATGCAAATGTATAACTATTTTTTCCTCCAAATTTTGTGGTATGATACAATATCTTCCATATTCTTTCAATTCCATATTCATGAGAATGTTTATGATTTTCTGTTGCTCGTGATAATTGACTCATCTCTCACAAAGATCAGACATCCTCCGGTTCTTTTCTAAACCCACTTAGACTCACAAAATCAGTTCGATTATCATTATCTTTTTCCACTGCCCCTCTACGATTGATATTGGTTTCATGGGATTTCACATTCAAAACTGTAATTACAATCAAGCCTTCATAAATTGAGTTGAAACAATAATCGCAGAAAACTAACCTGACTTTCTTCCGTACAGTCCAACATTGTGATTGTGACAATATTTTTCAAGAATTTCTCTCCCTCCCTTCTTGCTTCGTAAATTGTGTACCATCTTTTCTCTTGTCTACTCCTTCTTAAATACTTATACATGATACTTGACTTATTTTTTCTGTCTCGGGCTGTGAATTACAATCAATAATATCATTAGAAGCCGTGTGAGATCTCTCTCCATCAGATGATGTTATCAAAACATGTCATGTCAAAACATCTATATTTTAGCGCCCAGCGAGAGAGCAAATGCTGTCAAAGAAGGTAAGAGAGAAAGAGAGAGAGAGAACTACGTCGGGAGCCCAAATCATAGATACGCCGCGTGCCATCAGCCGACGACGGCCGAACTGAATTCGGCCGGCCGAGCGCGCGGCGGAAACTCATCAGTTTATTGCTGGCCCTTTTGGTGCGCGGAAACGTGCCCCTTGACCGCGAGACGGATTCACCGTGTCCGCGCGCTTATCCGCTCGACTACCAGCCCTGACGACGCCGAGATCGCCGCCCTTGTAAGCCCCACTAGCCAGCGAACGCGTTAGACCGTAATCCGTAGCCAAGCTGGAGAAATAATACCTGCGTCGCTGAGTAAGTACCGCTGCCGATCGCCATCTCTCTCTCTCTCTCTCTCTCTCTCTCTTCAATCACCTTGTCAATGAAAAGTACATTTGATTCATAACTTTTTGCAACTCCTTCTTATAGAACCCCCTTCAAATCTATTTTTCATCTGAGTCTATCATCAAATAAGTCGTTGGTGTTGCTTTTTAACTCTTCTGAAAACTTCCGTTTGTCGTATCCGATCCGAAAAGGAAAGATCATCTTATAAATAAAAGGGGTTTCAACGTTCTAGGCCCTGGCCTTCATCGTGCTTGCTTACATGTGATGGTTAAATATTTAATAAAATAGTTGCGTTTAATTCTATTTATTAGTTCACAAAGTTGATACAGAGAAATTAAATCAAATACTATAATTATGTTAACCGTATGAGGTTCCAAATCATACGATTGATTTAAACAAATAGGATAATTATTATAGATAATGGTACGAGTTTCTAAGTCGTACAATCAGTAAGAATAAAGTATATATAAAATTTTACAAGAACTTATCCTTACAATCCCGACTCGTTTAGATGATTGGCGATGATAGTGGCGCACGCAATTTACACAATCACTAGTAATAATCTCTCGCTCGCTGTCGCTCGCTCGAGTCTTTCGTGTAGATTTTAATTAGAAAATCTACAAAATATTCTACAATCTTTAATATTCAATTCAGTTTTAATAAGTTGTACTTTTAATTTATTGTAAATAGATATCAATCGACATCATTATGCATATAAATTATAGCCCTCGATCTTCTCTTTCGACCCATCACACCACATGTTCTTCAAATCATCATTTTCCAAGTTGTTTACTACTTCAAAATCTTTCGTATGACGAAAATTCGACTATGCATAATTTTCCACAATATAGATCACGCCCACGCGTCTATTTTTTTTGATTTTTCACCTCAGAATATGAAAATGCTCATTGTACTCTATAAATCTGCAAGATCAGATTTTGAATAGATAACCCATTCATATTATTTTTTTAACGTTATCCTGGAATCAAACGTCGAATAATTGTTTTTATGGTCAATACGCCCCCACAGTATCAATTTTTCCAACACATAGCCAGTTCAAATTGTAGCTCTTGACCTCCTCTTCCGACCCATTATACCGAATATTCTTCAAATCATCATTTTCCAAGTTGTTTATTACTTCGACGCTGATTCATGTACTTTTTTAATGATTCACGAGGCACATCTTCATTGTGGTCAGGGGGGGGGGGAATGGATGAAAAAAAAATAAAATATTGGGCGGGGCAAGGCTGGGCCATAACAATATCATTGTGTGAACAAATTTCATTAGTCATTTTAAATTCAATTTTTTAGCCAGTTCAAATTGTAGCTCTTGACCTCCTCTTTCGACCCATCATACCGAATATTCTTCAAATCATCATTTTCCAAGTTGTTTGTTACTTCAAAATCTTTCGTATGACGACAATTCGGCTACACATGATTTTCCACAATATAGATCACGCCCACGCGTCCATTTTTTTGGATTTTTCATCTCAGATTATGAAAATGCTCGGGCTCCTCTATCGATCCGCCAGACCCGATTTCAAAATACTCTAACAGAACATTGTTTCCAAGAGCAAAATATGGGAATCATAATTTGTGTACGGATTAATTTTGATATAATGTGGACTACGCCCTTTAACTTAAAATACACTCATGGTCACTAGAACTTAGAGTCACCGAGGCGAAGGGTTTCAAGGTCGTCCTCTTGACGTCGCGTCCAACGACGGGTAACCAGAGCTTCTTCTCTACCTGTACGAGACGGCTGGGCGGATAGTTAGTACGACGAGTCCGCGGGGGAGCTCGTATTTAATGACTCGGCTCGTGTCAGGTCAATAAGCCAGTTCGATCGGTCACCCAATCGAGGAGCGCGACGCATCAATCGGACGATCATGGAATCCTCCGACTGCACATTTTTCGGCCGACGCCGATGACCGCTGATTTGACTTTTATGGAACGTGTAAGTGCGCAAGACGCCACACTTTGTCCAATTTTGATTTTTTCTATCCGTAAGGTATAAATCTGCTTTGCTTCCTAAGGGCCGTCGATATAAAATGTAAAATGTTATGAATCTTGTATGTGTCTCTACATGAAATAAAAAGTCTGAATAATGACATGATATTATTCTTCATAATTATAATACTCATAATAATTCTCGCCTTTTTTGTTCTAGTAGCACCTTGCACATCATTGTAATATTAACAAATATAGTGGTTACTTGATAAAGAAGAGAATGAGGTCATGATGATTTAGGTATTCATTATTTGGATTGTGTAAACCTTAGTAGATCTGGAGACTACTTAATCATTGTATTTGAATCTAATCTAGACAATGAATAATTATATGTTTAGAGTTCTATCAAAATACTCTATTGGACATTTGAAATCTTATGTATTCTTTAAATGAGAAAATGAGACATCATGTACTTCATCAGTTTTTGTATTATTTATTACAGAGGTTCATCAATACATTGAATATTAAATATATTTTATGTATGTATGAAAAAGAATCTAACTCGCTTTAAAAAATGTTGCTGATGTATTCTTCCATGTATGAGATTCAATAAATTATGAGTTCTATTTGAGTTTTTTTGAATGCTTCATTTCTTATCTCCTCATTTTAAAATAATTATTCTATCGAATGCTTGTATAATCGCAATGCTGAAGTAGCCGCGCGCTTGCGCGCGATGATATGGCTTGTATGGATAAAATGTGGTTCAAAAAACTAAAATCATGAAGTAATTTCTACAAATTATTACCGACTTCGGCACTCAAAACGTTTGCAACCCGAGCGTAGCGAGAGTCGTAGGTTTGCGCGTGCCGAAATAGCCTAGATAAGCGAGGTGCATATGCTATTTTTCGTCTCCAGTGGGAGAAAAGTGCCATTCTTTGCAAACGCCAGGCAGCAAAATTGACACTTTGCTCCCGCTGGGACGAAAAATTAATGTATTTTGAAGGTGAAGACTTCTATCGATTAGCGGAATTAGTTTTCGGGAAAAATACCACCCTAAACTGAAAAAAGGCTCAAAACCATGAATTTCCACGTTTATGACCGTATATATGAGCCATTCCACGAAACCTTAGGATTCCATGCTCCTGTTGTGTTTGATGGATATTCGATGATTTTTATGAAATTTGTGCAATAGGACTGTATACTAAAAATCATAAAATATAAGATCATATGTTCATAATTATTATAAAAAAATCATTTACTGCACGTGAAATATCATAATATCCAGCATTTTCATTGATTTTCGTTGCTAGCAACCCAATTTTTCTGGGTTATCAGGGATCTGTATGCAAGCATTTTCACCCAAAATATTCGAAAAAATTTTTTTTGTAAAGTGTTCTGATCGGAGACTATAGTAGAAGCTGTTTCAAAAGTGTGCCGTAATCGCAAACTGGCTATTAATTCAATTTATACCTGCAACTTCTTTTCAAGAAAAATGAAAATGTTTCGCTTTTGCCTCACAGGGCAAAAGCTTTTTTCGATCACATGAAGTTAACATACTGTATATCGTAGATTTTTTATGGTGAACCATATGCCTTTGTTTAGATGAGTGATTAATGCAATTGATAAAAAAGTTATACTGATGTAAAGTTAGGTAGTCGCATGGGCCCCTCATTGAGATAATCCACATTTTTTATCGACACATTGCTAGTACGTTCGGCACATTCTTCAAACCGATGGCTCTTTTTTATCCATCCCTTTTAGGATATATATCCCGATTGTTGAGACAGAATTCGCATTCTGCAGCGAGAGAAAGGCTTAAAAAGATTTTCAAGAAATGCAAAATCATTCTATGCATGGTACGAAAGATTTTGAAGTAATAAACGACTTGGAAAATGATAATTTGAAGAATATTCGCTATAATGGGTCGAAAGAGGAGGTCAAGAGCTACAATTTGAACTGGTTATGTGTTGGGGAAATTGATATTGTGGGGGCGTATTGACCATAAAAACAATTGATTCCAGAAAAACGTTGAAAAAATTATATAAATGGGTTATCTGTTCAAAATTTGATCTTGCAGATTTATAGAGGAGATTGAGCATTTTCAGAATCTGAGGTGAAAAATCCAAAAAAATAGACGCGGGGGCGTAATCTATGTCATAGAAAATTATGCATAGTCGAATTTTCGTCATACGAAAAATTTTGAAGTAACAAACAACTTGGAAAATGATGATTTGAAGAATATTCGGTATGATGGGTCGAAAGAGGAGGTCAAGAGCTACAATTTGAACTGGCTAAAAAATTGAATTTAAAATGACTAATGAAATTTGTTCACACAATGATATTGTTATGGCCCAGCCTTGCCCCGCCCAATATTTTATTTTTTTTTCATCCATTCCCCCCCCCCCTGACCACAATGAAGATCTACGTCATGCCCTCCGCCCTACACGAGTCCAACAACGACGCGAGCAGCCCAGCTGTTAGACAGTGTAGAAAGAATGAGTATAATGAGTGAGAGAGATACGGCGCACGGTAATCAAGACGCGCTGCGTTATCATCCGCTGGCGATGATTGCATTACCCTCCGTCGTGCATCTCGTGAGTGAAGCATGGCCAGGGCGTGGCATATTATATAATGAGTTTTTAATTCATGTTTTATTATAGTTTTTTACAATGAGCGGGCTAGCTTAGCTGATAAGGAATATAACATTAAATTAGCCACTGGCATAGGTAGCTGCACGAACATTTTGCACGGGTCTTTATCAAATCTTTCAAACAATCAAGTCAATTCAATACATACGCGAGTAAAGCATTTTCAAAATTCCAATCTGAACAAAATTCCGAACTTAACGTATAACCATGATCAATGCAGCATGTTCACGTGGCTTATTTCTGTCCATATCAATTTTCTTTTAGTATATAAAATTTAGAAATAACAAATCCATCCATATTACACGTCGCATATTATTTTATTACCAATAAAACTGGCCTATAATCAGGCATCATACACCATCGATCGAGAGCTCATGACTCGAGATCATTGTAACCGATGATTTATACATCCCTAAATAATAGAACATTACAATAATAAAGCAGAACAACCCTTCATCATATAAATTTATCAGGAATAATCACATATGCATGTTTGTCAATCATTATTAGAATTAAGTGAATTATGTAATGCTGAGTTATACATAAGTATATATCTATATATGCGCGAGGATTTTATTGTGCAGTAGAATTAAGAAATGTAGTCCCTGTCGCCACGGTGTTACTCCGCGCCTCATCCAAAGCCATGATCATATAAGAAGCTATTCGACCATTCGGATAGTGTCGCGGCACCTTCGAGGAGCGTTCCGCGACCCTATCTCTGTGACGTCACGGAGAGGATAAAAGAGCGAGCTGCGGCCGGCCGCGGCAGAATTCCACCCGCCATCGATTGCGACACGTTTGCAGCGCACGTCCTCAACGTACAAGTATCCACCGCGGAATTCTCGGGCGTGACGCAAGTTATAGTTTAACAGTATATCAAATAGTGAAGCTGAGAATAAATTCGAAGCTAGAAATTAAAAGTGTAGGAAGTGTGTGTAGTTCATTCACCCGCACCACCTATTATCCGAACGACCACGCAAGGCGTGGCCGCCCCGAAAGAACTGCAGAGCCGAAGGAGTCGCGCCTGCAGCCAACGAGTAACTGGTGGGCCGTAACCGGACACCAACGATTTTGAAGCAAGCCGAGGAGACGCAGCGGCCGCCCCTCCCCTCCCACCATCGACGGAGCGCCTCGCAATACCGCGGCGCTCGCTATCTCTCTCCGACGCGCTACAGCGTGAGCATGCGCACACTAACGGTCCACGTGCCTCGCTTGGAGACGCACGCTGCCAGGGCCGCACAAAACGCGCGCACCCACGAGCGCGCTTTATAGTAAGTCCTGCCCCGCGCGGACACAGAACCGAAGTTTAAGATAGCAAAACCCAGCAGTTTCACTCACCCAAATATATACATATATATATATATATATATATATATATATATATATATATATATATATATATATATATATGTGTGTGTGTGTGTGTGTGTGTGTGTAAGTCCAAATGTGTGTCAGTTGTCGATCTTCGAGGGCCAATCCAGAGTGAAGTGGAAAAAGGAAAGCGGAAAGACAAATTATTCAGTCGTTTTTGGTTATTAATTAGGTGTCGTGGTGAGAAATCGTTGATTCTGCATCGGAGTAGAAAGTCACAGCGGGCGTTGGCAACCGCTAGCTGATGTCGAAGGTTGATCCAGGACGATCGAAAAATGACCAGACTTCTACAGGAAGAAGTTTCTTCAATTCAATAACATCCGACTTTGGGTACAAAACAACAAAGATCCTCAAACTCTGGATCAACCTTCGACATCAGCTAGCGGTTGCCAACGCCCGCTGTGACTTTCTACTCCGATGCAGAATCAACGATTTCTCACCACGACACTTAATTAATAACCAAAAACGACTGAATGATTTGTCTTTCCGCTTTCCTTTTTCCACTTCACTCTGGATTGGCCCTCAAAGAGCGACAATTAACACACATTCGGAATTATGGAGGGTGCACAATATAATATTATACATAAGTCCCTTCCCAAAGGTCGGGCCTCAATAATATATTCTTATTTTTTTGTTTTCCATTCCCATTTACTAACATATATTCTTATGTGGCTACAATCAAACGCCAATTTTCAGGGAAAATCAATCAATTTTCAATCATCTTCACGGATAGATTTTTTCCTCCATATAAATATTTTTTTTTACTTTTCCTTAAAACATTGTTGGATAAAATGAAGGGCCCCATATTTTTTATACTGTCATGTTTATTTGGGATGTTATAGAACAAGTTTCAGTGGTGTGCCTTCAAAATTAATTCTTTAATTTTTCTCCTCCCAAAATCCTAAAATTCGCGTTATGAAAATCTGAATCACAGTATTTTTTTTTTAAATCACAGTATAATTAGTTCCTTCGAATTGTTTATAACGCGATTGCCAAAAAAATAAGCGTCAAATCAAAAAAATGTAGTTCACCTCTTTTTCTTGGTTTTTTCTCTAGAATCGATTTGCACCATTAGTTTTTCAAATTTACGGCTTTGGGTGCAATTTGTTTGAATAATTATTGTTTAAACAATGGAAATGGAAAAAGAAGAAATACGGCTTTTTTTTTCAAAAAAGCACGCGATCCAATAATTAGTTTTATGGTATTTCCGCTGGTCTGGCCATGGGCCTTAATAGGTTAATCAAATACAATACTTTTCATAACAATTTTAAATTATTATCAATAATTTTCCAAATAAATAACAATGAACAATTATATTAACAAAATTTTCAGCTATTTTGACACTTACTGCAAACATGTATAGTTTGCACTCTGACGCACTTTTCATGTGCCCATTTTTTACACATTAACCCTTTGTGGACTAGTGGTCAATATATTGACCACCTGTTTCGTTTTAGAGTTTTGTGTAAAAAAACTGTATTTACAGGTATATATTAGTGATTATACATTCTTCTATCAGCTAAGATATTTTTCTATCATATTAAATACCAAAAATTGATATTCATTGAATTGTAAATTAGTTATAGATAAACAAATGGTGAAAAAAGCTCTCTTTTGAAGTAAAAAATCAATTTTCGATTTGTTTTTCATTCAATCATTCCAAAAATCGTTTCTACGGGGTTTTTGGGGTCACTGATTATGAATCTGAAGTCAGAAAATTGAAATGTTAACATCCAAAATGGCGGATCCAACATGACGGACTCACTTTTCCAAAAAGTAGACGTAAAGCACTAAAAACTTGTTGTCGGGGGTTTTTGGGGTCACTGATTACGAATTTGATGTCAGAATAATGAAATTCTAACATCCAAGATGGCGGATCCAACATGGCGGACTCATTTTTCCAAAAAATAGACGTACAATACTAAAAAATTCTTCCCGGGGGTTTTCGGGGTTGCTGATTACGAATCTGAAGTCAGAAAATTGAAATTTTAACATCCAAGATGGCGGAATCAACATGGCGGACTCGCTTTTCCAAAAAATAGACGTACAACACTAAAAACTTGTTCTCGAGGGACAAGATTTTAGTACTCTCCGTCTATTTTTAGAAAAGTAAGTCCACCATGTTGAATCCGCCATCCTGTATGTAAAAATGTTATTATTCTGACTTCAGATTCGTAATCAGCGACTCCTAAAACCCCCGAGTACAAGTTTTTACTGCTCTACGTCTATTTTTGGAAAAGTGAGTCCGCCATGTTGAAACCGCCATCTTGGATGTGGAAATTTTATTATTCTGACTTCAGATTCGTAATCAGCGACCCCAAGAACCCCCGACTACAAGTTTTTAGTGCTCCACGTCTATTTTTGGAAAAGTATGTCCGCCATGTTGAATCCGCCATCTTGGATGTGAAAATTTCATTATTTTGACTTCAGATTCGTGATCAGCGACCCTAAAAACCCCCGAGTGATAATTTTCAACGTGATATATTGAACAGAAAAATGTGAGACACAAAGGGTTAAACATTGAATCCACGATCCCCTGTGGATTTCAGAAGAAGTTCTTCACAAACTGAGCAAGATTATTCGTTTCCTTCCAATTCAACTCTTCATATCTATTGAAGAAATGTAGTGATATTATCCAAGGATAAATATTTAATTAGATATAGGATGAAGAGAAAATTCATTGAGCAGTAATCATAATAGAACTTTCTGCGTAGAAGCTATTTTCATTTGAGTCAGTATATGAGTAAGTTCATCAAATATACCTTCAAATGTAAACAAACAGTATTCCTAACCGAATTACATTCATCAAATTTATTTTGATCTCTGCAATGTTTAATATAAATGACGTTATGCATACCTGATTATTCGCGCGATATCCAAATGAAACATTTAATAATGAATCTGTGGTAGTTTCCATTCTTTCAAGTTCTTCATAGCTGACTTTATTGCAATACCTTTGCAGAGATCTTAAGAGAATTTCGAACTCTTGAGATTTTTCACGTATTGAGTTCCTTTCATATTTTATTTGCCGTATTGCTTGTAAAATCACTTCTTTACGTATTTTGTATCTTTCTGTCTTGCTTATATACGTGCATCATCTTTTTTGAAGAATTCGGCAAAAATTAGTTTTCATTGTAAACACCAATGTGCCCCCTAAAAAAACCGCCAACTAGCCCCAAGGATCCACAAAAGTTTAACATATAATTATTTATAATTAATATGCATTGAAAAATTTTCTTCTACTGGTTATGAAAATTGAAGGTTTTACTACAGAATGCTATATGAATAGTAAGGTTCATGGATATTATTTATAGTGAAAGTTATTATTCCCTTCAGTATGAAAAATTACTTTGTTGTGGTGCTATATATATGATAGATTACGAGATATAGCCATAGCGACGACTTGTCCCTGTGGCCAACCACCCCCGGTCTCCCCTATTGCGTAACTCTCAACCTCAATCTCATGCTCGCTGTGAAATTAAATATTGGAACTTGAGCGTGTAAGGATTCAACTGGATATTCTTCATTAGGATAAGAAAGAACCTAGGTATGTGCAAGTGTTTTGTGATCTGTAATTGAGAAATAAGATTTTTATTCAAATTAGACTGATATTTTGAATTTTCGCGATCTTGTGTGTGATACATAATTGTATTTATTGTTTTCAAGAATATGAGTAGAGTATTGTATGCGTTATGAGTTTAAGAGGTACCCTTGTCACTCTCTTCGCTCGCTAACCTCTTTTATGCTCAAATATTCCTATGTTCACTGGAGAAAGACATTAATGTAAAAGAATAAAATCAGGGTGGCAGTTTCCCTGTTCACCTCGCTCTCCAACCCCTGTTTTCGATGGTTACTATCGAATTCTATGCATTGCAATCAAGTTACGTCAATATGTGCATATAACTACTCCAAATTGAATTACATCGAAATCCATCATTTTTAGATTTTGAATTTTTTTTCTTTAGCAACATGCGATTTTATATTTATGGAAGGGGACTCTTCCACTTGCTTCGCTTGCCAACCCCCACTTTTTTTCAATTGTAATCCAGATGTCCACGGGAGAAAATGATTTACATGAAAGAATAAAACCAAAGTGGTAATCACATTGCTCGCCTCGGTTGATTACTCCCATTCTTGCTGGTTACCATCGAATTTGATGTATTGCGATTTAGTTGTTAATATGCGCACATAAATACTTGAAATACTTAAAAATGCATCAATTTTGATTTCTGAATTCTTGTCTATAGCAATATTTAATTTAAGCATTTAGTGTTGTACTTATGGATACCTATGACTTTTAATTTTTCCAGACTTTTCTGCTTCCTGTATTCAGATTAGAAAGGATTCATCAAGTTTTGATGGTATTGCATTTATTTTATCACCCAAGGACAAGTCACAAGCCTCTTGAATTATCACTTGATTCAATTTCTCTAAAATAGAGGCCAAAAAGGGGAGTCAAAAAGGGACACATCAAAGGAGAGTCAAGGAGGGGGGCTGAAAAGAGGGGCTAAAAATAGGGGCTGAATAGGGGAGTCAGGAAGGGAAGCTAAAAAGAGGGGCAAAAACCGCTGCCAAGTGCCTTAGCTGTATGCTTTCTCGAAGAGGCTTCAACATCACCCACAAACGCATCCCAAACCTATATTTCCACCATTGCATTAGCGTAGATGCTATCATTCATTTTTCAAAAATTATAAAAAAATTATTTAATCAGTTCAATCCGTACCGTTTCCTCAATAAATGGAGCATTCGGACTGGGTGTGACAACGGTTGCTAAGGAGCTAATTGGGAAGATTTTGTGTCCTCTGTCGTCGAAAATGATTGAATTGGGCCATGAATTGATCATTTTCAACCTTCGTAACGGTTGCTTGGGATACAATCAACGGTTGCTATGGAGCAAATACAACAATTCAGTGTTTTTGGCCATCGAGTGTGACTTGAAAATTCTATTTCCGACTTCCGAAGCAACGGTTGCTAGGGATGTAAACAAACGGTTGCCAAGGATATCAACAGTGATTGCTATGGGAAATATCTCATTGATTCTCTTCGATTCTCATTGATTCTCATAGCTTCAAAGAGCATTTATGAGGATTTGTGAGGAAACACGTTAAAAACGGTTGCTAGGGAAATAACCAACGGATTTTGCTGAAAAATGAACTCGGCCGAGATTTTGCCACAACTAACCGGTGTGCAAAATTTTAGCAAGATTGGACCATTTCTTCGAGAGTTATCGTGGACGAAAAAAAAGGTTACACACACACACACACACACACACACACACACACACACACACATACAGACACTTTTGGATTTCCATGTTTTTTGACCCGTAGATTACGAAAATCGAGGTCCCGAAGTCTGATTCGGTGGGTCGATTTTTGCCCTACTACGAAGCTTTCTCTTTGAGAAAGCAAAAAGAGGATGGAATTTCTTACGGCGGCAGCGATTTGGCTTGCAATATAGAGGGATAGTGACAACATATTATCCATTAATGCATATTTCCGACAAGAAATGAAACAACTTTGAGCACTAACTCATGAGGTGGTGTTCTTGACGAGCGAACTCACTGACTGCGTGATCGAAAATTTTAAATGGTAATGTGGAGTACTATATATATTTCCATGATCATAAGAATATATCTCATAGAAATTTAGGTGATTCCAAGAATAAAAATGCTCCATTTATTTTCTTGCCCACGGGTCATTTCCAGGGTAAAAATAGAGATAAAAATGTAAAATTGCAAAATAGGCAAAACAGCTACTTTGATCCCTCGAGAGTAGAATAAAATGCTCGAAAAATTCTTGAGAATTTTTGATGCTATCGTGGTATCCCCTAGAACGTATAAAATATGTTTAGCAAAAGTGAATTCCTAGTGTTTGATTTTACAAAGAAATGTCCATATATATATATATATATATATGTGTGTGTAAATGTGTGTGTGTGTGTGTGTGTGTGTGTGTGTGTGGGACCGTTTCACGTTAATTCTCCAGAGCCTGCGCGTGGACGCTGAAACCTTACGTTTTCGACGGTTGTTTTCGACTCTCTATGATCAATATCTAAATAATATCGGATACGATATCAGTGTAGTTTTCCCTCAGCTTTCCGAGGGTGCATTAGGTTTTCCAAAATTTCCACGTTTTCACAAAGAAAAGAACATAAGACAAGTTACATCTCAAAAAGCTATTTTAGTCTAGATCGATAGCTGACGTTTTTATACGTTGTATAAAATACAATGTTTTATATAGCCTTTAAAAAAATTGGATATTCTCATTATATTGAAGGAACTGAGTAGTTAACGTGAGAAAAATGCGCCGCGCTCTTCTACGCACTCAGACACGAGTTTTGGCGCGGCGCAGCGCATTTTCTTATGTTCGCTACTCAGTTTCTCGAATGCAACAAAAAAATCCCATTTTTCTAAAAGCTATATCAACGTATAAAAACGTCCGCTATCGATATGGACTATTAAAAAAAAAAAGGAAAAAATAGCTTTGCAAGATATGACCTGTTTCAGATTATTTAATTGGAAAAACGTGAAAATTTTGGAAAACCTAATCACCACCGCAAAGACAAGGAGAAACTACATTGTCATTGTATTCGATATTATTTAAATATTTTCGTCCCAGCGGGAGCAAAGTGTCAATTTTTCTCCCTGGCGTTCGCAAAGAATGACACTTCTCTCCCACTGGAGACAAAAAATAGCATATGCACCTCGCTCATCTAGGCTATTTCGGCACGCGCAAACCTACCACCCTCGCTACGCTTGGGTCGCAAACGTTTGGCGTGCCGAAATCGCCTAACCTCGCTCAGGTGCATAATATACTATTATCTCATAGAGTCGAAAACCAGCATCGAAAACACAAGGTTCTAGCGTCCGTGCGCAGGCTTTGGAGAGTTGACGTTAAACGCCCCATAATTGGGTTGTTTCAGGTCAACTCGGCACGTTAAGTCGAATTTTATAATCTTTGATTTAACAGAGATATACCCTTATACTTATATTCGACCATTATTAAGTTTTCGCTTGAATTATCGACTCATGTATTTCTCTTTCATTAGATCACCTTAGAAGCTATGAAATCGGAGATCGATGAAGTTGCCTTGCAAGGAATCGAATTTTGGTCTAACGTTTCGGATGAAGAAGTTGATCTTTCTATGGAAGAAGGGGAAGCATCAGAAGGTGGACGTCCACCATTGAAAGTATCACGGCATTATGCAAAGGGTGCTCTCCAATATCTAGTCCCAGTCCTTATGCGGAAATTAACGAAGCAAGAAGAATTTGATGATGAAGATGACTGGAATCCTTCAAAAGCAGCAGGTGTTTGCTTGATGCTGCTGGCATCTTGCTGTGAAGAGAGTATCGTGCCCCACGTTCTCCCTTTCGTTAAAGATAATATAAAAAATCCTGATTGGAGGTATCGTGACGCTGCTCTGATGGCTTTTGGATCAATATTAGGAGGATTAGAACCAAACACATTGAAACCTTTAGTTGAACAAGCTATGCCTACTTTAATTGAGTTAATGTATGACGGAAGTGTTGTAGTACGAGATACGGCAGCATGGACATTTGGGAGGATTTGTGAAATTATCCCAGAAGCTGCTATAAATGAAACATATTTGAAACCATTATTAGAGTCACTGGTGAACGGATTAAAAGCAGAACCTCGTGTGGCAGCTAATGTGTGTTGGGCTTTCACAGGGCTTGCAGAAGCTAGCTATGAATCTGCAGAAGCTATTGAAGATGGGCAACAACCAGAAACGTACTGCATGTCTCATTATTTCGATTTTATAATTCAGAGACTTCTAGAAACTACCGATCGACCAGATGGTGCCCAAGCAAATCTCAGATCTGCTGCTTACGAAGCACTGATGGAGATGGTAAAAAATTCTCCTCGAGACTGCTATGTAACTGTTCAAAAAACAACAATGGTAATCTTAGATCGTTTACAACAAGTAATGCAGATGGAATCACACATACAGAATCATTCCGATAGAGCCCAATATAATGATCTACAATCTCTACTGTGTGCTACGCTACAGTCTGTTTTGAGGAAAGTTACTCCAGAAGATGCCCCACAAATTTCGGACGCAATAATGACGGCATTGTTATCTATGTTTAATTCTAATTCATGCAAATCAGGTGGTGTCCAAGAAGATGCATTAATGGCTGTATCAACACTAGTTGAAGTTCTTGGTGAAGGTTTTTTGAAATATATGGAAGCTTTCAAGCCATTCTTATGCCTTGGGTTAAAGAATCATGCAGAGTATCAAGTTTGTGGTGCGGCTGTAGGTTTAACAGGGGATATTTGTCGAGCTTTAAAAAACAAAATGCTTCCGTACTGTGATGAAATAATGACTCTCCTATTAGAAAACCTCAGTGATAATACCGTTCACCGTTCTGTAAAGCCACAAATACTTTCAGTTTTTGGTGATATTGCTCTTAGTATTGGTTTAGAATTTAAGAAATATTTGGATGTTGTGCTTCATACTCTAGCCCAAGCTTCACAAGCTTATGTGGATAGATCTGATTATGACATGATAGATTATTTGAATGATCTCAGAGAAGGTGTTTTAGAGGCCTATACAGGGATTATCCAAGGACTCCGAGGTGATGGCTCTTCTCCAAGTTGTGATGTATCGCTCGTTGAGCCAAATGTTCCATTCATAATACAGTTTATCACAACAATAGCTCAAGATCACGAGCACTCTGACAGCAATGTTGCAGCTTCAGCTGGTCTTCTTGGGGATTTGGTTACTGTTTTTGGCATAAAGTTATTGCCAATGATAGAAAATGAAATCATAACAGATTTATTGAATAAAGGAAGGAGATCACGCACAAATAGAACGAAAAACTTAGCAACATGGGCTACCAAAGAAATTAGGAAATTGAAGAATGCGAATAATACTGTATCCAGCTGGTAAGGAGAATCGAATCAATTTTTTTTCGCAAGCTTTAGTTTCTAATAACCTATTGATCTATCGAATGACCATCGTCTAAGAAGAGTATGAACTTTACTGTAGAAAAGCTAGTCCCCCAAAGTTGATATCAATTTAAAGAATTTGCTTTGCTAGAATCTGAAGGTATGTTTTCTGGTAACGGAAAATTTAAAAATCTTGCACGACTCTTTTGATAGGTCTCTTTAGGAATATGTTTCCCGTAGACTAATCCTGCAAGAGTAGGTAGTAAACTTATGAGTTGAGCCTATTCCGCACGGAATGAAAATTTTCCCGATTTGCATTTCAAAGTTTTTAAAACTTTATAATTACATTCTGTTTGGTGAAATTATTGTAATTATTAACTTCGAGCATAGAGAAATACATATCCAATCACATCCATTATTATTCCAGGAGTTTCACCAAGAAGCATGAATGTCATGTGAAAGTCACCGATGGGCATTTATAATATGTTTTTATTGATTTTCTCATAATCATTGTATTCGATAACTGTATGCAGAGTGTATGCAGAGTGTAATTGCATCTATATATTGAGTGAGGCACTTCTTGCCTGGCACCCAGTAAACTCAATCACTTGATCATTCATTCTGTTGTGGACCGTTTGCAGGCCGAATGCAACGTCACAATGCTCTATACCATATATTTATAGACCCATTTTAGGGATTTAGGCTGATGCTGTTTCCTATTGGAGTTAAGGATATATCAAGTTCCAAAAAGTGGATATATCTATGTTTTCTCCCATTTATGAGACTCGTTGACTCGTTGAGTGAACTTGCATAAGTTTTTATGCGTATTATGCAATGTTCACACTAGAATCATGAATTCAACATGCTCCACTAGTATTAATAACATTTTCACTCCTTATAATCATCTGATTTGTCACTAATTCACATGTTATCTGAATTTCAATAGTATTGAATTCCAAAAAGTAGGACTTTTTCGTTATATTCAAATAATTGAGTAGCGAACATGAGAAAATGCGCTGCACCGCGCCACACTCGATCACAAGCGCGTGGTGGAGGCAGCGCGGAACGGCCCTGTGTGGCACATTTTCTCATGTTCGCTACTCAATTACTCAAATATAACGAAAAATTCCTATTTTTTAAAAGGCTATATCGACGCAAAAAAACGCTTTCGATCTAGACTATTTAAAAAAATAAAAAAAATAGCTTTTTGAGATATGACATGGTTTATGTTCTTCGCGCTGGCGCTCACTCGCTGCTCACTTGGCATGAAGAAAATTATTCCAATCATTCAAAATAATTCACTCTAATGACTGTCAACTTGCAAAGAGTTCCACGTGCACATGATTTGAAATACTGGGCAAATTTAAGTAATAAACATATTGATTTTATTGTAAGAAAGAAAAATTATCTTGGTTGCCAGCTATTCAAGTAGTCAATGTTTTTGAGCACTTCTATCACTTGAGCAGAAGAATTAGGTTGTTGTGAATCATTAGGAATGTTCCGTCATTCAAAATCTATTTGATTATATTGGGGTTATCAGGTGGCACGTCAGCGCCACCAACGACAAGTATGCGCAGCAAGCGCTCGTGGGGACGCGACTAGCCATTATATACAACCCAATGTCGTGTTCAACCTCACTTTTTAAATTATTTTGATTCTACCGCTGTCACTGACTTTTGCCATCGCTACAAGCAAGAACTACAGTCACTTATAATCAGTTTTGTCAAAAAAGTTTCATCGAAATCGCTCTGGACTATTTCAAGCTGATCAGTGTAACTCAAGAATGTTGACTTGACCAGCTCATCATCACTCAGCTCATAATTATGGATATGGGAATTGTCTTTCTCAGACTAACGTGGAAGTCTACACTATAATATAAAGTTAATCATCCCGGAAATTTTATGTAAAAAAGAAATCCATGACGGAGTCGACGCATATAAAAACTGATCAGATCAATCGAAAGAAAATCACCGGCGCCTTCATTTTCTTTAATGAAAAATTTGAAAAAATTGATGCGTGGGTGTTACAAGTAAAAACTGACCTTCAGCAAGACTTTACTAATCAGCATTGTGATGAAAATTCTGATGATACAGATCGATAGAGCTGCTTGAGCATTTTCATTTTTCATCGTGAAAAACTAGACTATGGCGGTCTGGGGGCATGATGTATATGATTGAAAATTGGTAGTTTACTTTGTGATTTATATGCGTTCAGAGAAATATGCGGAATTATGATATGGTGCGATTTCGAGTATGTCTGATCGAGAGATCATTGGATGGGTTTTCTTATCCATGATTGTATCTTTGAAAAAAACGATGCGTGGGCGTGAAATGTGGATAAATCGATTTCGATAAAGATGTACAAGATATATCGTTAGGAAAATCGATTAATTCGCGTCACCATGAAGATTCTGTTCACTTAGAGCGATAGAGATGCTTGGACGCTTCATGTTTTCATTGTGAAAAATTGAAAAATGTTGTAGCATTTTCGGAAAATTGATGAAAGAAAATGCATGCTGTTTTTTCAAAAGTTGATTGAATCCATCTATGATAAGAAGCAATTCGATGCATTGTAAATAACCGTTGAATCACATTGTAGTGCAAATGTGAGCCTGACCAATTGATAGGTTATTGTAAGGGCTTTCATATTCTTTGGTTCAAACTTTAAAAAAAATTGATCCGTGGGCGTGAAATGTGAAAAAAAACTTCTTTAGAAAAATTCACAAAATAAATCGTCAAATAAATGGATAAATCTGCGCCGCGATGAAGATTCTGAGCAGACAGATCGATAGAGCTGCCTGAGCGCTTCCATTTTTCATCATAAAAACTTGGTGGACGTGAAATCTGTTCTTGAAAATTGGTGTTGTAAATTTTATATTTAATGCGTTGAGAAAAATACGTTTAATCATGGTATGTTACAATTTCAGGTATGACTATCGAAAGATTATCGAACAAGCTTTCATATTTCATATTCATGAATCGAAATTGTTGTTGTCTCTTGTAATGGGGAGACCATTGAATAAACCATAGAATAGTTGTATAATGTGAATTTGGGTCTGACTAATCAACATATCTGTGCACAATACATGGTGAAAATCTCGATAGAAGTCACGCGTGGGCGCAGAACGTGAAAAAAATTCATTCATTACAATTAGTAACAGATGAATCATAGTAAAGAAATATGAACCTATGCAATTATCTATTCCAAAATCGTCAAATTGAACCATCGGATAAAACTATGGTCAATAACCAATTATTAAATGATGTTATGGTGCAATCCTGACCACTTGATAGATTTTCAATTTGCTTTAATATATCACACTGGATATCTGTCAAAAAAAGTATTAATCCATCGACATTATGAAACCGAAAAAAATCAGTGGAGAAATCGACATATAAGAAAATAGATATTATAGGTCGGATTGCATGCGCTTTAATATTCCGTATTAAAATTCCCGAAAAAATCGATGCATGAGTTAAAAACGGGAAACGAAACGTTACATTTTATGTTAGGACTTATATTAAGTTTTCATGGGTATCTGGAAAATTGTTGAAAAAGCCATGAAATAACGATGCCATGGGGGTTGGACCAATCAACAGGACATCGAAAGGACTTTCATATTCCACGGTCGAAACATTCTAAAATGGACCAAGTGTTTGAAAATTATTGAAAAAAAAATTAAATGATATCATGAGGATGATTCTGATATTACCAAGTGATAAAGTTGATTGAGCACTTTCATATTCGATCATGAAGAATTAGAAAAAATGTATGCTTGGGCGTGACTTTCACGAAAGAAATTGGCATTTCAAACTGAAATTATGAACCATGAAATGATGGAATGGTGCAATTTCATCTCTAACCGATCAGATAATCATTAAAAGGG
The DNA here is from genome assembly GCA_020882685.1 of Aphelinus atriplicis. Classification (NCBI taxonomy): domain Eukaryota; kingdom Metazoa; phylum Arthropoda; class Insecta; order Hymenoptera; family Aphelinidae; genus Aphelinus; species Aphelinus atriplicis. The sequence continues at coordinate 238,955 of JAJGQD010000006.1, read as the reverse complement.
CTTCCATATTCCATGGTGAAGATTTCGTTAAAATTCATGGTGGGCGTGACTTGAGAAAAAAAACCTTCATAATACTTTGTATCCCGTGAATCATTGGAAAAAACTGTATATTGATGTCTAGATGAAAATTTCAATGTGACAAATCGATAGAACTGCGGGGACCCTCTCATTTACTATCGTGAAAAAGACAAGAATGTTGATGCGTGACAATAAAATTTGCGAAAGAAATTTGATGTTCTCAAGTATTATAGGAAAATCGTGGAAAAAACCACGAGATAATGGTATGATTAAAATTTGAGTCTGGCCAATTTATAGGTGATTGAAGGGGTTTTCATATTCCGTGGGAAGAATTTTGAAAAATTGATAAGTGGGCATGTTATTTTTGAAAGAAATATGGTGTTCTCATGTGTGATGGAAAAATCGTAGGATTGTAAAAAAACCATGAGATTATGGCTTGGTACAATTTTAAGTCTGACCAATCAAATGATCATTGGAAGCGCTTCCATATTTCTGGTAAAAATTTTGAAAAAATTAATTCCTCGGTGTTAAGTGCGAAATAATATATTTAAATTTCCATGTTCATTCGAAATTATCGAATAAACTTATGGATTGATGTCACAATGCATATCTTATATTTATATTTAACAGAGAAAATTAATGTTTTTTGGCTATATTCCTTGCTTGAAATTTTAGAAAAAATGATGCGTGGGCATGATATATATTATGAATTATTTTAAATCATACGAAATCTTTGTTTTCCGCATAAAATCTCTTTGAGAAAGCATACTGGGTTTAATTTTTCGATGAATTATTCGAGTTTCGATATGATTATGATTTTTTACAAAGAGGTTGAGCTACTCAATGTTTGCCATTCTACTTTTGTTGAGAATGTTGCCTGACTCTCACGAAGAGGACGTATTGGTTAGGCGCATATCCAGAAGCGGATTCATATTTACCTATGGATATAGTTATTTCAATCGATATGTATGCATTGTGTGATGTCTTTAAAAATTTCTGATTTCGAAATCTCATGAAACACTCGAGCGAGCGTGAGCGAGTAAGAAACTATTGCTAGTATTTGATAATTTACGATACCTGGTATGGAGAAAGAATAAATATATTGACTAGGTGAAAAAAAATGTTAAATTATACGTGAAATATATAGCTAAGATGGAAAGCAGCTTGTGATGAAGTTGCACAACTTTGAAGGAGGAGCCGTATACCCATGTTATAGTAGGGGAGCTGGTGGTAAAAAACTCTTTGGTTTAGTTATGGCTAGTTTCTGGATATGATGCAGTGTGAAGGGTGTACATGAGTCAGCACCCACTCAAATTATGATGTGCACTGAATATGATTTAGTTATAGTTTAAAATTAATAAGGTATAGGTTGTAAACTTGTTCATGATATAGCAAAACACAAGAAAGCAGTCAGACCGCATAAGCGTGTTGCGTGGCAAGTCAGCACTTCCGTTAAGTTGTCGTAAAAACGATGCGGAAAAATGAGTTAATTATGGCTGAAAATTGGATCTGACCAATTTCTCGTGTTTTTTGTATCATAAACCAATTTACAGTCAACTTGCAACTCCAACTAAATTATATTCAGTGCTTATCGTAATTTGACATATGTCGAAGCTCGCCCCCGCCAAACGCGACGTCACCAGACCTCACGAGTGGGTGCTGACTCATGTACACCCTTCACACTGCATCATATCCAAAAACTAGCCATAACTAAACCAAAGAGTTTTTTACCACCAGCTCCCCTACTATTATGTATTGTTTGCTTCATTGACTCTTTCATCAATGATTTCAGTATTCGACAATTCCAAAATGATCAGTGAAACTGAAGACTAATTGACTTGACTAGCTAATGACACCTCTGGGAACACTTTAAATACAGTATTATATGAAAAGTGCATTGCTCAATAACTAACTACAAAGAGGTTCAAATGAATATCATAATGAGAGTAATGTGATGAAAATATCACTGGAAAAGTCTACTCTGTCTTCTCTGAAAATCAGATTTAGCTAATGAGTAAATATTATGCTAATATATTTCATAATATTATTTTCATGAATACTTCAATTTATTAAAACGATTTTTTTTACAGGTGTTTATATAAACCACAGATTTTTTATATAATCAGCAACATATATATGAAAAGCTTATATTATGAAAAATATTGTACACAACACTGACAAATATCACCAAAAAGATACCATTGTATGTGATCATTAATGAAAATTAATTATAATTTTTGTCAATTAATCAATAATAAGTATTTTTTATGTTGTATATGTTAAGGGGCAATATACCTTTGTGACTTTTTTTTTCTCCAATTTTTTTTTATTGGCTTAAACACTCCATAAACTATCTAAGAATGATATGAAAAGTCGATCAAGTGGGGAAAGAAGTTCTAAGTGCCTCAAAAAATCGATTCTCTGAACAAAGTCGTATAGTATTAGTATTGTACTCAAAACTTTGAACGCGTTTATCTCGGAACCGTCTTTTTTGACATTAGCGTACCGATAGCGCCGTCAATTTTCAACCGATTCTCTTCAAATTTTAACTGTAGCTTGGAAACATGATTTTTAAGTGAACGTCGTACGATTTTTTTGATATTTTGATTTTTACCGATTTTATGGCCGATTTTCGATCGATTTTTTTGCGAAAAAAAAGAAAAAAATTCAAATTGACGCCATTTGGCCCCAAATTAGAATTTCAAAAAAACCGCCCGACGTTCACTGAGTTTTTCATTTTACTTCAAAACCCCGTTCGATTTTTTCTTCTAGGGTCAAAATTGTGACCTGTAGCGGTACGCTAGTGGAGAAAAAGTAAAAAAGTTTGAAAATGACCTCGAAATCGGAGGTCACAAAGGTATATTACCCCTTAAAATATTTTTATCATCATAACATTTTATTCCGTGTTCATATGTAATTAAGAGGAGGTTCTCATCAAGCAATGTAAAAAAATCGATTATTTTTTTTTGCTGACTTTGATACCTTGCGAAGTATAGAATATGCCCCTTAAAGCGTGTGAGCACAATAGTTTTTTTCAAAAAGTTATAGCATAATAATCAACTTATGAGCAACGTTATTGATACGGTTAACCTAATCTTCAAACGCGTTTATCTCGAAACGACTTTTTCTAAACTGGTGGGAATCGTAGCTCAAAAACTAATCAAGGGATCGACTCGAATCTTTTTTTATTCTGAAGGCAATTAAATTCCTGGTAGCTTGTACCTATAGAACCATCAGTTTTAATATTATTTTTTGTCTATATATCGATTTTAAGAGCAAAAAAAAAGTGCGAAATCGGTACGTAATTTTCTCAAGTCCGCCATTTTGTTACTTTTCAACTTTTTTTCGGTATTATCGGTATAATATCCCACAAATGTTATATATTTTATGAAACTCTTTCGTTTTTTGATCTCAGATGAAAATTGGAGGCTCTAGAGTTCCCACCATGCGGAAACTTTTTGTAGAGGCGTGCCCATAAACGTGTGTTTAACTTATTATATGATGATTATTTTTCAATAAAAAAATTTTTTCGTATACTTAAATGATATATAAGTACGTGTGAAAGAGTTCCATACCATTATTTAATTGCTTCTATGGAAAAAAATAAAGAAAAATGGGTCATTTTCGAGGTGACAGATGAGAACCTCCCCTTAAATGATCTTAAGAACATTCTTCTCTTTAATGCAATTACTGTGAGATTTGATTCAATTATCAATGAGCTTTATATACATATGAGAGTATTAACTTATTTTTTAGTAACCGACCAAGTACCATGGCGCGCCTGTAGATGGCGAAGTGTTGAGTCGTGCGTGTATAAGGTATAGCGCGGCGCTCTCTCGCAAGAGAGTCGGCGTTCTACCGTCTATATAAGGGAGCTTGGACATTAGACAACCCGCGGAGTTCGCGGTCAATCTCAGTCTCCTATTTGGTCATCCTATACCGGAGCATACTATTTTGAACAATATGCCGTGATCCAGAAGTAATATTGGCCGGTAAACAATTAGATCGAGACGGACCTAAGTCGTACGTCAGAATCAGTCTACCAAAGAGCATAACATGGGCAGAAAGTAAAGTTGGATCTATAAAATTTATTGTAACACTTGTCAAGCCATGCGTTCGCTTCCTGCAATAACCCTGATAACTTCACGGGCTCTAAGATGCGTTTCGGAATCCGATGTCATATGATACGATCTAAATGTGTGCATATCGAGAAACAAACTATGCCATCCTTTGCATAACTAAAAAAAAATACCCGTGTTTTTTCTTTTGTCGATTACAATTGTTTATAACAAATTATTTAAACAAATAATCCAAAATGTCGTAATTTTGCAAAACTAAACGCAGATATCGATTCTACGGGCAAAAACAGGACAAAAACCTATGTAACGTTTTTCTGACAGAGTTCAATTTGTTAGTGTAAAATGAGGATAAACAATCGTACTCTGGGAAGAGGGCATTGACCATGCCAAATACCATGCAAAATCTGGCAGAGATATCGAGAAACGAACTACGCCATCCTTTGCATAACCAAAAATAAAAGTACCCATGTTTTTTCTTTTGTCGATTGCAATTGTTTATAACAAATTATTCATCCTTATTTTGCACTAACAAATTTAACTCTGACAAAAAAACGTTACATAGGTTTTTGTCCTCTTTTTGCCCGTAGAATCGATATCCGCGTTCAGTTTTGCAAAATTACTACATTTTGGGTTATTTGTTTAAATAACCCAATACTTGTTCAAATCTCGACAATCGGGCGGCCCTCTGCGCGATCACGCGCATCAGTCGTCGACGAGCATCGGCTCGCCGACGCATCGTACATTTTTCCCTCAATAAAGAGGATTATCATTTAATTGTTTGAGTCACGCGCTTTTCTTTCCGACCCCGACCTCGCACCTCCGAACGACCCCCCCTCTCTCCGCGCGCCCGAAAAGCCCTCAGCTTTTCGGATTCACTGAACGCCTCGCGCCCGAGAGATTCTCCCGTCGTCGATCCAGCGTAGCAAGGGCCAGTGCACGCGAGGAAACTCGCGGGTCCCAACATTCGGCGTGAGCCGCACCGAGGGTCGCGCACGGCGAAAGCCGGTCCCCGATATCCCCATTCCCCTTCGACTCCCGCCCGTTCCGCGTGATCGTCCGCGCCGGCAGAGCTTCCCCGAGCAGTTCCCGCCCGCTGGCTTACACCCACGGGTAATCAGGGCCCGACGCCGGCCCCTAACTCGGAACGTGCTCGCGGGCTGTCCCTGTCCGGTTCGGCGAGTGTCGTGGGAGCGGGCCATAACTCCGCGACGAAGCGGCCGCGGACGAAACAGCTTCGGGGTGCCCGCTGATGCGGTCACGAGGTCAGGAAGCACCCCGTTGCAAGACTAATTTTCCTTGAGTGGGTAAGAATTGCAAGATGTCTTTCCAATCTTTTTCTATTTTAATGCATTTAAGATAATAATTACAGAATATGAAGCCTTCTTTCTGCTCCATGTTTCTCTGCTACAGATTTCAAACTGATTAATTTCATATGAAGTAATATTAAGTATAGTATAGATCCAGTTACTTATTTCAGTTTATTTTATTGATGGCGAAAGGAAAAAGCATTGAAATCAAGCATTAAGCGCCAAGTATTCAACTAGTTTGATCATCCTGGTATAGAATGAATATTTTTCAAATTTTTTTAATTCTTGTAGCTGCTAATGTTAACCCGATTTGGGTATCGCTTTTTTCTGCACCTCATTTGGGTATCGTGGGTCGCTGGAGACCCGATACAGGCTAAAAAGTGCAATTTTCAATAAAAAAATCTGAAAAAATTCCTGAACACTCTCCAATCCTTCTACTTTGAGAGCATATTATGGGTTTTTGAAAAAAAATTGGATAAATATTTTTTTTTTATTAATAAACATACCCCCCTCCCAAAAATGCATGCATTTACGGAAAAATTCATAACTTTTGAAAAAATCAAGATATCTGAAAGTTTCAAATTGCAAAATAAAGTTGAAAGATGGTATTTCTACTTAAAAAATCGCGAACTTGATAAGAGCAAAAGAGATGCTTAATTGAGAGATGTCAAGTTGCACGTTTTTCAACGTGCAACTTACCAGCCACTCGAATCGGTTTTCGACCACAGTCTCGGTTTTTGTTTTGGTTATCTGTAAAAAATGGAAAAAACCAATACATGACTCTGAAAACTGCCTAATCTCTCGAAAATATTGATAAATTTGATAAAAAACCGGAACTTATTTTGCCGCTCAAAGCGGATTTCGACCACAGTTTTGGGTATCGTGGGTCGCTGGCGACCCTAAACGAATTCGATTTGTGCACTACGACATCCAGCAAGGCACTGGCGGAACGTGACTCAGTACGAAGGGTCCTTGCATTATAAAGTTTTTTTAGGGTGGGGATAGGTATTTCTCCCTCTCTTGGTTTCCGAGATATTAGACAAAATAAAAATGGCTTGGGTCTCCAGCGACCCACGATACCCAAATCGGGTTAAGATGGGAGAGTACTCAAATCACAAATCCATGTCAAGTACTTGACTAATATAATTTTAAAAAGGTTAAGTTTTAAAATTATATAAATGGTGGAAATATGATAAAATACACCATAAGCAATTTCCTTTTCCATAGTGAAACATGTACCTTTGAAAAAAGTATACGTTCCGTATTCCTATAGTTCGTTGTTGAATAAATTCTTATGCGACTAACTTTTTTATGTAAATAGAAATTTGAAAAAGTCTGTTTCGTATCAGTCCATCCAAATGCATATAAAATAAGAATATGATCAAAAGCTAACATATCTTTTTGGGAACACAGATGTATCACTTTAATACACATTTTTACCAACGCAGTATCGTTATACATTCTAGTTTATTTCTTTCATGATGACATGAGGAAGTAGCGAAATCTAGCATTAACTGACAAGTATCCAACTAGTGGGATTAGCCTCATACACAACTTATATTTCTTAAAAGTACTCGTAGAGCAATTGTTGCATGATCTGTTATCAAATGTCAATGCACTCTAGATCAATTCATCCATGCTCCGATAGACTGTACCGAAATCCAAAATCTATGTCAAGTAGTTACATACATCAGGTGGCGCGTCAGCGCCACCGACGACAAGTATGCGCAGCAAGCGAGGGGACGCGACAAGCCATCATATACAGCTCTTTTGCGGTTTAACCTCGCACCTGGAAATATTTTTCTTTAAACCTCTGTCCTGCAGTTTTGCGATAGTTACCAGCAAAAACTGCATTCAGTTGCGTTTAATTACCTCAGGAAAGATTTACGAAAATTGACCTGGTTATTTGGGGTATAGGAGGTATAAGTCGACGAGCAGACGACAGACACTCTGAATCTCTCGCACAGAAAATTTTTCACACCATTGACGTATATTACGGGAGAGCTGTTCGAGGCCTATTGCGAGCGTGGTTCTCAACGCAACGTAAACGTATATTAAGTCCAGCCTATAGTGATGAAGAGGTTATATATATATATATATATATATATATATATATATATATATGTATATAGCCAAGTAGCATGGCGCGCCTGTAGATGGCGGGGCGTTGAGTCGCGTGTGTATAATGTATAGCGTGGCGCTCTCTCGCAAGAAAGTCGGCGTTCTACCGTCTATATAAGGGAGCTTGGACATTAGACAACCCGCGGAGTTCGCGGTCAAACTCAGTCTCCAATTTGGTCATTCCTTATTGGAGCACACTTTTTTGAATAATATTCTGTGACTCAGAAGTAATATGGCCGGTAAACTATTAGATTGAGACGGACCCAAGTTGTACGTCAGATTCAGTTTGCCAATGAACCTAACACGGGCAGAAAGTAAAGTTGGATCTATGAAACATATTGTTACAATTGTCAAGCCATGCGTTCGCTTCATAACCCTGATATCTTCACAGGTTCAAAGTTCCAATAAAATGAACAGCTTTCTGACATAGGTTGAAATGTACTTGATCTTGAAATGGCTTAATATAAATGCATTTCTGTATTTAAACATGCCCCGATGTAGATAGCCCTGGTATCCATCTAATATATACCTCCCCTAAAACCATTCTTTACTCGTGAACTAGTCGTACATTTCTTTAAATGTTCGCTACTCTTCCATCAGAAATATATTATCAAAGCAATATTGTTTCGTTGAAGTTGTATTTAGTATTCTAGAGGAAAAGTAAGAATACATTTTTTCGATTCGAGGCTCATGTCTCTTACAATCACGTTATAAACAAATGGAATCCAGTGATATCAGAGAAGTCGATTCACTTTGATCCCGCAATCAGTTTTCATCCCATGGTAGCGTAGACTTGGGCCGAAGCCACTTTTTCTCGGTTTTACTGAATTCCAATTGTTTATAACGCGATTGTTAGAAAAATAAGCCTCAAATCAAAAAAATGTATTTCATGTTTTTTTCTTGGTTTTTTTATGTAGAACCAATTGACACCATAACTTTCTCGAATTTACGACTTTGGGTGCAATTTGTTTAAATAATTATTGTTTAAACAATGGAAATGTGAAAAGAAAAAACACGGGTATTTTTGTTCAAAAAAGCACGTAATCCAATAATTAGTTTTTTGATATCTCCGCTGGTCTGGCCATGGGCTTTAATGGGTTAATATGGTCAGAAAATTAGGCCAGTACATCAGATTTCATAAGCAATTTAATTTTTCATAGTAAAAATTCACCTTTGAAAAAGATATACTTAACGACAAGTATATTCCTCATCCTGTGGTTCGTTGTTGGATAAATTTTCAATCAACATTTAAAATAATAATTACAGAATATGAAGCCTTCTTTCTGCTTCATGTTTCTTTGCTACGGATTTCAAACTGATTTATTTAATATACAGTAATATCAAGCATTATCTAACAATAAAATGAATAGTTTTTAAATTACACTTAATTCTTGTAGTTACTAATGTTAAGATCGAAAATAACTCGAATCACAAATCCATGTCAAGTACTTAACTCATACAATTTTGTAGAAGTTTAGTAGAAAAATTATAAATGGTTGAAATCAAATATAATACTCCTCGAGCAATTTTTCTTCGTCATAGTAAAAAATGGACCTTTGAAAAAGGTATACGTGGACGACAAGTATGTTCCGTATCCCTTCTTCGTTGTTGAATAAATTCAATTATGCGACTAAATTTTGTTACATGAATAGAATTTTGAAAATGACTGTTTAATCTCAGTCCATCCAAATGCATGTAAAATAATAATATGATTCCAATCGAATATATCATTTGAAAATATCACTTCAATAGACATTTTTACCAATACACTATCGTTATATATTCCAGTTCATTTTGTCAATTATGACCCAAGAAAGTAATGAAATCTAGAATCTGATGCCAAGTATTCAACTGGTGTGATTATCCTACCACCAAATAAATATTTTTGCAAATTACACTCACAATCAATTATCTGTCGAGTAAAATCTATCAAATGTATGTCAGAAAGTGATAATATGACTCTTTTTCTTTGGTTCATGTTTCTCTGTTACGGATTTCGAACTAACATGCTTTTTCTTGTAAATATGTAGATGTATCACTTTCATAGCTTTTTTCATATATTCCGGTTTATTTCGTGTGTTGGTAAAGATGTCTATTGAAGTGATACATATGTATTTCCAAAAATATATTAGATTTGAATCATATTATTATTTTACATGCATTTGGATGGACTGAGATTAAACAGTCATTTTCAAAATTCTATCTACGTAACAACATTTAGTCGCATAAGAATTTATTCAACAACGAACTATAGGTTTCAAGTACATCTACCAATCTTCGATATTTCCCATAGAAACCACTGTTGATATCCTTGGCAACCGTTTCTTTACATCCCTAGCAACGTTGCTTCGGAAGCCGGAAAATCAGTTTTAAGTTACCCTCGATGGCCAAGGACACTGAATTGTTATATTTGCTACATAGCAACCGTTGTTCACCTCCCTAGTAACCTTTGCGAAAATTGGAAATGATCTAGTTATTTATGTATATGTCTAATGAACATTAAACTCGTAATAATTCGGATGATTACTCTGGAAAGGCTGATAGAATCAGTTATATGAATGATCTAGTTATTACCCATTCCCATCATTTTCGACGGCAAAGGACACAAAATTTCCCCAATTAGCTCTTTAGCAACCGTTGCTAAGGAGAAGAAAAATTCACGTAAGTTTTGTTTCGTGGGTGATGTTGCAGCCTCTTTGAGAAAGCATACTGCTAAGGCACTTGGCAGCGGTTTCTTCAGTCAATGGAATCAGCAGATACACACTTGCCACCGGCCCGTTATTTCACAGTTCCCGATGAAATTAATCTACGATACGACTCTTACATACATGATTTCATAGAAAAAAACTAGCTCCTGCTTGTAATATACAAAATGCTGATTGAACACGAAAAGAAAAGCATGAAAATTTTGAATTACATTTGATGCTCATTGCTTCTTGAATCTACATTTCTGCAAGTAACAAGAATGATAAAGAATTTCCATCCTTCAAACATGTCTTAAACGTCCCTTGGTAAAATCTCTAGTTCTATGTTCATCGTTCACATTGAGTAATCTCATTTCTATGGAAGAACATCTAGAACTCATTTGAGTAACAGAATATAATTTTTTTCAAAAATCTGCAAAACAGTAGATTAATAACTATGATGAATATCTGTGAAATAACGAGCCCGTGGCATGTATGTATCTATTGATTCCATTGACTTCCATTGACTGATATAGAATTGTAACATTCAAACGTTAAAAATTGTAATGTAAAAGTTCTATTCATGTAGTTATCATTGGGATTTAAGATTCTTGTGAAAAAACGTTAGTTCTACTATCAGAAAGATGATTTCGATTATGGAGTATTTTATTCGATTTCAAATTATTATGAATTTAATACTGAACCCTTACAGAGTTGTACTAGTTTTTCAACTACTCGACATCAATTGTGATTTTAGTACTTTCCATCTCAAGATTGGTAGATGTACTTGAAATGTATGTAACTACTTGACATAGATTTCGGATTTCGGTACATTCTATCGGAACATGGATGAATTGATCTGGAGTGCATTGACATTTAATAACAGATCATGCAACAATTGCTCTACGAGTACTCTGAAGAAATATAAGTTGTGTATGAGGCTAATCCCACTAGTTGGATACTTGTCAGTTGATGCTAGATTTTGCTACCTTCTCATGTCATCATTAAGGAAATAAACTGGAATGTATAACGATACTGCGTTGGTAAAAATGTCTATTGAAGTGATACATCTGTGTTCCAAAAAAATATGTTAGATTTGAATCATATGATTATTATTATTATTATTATTATTATTATTATTATTATTATTATTATTATTATTTTACATGCATTTGGATAGACTGAGGCTAAACAGACATTTTCAAATTTCTATTTACATAAAAAAGTTAGTCGCATAAGAATTTATCCAACAACGTACTATAGGGATACGGAACGTATACCTTTTTCGAATGTACATATTTTTCAATTTTACGCACTAAATCGTCAAGTCGTGGAACTTCATTTGAAAGTTCAAATATCGCGTGCATTTTTGTGCATATTTGCGACGGTAAGAATAAAATCCCTTCTTCCTCTGATTTCGGATTGAAAAGAAAACCGCTCCAAAAATCGAATTTTTTATTTGAATTTTCAATTATCCATTGAAAATAAATTTTTAAAGTCTTTATAACCATTATTTCCTGTACTACACGAAAATTGTAGAAATGACTACTTTGCAATAAATCGTTCGTCTTAATCATTCAATTAGTCGAGCTCGAAAGTGAAAATAAATTTTCTGCAATTTGGAACTTAATGAGTTAACTAATAGTGAACTGTGAAGTGGCATATTAGAATGAATAATTGTAAGGAATATTAGAATTTCTCCAGAAATCATTTTCAAGATATCAAACAGAAGTATGTACGTATACCTTGAATTGTCAAAAATAGTAGGCGGGCAGAGTCAAACTGGTTCAAATATGTTTAGTTAATAGAGTAGCCAATCAGGATAGAGGATTCTGGTGTCAAATAATTTTTTTCCATTATCTTTGCAAAGTTCAGCATTACTTTTGTTCTCATCATTTTTTTCATTTTCACACGTATAACAAGATCGTTTGGGCTCTCAAAATTGGAAAAAAGGTCAAATTTTGAAAAATTCAGGTTATGAATGCATGTAATAACTTCCACATACATTCATATAAAAATCTGAAAAAGATTTTGAGTATGGTGATGATCGACGTCAATAATCTGTCCAAATCACAAACGAAATTTTGAATTTGTCCACTTGACGAGGAACGTCACATTTATATGGGGGCTTCTCTGTCAAGTAAGAGAGCGAAATTGAAAAAAAATTCTGAAATTTTTTTTTCTGCATTTTAGGAGACTTCATCATGTATATGTATGGGCTGTTTCACTCTCAATTCAGCATGACGAAATTAAATTTAAAATTTCATTTTAGCCAACTCTTTAATCTTGATCCCCATAGCCCAATCGAATTTTTTCGGAACTACATTGTCTCTATTGTGCTAAAATTTACAAGAAACTATTGCTAAAATAGATGTGTCATCAATTGCATCCACTCGATAAGAAAGACTAAACCAAAAAAATAAATTATAAGCTGTGCAGTACTGTCAGAAATGTGCGGTCGCACCAAGCCTCGCGCATTAAAGGCGTTTCGCCTCAATCCTCTCAGCGCTGAGCGCGAGCGCCGAAACATGCCGTTTTCAACTCGTATTTACGTTGCCAAAATGTACCTGAAAAAATGATTCGTTAGGTCATTTCTATGTAGTTTTTCCTCAGCTTTCCAACGATGTAATCAGTTTTCCGGAAGTTTTCCATTTTTACACGAAAAAGATTTAAAACATCTTATATCTCAAAAAGTATATATTCAAAATTTCTTTTAATGATTTCAATCGAAAGCTGGGGATTTTTCACGTAGGAAAATATGTTTTCCAAAGAGTGCTCGAATGATTTTCTCTGAGAAATGGAATGTCGAAAAGTAGACGTAGCGCTACTCCAGCGCACGGAGCGCGAGAGCGCCAATCATGCTGTTTTCTACTCTTCTGATAGATACTAAAATACATCTGAGAAAATTGTACAATGAGACGATTCCATGTTATTTTTCCTCAGCTTTCGATGGTGGTATCAATTTTCCGGAAATTTTCCATTTTCATCCCCAAAAAATATAAAACATCTTATATCTCAAAAAGCATATTCCTAATATTATTTTTAATGATTTCAATCGAAAGCTGGGGATTTTTTACGTAGGAAAATATGTTCTTCAAAGAGTGCTCGAATGATTTTCTCTGAGAAATGGAATGTCGAAAAGTAGACGTGGCGCTACTCCAGCGCACGGAACGCGAGAGCGCCAATCATGCTGTTTTCTACTCTTCTGATAGATACTAAAATACATCTGAGAAAATTGTACAATGAGAGGATTCCATGTTATTTTTCCTCAGCTTCCGATGGTGGTATCAATTTTCCGGAAATTTTCCATTTTCATCCCCAAAAAATATAAAACATCTTATATCTCAAAATGCATATTTCTAATATTATTTTTAATGATTTCAATCGAAAGCTGAGGATTTTTTACGTAGGAAAATATGTTCTTCAAAGAGTGCTCGAATGATTTTCTCTGAGAAATGGGACGTCGAAAAGTAGACGTAGCGCTACTCCAGCGCATGGAGCGCGTGAGCGCCAATCATGCTCTACTACTACTCTTCGACTCTCCTGACCGAAGCTAATATGTCTCTAAGAAAATTGTTCAATGAGTCGATCCCATGTTATTATTTCTCAGCTTTCCAACGGTAGTATGAGTTTTCCGGAAAATTCCTATTCTTATCTCTTACAAAGAGTTTAGTTCACGCAGTTCATGTTTCACGTTCTCACTTTTTTGAAGTTTTCGTTAAACGTATTCGTATAGGGAATTTTTCTTTGCTCTGTCTAGCACTTTTTTTATGGAAGATGTTATATTCAGGACTCATTGAAGTAATTCGAGCTTCAATGTTTTCACATCTGCTGGAATAATTCATGATATTGCAAAGTTCCCGGTATAGATTTAGCTCTATACAGCCTTGGTTTTAATTCTAAAATAGTTTGGTCGTAAGACTTTTTACTACTATGAAAAATGTTGGTCTCTCTGCAATAATTTTTCACCCAATTGTAAAGATCTTCAGGTGTTCAAATTCGATTGCCAGATGTAAGTTGCAGACTTGCTCGTTTCGCACCTCTTTTTATGTTTGCGCCAACTATCACATGCACCTTTGCCATGTGCAGTGGCATAGAAGTGCCATTCAGCTGGAATTCCAAAATCTTCTTCATGGAAGATTTTGGAAATGTGTTTTATCTTTAAACTAGTACATTTTCAACACGCTCCGCGCGCCTTTCATTTGGTTCCGCATCATTTATGCTTCATGAAATTCGAAATGTATATATATATACATTTAGATATCTGGCGTTTACGAGCGTGTCATTTTTATCCAGCTTCTGATGTCCTTTCAAAAAGTGGATCCAAAATCTAAAATTTGCAGTTTAGCCTGGATGCAAAGAGTGAGCCTGCATGATGTACTTGATCCTTCTCCAATGTCTCCTACCTTAACCTAACCATACCATAGAGACATCTCTGTAGTCTGTACTCTACCTATAGTCTCTATATTGACTCTATACACTACATGTCTCATGGTTTGGTCTTAGCCAATCAAATCATCGGAAGCGAGGCTTCACATCACTTTTTTAAGGAAGGAATGTTGTGTTGCTCCATCAGTTAGATAGTACACTATTTCCACTACGAAATTATTTTTCAGATGCAACATGATCATTTTCGGATACTCATAAACTGCAGCAAAATCATGGTTGAGATTGTCAGAAATTATAGCTTTACTCTGATGTTCGGGCTCATTATTTATTTGGTAATAGACCATGACAGTAAAAACTGTGGCTTGATTATTATTCCAGTGGAATGATTGCGCAGAGTTTTGTATCACAAATGCATAGTTTTCTGGAAAATATCAACACACAAGCAATCCTCTTTCTTGCAAATCGATTCTAGAAAAAAAAACCAAGAAAGAAAGGTGAAATACATTTCTTTGATTTGAGGCTTATTTTTTTGGCAATCTCGTTATAAACAATTAGAATTCAGTAAAACCGAGTTAACCCATTAGCGCCGAAACGGCCGCTCGACGGCCGCTTTTTTGAGCGACAGATTTCATCCGGTTATAATGGATCAAAAATTTGAAGAAGAACATTTTCTCGTGCAAAATTTTGTCAGCTTTCCGATCCTGTTATTTTTATCTTGATTAAATAAACTCCCTAATTGTTATAAACAATTGATTGCAAAAAAAGCAACACGTAAATTCGAGTGAAAATTTCTTTTGTGTCAACCGTGAAACATGGAAACCGGTCGCAACGAACCTCGGGAAGTGAATTTTGAGCGTCCATGGACCTTAAACTGAAAGTCGGCATAGTTGTAATTGTTCAAATTATTTTTGGAAGACCCAAAATGGCGGCCGGTAGAAAAAATTGTAGCTTTCAACTTGGCAATTGTTATTCTCAAAAACTATAGATTAAATCAAGAAATTCTTGAGAACAAAAAAGTCTTGAAATCACTGGAAAAACACTCTTGAAATTCTTCCAAATTCTTTGATAAAATTTTTCAATATTTCGATTTTTCAAATTTTCAAAAAAACGCAAATTGCTTCAAAACTTCTTAAAAAATTGGAGAATGTTCTTTGAGTAATTTTAGAACTTTTTTGTTCTTAAGAATTTTTTGATCTGATCTATAGCTTTTGAGAAAAAAAATAATAACATTATTTTTCAGAAATTTTTTTGTGCGCTTTTTAGCCGGTAAATTGAAAAATTTATTCACGACTTTGGGTGCAATTTGTTTAACCCATTAAGGGGAGGTTCTCATCAAGCAATTTCAAAAATTCGAATTTTTGTTTGCTGATTCTGCTACCTTATCATGTGTAGAATATGCCCCGAAAAGCGTGTGACCGAAATATCCTTATACAAAAAAGTGATGGCCTTTAGAGTGAAGGCATTAACCCGTGATTTGATTGGTGTAGATCTAACCACGTGATTTGTAGTGGGGTGTATATAGATATAGAGTGATAGATGTATATATAGATAGAGAGTAGCCGATGACATGATATTATAGGTTAGCATAGTCAGTTTCTTTGATGATGCTGTCATAAGCATTGACAATTTATTTTCAAAACTATAATTGTAGGTATGTGAATTTGATTGATGGTACGTGGATATTTTAGGCTACGTTTTAGTTTTGAACAGTTGTCGAATTGGATAACGCTGTTAGGTTAAGATGTCTGATTTGTAAATTTTAAGTGTTATGTGGTTTGATGAATAGTTTAGTATTGAAAATCTGAAATCGTCTTGCGAGCTCAAGTGTCGATAGCTCAGGATTATTTAAATAGAAGAAGATGTCAGTGCTCGATAGTTCTTCCTAATACTCTTATACAGTTTTTACATAAATCATAAGAATTTAGGGTTCGGTTATTCATTTAGCTTTTAGAAATTCGCATCATGAAATGAATTGAGATGTACGTCAGAACGATTTTGGTCAAGATTCGTGGAAAAAATAATTTAAATATGGTTTTGAAACGCATACATTTAGATCGCGCGCAGCGCGTTTGATGTAGCTAGTTATTTTTAAAAAAGTTATAGCATAATAATGGAACCTATGACTAACGTTATTGTTATGGTTAACCGAATCTTTAAACGCGTTCATCTCGAAATGACTTTTTTAAACTGGTGGGAATCCTAGCTCAAAAACTAATCAAGGTATCGACTTGAATCTTTTTTTATTTTAAAGGCAATTGAATTCTTGGGATCTTATACCGATAAAACCATTAATTTTATTATTAACTTTTGTCTATATATCGATTTTAAGAGCAAAATAAAAGTGCGAAATCGGTATGTAAATTTCAGTAGACCGCCATTTTGTTAATTTTCAACCTTTTTTCAGTATTATCGGTATAATATATTTTCTGAAACTTTTTCGTTTTTCGATCTCAGATAAAAATTGGAGGCCCTAGGATTCCCACCATGCGGAAACTTTTTTTAGAGGCGTGCCCATAAACGTGTGTTTAATCCATCATACAATAATTATTTTTTGATAAAAAAATTTTTTTTGTGTACTCAAATAATATATAAATACGTGTGAAAAAGTTTCATACCATTATTCAATTCCTTCTATGAAAAAAATGAAGAAAAATGGGTCATTTTTGAGGTGCTAGATGAGAACCTGTCCTTAACCCATTAACGTCCAAAATGTCAAAATTTCTTGCACGTTTTCAGAGTGATTATTTCCTATGTAATTGGCGTTGAAAAAATTCTTAAACCACATATTCTGATGTAAAATTTTATGCTCTTTCAGAATCCGTTGCCAGAATCATGATAAATTTTACAGGAAAAGAGATATGCTCGATTGAAACATAAAAAACACCAAAATTTTCGAAAAAAAAAATTTTCAGGATTTTTTTTCGAAGTGTTACGGTGAAGATATCACCTTGCGACCGTGATCAAAGGTGATCATGGGAGTTGAAGTTTAACAGGGAATTTTTTTGTTGACCTTGAACCATCTCTTCTTTACAAAATGGCGGAAAAAACGAATTTTTTTTTTCAATCTTCATCAATTTTTTTCTCAAAATCTATGGACTTTAGAAAAAAATTTATAAGAACAAAAATGCCTTAGAATCGCTCGAGGAATATTGTCAAATTTTTTCAGAATTTTTTGAGACATTTTTGAAAATCCCATTTCCCAAGTTTCCCGGAAAATCAAAAATTGTCTCAAAAAATTGTGAAAAAATTTGAGAATGTTCCTCAAGTGATTCTGAGACATTTTTGTTCCGATCAATTTTTCTCTAAAGTCCATAGATTTCGAGAAAAAAATTGATAAAGTTGAAAATTTGTCCCAAATTTCCCAAATTGCAGAAATTTTATTTGTACATTCGAGCTCGAATAATTTGATAAATAAGACGGAAGGTTCATTACAAAATAGTCATTCCTACTATTCTCGGGTATGCTCTACACGATACAATGGTTAAAAAGACTGAAAAAATTGATTATCAATAAATAATTAACAAATTAAAATAAAAAATGCGATTTTTTGGAGCACTTTTTTTTCAATCCAAAATCAGAGGAAGAAGGAATTTTATTTCTACTGTCGAAAATATTCACAAAAGTGCACAAAATATTCGAACTTCCCAATTTCTCGTTGAGTTTTCTCGGGGAATCATGAAAGTTTGGAATAATGGGTTTTCGGGGGCGCTGATGATAAATCTGACATCAAATTCTCAAAATCCTGTATCCAAGATGGCGGTTTCGAAATGGCGCTCATGATTTTGTACATTTTTAGTCGGAGAATCGTGAGAATTTGAAATATTTGGTTTTTGGGGGCGCTGATGATAAATCTGACATCAGATTTTCAAAATTCTGTATCCAAGATGGCGGTTTTAAAATGGCGACTCATGATTTTGTACATTTTTAGTTAGAGGTTCGTGAAAATGTGAATAAAAGGGATTCTGAATCTTTATTGCTGAAATAGATTGTTGAGTTTTTCTATCTATGATTTTTTTCTAGCATAATATTGAAAATGTTGAAAATTGTCCATCGCCATCTTGATCAATTGATGGACAATAATTTATTACTGTTCTCAGATTATTTAATATTGAAATTGATTTAGTTCCTTATATTATTCAGGATATAACATTATGTCGACGCCCCTTACGAAAAGAGCCCCAGTTTAAACTTTTACGAAGAAAGACCCAATCCGGAGCTTTTTCACGATAAACGCCCCAATTCACAGTTTCTGCCTAAAAACGCCCCAGTTCGCCATCAATAATGAAGAAAGCCCCAGTTCATGAAGTCTATAGCGTAAAACGCCCCAGCTCACGAAGTATGCAACGAAAAACGCCCCAGTTCGCTATACCTCACGAAGAACGCCCCAATTCACAGCATTACAACGAAAAACGCCCTAGTTCAAAGTTGCCTACAAAATGAAACCTCTCAAATAGCACGTAACGTTTGGAAAAAAGTTGTAAAAACGTTTTCCAAAAAAATTCCAAAAACGTTTTTCAAACATTTCTTTGTAATTGGGCTAGTTCAAATACAATATTGAATAATTAATTGTTTGGTTGAATCATGAAATTTTCATGAAATTTTCATTGAATCAATGAAATTTTTGATAAGGCATTTACTAAACGTACACAATTGCAGAATCATCACGAGTGTCGAAAACAAAGGTTCAGTGATCAACTTTTCGATACAAGTGATGAAATAGTATATTATGCAACTAGTGGCAGAAATGCGATTTCACGAGTTGCATACGATATTTTATATTATAAGTGATCTACGCGAATTCCACGCATCGGTTTCCGTGCGTGAAATGCGATTTCACTAGTGCTAAAAAAGTGGGCTAAAGCACTAGTGCGTGAAATGCGATCTCACGCACGGAAATCGATGCGTGAAATGAGCGTTTATGATCACGTATAGCATAAAATGTATTTTCAGATGAAAACATTGAATGTCTTATATTATATCCATCGACAAGTGTATTACACTTGGATATCAAATTTGTTTCCATTATTCAGATTAATGTAGACAATTTAGTTTAATATTATGATAAATCTTCTCTAAATTTGTAAAGTGCATTAGCCTTTCAATTTTTTCATTTATAAGAATAAAATTAAAATAATATATGATTATGTAGGTATTTCTAATTCAAAAATAAATACTGCAAGGAAGAAATTATCTAATGCGAATGGGACACGAATTATCCTGGAAGATAAGAGAGGAAAATATTTAAATAGGCCTCAAAGATACACCGAGGATATAAAAAATGATGACTGTGTTGTTATTTGTTATATTGCTGTGAACTGGGTTCTTTTTCGTTATAACGCTGGAGCTGGGGCGTTTTCCGTTATAGATTTTGCAAACTGGGGCGTTCTTCGCGAAATATCGCGAAGTGGGGCATTTTTCGTTGAAATGCTGTGAATTGGGGCGTTTTTCGGTACAAACTGTGAACTGGGGCATTTTTCGCTATGCCATTTCGAACTGGGTTCTTTTTCGTAAGAGTTTGAACTGGGGCTCTTTTCGTAAGGGGCGCCGATGTATAGATAATATATTTATCATAATCTACAATCAATCAATCTCGATGGAGAATCAATAACTTTATCATGAAGTAATAGGAAGTCTCAAAGAATGAATTTATGGTTCTATAACAATGATAGGGGAGACCGGGGCTAGTTCGCTACAGGGGCAGGCGCAATGGCTATATCTCGTAATCTATCATATACTAGCGTCCCCCGTTGTGGCTTCGCCCGCGAATATGTGTATTGAGTTCGAAGTGTTGTTACTCTCATTTATTGTTGAAAAACTCGTATAATATGTATTCATTTGTAAACTTTGATTAATTTGATATTTTGTAATCCTTGGAGTTGTATTTTCCATGTATCCTCTGAGAATTGGAAATTTTGGATAAACGGCGTTCTTAGTTTTTGAACTTTGAGGAATTAATATGAATTATTTATGTGCAATCCCTGTCCGTGGAAGAGCAACATACAATTGGCCGCGTGAAAAATATTCTGTTTGCAAATCTATCCCTACGTACTTAAAAGTCTGTCCTTGAGATTTGTTGATCGTCAAGGCGAAAGAAAGTTTCACAGGAAATAGTAATCGTTTGAATTGGAATAGTAAGTCTGATGGAATCATAGGTATGCGGGGTATGAATACTGTTTCTCTAGCAGGTTCTGTAAGAATAGTTGCTTCGATTATATTTTCCCGCATAACTTTAATTTGCAATCTTGTGCCATTACATAAATTGGGACGATTTAGATTGCGTAATAGCATTATTGGAGAACTAATTTTCAATTTCAAGTCATGAGGTAGAAAGCCTGAAGGATCAAGAGTTCAGAAATTCTTGAGGGTAGTGTGCAACTTTATCAATGTTGATCACTGTATCGATAGAATGATAATGTCGTATTTCTCCATCTAACTTTCCTAAAATACTATTTTTAATATTATGAGCGGTAGCGTTTCAAGGAGTTATAATTGCCCTTTCGCATAACCAATTTTAAGGTTTGTCAGAGAGATTTTCAAGTTCTGGATAGACTTTAGAAATCAGGCCATGACTGTATTAACAGTCGTTTCTATTTTTCTATAAATATTTATGTAATCATTTTTATTTGATACTTTCCCATCTCCAATTTTTAGAAGTTTTAAAGCAAATTGCAAATCTCCACCCCCAAGAGGCAATAAACTCCCAAATGTGGAATCAGTGCGGTTCTCTGAAAGAAGACTTTTGAGAGGTTCTGGTGGCTCTTCAACAGCAGGAAGATTAATTTTTCCACCAGAACAGCACAATCCAGGAGCTTCATCTGGCCACTTTATGGCTTGACACTTGTCACATACTTTATTCATAGATCCAACTACAATATTTTTTATATAAGCGTAATTTTCTGTTGGATCATATTCAAAAGCAGATATTCCACGTACTATTAACGGGCCTTCAATTATTCGACCCTGACGAACGGATTGCGTTCGTCTGGATCTAATTGTATACCGCCTAATGTTACTTCTGGGCCTCGGCATTGTTACCAAAATTATTTGGCAGCAGGGGACTGGGATACGATAGATCCCAGAAACATGCTGAGCTCATTTTCAAGCTCTCCTATATAGCCGATAGAACGCTGACTCTCTTGCGAGAGAGCGCCGCACTATACCTTATACACGAGCGACTCAACGCCTCGCCATCTACTGGCGCGCCATGGTACTTAGTCGATTACCCCCACCACAGAACTACTGAAAACTAAAGTTAATAGTATATATATATATATATATATATATATATATATATATATACTATATAAAAGGACAGCCTGTTTTTTTGTGGCCGCTAATCTCAAAAACTACTGAACCGATTTTCATGAAATTTGATACTTGATTCTTGACCACTCCAGGCATGTTTATGGATATGTGGCGTTTTAAAATTTTGAATAGAAATCGAGAAATAGACAATGCATTTTTCTGTGGTGGGGTGGTATAAGGTATAGCGCGGCGCTCTCTCGCAAGAGAGTCAGCGTTCTATCGGCTATATAGGACAGTTTGAAAGTGAGCTCAGCCTCTCCCTGGGATCTTTTGAATCTCAGTTCTCTGCTGCCAAATAATTTTGGTAACAATGCCGAGACCCAAAAGTAACATTGGGCGGTATATGATTAGAACTAGATGAACGCAAGCCGTTCGTCAGGATCGAATAATTGAAGCCCCGTACATAGTACGTGGAAGATCTGCTTTTGAGTATGATCCACCAGAAAATTACGCTAATATAAAAGATATAAAAGATATCGTAGTCGGATTTATGAATAAAGATGAAGCTCCTGGATTGTGCAGAATGATTGATTTCGGTCTACCGCCGCCAATTCGTGGTCCACGAAATGTTTGTGATCCCTATAATGCTTCAAAGAATCCACATAACATTATGGGAATGCGTTGTTGTTTGGAATCTTATATACCTAAAATGGCTGCAAATCAAAGGAATGCATTTGATCTCATTACCAACAGTGTTAATAATAGCCTAGGGAAACTATTTTTCATTGATGCCCCTGTAGGTAGAGGAAAGACTTTTCTGCTCAACTTAATATTAGCTCAAGTTCGTATTTTGGGTGCTTCAGTTTTAGCTGTTGCATCTTGAGGTATTGCAGCAACTCTTCGTGCTGGAGTCAAAACTGCCCATTCCACGTTCAAATTACCTTTGAACGTTTTCATTGGCCAAGATACAATTTCTTCAATGAGAAAAAATAGTCCTTTATGCAAAATTATCGAAGAAACTTCTCTTATAGTATGGGATGAATGTACTATGAGTCACCGTTGGCATATTGAAGCTCTGGATCGCACGTTACGAGATTTAAAATCTAATAACAAACCTATGGGTGGAATAACTTTCGTTTTCTCTGAAGACTTTCGGCAAACTTTGCCTGTGATTCAAAAAAGAATTCGCGCTGACATTGTGAAAGCATGTTTGAAGTCATCTTCAATTTGGAATTTGATAGAGAAATTACATTTACGAACGAATATGAGAGCTCACATTGGAGGTGGGGATTTGCAATTTCCTTTAGAACTTCTAAAATTGGAGATGGGAAAGTATCAAATAAAAATGATTACATAAATATTTATAGAAAAATAGAAACGACTGTTAATACAGTCATGGGCCTGATTTCTAAAGTCTATCCAGAAATTCAAAGTCTTTCTGACAAACCTTTCAATTGGTTATGCGAGAGGGCAACCATAACGCCTCGGAATGTTACCGCTCATAATATTAATAATATTATTTTGGGAAAGTTAGATGGAGAAATACGACATTATCATTCTATCGATACAGTGATTAACATTGATGAAGTTGTACAGTACCCTCAAGAATTTCTGAACTCTCTTGATCCTTTACGCTTTCCACCTCATGACTTAAAATTGAAAATTGGTTCTCCAATAATGCTATTACGTAATCTAAATCCTCCCAATTTATGTAATGGTACAAAGTATCAAATTATATTAAGTTTACAAATAAATACATATTATACGAGTTTTTTAACAATAAATGAGAATAACATTTCGAACCCAATACACATATTCGCGGGTGAAGCCGCGACGGGGGACGCTAATATATATATATATATATATGGGCAATTCTCTGTGGGATCGACCATGAAAAAATTTGATTTGGCTCAAAATTTTCTTTTAACTTCTAGGACATCATACCGAATTCCCAGAATTTTTTCAGATTTTTTCGAGCACTTGAACTCTGTTCAGTAAATAGGCAAAGTTGCTGATTTTGCTGTTTTTGCATTTTCAGAGGCATTTTCAACCTCAATTTACACTCTGAAAATGACCTCTGAGGCAAAAAATGAATGGGACACTTTTGTCTGCAAATTGCCTGAATTTTATAGAAAAATTATCTCCAAGGTCATTGGAGCACATTAAGTACTCCACATTACCAACTGGAGCCTCTATTTTTGAACCCTGGGAGTTCGCTCGTCAAGCCCTACACCACATGGATACTAAAAGTTGTCCCAACTCATACCACATACAGCCTATATAGTGAAAAAATGGGCCTGGGCTCTGGAAGCTCCCAAAAAATCAATATATTAACTAAAATAGGGGTAAAAATAGGCTAAAATGACTATTGAAGGGGAGCCTTGTACCACCAAGACTTCCAAATTGTGCAAACACTTGTCTGTGGTATTATTACAATCATCCACTACAAAAACTCACATTCTATCATGCTAATACATATCCTGAGTTATCAATATCATATTTATATAGATCAAGCATTACTAATACTTGACGCCACCTAACTTTCAGTAGTTACATGTATTGATGGTCAATATATTGTCTCTATTGTGCTAAAATTTACAAGAAACTATCAATAAAGTATATGTGTCATGGATTACATTCACTCTATAAGAAAGATTAATCCAAAAAGTAAATTATAAGCTGTGCATTACACGTACACCTTATAAGACACTAGGCAGTGCATAGATATCATATGATTTTTCTAATATCAATAAGGAAATCTTGAAGTTCACTAAACATGGGTAATATTCATGAATATTGGACTCATGAAATCCACTCATATTGTATAAATTGCATAGCTAAGGTCCAATTCTCTCCAAGCAGCCAAGCAGCTATTGCGGGATACGCTCAAACTACAACCTCAAGTTATTTACTCATGGAATTAGCTGATGTGAATCAATCCACTTGAAAGTATGATCACTAAATGTGCAATTTGATAACGATCTCAAGTATATATAGTTTGCCTGTCCTTAAATGACTTTATAAACCACTTTGTGAACGTTATACTCGCCTGTACTGGAGACGATCTGTATATGACCCATGTATGGCAAAGGTTAGGTTACCGACCATAGACTTATAGACATTCAAAGCCACTTTGGAAGCTCCAAACTCATTTCCGGACTGGCAAATTATATATATATTTGAATTCGCTATCAAATTGCGCATCTAGAGATCATACTTCCAAGTGGATTGATTTACATTAGGTAATTCCATAAGTAAATAACTTGAGGTTGTAGATTGAGCCCATCCGGCAATAGCTGCTTGGACCTTAGCTATGCAATTTATACAATATGAGTGGATTTCATGAGTCTAATATTTATGAATATTACCCGTGTTTAGTGAACTTCAACATTTTCTCATTGATATTAAAAAAATCATATGATATCTATGCACTGCCTAGTGTCTTGAGCCAAATCAAATTCTTTCAAGTTCGATCCCACAGAGAATTGCCCATATATATATATATAGCACAACATATACCATCAACATCAACTCTTTGTTCTATATATATGCTGTAAGTCTCAGTCCGATAGCCGGCTTTCTCTCAACATCAGATCCCAAGTTTTCGTATACTCAAAGTAATTTTCCATAATTGAAAGGAATAAGAGCTTTCACTATATATAATATTCGTGAACCCTATAAGCATTATAGCAAATTTCGAATCTAACACTCAAACATGTTTATGGGAATGTCAATTCTATGATGTATAGGTGATATAACTCACAAATATTGTATGAATGGTCGATCTTTCAGAAACGGCTGCTTCCACTGCTGAATTTTATAATTCGAATTCATTCAAAACTGCCCGATGAGGCTAGCAAACCTTACTGGCGAAACGTTGCAACTAATTATGTGGTGGATTTCGTGATTCTCTTTTCCACTTCACACTGGATTGGCCCTCAGAGGTTGACCATTTATACAATATTCAAACTATGGAGGGTGATCATTACAATATTGGATATAATTTACAGCCCATCGCACTTGTCGCTAATTACCCACTTGAAATGAGAATATCTCCTTACTTTAAATCTGCAGGCCTTCCAGTCATTAATTTCAGCCAAACTCTACAGATATATTCCCTGAGAATAGATAATAATTAATAGATAAAGCTTTCGGTAGAGTTTGGGAGTTCCAGCGATGCCTTAGTCTAGAGCTATGTATGATATGAAAATTGTAAAAACAATTTTCATATCATATAATTGAATCTATCAGCAATGAGGAAGATGATGTTGTTTATACTTTTAACATCATTTTTGGGTTTTTTTTGATGAACATGTGTATGATACACGTGTTAAATTAAACAATTGTATTATACAATTGTTTTAATCGCCAATCAAATTGATTATTATAATCAATTTATTGGCAAACAACATCATCTTCCTCATTGCTGATAGATTCAATTATATGAATGTGTCACAAGGAAGAATAGAGTCACTCACTGATGAATATTATTATTCATGGTTGTATCAATGTTACTGTAAAAGAGTAACAGTGATTTGTTTTCATGGATAAGAATACTCATTGAAAATATATATAATTTTCATATCAATTCCACCGTTTTGTTTTTCATAGTTGGAGCAGGTTTGAAACTTCATCCGGAACAGCTGATCAATTATCAGTGGAGATGATACAATATTCAGATAAGTTAACTTAACCGATACTTATGTACATGTATCTTTGTAAGATGGTTGTTTTTAATTTAATTTATATTCCAGGTACACTGTACAGAGCCAGAATTTTTATTAGAAAAAGAGATAAACTGTAGGTAGTGAATTTTGGCTGTTATTCGTACATGGTTTGATTTTGGACAACGAGTGAGCAGAATTGAAATTCTTATAAGTGAAATCCAATTCATATGCTAGATTATCACACGATTGCAGAGTATTTATGTCTCTTGAGCTTGGATACATAAAAAAAAAATTTTTCGATTATGTATGGATGATAACTTTTAGTTATGGACCCATGATATTTACTAATATTTTATGATATTTATTGGTTTTAAGTATGTGAAAAAATGCAAAGGCAAAAAAAAATTCCTCAGAAAAAAATTTTATCACAAAATTTCGACTTTTTTTTTAATTTTCTATTTTTCCATAGACCAATTAGACCATTTGCGCACTCAAAATCATTTTCATGTTATACGTGATCATAAACGCGCATTTCACGCATCGATTTCCGTGCGTGAAATGCGATTATATGCACTAGTGCTTTAGCCCACTTTTTTAGCACTAGTGCGTGAAATCAGATTTCACGCACTCAAATCGATGCGTGAAATTCGCGTAGATCACTTATAACATAAAATATCGTATGCAACTCGTCGAATACGATTCCACGCACTCGTGTGACCGTCTAGCACTCGTTCGCCGGCTTCGCCGGCGACTCGTGCAGGCTCGTCCCACTGATGCGTGAAATCGCATTTCATGAACTAGTTACATAATATACTATTTCAATCAAGTTAATTTACTGTTATTTTGTATAACTACAAGTTCTTACCTTGATTACTGGAATCGCTTTTTCATCGATTCGGTAAAAATTAATGACATTGAATATCCAGTAGGCGTGTAGCCTAGGCATGAAGTACCCCACAATTAAGTTGATCAATATTTGAAAGATAATATAATTGGACTTTTTGACCAATATTATGAGCTTGAGTTATGTTGCACATAGTTATAAAACTGCTATTCAATACTGATCCAGCTTACGTGGAGGTTGAAGTCCTAACACTGAAAAATCCAGTAGTCTCATGAGCGTTAACATGCGTTGTTCTGAAGCCAAATGTTTGAATACTCTCTTGACATGCGATGCTCCAAAGAAATTAACTGAAAGTTAAGAGATCCAACACTGTTCTTATGTGATATCGCGTATTCCATCACATGTCACTGGAATCATTATTGGAGCATTAATAAAATACATCAATTATATGACACAAATTGTTTTTTCTTCTATTTGATAGTCAAATACCTAAACAATTCCCGGGTGCTGTCTATTGCCAGAGCTGATTTGTCCGGATATGATTCTGCATTTTAATCTTGGAACGTATTTCTTCAAGCTTAATGTTATTGAATACAAGTATATGAAATGAATTTTTTGTATTTGAAAAGCGCTCAGCTTTACTGCAAAAGATCGATCCCCGCTCTTACCTTTCGTCCAAATAAACAGACTCTTTTTCTAACTCTCACAAAATGACGTAAGTACTTGATTAGAAAGACCATTGATGAGTTCCTCGAGCTGGTGTGATGGGCTGAGGCGACGAGCTAAGGTGACAGTGCCCGATGGTCGAGGTGTCTACGACAATTTACATAACAGTGTCAACAACAAACAACTTTCAGCACTATAAGCAATCAGCTATGAGCTGTCAGCTGAGTTGTCAGCTGAGCTGACATCGGAGCCAGCATGACTACGCGACCATCCCATTACGCTACTTGTAGTGCTAAGCGGCTAAGCGCTGTTTGTTGTTGATGCGGTCTTGTCAACTCTTGTATCTCTACTTTTATGTCACCCCAACTAATAGAATTCATCAACAGCCTAACCCCAAAAAGTTGAAAGTGCATTCTACTTCAAAGGGATGAATGATTGAGATGTTTTTTTTTCAATCAAGTACGTTCATGATTTTGTGAAGGGCAGAAAAATAGAAATTTCTGATTTCATTAGAGCGATTAGATAAATTTTCATTCTATCCTTGAAAAGATGAATCGGGGAACAAAATCTGGCGTGAGATTTTATTTTATAAATGCCTCGGGAGAGGGGGGGAGGGGCTATAAGGAACAAAATTGTGGAAAAGGCAACTTCGTATATAGTACAGTTATGATCATTTTAGAGACCAATTAGACATTTTTCTTATATATCGTTGAACAGCCCTGTGAGGAAACAAAAAATGTTCAGACAGTGTATCGGGAAAGTTGTAGGCGATAACATCATCTACCGAATGAGCTGCAGTGCGTCAAAATTTGACTCACCCAAAACTTGCAAATCAGCATTGGAGTCAGAATATTGGTTTTTTGAAACTTCTCGATAATTCCTTGGAAAATAGAGATAGGTTCTTGAAATAAGTGTTTTCTGAAGCTCTTACTTATGATACAATAATGTGCATAATTTGAACGATATTATTGATTCAGTTGTTGGCAAAAGTTTCTGATTAGAGATATGGATATATTTCAAACCGAAAAACTGACCCGTTTTTTTAGTTAAAACCCAAAGTAATAGTTCGAAGCTGGGTGGACAAGAAAATATCGTGGCTTGATGAGCAGCAGCATGTTGAAAATCTTGAAAATCAAATTTTCTCAAATTTTAGGAATTTATAAGTCTAAGCCGGCGCATTTTCGTGAAAAATTGATGAGAACCTTTTTCGTGCGAAATTTTAAGGTGAATATGGGAATATTTTTTTTCTGCGAAAAAAACTTATTTTCAGATCGCTTCCGGAAAATCCTCGTTAAAATTTTTCATGTCTATTTCTCGGCTGTCCACTCTCGAAATTTTTGAGCTCTGACAATAAAAAACACGCGTAAGTAACAGATGTTTACCTATGAAATAGAAAAGAAATCAATGTGTATCATATAATTGATGAGTAAATGAATAGGTAAAAATGTATTTTATTAATGCTCCAATAATCATTCCAGTGACATTTGGAACATATGATGGAATACGCGATATCACATAAGAACAGTGTTGAATCTCTTATCTTTCGGTGAATTCCTTTGCAGCATCGCATATCAAGAGATTATTCAAATATTTGGCTTCAGAACAACACATGTCAACGTTCATGAGACTACTGGATTTGTCATGATTAGGACTTGAACCACCACGCAAGCTGATTCAGTATCGAATATGAGTTATATTACTCTGTGCAACAACACCCAAGCTCATGATATTGGTTAGATAGTCCAATTGTATAATCTTTCAAATATTGATCAACTTAATTTTGGGGTACTCGTACCTACACGCCTACTGAATATTCAATGTCATTAATTTTTACTGAATTGTTGAGAAAGAAATTCCAGTAAGTCAAGGAAGGTATCAACTTGTAATCATATAAAATAAAAGTAAATTTACTCAATTAATGAAGTTATTTTGAGGGCGCAAATCCGGTCTGATTATGAGATTTTTCCACTTTTATGGTTCATCAATATACTACCACAGTTTGCTGTATCGAGAATGAGCTTTGAGTTCGTTAAGAGAGTTGATTGGCCATGTGGGAAGTAGTTGTCACTGACGTTAATGAAAACCAATGTTTAAATTGTGGAGAACTCAATCAATTCCTGCATTCATAAATGCTTGTTGATGTTCATATATTTCGTCTCAGCCTATAAACATGCTAAAAAAGAATCATCATCGAGGTCTCATCACCGAGAAATTGTTTGTTACGTATTGTGACGGGGAAACCCGTCACTGTAGACGGAGAGGCTGCTCCTCTCCGATCGGGCCGGTACGGCAGCCGCCGACTCGGGAGGGCAGCACTCTCCAGCACGTACGCGAGCCGCGGCGCGCGAGAGTTCCGGCGGCGCGAGGCCGCGAGCAAGCACGAGGCGGACGGCCATTCTCGTCCGGTGCCCGCAGCCTTCAACACGCGACGCGCGAGACACCCGAGTGTGCCGAGTCCTTACGTGAGCGTGTGGGCGAGTGCGTGTCCAGGACGCCGAGACCGACGACAGCGCAGCCATCAGCGACCCGAGCAGCAGCCAGCAGCAGAGCCGAGCAAGCAGAGAGAGAACGAGCGGTCGAGAGAGGTTTGCTGTGCGCGTCGCGGCAACCTGGTGCGAACGGGCACCAGGTCACAGTATAGACAGGGAATAAACTTACTTGGTGTGGGCACAACCTTTGGGAAACCAATAACGATGAAACTTTATGAGACGGTTCTAGGGTATTTCAATAGCTTATATTTCGATCCATTAAGTCTAACGTTTTGTTTTCCCGAAGCTATCCTGTCAGACATGTTGGAGTTTAAGCATGAACAGTGTATGTATATGAGCCATTCCACGAAACCTTAGGATTCCATGTTTCTGTTGTGTTTGATGGCTATTCGATGATTTTTATGAAGTTTGCGAAATAGGACTGTATAGTAAAAATCATTAAATATAAGATCATATGTTCATAATTATTATAAAAATTTTTTTGTAAAGTGTGATGATCGGAGAATTTAGTAGAAGCTGTTTCAAAAGTGTGCCCTGATCGCAAACTGGCTTATTAATTCAATATATACCTGCAACTACTTTTCAAGAAAAATGAAAATGTTTCGCTTTTGCCTCTGTAGAAAAAAGCTTTTTTCGATCACATGAAGTTAACATACTGTATATCGTAGATTTTTTGATGGAGAACCATATGCCTTTGTTTGAATGAGTGTGCCGCAATTGATAAAAAAGTTATACTGATGTAAAGTTAGGCAGTCGCATGGGCCCCTCATTGGGAAAATTCACATTTTTTATCGGCACATTGCTAGTACGTTCGGCACATTCTTCAAACCGATGGCTCTTTTCTCTCCATCCCTTTTAGGATATATATCCCAATGGTTGAGACAGAATTCGCATTCTGCAGCGAGTAAAAGGCTTAAGAAAATTTTTAAGAAATGCGAAATTATTCTATGCATGGTACGAAAGATTTTGATGTAATAAACAACTTGGAAAATGATAATTCGAAGAATATTCGGTATAATGGATTGAAAGAGGAGATCAAGAGCTACAATTTGGACTGGCTATGTGTTGGAAAAATTGATATTGTGGGGGCGTATTGACCATAAAAACAATTATTTGACGTTTGGTTCCAGAAAAACGTTGAAAAAATAATATAAATGGGTTATCTATTCAAAATTTGATCTTGCAGATTTATAGAGGATATTGAGCATTTTCATAATCTGAGATGAAAAATCCAAAAAAAATAGACGCGGGGGCGTAATCTATGTCATAGAAAATTATGCATAGTCGAATTTTCGTCATACGAAAGATTTTGAAGTAATAAACAACTTGGAAAATGATGATTTGAAGAATTTTCGGTATGATGGGTCGAAAGAGGAGGTCAAGAGCTACAATTTGAACTGGCTAAATTTTTTTCTCCATATAAATAGTTTTTTTTTAGTTTTTTTTTTTTAAACAATGTTGGATAAAATGAGGAGCCCTATATTTTTTATACTGTCATGGTTATTTGGAATGTTATAGAACAAGTTTCAGTGGTGTGCCTTCAAAATTAATTCTTTGATTTTTCTTCATCCAAAATCCTAAAGTTCCGTGGAATTGCTCATATATGGGACGTTCCACGTCATGTAAGCAAGGTGAAAATTTTGTTCGCAATTCAGCATTGACAAATTGATTGGTATCCATCCCCAGAATACTCAGATATTTTTTTAGATTTTCATGTGCATGTATGTGGAAGTTAGTACATGCACTCAAAACCTGAATTATTCAAAATTTGCCTTTTTTCCCTATTTTGAGAGCTCAAATAATCTTCCGTATAGGTGGAAATGAGAAAAAATGAGCACGAAACTTATGCTAAATACCGCATAGATTATGAAAAAAAATTTTTTGACACCAGAATCCTCCTTCCGGACTGGCCACTCTATAAATTAAACATGTTTGAACTAGTTTGGCTATGTTCGCCCATTTATTTTTGACCTCTCAAGTTATATGTACATACCTCTGTTCGATAGCTTGAAAATGGTCTCATACATTTTTTGGAGAAATTCCAATATCTCCTGCAATTGATTGTTTAAATTTGCAATATCAGAATCCCTTTCTTGTTAGTTTCAACATATCAGGTCCACAATGAAACTCACAGTGAGGATATCATGCCTTCGAGTCATCAATCTCAGCAGAAATCTACAGATATATTCCCTGACACTGGATCAAGCTACCGGTAGATTTTGGAGTCCCAACGCTGCCTTGTTATAGAACTTTTTATGACTTTAGACTGAGATAGCTATATATAGATATACATATCTGCCTTGATTTGTCTGAAATTCACATAATTATTATAATATCATCAAGAAAATGATGTATTTCACTTTCTTTGGTACTATGAATGAACATTAACTTATGGTTTCACTCATATTGTGTGAACAGCTGTTGACGGGTGGTGTTAAATTACATTGCAAGTTATTCATACATGAAATTGGCTAATATCAACTCGGAGTGTGATTTGAGACAACCCGTCAATAACTTTTTGAACCTTAGCCTTGCGGTTCACACAATATGAATCAATTTCATGAGTTTATATCTATTCATAGTACCAAAGAAAGTGAAATACATCATTTTCTTGATGATATTATAAAAATTATGTGAATTTCAGACAGATCAAAGCAGATACGTAGACTTAGGTGCAGGTCCAGAAAGAGGAAGACTGCGGAACTGGCCGTTGTAGCACCGGTCGCTCGCTCGTTCACTCAAGCTCTCTCGCTCTTGCACCACGCATGCGCGATCGGTTATCCCTAACACGGCTACTCGCAGTTCGCCACATGACTCCCCCCCAAATGCGGCTATCGGGAAGCCCTTAATTGTTTAAATAAAATAAATCGCAGTCGCATTGAAATATAAAAAAAAATAAAGGTTGTTTTATTTTACAAAGGAACTCGCGATAATCGCGTTATCAGTCTTGAGTGCTGAAGCACCTTGTGGTAACACTTTTAGTAAAGTTAGCTTAGGAACTTATTCATCTAACGTGCTACCATACATTATACAATTTCGCGCTTAAGCTACTTCTTATCACAGTGAATACCGGAAAGGGTCACATACACAATTCATGAAACAATTGTAGATTACTCAGCTTTGAAACTGATTGGCGAGGTAACTTGAACCTTTATGAATTGTGATGATTCCCATTACAGTGTTTTAAGCATACCGAGTCATCACTCTCCCCTTAAGGAGCTTTATGATTATGAATTGTATTGAATCATATGATAGTCTCACTATAAAGAGCTGTATAAGCATGGTATCTCGGTCATAGATTTTACAATTATGCAGCTTAACATAAAAAAAAATCAGTCTGCTTGCATAAGGCTAGGATTGAACTTACATCACAGTGTAACGTGAAAGACGTTAATCTAAGATTCACTATGGTACGCACAATATCATCAGTAAAATCAATCCATGACATAGTTAAACATCTTGAAGCTGTTAAGCTAGAGAAATTGGTATCAGGTAGCAGATTAATGTCAGTTGAATTGAATTTTTTTACAGCTAATCGCAATACGCATTACAATAATATAGCGAATGACTAGACGCAGTCTAATTAAATCAGGCATCATCATTCATACATTATCCTCTTCGAAAAAAAAATACTGAGAAATACCGATGAGTGAAAATTGCTTCTATATTTACATTAGTCTGAATACTGATACTTAGCAAGTTCGTAGATTGATCAGTTCTACTAACTGTCACGTCACGTGGAATACTATTTATAAAAGATTTATTTACAAGAGGGTACTGGCTTGCTGTGGGCGCGCTATCCACAGGTACAGCAGTCGCGAAGAGGTAAGAATCAGGTTTATTTACATAAAACATACGCGATCATCCAGTGATTGCTTTACAATTCTCTTTACATTGAAGAGCGCGAAAAACGCGACTTCTAAACTATTGTTCAAAATGTTTACTTTGAAAATATTTGGCCAATATAAAACTTGCGTAAAAAAAAAACTTACTCGCGCTTCTGCACTAAGATAAGCTGTGAGTGAAAGAGAAAAATATAATCTCGCTACACAAGTTACGGAAAAAATAGGGCCATATGCACAAAGGTGCATACAACATATAATCATGAATATTACCCTCAGCCAGATTAGGCGAGGCAACTAAGTAAGAGATTAAATTTGGCAATAACTCCACCAACTCCCATTCATAAGCCTGCATTTCATTAAAGAAAGATTATCGAATGCAAAGAAACAAAAAGCATTTATCCGAGCGTTGGCGTGTTAAATAAAGCATTCGCGCTCGAATCAGATTTACCTGCAAGGCATGAAGGGGAATGTTAACGACAGAGTGCGAAAGATCATACAAAACGTTACAAAATGTGCAAAGACGTTGCGCAAAAATAATAATTAAAAGGTGACTGCAATACGCCTAGGAACCAATCTCAAAATAGGTCCTGCAAAATGACCTGCTATAAGGGCTTATTTTTTTACACGCGTTCAACATATAGAAGTAACACGTGGCCTCGAATTGCAGTGAAAAGTTCACAGAAAAATTTAGAGAGCAAGAAAAAAATCCTAACAAAGGCCAATAATTACCAGTCAATTAACTGAATGAAAATTCAATGGTAGTGTCAGAGGCATCAACAATTAGACGCAGTCGATCACGAGAGAGAGATAGACTCAATCCGTGAATCGTCGGCAAAAAGTTATCCGCTCACGACAGCAACGTCGAGAGAGCGAGAAAAGCAAGTGCCGTATGAAAAAAAATATACGAGCACTATTTACAGTCCAAAAAAAGATATTTTTCTTTTGCTCGAGTGTAGCTTCCGCTGCTACCTCAGAGCGCGCCGAAAAAAAGCGTGGCACCGACTCAAAACTGTTCTAAAATGAGAACAGGTGGTGAGAGAAAAAATTAATAAACTCTCACCTGAGTCGTTGAAATGTAGCTGCGACGAAGCGGGAAGCGAGAGATATGCACGGCGCCGTCGAAGTTGGAACGACGCCGGTAGGCAAAGATGGTGGCCGACCACGTTTTCAACAAAGGAAGAAAACGCCGCCTGACGAAGCGCACGATGCGTGCTCGTGAGGGCGAAGATGTCGGCTCCTCTCGTCGTCGGGGTCACCAGTTGTAGACTTAGGTGCAGGTCCAGAAGGAGGAGGACTGCAAATGATAATCCAGACAAGTTTATTAGTGGTTGTGTACAGTTTGTCTCTCGCCTCTGTCAGAGGCTATGTCGCTAGGCCAGCTACAGCGGAACTGGCCGTTGTAGCACCGGTCGCTCGCTCGTTCACTAAAGCTTTCTCGCTCTTGCACCACGCATGCGCGATCGGTCATCCCTAACGCGGCTACTCGCAGTTTCCCACAGATATGTATATCTATATATAACTGCCTCAGTCTTAAGTCATAAAAAGCTTTATAATAAGGCAGCGCTGGAACTCCAAACTCTACCGGTAGCTTGATCCAGTGTCAGGAAACATATCTGTGGAGTTTGGCTGAGATTAATGACCCGAAGGCACGGTATCCTCACTGTGAGTTCCATTGTGGACCTGATATGTTGAAACTAACAAGAAAGGGATTCTGATATTGCAGATTTGAACAATCAATTGCAGGAGATATTGGAATTTCTCCAAAAAATGTATGAGACCATTTTCAAGCTATCGAACAGAGGTATGTACGTATAATTTGAAAGGTCAAAAATAAGTAGGCGAACATAGCCAAACTGGTTCCAACTTGTTAATGATAGAGTAGCCAATCCGGAAGGAGGATTTTGGTGTAAAAAAATTTTTTTTCATAATCTATGCAGTATTCAGCATAATTTTTGTGCTCATTTTTTTTTCATTTTCACATATATGTAAGATCATTTGGGCTCTCAAAATAGGGAAAAAGGGGAAATTTTGAATGATTCAGGTTTTAAGTGCATGTACTAACTTCCACATACATGCACATAAAAATCTGAAAAAATTTTTCTGAGTATTCTGGGGATGGATACCAATCAATTTGTCAATGCGTTTTGCGAACAAAATTTTCAACTTGCTCACTTGACGTGGAACGTCCCATATACAAAAATCCATGAATATAGATATACTGCCCCTAGTGAATATAACTTCCTCACAAAAACGTACAAAACCGTTCATAAACGTCCCATTTGGAACAAAAAATACATTTATATCCATTTTTGTACATTTTTTAACGTTTCCCTAGTAAAAATAAATTTTGTGCATAATTGTACAAAAACGTACAAAAATGTTCATCAGTGTCCCATTTGGAACAACTTTGAGAAACTGTTCACATACTCACTACACTTTTCACAATTTAGTACACTTTTCTACAATTCTATACGTTTTCGTACGTTTCCGTATATTTTTATACGGTTTTGTACGTTTTTGTACGTTTTTATATGGTTATGTATGCTTTTGCACATTTTTGTACGTTTTTATATGGTTATGTATACTATTGTACATTTTGTACGTTTTTGTATGTTTATGTATATTTATATACATATATATACGTTTTTTCACTTTTTTTGCATTTTTATAATCATATATGTGATTATACACTGATTTATGTATAGGTTTTTATACGTGAAAGAAACCCTTTCAGTAACTTAATCTTGATTACATATTCATATATAATTACATTCATTTGATCATTTTTACATAAAAAAATTGAACAAATTATTTTTGTAATCGAAATTTGATCAGAACAGTTCATAATACTACAAATAACATGTACATTAGTTTGATTTTTTACCCATGGCACCTTCAGCAATTGTGCTACAATAAAATTCATCACCGCAATGCATGAGTAAACTCGGTCTACTTATATCATTACACCGTATAAAAGTAAAATCACTGAGCTGTCCATTTACAATTTTTACATGATTCACATTCGCATTGAAGCACTGATCTTTTACATTTAGTACATTCATGAAAATTATTATAATATCAGTATCGACGTACTTCATTTTGCATATATTTCTTATTAATCCGTATACAGAATAATTTGTCACAATGATAGAATCGTTGTTTCTTTTAGATTTTACATAAGAGCAACTACTATATCGGCAACCTTTATGAATAAATTTCATGTATCTATAACATTCTCTCAGCTTTGTCACATCAAAAATTTCCCTAAGGCACATAATTTCATTTCCTTTAAGTCTATAATTTTTTTTCTTCCAAAGGCTATCACCACCTGGGTATATCTTAGTAGGATCTTGAGCGGGACTAATGTGGCAAATAAAAGATGGTACGGTTCTGACGAACAAAACATTTATTTAATCCTAGGGAAGAGGTTACACAAAAGGGCAACGAGCCCTGGGTCGCGTTTCGCGGGCCGGAGCGAGAGAGAGCAACGAAAGTGAGTTGGCCGGAAGAGAGAGAGATGGCGATTGGTCACGGTACTCACTCGGCGGCGCAGGTGTTCG
Organism: Aphelinus atriplicis; assembly: GCA_020882685.1. Taxonomy (NCBI): domain Eukaryota; kingdom Metazoa; phylum Arthropoda; class Insecta; order Hymenoptera; family Aphelinidae; genus Aphelinus; species Aphelinus atriplicis. The sequence continues at coordinate 201,041 of JAJGQD010000006.1, read as the reverse complement.
TGCTCCGGCTTGGTTCGCTCGTTTGTTCGACGGGCAGAAAGGAATCGGCGCGTGTCCTGGGCGACAATCGGGGCGTCGTCAGGGCTTATTGTAGTGGTAGGCGGGTGCGGGGACACGGTGGATCGGTCTCGTTAACTAGGGCCACGTGCTATCGCGCGCGAGGGCCGGCAATAAACTGATAAACTTCCGCCGCGCGCTGGGCCGGCCGAGCTTACTTCGGCCGTCTTCGGCTGACGTCACGCGGCGCGATGCTCGAATCTCGTTCGCGAGGCGGTCTCTCTCTCTCTTACCTTCATCGGTAGCGCTGGCTCTCTCGCTGGGCGCTGAAACATGACTTGATCAATGTAAACATTGGCATATAATATGTTATCATGAGGAGAGATCCCACAGGGCCTGATATAACAAATAGTTATAATTAACAGCCCGTGACACCCCTCCCCCAGGCGCGGTATAGGCGGTTGGTGTACCGCCCCGATACATTCATCTCTCATTTTATGGTAAATTGGGATAAACTTGTGGGATGGCAGCATGATCCGCTGCGAGATATTTTCAAACAAATGAATTGAACTTACATTTCCTTGTGAACTAATTTGTTCATTATTTGAAAACAGGAGGGAATGTGACTATCAAAGGTTACGACAATTGTAAAGTTGAAAAAAAAATTCTTGACAGCAGGGCATTTGGGGTCTGAATGGGCCAACTGGTTCCTGCTCTCTCTTTTAATAATATTATTGACTCGCTTGGCTCTAGGGCCTGTCGTCACTAAAACAATTCTTTTGGTTCACGCAGCTTAATCTAATTATCGACGAGCGCGTAAAACATTTCGTTTGTTCGATTCTAATCAAGTGCATTCATCCACTCTCACACTCACAGCCTGAGCTCGTTTTCACAATGATTATGCTACTTTTAACTGACTAGAATCATAACTATATTTTTTTAAAAAAAATAATACAAAAGTTTGGCTCAATGCCTGATCGATTTTTTTATAATAATCAAAACAAAATATACGGCTTAGGGCCTGACAATTTTATAAGGAACAAAAACAAAACTATGGCTCAGTGCCCACCATTTTGTAGAAAAAAGTAAAACTTTGGCTCAGTGCCTACGATTTTATAGAAAAAAAATAAAAGTGGTTTATAAAAAATTTTTCCCGGTAGAAAAAAAACAAAACTATGGCCTAGGATTTTTTCAAGAAAAAACTAAAAAACTGACCTGGTATTTCTTTGGCGGCGTCGCGGAGCCAATACTGCTTGTAGAGGTCCCGAGCTTTCGTCGTCTCCTTCATCCGCATGTAGTTCGGGCAGACCTGGTTCGAGTCGTTAGGACCGTTGCAGAGCTAGTCATGCTGATCCTTTGAACCTACGATCCTTCGTGTCTGCTCGGCGCCTGGTCAGCGATGCCGCTTGCCTTTATCTCCTTTTCACTCTCTACATCAGCGTTCGAGCTCGTCGTGGTTTCCGTGGTATTCTGGCATTCCGATTGCTCGGCATTTTGTCATGAGCTACTACGGTACTTTCTTTACGCTAGCCTCGTCAGGTGCGCTTACGATCGTACCTGCGGCAGTCCCGTTGGAGAATGGTTAATTTTCGTCGTGGTAAGGGAGTTTTTCGGGGCCGCCCACGTCGTTTCCTCGAAGCTTCCGGTTCAGCTGTTGCGTTAGCGCCGAAGCACTAGCCAGTAGCTTCGTCGCAAGTCGCTAGGATCAGATTCTCAGATCCCGAAGCTTCGTTCTTAATGTCCGGAAATGTGGGTTATTCCGTCGTCCTTACTCGACGCGTCCCGTTGTCAATTGACGAAAGGGCCGCTTTGCTCAGTAACGATATATTACCGATCGAAGTTTGGTGCCAGTTTCGCAGAAACTCGAGCTGCAGCTAATATTAAAGCGTGATTACACGTTCACGTTGTAGTGTTGTGCGTCACGCTCTTGAGTGAAGTCGAGTTATGCACTGCGATGTCTTGCGTCTCCTGGTGCCGATAGGCGCTTCTAAAATTTTGCCCTTCTCCGACTCTCCCCCTCCTTCTCGGCAGCCTTGTTTCCATAGTAGGCTGTTAGGCGGAGTCGGTTTCCGACCGCGTTTCGGTCTCCCTGGTTTGGAAGGCTGTTTCCGGCAGGAGACTCATAGGCGGCGGTGGAGGAGGTTGATAGTACTTCTCCGCATTTATTAAGTACTCCGCCTCCCTTGCTTTCCGTACGAACGTATCGACGTCTGCGATTCGTTCGCGTTTGATCTGTCTTTGCAGCACGGGCAGCAGATTTGCGAACAGTAGATCAATCTGCTGCGACAACGGCCATGCGGGTTGCATTTTGCTCAAAATTGTCAGCAGGCAGACGATATAGTCCGTTACAGGCTCTTCAGGATGTTGAGTTCTTTGCTCAGCTTCTCGACTTAGTCTCTGTTGGAAGTTCTTACCGACTCCGTATATGAGACGCGCTGAGTCGCTAAAATCGTGCCATGTATGCCATCGGTGTCGCGTCTGCCGATACCATTGTAGCGCCAACCCAGACAGCAGTTCCGTCATGCCGTTGATCAACTCCGCATCTGACAAATTCGACGACCTGTTGCACCCCTCCACCCTTTGCAAAAACTCTTCGGTGCTGGTCGTTTCTGCTAGGCCCGAAAACCCGATCTTCCACAACCTGACGATTTTTCCCACATCAACAACCGAATTGTTGAAGATGCTACGTCGTCCCGGTGTCCACGTGTTAGCAGATTCCGGTACAGTATACATACTGTGCGCCCCCCTCCCCCAGGTTGGGTAAGTTGGGGCTTGAGGGCCTAACGATACGTGATGGGTATTCTGTGAATTTATCGGATGATCTGTCGTGGGATTTGACAGCGCATTGGGATTTGCGCCCATGTCTGTCAGCACCGTTGATATGTCCGGGTGTCTGTCTGTCGTCGCTTCGTTGGATACGTTACGTGCACCAGTTCTTGCTCTTTCGCGGTTGCTCTGCAGTGAGAGAAGTGATTCTTAGCCCCAAGTGAATACGGCTTTGGATCGAAGCTCTCTGGGACTAGCATCGAGAACCTCGCGGTCTAACAGTTAGACCGTGAAATCTTTGGAAGGAAGGCTCCGCGACATTGCGTACAGCGCCACCGCCCTACACAAGGAGGAAACGTATATCTATATCAAGTATTCCAATTCACTTTCAACAAAGTCCTAAATATCTGAAGTGCAAACTATTCATTGTTATAAAACTTTACAAATTGATTTTTTCTTATTCATCCTTGAATTTGAATTTCCTACTTCAGACCACAAGACTTTATTATACTTTACAACTGCAACAGCACTGCCTCCTGGTGGAACTCGGATACCCGAATAGTTATACCTTTCTTCAAAAAGGTTCACTACTCTTCCATCTGGAATATATTGTCAAAGCAATATCGTTTTGTTTTAGTTGTATTTAGTATAATAAATTGCATATAAAGCAATATCGAATCCAGTTATACATTTCAGATGATTTTGTCAACGGTGATACGAGAAGGCATTACATGCCGAGTATCTAACTAGATTACAAATTCACGCCAAGTAATAACTCGTATATATTTTCAGAGGTATAGAACAAAAATTATATAAATGGTTTAAATAAGATGAAATACACCATAAGCAGATTTCTTTTTCATGATTAAAAATTTACCTTTGAAAAAGGTCCACGTTGCCGACTAGTATGTTCCGTATTCTGTGGTTCGTTGTTGAATAAATGCCTAAGCGACTAAATTTTTTTGAGTGGGTAAAAATTGCACGATGTCTTCTCAATCTTATTCTATTTCAATTCATCTAAGATAATAATTACAGAATATGAAGCCTTCTTTCTGCTTCATGTTTCTCTGTTACGGATTTCAAACTGATTAATTTCATACAAAGTAATATCAAGTATCAAGTATAGTAATATAATTCATGAATACGTGTTTATGAATATGATATACGCATATTCACAAATACGAAATCAAATATATGTAAGATCATATTATTCAAATCTAATATGTTATTTTGAAAAGGGTTGACGAATTTCTCACAACATCTAGTGTTTTCGTTACTAATGACACGAATTTCATCTCCTCATATTATTTCGAATTTTGATTGGATCGAAAAACAAAAAATATGACCTAATTAATTTTGCATGTTCTTTCGATTTCCTACGATAGAAAAACTAGCGTATTCGTCCCAATTACAGATGTATGACTTCAATAGACATTTTTACTCGCACACTATCGTTATATATTTCAGTTCATTTTGTCAATTATGACTCAAGAAAGTAATGAAATCTAAAATCGAATGCCAATTATCCTACTACTAAATATATATTTTTGCAAATTACATTCACAATCAATTGTATGTTGAGTAAAAATCTGAATGGTAGAAATCAAATAAAATACTCCTCGAGCAATTTTTCTTTTTCATAGTAAAAAATAGACCTTTAAAAAAGGTATACGTGGACGACAAGTATGTTCCGTATCCGTTGGTTCGCTGTTGGATAAACTTTAATTCTACTCAATTTCTTTAAGTAGAAAGAAATTTGAAAATGTCTCGTCAATTTCAGTCCATTCAAATGCATATAAGATATTATTGAATAAATTCTTAGGAGAATAAATTTTTTGATGCAAAAAGTAATTTGGCAATGTCTGTTTCATCTCAGTCCATCCAAATGCATGTAAGATTAATATGATTCAAATCTAATATATTTTTTGGAAATACAGATCTACCACTTCAATAGACATATTTACCAAAACGCTATCGTTATATATATTCCAGTCCATTTTTTCAATGATGACATGAGAAAGTAGCGAAATCTAGCATCAACTGACAAGTATCCAACTAATGTGAGCCTTATACAGAACTAATATTTTTTCAAAGTATACCTTAAAGCAATTGTTGCACGAACTGTTATCAAATGTCAATGCACTCCAGATCAATTCATCTATGTTCCGATAGAATGTACTGAAATCAAAAATCCATGTCAAGTAGTTACATACATTTCAAATACATCTACCAATGTTGAGATAGAAAGTACTAAAATCACAATTCTATGTCAAGTAGTACCACTTTGTAAGGGTTCAGTATTAAATTCATAATAATTTGAAATCAAATAAAATACTCCATAATCGAAATTATCTTTCTCACAGTACAGCTGACGTTATTCTACTAGAATCTCAAATGAAATCTCATGAATGGAACTTTTACATTACAATTCTTAACGTTTGAATGTTACAATTGTACATCATGATATTATTTTCACTCTTCAATTGAAATGTATTTATTTTGTTTCACTTCTTATTTCCATTTTTTTCAGTCAATGGAATTAACAAATACATACTTGCCACGGGCCCGTTTTTCACAGATTCCGATGAAATTCACCTACGATACGATTCTTAGATACATCATTCCATGCAAGAAAACTAACCACTGCTTGTAATTAATACAAAATGCTGATCAAACACGGAAAGTAAAGCATGAAAATTTTGGATAACGTTTGATGCTCAATGCTTCTTGAATCTACCTTTCCGCAAGTAACAAAAGTAATAAAGAATTTCCATCCTTCAAACATGTCTCAAACGTCACTTGGTAAAATCTTTAGTTCTATGTTCATCGTTTACATTGTGTAATCTCACTTCTAAGGAAGAACATCTAGAACATCATTTGAGTAACTGAATATTATCTTTTTCAAAAATTTGCAAAACAGTATATTCTAGCTATGAACTTCTTTATCTCTGATTTACAAGAACATCCATTGAGAGATCGATATTCCTTAGAAATTATTTTGATATAGTCTCATGAAAAAACAATGAGATCTATCGAAACTTGCGCAAATAGTAATATAAATACTAAATAGTAATAATAGCGAAATAATTTGAGCGAGAAAACGTATACAGATTTTCTATATATTTTGTAAGTTTACATATACAAAATAACATCTTCAGGATAGAGGGTTAACTTTTGTTTGTATGTAAAGTGAAAATAAAAAACAAATACAATGCCCATCGAGAATCTGTGAAAAACGGGCCCGTGGCAAGTATGTATTTGTTAATTCCATTGACTGAAAAAAATGGAAATAAGAAGTGAAACAAAATAAATACATTTCAATTGAAGAGTGAAAATAATATCATGATGTACAATTGTAACATTCAAACGTTAAGAATTGTAATGTAAAAGTTCCATTCATGAGATTTCATTTGAGATTCTAGTAGAATAAACGTCAGCTGTACTGTGAGAAAGATAATTTCGATTATGGAGTATTTTATTTGATTTCAAATTATTATGAATTTAATACTGAACCCTTACAAAGTGGTACTACTTGACATAGAATTGTGATTTTAGTACTTTCTATCTCAACATTGGTAGATGTATTTGAAATGTATGTAACTACTTGACATGGATTTTTGATTTCAGTACATTCTATCGGAACATAGATGAATTGATCTGGAGTGCATTGACATTTGATAACAGTTCGTGCAACAATTGCTTTAAGGTATACTTTGAAAAAATATTAGTTCTGTATAAGGCTCACATTAGTTGGATACTTGTCAGTTGATGCTAGATTTCGCTACTTTCTCATGTCATCATTGAAAAAATGGACTGGAATATATATAACGATAGCGTTTTGGTAAATATGTCTATTGAAGTGGTAGATCTGTATTTCCAAAAAATATATTAGATTTGAATCATATTAATCTTACATGCATTTGGATGGACTGAGATTAAACAGACATTTCCAAATTTCTTTTTGCATCAAAAAATTTATTCTCCTAAGAATTTATTCAATAATATCTTATATGCATTTGAATGGACTGAAATTGACGAGACATTTTCAAATTTCTTTCTACTTAAAGAAATTGAGTAGAATTAAAGTTTATCCAACAGCGAACCAACGGATACGGAACATACTTGTCGTCCACGTATACCTTTTTTAAAGGTCTATTTTTTACTATGAAAAAGAAAAATTGCTCGAGGAGTATTTTATTTGATTTCTACCATTTAGATTTTTACTCAACATACAATTGATTGTGAATGTAATTTGCAAAAATATATATTTAGTAGTAGGATACTTGGCATTCGATTTTAGATTTCATTACTTTCTTGAGTCATAATTGACAAAATGAACTGAAATATATAACGATAGTGTGCGAGTAAAAATGTCTATTGAAGTCATACATCTGTAATTGGGACGAATACGCGCTAGTTTTTTATCGTAGGAAATCGAAAGAACGTGCAAAATTAATTAGGTCATATTTTTTTGTTTTTCGATCCAATCAAAATTCGAAATAATATGAGGAGATGAAATTCGTGTCATTAGTAACGAAAAAACTAGATGTTGTGAGAAATTCGTCAACCCTTTTCAAAATAACATATTAGATTTGAATAATATGATCTTACATATATTTGATTTCGTATTTGTGAATATGCGTATATCATATTCATAAATACGTATTTATGAATTATATTACTATACTTGATACTTGATATTACTTTGTATGAAATTAATCAGTTTGAAATCCGTAACAGAGAAACATGAAGCAGAAAGAAGGCTTCATATTCTGTAATTATTATCTTAGATGATTGAAATAGAATAAGATTGAGAAGACATCTTGCAATTTTTACCCACTCAAAAAAATTTAGTCGCTTAGGCATTTATTCAACAACGAACCACAGAATACGGAACATACTAGTCGGCAACGTGGACCTTTTTCAAAGGTAAATTTTTAATCATGAAAAAGAAATCTGCTTATGGTGTATTTCATCTTATTTAAACCATTCATATAATTTTTGTTCTATACCTCTGAAAATATATACGAGTTCTTACTTGGCGTGAATTTGTGATCTAGTTAGATACTCGGCATGTAATGCCTTCTCGTATCACCGTTGACAAAATCATCTGAAATGTATAACTGGATTCGATATTGCTTTATATGCAATTTATTATACTAAATACAACTAAAACAATACGATATTGCTTTGACAATATATTCCAGATGGAAGAGTAGTGAACCTTTTTGAAGAAAGGTATAACTATTCGGGTATCCGAGTTCCACCAGGTGGCAGTGCTGTTGCAGTTGTAAAGTATAATAAAGTCACGTGGTCTGAAGTAGGAAATTCAAATTCAAGGATGAATAAGAAAAAAACAATTTGTAAAGTTTTATAACAATGAATAGTTTGCACTTCAGACATTTAGGACTTTGTTGAAAGTGAATTGGAATACTTGACTATTATATATCTTTACTTTGTGGGTCCACTATTTTGGACTTGTGTTTATGTGAGGTTAGAATACTTTGTTTTATTATACTTTACAGAGGTACCGAAAACATTCACCAGAGAGGGACTACTTTGCTCGGACACCCGAACAGTTTAGAAGTAAAGAATGGTTTTATGGGAGGTATATATATTGGATACCAGAGCTATCTTCATTGGGGCATATTAACCTGTTGATTCTCCGGCAGTCTAAAGTCCTACTTTACTTTCTGCCAGTGTTAGGCTTATTGGCAAGCTGATTCTGCGTACGACTTGGGTCCGTCTTAATTTAATAGTTTACCAGCCCTTCTGGGTCACGGAATATTATTCAAAAAAGTGTGCTCCAATATGGAATGACTAAATTGGAGACTGGGATTAACCGTGAAGGCGCCAGAAGGCGCAAGTTGGTCTCATGTCCAAGCTCCCTTATATAGACGGTAGAACGCCGACTCTCTTGCGAGAGAGCGCCGCGCTATACCTTATACACGCGCGACTCAACGCCTCGCCATCTACAGGCGAGCCATGGTACTTGGCCGGTTACTCGAAAATGAGTTCATACTCTCATATACAAAGCTAATTGGTAATTGAATCAAATCCTACAGGAATTGCACTATTGAAAGAAGAATGTTTCTAAGATCATTTAATTATATATAAACACAAAATAAAATGTTTAAAAAACTGAAAAATTTACAAATACTTGACAATTACTCTCTTTTATCACTTGACTCTGTTAAATGTAACCAGGGTTAACGTTCACTTTTATACACTATCGAGTTCTATCACTTTTATACTTCTATCGAGTTACAGATATACTCTTTTTTCATCCAAATTTTCACAAACTTGATTGATCATTCACTGTACAGGTTGGAAAAACTTTTGAACTGTTCCTCATAGCAGCCTGTAACCCCTTAGCACATCACATTGGATAATAAGATTTAGTTAACGAATAAAATCACTAATGAAAAATACTTGAAAAGTCATTTTTGTAAGAACCTTTTCATACCGGTATACTGTCTATTCTTTCTAAATTGGTATTGCACTGATTGTGTATTCTAAGAAAGATAATCACATTGAGAGTTCTTCGTTTTTTTGTAATCAGCTGAAATATGGAGCTGTCTCTTGCACCAGCAGCGTGTGACAAACATTACAAAGTCTTGATGGCTTTCGCTTTGGTCCACTTTTCACAATATTATTCAGGCACGACTGACTAACAGAGAACAATAAAAATTAGGAAGTGTAACAATAACAAAAATAAAATCCAATTTTCTTATTTAAATAAGTATTTGTAATTCAATTAAATCAGAGTATGTACATTCAAAAGCTTTAATTTTTCAAACGCCATTCAACTTAATTCAGTAGTCTCATATTTACAAATGCTTGACAATTACCCTCTTTTAGCACTTGACTCTGTTAAATGTAACCAGGGTTAACGTTTACTTTTATAAACTATCAAGTTCTTCTTTTTTTATACTTCTATCGAGTTACAGATATACTCTTTTTTCATCAAAATTTTTACAAATCTGTACAGGTTGGAAAAATTTTTGAACTATGTTCCTCATAGCAGCCTGTAACCCCTTAGCACATCACATTGGATAATAAGATTTAGTTAACGAATAAAATCACTAATGAAAAATACTTGAAAAGTCATTTTTGTAAGAACCTTTTCATACCGGTATACTGTCTATTCTTTCTAAATTGGTATTGCACTGATTGTGTATTCTAAGAAAGATAATCACATTGAGAGTTCTTCGTTTTTTTGTAATCAGCTAAAATATGGAGCTGTCTCTTGCACCAGCAGCGTGTGACAAACATTACAAAGTCTTGATGGCCTTTGCCTTGGTCCAATTTTGCACAATATTATTCAGGCACAACTGACAGAAGATTTGACTGCAATGTCTACAATTTTGCTGTTGGTCGATTCAGCATCTTCATTGTACATGAAAAAATTTTAAACATGTCAGAGGTTGAATTTTGCATAATTTGTAACCTTAAATTACCATTAAATTATGATTTCCTACCATGATTGATAACTGGACTTCGATTTTTGAATGTAGGTTGGCCCAATATTCCAGGTGACTCGTAGTAGATGGGAGAGAGCCTGACCGTGGGGAACATTTCCCAGCTCATGGACACAATCTGTTGTGCAAACGTTATGGGTTGTTTCTCCATGGAGGTTTCGATCTGTCTCATTTCACCTTTATTGAAACTTCCAGGAACAAGTTGGTCATCAAAAGACCTGCATAAGACTGAATGATATCTTTCAATTTTACCAACAGAGAACCCTCAGCATATTGATCCTGGAAGTATTTCCTCTTCATTACCTAAAAAATATTTCATTCCATGAACGTTCATCAACTCATTAATTAATTCATTATTAGTATCTACTTGGGCTTCGTTAACAATATCAGTCTCGTTGCCCCTACTTTGATAAGTCAGAGTTTCTTCTAGTTCTACACTAATTTGAGTTTTACAAAGCGCATTACAGAAGATACCTGAACAAATCTCTGTGGAATCATTATCATACCTTTCAGACTGAGTATACGTGCCGATGATAGGCTGCTCATGCTCAGATACAAAGGCGCGGATGCCACTGAGCATCCTCATGATGTTCCTACCGAACAATAGTTCTTCCACATAACTCTTTAGTTGGAAACACAAATGGCAATAAACCAGCTATATCACAGTTGATCTTTATCAAATTTGGCTGCTAAGAGTTCACCTTCTTTAATATCACTACCTTCTTCAAATTTTCTTCACCTATGGGAGATGGTCGCTCCCCTCCAATAGTATTCTTTGCATCATCAATCTTTGTATGATCGACCTTTGCATCATCAATCTTCATATAATCGATCTTTGAATCATCATTATCAATGCCTTCATTGATTGGCGGAGTGATCTTGGCGCATCTCTCTAGAAGTTCCACAGCCAAATTCTTAATATCATGGGTTGATTTAACGACAAATGTCTTACTTTCCTCAAGTACATCTAGGAAGAAAACTTTTCTAAACTCTACTACACAAAACACATATCACACGTATTTTCCCAAGAACCACTTTCTTTTGCCTTCAATTGCTTATTGTGCAACTATTCCTCTTTTTCTTTGTATTTCTGTAATTCATCGTCTGTTGTTCTTAGATTTTCTTCCAATGCTTTTATTTATTCTTCTAATGGCACAACCAAAGAACGTAATGATTCAGCATCTTCATCCGTCTGTAAACAAGATTTTAAGTATATCCAACCAACATTTAACAAGAAAAAATTTATCTGAGTTAATGAAACATACATATACCGTTTACTCTTTGAATCTGAATTAAGAGATACGAGTCAGCACCTAACTGAGATGCAACTTTTTTTGCTAATCTTCAAGTTTGCCCAACAATATTCAGGTGACGTAGGTGGTAGACGGGGGAGAGCCTGACCCCGTGGGGAACATTTTAATTTATACTGATGATTTTAATGTTGTTCCGTTGGACTGCGCCAGACCGCGCAAACTATAATCTGCAACTAACTCCAGCAGATGCAGATCTCACAGTTCACAGCTGAGCTCACTCGAGAGCGTACATGCGCAGTCGGGCGCAGTGCAGTAGCAGTTCAGTTGCATCAATATACATATATGTATGTTGGACGTATATATATATATATATATATATATACGAGGATACGAGGCTGGACGTAATATACGTTTACGTTTCGTTGAGAACCATGCTCGCAATAGGCCTCGAACCGCTCTCACGTAATATACGTCAGTGGTGGGAAAAATTTTCTGTGCGAGATTTTGCGAGAGGTTCAGAGTGTCTGTCGTCTGCTCGTCGACTTATACCTCCTATACCCAAATAACAACGTCAATTTTCGCAAATCTTTTCTGACGTAATTGAACGCAACTGAATGCAGGTTTTGCTGGTAACCATTGCAAAACTGCAGGACAGAGGTTTAAAAAAAAAATTTCTAGGTGCGAGGTTAAACCGCAAACGAGCTGTATATATTGGCTTGTCGCATCCCCTCGCTTGCTGCGCATACTTGTCGTCGGTGGCGCTGACGCGCCACCTGATATATACGTTCGTGCACTCGGCAGTTTGCGGTTATGTTTGTAAACATTTTTATGCTACATCGTAGCGCAAAATGAAAATAAACAGATTGTAGCTCTGTATTTAACATTTCAAAAAACCTTTGAAAAATCAAAATCGGATCATACCTGTCGCGAGGAGGTGTGCTGCAAAAATTTGAAGGAAAAAAAGGAAATAACCCAAATAACCCAAAACCAAAACCAGATTGGACAGGGCCGAATGTAATCACATATCATGTACATAAGACTTGCTACTTTCATGCGGAATGTCAGCTCTGAAACTTAAAAAAAGACGGAGATGTGAATTCTTTAAAAAACGCCAAATTTTCCAGTTTTCCCGACTTTTCTTTCGTTGTTAATGATCCAATTGTATCAAATCTAATCTCACTTTGTTGGTATTTTTATACTCTAAAATTTTTCTCTTCACAGTAACGCGATAGCTGCAATAGTTTCTATTTTATAAGCAACACACAGAAAAATGCATTGTACGGAAATAACGTTTTTTGTTGTTTTTTTTTTCATTTCTTATATAATGGATCAAACTATTGCAGCTATCGTGTTACTATATATACTAAGAAGAATTGTAGAGTATGAAAATACAAACAAAGTGAGATTTGATTCGACACAATCAGACCATTAATAACGGAGAAAAGCCGGGAAAACTGGAAAATTTGGCGTTTTCTAAAGAATTCACATCTCCGTCATTTTTCAAGTTTCAAAGCTGATATTCCGCATGAAAATAGCAAGTCTTATGTATATGATATGTGATTAAATTTGGCCCAGTCCGATCTTAGGTTTTGGCATAGTTGCCATTTCCTTTTTTTCCTTTAAAATTTTGCAGCATACCTCCTTGCAACAGGTATGGTTCGATTCAGATATTTTGAAGGTATTTTGAAATGTTAAATACAGAGCTACAATCTGTATATTTTCATTTTGCGCTACGATGTAGCATAAAAGTGTTTACAAACATAACCACAAACTGACGAGTGCGCGGACGTATATATATAGATATACGTTTCCTGCTTGTGTAGCGTGGTGGCGCAGTACGCAGTCTCGCGGAGCCTTCCTCCCAAAGATTTCACGGTCTAACTGTTAGACCGCGAGGTTCTCGATACTAGCGCCTAGAGAGATTCGATCCAGACCCGTATTCACTTGGGGTTAAGAATCACTTCTCTCAGTGTGGTAGGCGCTGACATCGTCGTAGCCGTGGGCGTGTGTGGTTGTGTGTTTTCTGTTATGATAGCATCTTGAGGTGTTACTGTAGCGTTGGTCCTGTCCGTCAGCAGGAATTCTGTTGGGTCTGCGATTGTTGCATTTAGTGTCATGTGCGTGCTATTTGCGGAAATTTCAGTCTCTGCTAACTTCAATCGCTCTAGCCTACCTTGCTGTATCCGGGCTGCCGTTTCATTCAGCGTCGTGGGACAAAAGTTTCCCAGGTACTGTGAAAATTCTACTATGAGATTTTCTCTTTAATCGAACTGCTCCTGCTCTGTCACTAGTTCCGGACGCTGCATGAAATCGGCGGCCCTGTAGTCTCCGTGTAGTCGCCTCATGAGCTTCATCATGTTCGCCGGTGTTGAATCTTCTATTCGCAGATCCAGTTTTGTCTACGCATCTTCGAGTTCCGCGTCCGTCAGTTTCGATAACCATTCCATCAGGTCGATTCTGATATTGGGGGCCATCTTGTTTCTGAGCGGGCGCTGTTTCGAAGGGTGTGGGATTCCTTATTTAGTCTGACAGTTAATGTACGCTTACGACTACCTACTAACTATATCACAGATACGGTGAACGCTATACACTCTTACACATTTTGTAATCTCTCACACACATACTCAGTCTCGCAGTTTCGAATAGGAATGCCGAAATTTCGACGTTTCACGCAGAGATCGTTAGATATATCGTACAAATCGCTTTACACTTAGTCTAAAATTATTGCAGTCTCGAAGTTTATATTAGTGTTTTATTCACTTACTATTTTTGGAAAATCAGTTCCGTGGAACGAAACTAGTTTTAATTTCCTATCTCACAATCTCGAGCTTCAAAAGAATGAGTAAAGTAAACAAAAAAATTATTGGATTCGCTACCCTATTCCTGCACCACAATTGCTGGGTGCCAGTTATCACCGCCGTATTTATTAATAATTAATTATACAATGGCCATAGGTCCTAGAGCATGATAGCGATTATGTAGCGCGCACGAGGTGGTGAAGCTCGTGTGCGCGGGAGTAGAATCTTGAGCGGGACTAGTGTGGCGAATAAAAGATGGTACGGTTCTGACGAACACAACATTTATTTAATCCTAGAGGTAACATAGAAGGGCAACGAGCCCTGGGCCGTGTCTTGCGGGCCGGAGCGAGAGAGAGCAACGAGAGTGAGTTGGCCGGGAGAGAGAGAGATGGCGATTGGTCACGGTACTCACTCGGCGGCGCAGGTGTTCGTGCTCCGGCTTGGTTCGCTCGATTGCTCGACGGGCAGCAAGGAATCGGCGCGTGTCCTGGGTGACAATCAGGGCGTCGTCAGGGCCTGTTGTAGTGGCAGACGGGCGCGGGGACACGGTGGATCGGCCTCGTTAACTAGGGCCACGTGCTATCGCGCGCAACGGCCGGCAATAAACTGATAAACTTCCGCCGCGCGCTGGGCCGGCCGAGCTTACTTCGGCCGTCTTTGGCTGACGTCACGCGGCGCGATGCTCGAATCTCGTTCGCGACGTGGTCTCTCTCTCTCTCTTACCTTTATCGGTAGCGTTGGCTCTCTCCCTGGGCGCTGAAACATGACTTGATCAATGTAAACATTGGCATATAATATGTTATTATGAGGAAAGATCTCACAAGGCCTGATATAACAAATAGTTATAATTAACAGCCCGTAACAATGTACATAGTATATTATATATATAAATATATATATATGGGTGATCTCTGTCGAGTGAGAGAGTGAAAATGAAAAAAAATTCTGAAATTTTTTTTATGAATTCTTGAAAACTCCATCATGACCCTGAATTTTTTCAGAATTTTTCAGACCATATGTCCCATCCTGACAGAGGCTCAAAGTGGTGGAGTTTGCAATATTAGACATTTTTTCAGGACCTTTGACCTCAATTTTGAGCTATCTACAGATGTTTCAGAGCAAAAACTCAAGAGAACTTTTTTACTGGAACAATGCCAATTTTTTCGGAAAAATTGGTTCCAGGGTCATTGGTAGACATATAGCTATCACTTAACTCATTTCCAGGCTTAAAACTGATCAAAAAGTGGTTTTGATCACCCGCAGCATAATGTGATACATACCAAAAGGAAGCTTATTTTATCACCAAAATGTCCTAACTAGTCGCAGAGTGCTGCATTTGATCTATTTTTTGTAATTAACCAATACATTGTGAGAATTAACGAAAATATTCTAAAAATGGGTGACCGCATACGCCACTCATATATGAACTAAATTTATTAAAAAAGACACGGTTCATGATTTCTCACTCTGGGCTTGGATAATAAAGTAGTAACAACTTGTATCCAAGTACAAGTGCCACGAAACAATCAAATTCTATGAGAAAACCAGAGTAACAAGCATACTTATAAGTGGCGTATGCGGTCACCCATTTTTAGAATATTTTCGTTAATTCTCATAATGTATTGGTTGATTACAAGAAATAGATCAAATGCAGCACTCTGCGACTAGTTAGGACATTTTGGTGATAAAATAAGCTTCCTTTTGGTATGTATCACAATATGCTGCGGGTGATCAAAACCACTTTTTGATCAGTTTTAAGCGTGGAAATGAGTTAAGTTATAGCTATATGTCTACCAATGACCCTGGAACCGATTTTTCCGGAAAAATTGGCATTTTTCCAGTAAAAAAGTTCTCTTGAGTTTTTGCTCTAAAACATCTGTAGGTAGCTCAAAATTGAGGTCAAAGGTCCTGAAAAAATGTCTAATATTGCATACTCCACCACTTTGAGCCTCTGTCAGGATGGGACATATGGTCTAAAAAATTCTGAAAAAATTCAGGGAACATGATGGAGTCTTCTAGAATTCATAAAAAAATTTTCAGAATTTTTTTTCATTTTCACTCTCTCACTTGACAGAGAATCACCCATATAAACTTTTTTCAATATTTCGTTAATATTCTTCATTTATTTTGTAAGACAAATGTGTGCTCAATAAATAAGATTAAGTGAACTCTTCCCTGTTTCAGAATTTATTAAATATACAAAATTTTTTTTTTCTTTCAAAGGCCACCTGGGTATGTGCCTGATATTACAAAATACATTCCATATTAACAGAGAATGTCAAGTTGAATTCCACTATCTCAATCTCCTATAAAACGTACAGAAACGTACAAAAACGTACAAAGACGTACAAAAACATACGAAACTGTACGAAACTGTACAAAACTGTACATAAGCGTATAAAAACATATAAAAATGTACAAAAACGTACAAAACCATACACAAACATGGTAAAATATACGTTTTCATCCCAGCGGGAGTAAAGTGCCTACTTCGCGTCCTGGCGTTTGCAAAGAATGGCACTTTTCTGCCGCGGGGTACGAGAAATAGTGTATGCACCTCGCTCATCTAGGCTATTTCGGCACGCGCAAACTTGCAATCCTCGCTGCGCTCGGATCGCAAACGTTTTTCGTGTCAAAATTGCCTAACCTCGCTCGGGTGCATAATATGCTATTTCTATCATCACTTTCCTCTTGAAAAAGTGTACAAAAACATCTAAAAATGTGAAAAATGTACACAAGTGTACATTATCATATGAAAACGTACAAAAACGTACAAAAACGTACAGAAACGTACAGAAACATACAGAAACTTAGTAAAAATAACTTCCTCTCAAAAACGTTCAAAAATGTACAAAAACGTACAAAACAGTTTATAAACGTCTCATTTGGAACAAAAAATACATTAATATCCATTTTTGTATATTTTTGAACGTTTCTGTACTTATCTGTACGTTTTTGTACGTTTTTGTACGTTTTTGTATGATTTTGTACGCTTTTGTACGTTTTTGTACGTTTTTGTACGTTTTCGTATGATTGTGTACACTTGTGTACATTTTTGTACATTTTTTCAAAAGGAAAGTAATTATAGAAAACGTATATTTTACCATGTTTTTGTATGGTTTTGTACGATTTTGTACATTATACATCATTCGTTAACGTGTGACGTCGATGTTTGCGGTGAATATTTCCCGCACCCTGTATCGGCTACAATTATTCCTATGAAGTCGCTCCCCGCCGGTCGGACGATCTCACTGAGGAGGCAAGCCGAGCGAACTTCCACCGGGGAGTGGAAGTATCATGTCAGACAAACCTTAGCATCCGCACCCGCACGCTCTCGCACTCGTCTCGCTCACATTCGCCCGTGCACCCACTCTCGGACACATACTCACATAGGTTGATAACCGCTCCGGAGCGGGCGCCCTCAGCACCTCCTTCGAATCGTCGAACGTGCCAACAAACGGCTGCGCCGCGGTGTCACTACTATTCCCGCCACGCGTACGCGTACGCCTCGACCGTACGGCGTACACCGTTGCCTTTCTCTGTGTATTTCTCTCTCTCTCTCTCTCTCTCTCTCTCTCTCTCTCTCTCTCTCTCTCTCTCTCCTATTTATTCACCTCCTTGCCTGCGACCGTGGAGAGAGCTTGCACTGCTCTTAAGTCACTAAATCAATAGTTCACTTCTTTTAAATCATTTTTATTTTAAATCATTTTTATTTTGTTTTTTTATTTTTTATTCTTGTTTTCTTTCTTTTTCTATACCTCACGTAATTCGAACTAAGCCAACCAGATACATACTGTTAAGTTAGATATAAGCAATCATATGTACTTCTGATTTTATTGTACAACATAATGTACAGGAAATAAAACCAATCTAATCTAATCTAATCTAATCTCTCTCTCTCTCTCTCTCTCTCTCTCTCTCTCTCTCTCTCTCTCTCTCTCTCTCTCTCTCTCTCGGTGATAAAATCGTGAACTTGTTCAACTCCTCCCTGCGCAAAGGAATTTTCCCGTCATCCTGGAAAAAGGCTCTTGGGGTGCCACAGGGGTCAGTCCTCGGACCGCTTCTCTTCTGCATTTACATTAATGACCTACGTGACGTACTTGACACTGAGGGCGTTGAGCGTGTGCTTTATGCAGATGACTCACAAATATATACTCAGGTTACACTTGACAGACTGGCTGAGGGTATAGCATTGCTGGAGAAGGCGGCTGCGGCCGTGTCGGGGTAGGCCGGCGCTGCTAAGCTGGTGCTCAATGCCGGAAAAACTCAGGCCATCGCATTTGGGTCTGGACACTATATCGGTCTTCTGCACAAGGAGGCGCTCTACGCATCTGGCATTGGGATTGGTGGAGTTCGCGTGCCATTCTCTGGCACGGTCAAGGATCTCAGCATGGTGCTTGACGAAACCCTATCTTGGCGTCAAAACACTGATGCAGTCACAAAAAAGTTAAATAGAACCATGTACATTGTGATATTTTCGTAAATACACGACTGAGATCCTGCGCACACGCCTATCGATGGCTCTGCTGTTCCCTCATCTTGATTACTGTTCTGTCGTTTACCTCGACGCATCTCAAGAACAAAAACAAAGAATACAAGTGCTACAAAATTCATGTGTGAGATATGTATTTGGTGTTAGTAGGGACGAACACATCACTCCCTACAGGGCTAAGCTGGGCTGGATATTAGGAGGCAATATTTCATGGCTATACTTTTGTACAAGATCCTGCGCATCCGACAGCCGGAATACCTTCTGAGCCTCTTCACTAGGTATGTGTCCACTAGGCCCTCCAGGGGTGATGCACCGGAACTCTCAATCCCCAAAATGACGAGCAGTTTTGGAACAAATTCCTTCCAAGTGCAAGCGGCACAACTTTGGAACTCCCTACGCTCCTCAGACAGAAACTTGCCGTCCTTATCTAGTTTTAAGCGTTCTGTGGATTATTATTTTTTAGAATTATCAGAATGACCTTTGCAATTTTCTTTTTATAAGAATATCTCTTTCTTTCTCTCTTCATATGATCGGTTCTACATCACCGCGGACACAGTCCAGAAATACTCGCGGCGGCCGCGGCGTCGCGATAATCTGCTTTTTGTCCCAGTCATGCGAACCGGAGCAGTGAAACAGTCTTTCGCTACTACCGCCACCAGAATCATTAATTCTCTCTCGCTCCCCAGTATCGATGAAGTCTCAATCCCTGAATTCAAAATCCTCCTAACACATCACCTCATGCAATTCGATCGTGACGAATGGGCCATCAAGTCACGTATTAACAATGTTCCTCTCAACCCTCCTCACCTTGAAGCAATGACACAATTAGTGCACTCCCAAACGAACCAAAATAGTTAGCAAATCGAATTAGTCTGAATATAAATATTTCTATCTAATTCCTTACGGCAACACACATGTATATGTGTATATATGTATAAATCAATTAAGCGTAAAAATTACTCTCGGTAATCTATTCTGAAATCTTCTTTCATTATATTATTATTATATTCTTCTGTTTTTTCATTGCATTAGTGTTACCTTAATTATTAATTCAAGCTTTGTTACCACACTTTATTTTCGAACCGAGTTCAACCGGGCGCTACCCCAGGATTTGAATAAATATTTCTTACAATATCTCTCTCTCTCTCTCTCTCTCTCTCTCTCTCTTTCTCTCTGCTTCTAACAATAATGTTAGTCATATCGAAAATAGCCAAGCTAAATGTAAGTAGATATAAGTTCTACTATAAAATATTCCCCTACATATAACCAGCTATAATCATACATAATTTACTCATGTATTTGTATTGTATAATTGTACAAAATAAGGTACAAGTTCAATAAATCAATCTTAATCTCTCTCTCTCTCTCTCTCTCTCTCTCTCTCTCTCTCTCTCTCTCTCTCTCTCTCTCTCTCTCTCTCTCTCTCTCTTTCTCTCTCTCACTCTCACACACTCTCATTCCTGAGGTTGTCGCTTCAACGACAGCTGCAGGTCCACCAAGGCATGCGGTGCCGGCGCGCCGCGAGACCACTACTATCACGCGCGGTCGATGTATCCACCTGAATTCGAATCCTTCAGACCTCGTCACTACCACCAGACTCATCACACTCTTCACCCGATCCTCGTTCAACTTCCGATATGCATGACGCCGATACGCCACCACTAGCACGCGCCGGCCTCGGAAGATCAGCCATGTCCGACTATCGCCCGATGTCCCTGAGCTTTGCTCCCGCCAACTCGCACGCACACGAAACTTCCAACGGCTTCGCGGTTCCACGAATCTACAGCCACGCTCTCACTCGCCTTGGCAACAATAGCCGCCGCCGGCAAAACTCTCCATTCCACGCTACCCGCGACTTCTCCCCTCGACGCCGCGTCTACGTTGCCGCGTTCCCGACGTCTCGCCCGCGCTCGTGCTCACGCTCTCCTCGAAACCAAGTCGATCGCCTCCGCGCGATCCGCCACTACCGCCACTACCGAGAGTACACCCGCCACACTGTCCTCGCCGTTCTGCCTTACTCGGAAATTCCGCATGCAATACTTAGCGTGCTGCTGCTGCTCTACGTCGTTGTTGCTCGTCCTCTCGACCTCGCTCTGCACCGCTGCTCGTCCTTTCGTTCAGCTCGGTGTCCCTTTGTCTGCGTAGCGAACTGCTCGGTAGGCCGGTCGAACTCGGAATCCGTCCACCGCGTGCTCGTTCGCTCGCCAGCGCGCGCGGGCCTTCGCGCTCTCGCCGCGATGCGCGCGCACGCTCCGCCAACCAGTCTCACCGTCATGCGGCCGCTCGCAGCTTATCACTGCTCGGACTCACTCGCGATCTCGGTTTTCGCTCGAGCCCGATATCTCTCACACAGATGCTCGTTTACCACGTCGCAAACGTAACTTTTCTCAACATCTACTCAGTCCTTCATCGTTGCTCATCCCATCCTACGTAAGCACGCAGCTGTCACTGCTGGCCCCTTCGATCGAACCTTATGTGTCCCCGCGAATTCCGTACGGCTCAGAAGTAAAACTTGATGCGTGGTTCTCAACTCCTGATGTGCATACCAAATTATGTCTTGTTCAGCTCTCCTTTCCCTTTTTCGCTTCTTTCTTTGGTATTCTCATGCTGTACTATTGGCTACGGTCTTCTAACATTACCTAGATCTACAAATTAGCTAAGCTGTCTTGATGTATGTGATGATACGCTTGATCCACTTCATACTCAGTAGGCGCTGAGTATCTGCTAAGCAGGGTTACGTTAACTTTCGGCTTCTCGAGTAACCCCGACGGCTTACGCCTCCAGGGCATCAGTTCCAGTGACAGTTTCACCCACCATGATATACGTGTGTAGCTGTATGTCTTTGCAGCTTATTAATGTGGCTGCTCTCGAGATATATCATTACTCCTATCCGAAAAGCATTCTCAGCTTCCATAGATGCTACTGGTTTTGTATATTTCCGATAATAAAGTCATTCTTTATTTCTAGAAAACTCTGCAAACTTAATCATCATCTGCCTCAATCTCATTCTTACGAGTTTCGGTTAATTTCCCCACATCAATCATAGTTATCTCTAACGAAAAGTGTAAAATTATCATATCGTAACATACTACATTATAATAACTCACGAAAAATGAAATACCTTCTCAGGATATGAATGGAAAAATTCCCTCAAGAAAAAATGTATATATCATCCATACCTGGAACTATTAAATCACTAATAATTGATTGATCTTATTTCTTCGGAATGATTCCTTACAGATTACATCGGATAACTACCGAAGTCGTATGGACATCTAAACATTTGGAATTGATGAATGGATGTTGCTGAGTGAAAAACCAGATGGACCGTGAACTTCACATCAATGGATGATGATTCAATAATGGATACGTACTACTCTACAGTGTTGAAAACATTAACGACTTTCTTGAAAGTCGTGAGTTCTTATTGTACCAAGCCATACTCACACCATTCTCGTGTTTGATTCTGGAAGTGACATTATATTACCCAAATGAACATGAAACATGAATTTTTCTACGTATTTGATACCGATATAAATAATTCGGAAGAAGCAGATGAATATGTAAATGACTACTTTTTCCTTATGAATTTTATGCCATATTGTAAGTTAATATGGGAATGAATTCCATGTTACAGAAATCTTGTAAAATACTGCCAAGCTACGGTGAATGGAACAACTATGTGTATAATAAAACTTTTATTTGAAAACGAATAGTTTATCTTCATTTCCATACAATATATTATGTGACTGATACCTAATAATTTTATTGAGCTCTATATCTATACCTATTCGATGCTTTGTGATGAATTGGAGAACCCACAGGAAATTAATAATACATTAGTACAGCAATCATGGAACGTGATTAGTGGTAGTTTTCCATGTGACAAGTCAGGCATACTATAAGGTGCATATTCTTCTTCAGTCCAGTCGCGTGAATTATCGAAAGTGTCAATCATTGAGTGGTATATAGTATATTGATGCCGAAATTGATCGACGAATCGGAGTGAGATATTCAAACTACCGAAATGACTACGTCTAAATTGGAGTAGGAATTGTTCGAAGTTGTACAAGCTTTGCAACATTAGCAAGGCTGAATGACATGTGTGAAAATTTGAAAACATTCTGAGTAATAGGTATTCATAAGTAGATTATGATATGCTCGCAAAAATCGTGTGTTGACATTGAAATGAGATCGTAAAACCGAAGGAAGTGGATTTTCATGAATTTGACATGTGTTTATGTAGAGATCTTGAATTACAAGGAGAGAATCAGACCTTCGGAGCACCAATCAGGACCAAACTTTAAACATATGTTCTCTGGAACTATAGTGATCATACGCAAGAAAATTCAGCTCCCAACGTTCCCACAATGCCAAGATATTGACACCGCGAGCTTATTTAACTGTATATTTATAATAATATTCACACTTACTAGGAGTCACTCAAAAACCGGGTCACCAATCTTGATCAAACTTCTTTTTATCTTAGCTTGGCTCAAGAATAGGCTGTGCCTACAGTCCCAGGGTTAGCTTGGTTGGAGCCGTACTTCTCGTCCCGCATGACAATATATCTTCTGAAGTGTATTTTCCCGCACTACACTGCATTTTCATACTAATCACTGGGTACTGCAGCTTCATTCATCTTAAAACACATGTATGCAGAATAAATACATGTATGATCATCAATATTTACTTTCATGTCTTACTAATATAGAGTTGAACATGAAAAAATGAAAATAAGGCATGGTTTGCGACTTTTCACTCTATGCTTGGATACTGAAGCAATGAAAACATGCATCCAAGCACAAGTGACACAAATGCTTTACGGTTGTATGATTATTGAGTGTATAAATTGAATTCCATCTTTAAGAACTTCAGTTCTGAACACTTGTTGTCTAAAGTCAGACCATATAAGAGTAATAACAAAAATTCTCTACTTACTGTTATTTGCTAATTTCAATCGAATTTCTGGCCCTGCACAGCTTACCTAAGATACAAATTAACAACAAAGAATCAAATTTTTACAGAATATACATATTTGAAAGGATCGGTTAAAAAATTACTCAACTGAATTTGGTTACTTCTCCATCATATTGAAAATTATTAAACTATGGGCGTCTTTGGTAAACACAATCATGAATTAAACGTAGTACGCTGTAGCGTCGTCACTTACTCAGAGTTTGAGTAATTGAAAATAAAGTCCTTTTTGTGTCAATCTCATCAGTGTTCTCTAGAATAGGAACAGATAGGTAGCTTCATCGTGTGCAGCTGCTAAATTTTTGCTGGAAAAAATTTGTTTGCGTATGATCACTATAGTTCCAGAGAACATACGTATTAAGTTTGGTCCAGATTGGTGCTCCGAAGGTCTGATACTGTCCTTGTTAGTTACAGTTTATTACTCCTCTTCAACTATCCATCAGTAGTCTAGGATAAGAATGATCTATTCAAAAACGGTAGAATTGGGAGACTTTCAAAAAATTATCCAGGCACTTTCAGTAGGGCCCCACATTGGTACGGCACTTTACGCTGAAACCACCTTAAAGGGTTACATACACTTGAAATAGCCCGGGGCTCATCTGTTCAAAAACTTCCTATTTCGGACTTTCTTAGCCTGTCGCTGGAAACTATTAGGTTGTCTCCGGAAAATGACTAGGAATGATATGAGACATGTGCGTCAAACTGAAAAGTATGGCTTATTGTTTTTAAATTAAATTGTTCTTAAATTATTAACAATCATTCATTAAAACTACGGGAAAAGTATCTAACAATTATGTAACTACTGTTTCCGTGGTTTTAATGAATGATTGTTAACAATATAAGACAACAACAATGGATTACATTCAATATATATGTATTTAGAATAATATATAATCGTTAATTAGTTGTAAATGTAATGTTAAATAAACTCCAAATCATAGAACATTTTACTGTGCTGTCCCATTCAAAAACTTCACAAAATATATTTATTAATAAATATGAATTGAAAAACGTTTCTGTTGAATGTATTAGTCAGCGTAAGGTACATTTTTATAATAAAAATTGAAAAATATGATTTAACCGGCTCCACAAATATTAATTATTATATTTTTCATGTATTGATCGTCGCCAAAAATCTTTACGGTACTTTAACCTATATATTTCATCATCTTTTTACTTGCTATATCAAATTAAAAATAGAATCATTAGATTATCCATGATAGAAGCTGAGATATTGTCGGTAAAAAATCGAACGTGTATTTTGATCTTGAGCGTTCGACTTTTCGTCGCTCCTTCTTCCCTACCCCCTCCACTGCCCGCCACTGTCTCTGCACCGAAAGTGCTACGTTCCAATGATTTCCATCAACCTTCCGCTCGACTATTGAGTATCAAGAACATTATTTACGTAGATAATACATGATACTTAAGTAAAACAATGTTCAAGCTACCAGGAACCGTTTCAATTATTCATCTACTGCGTATACTGTTGCCGGAAAGGTACCTCAACTTTGAACCTCTATATCTCGAAATTCACAAATCAGATTTGAGTAAATAAAAACTGAAAATGAGCGTCTATCTATCTTCTATTATGTGCTACTTTTAAATTTCGAATTAATAGAAAAACCGCGTTGCGGTTGCATTTGTTTATGAGGTACTTTTTTCGAAAAATCTTCAAAAAATACTAAACGTTGTGAAAATTGATGAAATGGATATTTTTCTGCATGGGATCGATAGTTAGTATCTATAAGAGAACGTAAAAAAATTGGCAGGTTTCGGAGAGACTCATAAAAGACTGAATTACAATTGTAAAATTTAGCGATATTCTGAAATTGGCTAAGTTAACAAATAGATTGTGCGAAAACTATCGGAGATATCGAGATGAAATTTTTTCTGTATTTTCGTTACTGTATAAAGTACTCTGAATTACAATCTAATTATCGTAGGTATGATTTGGAAACTTGAAAAAAAATCACAAAAAATGGCTTCATTTTTGGTGTCATTTTTCCCTTTCAACCTATTTTGCAACAACAATATTCGAGATTAATGTTTCGGAATACTCAATCCTCATGCAAAATTCCATAACGAAACTTTTTTTTCCATTTTACTCTAGGATTGATAGTTTGCATACTATCTCGAAAGTAAAAGAGAAAAATGCTCAATTTGTTAACATTTCTATAAATAAAAACAACAAGCCATACTTTTCAGTTTGACGCACATGCCTCATATCATTTCTAGTCATTTCCTGGAGACAACTCAATAGTTTTTAGTGACAGGCTAATAAAGTCGCAGCAAATACAGATAATCACCGGGCTAAAAATGAATTCTTATATTTCTAGAGGGAAACGTTTTTTCCTATACCTTTTAATAAATAAACTTCTTTTGTTTATTATCTCTACATGTATTATCATATTTTTGGCAAAAGAAATATTGAAAATGTCTATCAGAATATTTTATAAAGCTACATGTAAAATAAAACACTAATGACTCTGTCCGGAGGATCCTAATAGTTGAGGTTGACGTAGTCAACTTTTCAAAAGGGATTATGTTCCTGACATCAATACTTATCTTCGGTACCTCAGCTATCAAGATTCAAGCAATTCTGAACTACTCTTATTGATAAAAGTATTCAATGTATTTTTGGCATTGATCTGATGCCACTGACACCAACTTTTACTGCAGGATGGACAGAACTGATACTGAAGATTTAAGTCGGTTGACTTTTTGTGGAAGAATGTGGTCCAAATTGCCTTTTTTATGTTAGCAACTGAGTGGAAGTTTTCTCAGAGGGCTTAAGCATCTTCATTGGCATACAGAACTCTGGAAATATAAAATCATACATTGTAAAATTCACATATAAGTGAATTTTCGTAGTATCATCATACTACTAGAGTGTTATAGTTAATGGAGTTGATATAATTAAAACAGATGTTTACTGTTTGTGTCTCAGGAAAATGAAAAGGTGTATGTAACCTCTTGAGATAATGGATATTCGATACTGCCGTCACATCCGTGGCGAAATACTTGACGTCGAAGACTCAATAATACTGATTTTGAAATTAGTAATGACATATATGGGAATATTGAATTAACCAAAAAATATTTCATATATCATTCTTTAGCCATTTTTTCCAAAATAGTCAGTTCTTCTCGAGTCTGAAAATGAAAATTGATGTTCATTTTGCATATAGATAGTGACGATCCGGACAGGCAATTCGCACACTTTAAGGGTTTTTCGCAAATTTGACTATGACAAACTTGGAATTTCCAATCACTTATTACAGCCTCTATATGCCTACAAGGACGATCAAATTGGCATTGGAAAGAACTCTTCAATCAAGTTTCCATTGCTATTTATTTAAAACTTTCGACATTTAACTCAAAAACACATATCTGGATCATCGTAACATGTCTATAAGAACGCAACGTTTATCTCTTGAATATTGATACATTTGAATCAGTTTTTCAGTTCATAATCACATACCGAGATGGATTAAATCACTCGAAATAAACGATAATCCTTGTATTATACGATTCACCATACAGAGTTTCGGTTCTGACGAACAGAAACGTTTATTAATGAATTGAAGATAGAGAAATAATCTACAGGAGGCGACGAGCCTCGGGTCACGTCTCGCGGGCCGGAGCGAGAGAGAGCGTGAACGCGTGTTGGCCGGGAGACAGAGAGATGATGATCGATGGCGGCACTTACTCGGTAATGCGGGGATGCTCCGGCTTGAGTCGTCGCTCGTTCTCGGCTCGGTCGCGAGCGTACGGGTGGCGAACTAGGTGACGTGGGAGGTGTCGGCTGTCGTCCTTTGGGGTCGCGATAGCACCTCGGGCGGTTTCGTACTTCGAGGGCACGTGCTATCGCGCGCGAGGGCCGGCAATAAACTCATAAGCTTCCGCCGCGCGCTGGGCCGGCCGAGCTTACTTCGGCCGTCTTCGGCTGACGTCACGTGGCGCGATGCTCGAATCTCGTTTGCGACGCGGTCTCTCTCTCTATCTCTCTCTCTCTCTCTCTCTCTCTCTCTCTCTCTCTCTCTCTCTCTGTTCCCGCCCTGCCGTCGTTGACTTGCGTCGCCGCTGCTCCTTGTGCTCCAGTGCGTGCCGCTGCACAGCTCTGACTTTTGACTTTTTTTTTTTGTTGTTGCTTTTGTTGTACTGTGTTGTTGCTGGCTCAGTGCTGTTGCTGTTGTTCAACTTCTGTTGCTGGATTTGCTGCTGCAACACGTGGTGCCCAACCTTCCTTATCAGCGGCTGGGCTCAGTCGATAACATATCGGCTGCCTATTGCGAGAGCGCTCATCGCGTCGGCCGTGTCACTCCGCTCTGCTCCCCCCCTCGCTCCCCGCTCGGCCCTACGAGCGGCATTAGGCCTACTCTACATCGCACTGCGCCCGCATCTGATTTTTCGCCTTCCGGCTGCAGCTTATTCTACAACTCAAGGTCGCTCGTCCTTCTCTTCAATTTTTTCAATCTTTCTTTGCCTTTCTCATCGCAATAGACACGATCGACTCCTGCTGCACCTATCATGGCTCCACCATCCAAAGCGAAAATGATTCTTCAGCCAACAAGGCCAAATCTTCGGACAAGGGCGCGAGACCGAAGGAACGTGAGGAGGCCCAGCTGATATGCGCGAAGTGCAATAAGCCTTCGCGTAGCAATATGCACGTGAATGCGTGCGCTTTTTGCGCCAAGCGCTGGCACAAATGCTGCAAGGCTTTCATCACTGTGCAATATCGCGACAGGCCAGCTAGATGCTGCTCTTACTGTGCTTCTGCTCGTGAAGCAGCCTCTTCTCCTGCTGCTCTTCTCCTCGGCGGTGACTCGCGTGGTCTTCCGGACTCTGGTCATCCCACACCATCCACCACTCCCATACCCTCTGACAATCTATCTTTTGCTGGCTCCACCGGTGGTCGTTCCAGATCCAGCTCCTTCTCCTCCTGCAGAAACGACCAGTAAGATGATATTCTTCGGCGCATCCTTGCTAAGGTGGACAAGATAGACAAGCTCGACTCTATGGAAGCCTCTATCGCGAAAATCCAATGCGACCTCCAGTCCCTTCCTGGCCTCATCAGTCGTGTTAAGGCAACGGAGTCAAAGGTGGAGCTTCAGGAGACCCGCTTCAGGGCCATTGAATCTACAATGGCGGAACTTCGTGAGGGTCAGGAGCGCGTCTGCGCCCTAATAACTTGTGGTGGCTCTGGCCTTGAGTCCGGTGAACTCGCCGTTACCCTTGCATCGGAAACTGACTCCCGTATCCGGAACCTCGAGCGCATCAACAACTCGCTCTGCAAAAAGCTCAACGAAATCACCAGCCAACATCGTGAGCTTTCTTCTGACATCGTCGTCACTGGGCTTGATGTTGAGACCGGAGCTGATCTTAGGAAGCTTGCATATGCCGCCCTCGGCACCATTCACAGTGGTTTGTTGCCCTCTGATGTAGCAACGGCTCGCTACATACGCCTTCGACCTCCCGCAGCTTGCAATACTGCCAGCGCCACGACATCGGCATCGGTAGCTTAGCAGTCTACTCCGTCGCTCCCTCCATACCGCAGACCTTTGTTGGTGGTCACCCTCACCTCCTCAGCTCACGTCACTAACATCATTCGTTCTAAGATCAGGTTGGGTAAGGTGCTGACCTCCAGCATCAGGAACGACTTACTCGAGGCGGCGGGAGTGCCTCTTCCTATTGAAAATCTCCCACTCAACGTGAATGAGTTTCTCCCTAAAGAAACTCATGCACTTCATCGTGCCGTCCGTGTCAAGCTAAGAGAGCACAATGGTCTGGGCGGTGAATGCACTTCCTTCATCCATCAAGGAGCCATCTTTGCCAGAAGGAAGAAAGGGGACACTGCAACACGCATCATATCGATCGCTGATCTTGAACGTTTTCTATCCTCTCCGGAATCATTCACTCATATCCCATCAACTCATTATCTTGCTCTCACCTCACCAATCTTTCGCACACATCACAGCCCATCGCTTCGCCGAAATCACCCTCTAACAGCTCATTTACTACTCATTTACAACTCCACGACGGCCGTGAGGGAGGGACTCCGCGTCTGGCACTTCAATGCGAACTCTATTAGTGCTCACATTGGAGAGATCAGGCGCTTCGTTGCCTCTCGCCCTCATTTCCACGTAATAGCTGTGACTGAAACCAAACTGGCCCCCCACATTGAGGATCACATCATTGCTCTTGATGACTTTACCCTGTTCAGGCGGGATCGCAGAACCACTGGAGGGGGTGTCGCATTGTTCATCCATAATTCGCTTAACGCTACTATACTCTGCACCTCGACTGAAATCTGGACACCACTTGAAACTTTTCCCAAATACATCCTGTGCGAAATCACTCCCAGGGGAGGCAATCCGATCTTTACTGGTGTGGTATATCACCCACCTCATGCCCCACTCGTGCAGGGAACTAATCTCTTCCAGGACTTCGCGATGTATATGCACGACTACAGCTCTAAGGTCATACTTGGCGATTTCGATGCAGATCAATTATCGTCTAGCACTGATGCAAATATCATACGTGGGTTCTTGGACGAGAATTCCCTTGCAATCATTCCCTACGGTGCCACTCATCATACCCCGGTCTCCAACACCTGGCTTGATCTCAGCATCATTGACGAACTCGACACTGTCCTTGACTTCCATAAATCTGACACCCTCTTCATTGCAGGGCATGACTGGATCAGTGCCACTCTTGATATCTCTATTCCCAAGGTCATCCAATCTGACTATACGTATCGTGATTTTAAATCAATTGATCCGATAGCCCTTAATGATTATCTTGCTGGCTGTGACTGGTCAGCCCTCGATGACTCCGACTGCTCACTCTCAAACGGTTTTGACTGCCTCTACACCCACATCCATTCTGCACTTGACACTTTTGCGCCCTTAACCCATGAAGTCCCAGATTGCAGAAATTTTATTGGTACTTTCGAGCTCAAATATTTTGATGAATAAGACGGAAGGTTTATTGCAAAATAGTCATTCCTACTATTTTCGGGTGTGCTCTACACGATACAATGGTTAAAAAGACTGAAAAAATTGATTTTCAATAAATAATTAACAAATTAAAATAAAAAATGCGATTTTTTGGAGCACTTTTTTTTTTCAATCCAAAATCAAAGGAAGAAGGAATTTTAATTCTAATGTCGCAAATATGCACAAGAGTGCACAAAATATTTGAACTTTCCAAATTCGTTGAGTTTTTTTGACTATGATTTTTTTCAGCAAAATGGCGGCCAAAAAACGGAAATCAATATTTTGGATTTTCATATTATCAATATTTTAAAGCATTCATTTTCATATTCGGTATATTCCTTTGAAATTCCGTATACAGGAGTTCTCAATGTCGCTGATAACGATTCTGACATCAAATTCTCAAGATTCTGGATCCAAGATGGCGGTTTCAAGATGGCGGCTGACGATTTTCCACATTTTTGGTCAGAGAATCATGAAAATTTGGAATAATGGGTTTTCGGGGGCACTGATGATAAATCTGACATCAGATTTTCAAAATTCCGTATCCCAGATGGCGGTTTCAAGATGGCGGCTCATGATTGTGTACATTTTTAGTCGGAGAATCGTGAAAATTTGGACTAATGGGTTCTTGGGGGCGCTGATGATAAATTTGACATCAGATTTTCGAAATTCCGTATCTAAGATGGCGGTTTTAAGATGGCGGCTCATGATTTTGTACATTTTTAGTTGGAGGTTCGTGAAAATGTACATTATTCCACTATTTTTTCATTGTACAACATAATGTACATAAAGGAAAATTATCTAATCTAATCTAATCTCTCTTATCTTTGTTGGCAGCGCTGGCTCTCTCGCTGGGCGCTAAAACATAGCTTAATCAATGTAAACATTGGCATATAATATATTATTACGGGGAGAGATCTCTCAGGGCGAATAGTCATAATTGATCGCCCGTGACACGATAGAACGCCGATTCTCTTGCGAATGAGCGCCGCGCTATACCTTACACACGTGCGACTCAACGCCTCACCATCTACAGGTGCGCCATGGTACTCAGTTGATTACTCCCACCACTGAAAAATTGTCTATTTGTCGGTTTCTGCTAAAAATTTGGAGATGCCACATATCCATGAACATACCTGGGATGGTCAATAACCAATTGTCAAAATTTCATGAAAATCAGTTCAGTAGTTTTTGAGATTAGCGGCCACAAAATAAACAGTCTGTCCTTTTATAAAGTGGTTAGGATATGCAAGATGACTCTGTCAAGTCAGTGTCAAAAAAATTTAAAATTGAAAATTTTTCCTGACATTCTATGTAGTCCTATAATGTCACCTAATTTTTCCCAGGATCTTTCGGGCCCTATAATTCATGCTGCCAGAGGCTCAAAGTTACTAATTCCCCAATATTCCTTATATGATAGCTATCTTTCATTTTACTTTACACCCATTCAATGACCTCTGGGCGAAAAAGTAATAATGACCTTTTTCCTGAAAATCACGGAACGCGGTAGTGTTCCATGCGTCAAGCAGAAGACACCGCAACTATATAATATTCAAAATAGCACGCTCGATTTTTACATTGGCATTAATTTAGCCAAAACAGGATTTCATGATCATCTAGCATCCCAATCGAGCGGTTGACAAAAAAAATACCCAAAAACTCGTTTGCAATAATGAGTTTTGTTCAGATCATTTTTCCTTATTACCATGAAGTTAGCCGCGGTAGCCTGATACAGCGGCTATGTTCACGCATAGTAAGAGGTATATGGTCCAGAACTCCAACGTAACAATATTTACATGCTCTTGCTTCCAGCGTAGAAATGAAACCATAGGAAGAGTTTTGAAGATTAATTGTCAATGTATAGTTTGAAAGAATATGGAAAAACTATCGGCCGTCTCCCATAGATTCTAGGAAGAGTACTGCAGATTTTTTCAAACTCACAGAAGATAATAGAAGACATATCAGAATTTATTCCATTTTATTTTTAATAATTGATTTTACATGGGCAAATGGTGGTTTAGGATGCCGATGTCGACGTGTCGACTGAAGTTTTATTTGGATAAGGATATACTCTAATACCCGATAATGTCCAGGTGGCTACACAGAGAGAAGTCCGCGCTATGTAAGCAAGTACCCCTAACTGGGGTTAAGAATCAGTAACACCAGGGCCATCAGTTGGCGGGCCAGACCCATGTTTTATTGCGCCAGCATCATATTTTATGTATACTTGCAGTAGTCGAAATTCGTTGCTGCTCGGAGAGCGGTATGCGGTCGGCGCAGGGCGACTACGCGTTTTTAAAAATGACAATCGCGGTATCTCAGCTGCCTTTGCTCGGAATGACTTGAACATTTTTGAGCATACGCGGGATATCCCAGCGATGCTGACAATGTTTTCACTTTAGCCAAAAAATCCAATCAAGCGATAGAAATAAATCAGCAATCAGAACAATCGATTTTTCAACTTTGACGAAAAAAAGTTTGCGAGGAAAGTTAAGCGACAGAAAACTTCTCACGACAAAGTTGGTCATTTGGGTTCAAAAAGCTCGTACACTAAATTCCAGATCGATCCGACCAAAACTTTCAGAGTTATGGAAGAAAGAAGAAAATTTGCCGCGATATATACGCGCATATACGCACCGCAGTCAGCCGGTGCACAAAAACTTGGGTCGTGTGTGCCACATTCAATGGCGCTGGGGTCATGCATCCATACCCCACCGCCATGCTTATATAGCGATTACTTCTCTCTGTGTAGGGTCGCCGATGACAGTGTCTCGAGGGTGCGCTCTTCGTATTTTGACTTAGAGAAGCTGACCCTGGACCCGAACAATGTCCAGGTAGTCAGGGTACCCAATGACGGTGTCCCAAGGGTACGCTCCTGGAATTTTCGCTTGAAGTAGCTGACTTTGGATCTGAATGATGTCCAGGTAGTCAAGGTAGTCAGCTTCGTTAAACAAAAATACCAGGAGCGCACCCTCAGGACACTGCCATCGGCGACCCTAGCCACCTGGACATTATCGGGTTTTAGGTTATATCCTCATTCAAATAAAACTAATTACCGACGCTAATGTGTGAATCTTTAGTACATATACATTTTATTGATTATTATTTTTATAATATATAATACTCCGCAAAAAGAATTGAAATCCTCAAAAAAACCTTTTTCAAAAAAAGTAAAAATGTTGTGTCAAGCATGTGGCAGAATTAGTTTATCGCTTATATTGCTTAAAAAAAATGAAATCCATAATAAACACATGAGTCAATTTATTATATCATCAGTATTCATTCTGATTAATTCTCATATTGTTGGAGTATTATGTATTCTTATTACAGTTCACATACTATAGGAGACGTTGTCAACTTTAACCAATTACGAAAAAACTTACCAGAATGCTTTTTAGATATCTCATCAATTATTTGAAGAACTAATAACGAACCAAATTGACGCCACTTGATAGGCATTTTCAACGTCTTAAGAATCATAATATTTCACTGGATTACTGGATGTAAAAATTATTATAGAAATATTATAGAAATAAAATAAAACGTGCCAGATTGTCTGTAGTGCCAAATAGCCTGTAGTTATTTTTTAATCGGTACTGTAACGAGTGCCGGCGAGGCACTCGTTATATCGCAATTGCGAAGCCACGCTAGGCGATCGGGCGGTCCGCGAATCGATACCAGCGCCTGCGAACGCATGCGGATTAACCGAGAACCAAGGCGGGCGGCCCGCGCGCTGAATCGGACGGCGCTTGTGCTAGCTCGGGCGGCCAGCACGCTGACTCGAGCGACGCATGCGCCGGCTCGGGCGGCCCGCGCGCAATACAAAACTGTTCGCGCGCTAACTCTGGCGGCCTGAGTACTAGGTGCGAATTAGGTAGTTAATCGCCAGCTCCCGCCAACTACGGTCTCCCCTAAATTAAAAATAATAGTTTCCCATAGAAAGAAAGGAAAAATGAAGGTGAAACAAAACCACGCTTTATCAATAAAAGAAAAGGTAACCAAACTCTCTCTCTCTCTCTCTCTCTCTCTCTCTCTCTCTCTCTCTCTCTCTCTCTCAAACCATTCGTCCTTACCACACATGTTTCACAATTTTAAACACTTCATTCTTTTTTTTTTCACTGTACTGCACCTCTCTGCACTTACTTCAGCTCTTCAAAGGTAGACGAGAGCAGCTCTACCAGTCCCAGGTAGATATCGATCCCGACCTGGTTTACATCAATCTTCATTGGTCCACAGTTAATGGTACCCTCGTAAGATTCGTAGAGGAATGTCAGGTTATAAATTAAATCATTTCCACGTACGTATCCCCGCCACTCTTCTACGGCCCTGTGTTCCCTTGTTCTCTGATCCTATCCTAATTGTTTGTCCGTGAAGATGCTGTCGCACCATATCATCTGCACGTATTCGTTGTAAGGATGTATTAGTAAGGCGTACGCCCCCTGATTTCGCCGTGCATTTCCCGTAGAAACCGTTGTTTATGTCTCTAGCAACCGTTGTTTATATCCCTTGCAACCGTAACTAGGAAATAGGAAAAGTCAGTTGGAGGTCCATTTTTGGAACTGTTGATGACTAAGAAGTAAGAACATCAAAGCTCAGACATTTACCATAGCAATCATTGTTTACGTCCTTAGGAACCGTTACTACGGAGTAGGAAAAGTCAGTTAGAGATCCATTTTCGGAACTGTTGACGACTAAGGAGTAAGAACACCGAAGCTCGGATATTTACCATAGCAACCGTTGTTTACGTCCTCAGCAACCGTTACTATGGAGTGGAGGAAATGAGTTAGCGGTTCATTTTACTTTCTCAAAGAGTGGTGATTAATGCAAGTTGAGGTTTAATTGCAATACTTTGAGAAAGCATACTGCTGAGGCACTTGGCAGCGGTTTTTTCTCCATCTTCGGTTTGCGGAACTTTTATGATGGCTTGGCATATAATTATTTTAGTCGGACTATCAAGAAAGGATTTCTCAATTTTTCTTGTTAAATCGGTCCATTGTAATCCCTCTATACCATTAGATTTTGCAAAGCTGATAGTGGGTATTGTATGCTCTTTAGTCCATAGATATAATTTTTCCGTTAATTGATCCAGATTTGAATCTATCTTTGATCGCGATACGCGGTCTTCTTCTCTAGTGAGATGTGTGTTTTATTGTTGATTTCCATCATTCTTGGTTCGGCCTCGAGAAGATTTTCAAGTACCGGCAATTTATTCTGGATCTTTAGGTGTCGAGAGCCGTCATTTCCATGTGAATCAATTATCCCATTCAGGAAAACTGTTTTTACCTCTAGCTGTCGAACTTCTAAGTCGAACTTATTTATTATCGCGAGTACGGCCCTTGTGACTTGCATGCGAGACACTGGAGCATAAGTTTCGTTTAGATCGTACTCGTTTTTATCCTTAAAGCCACGAATTACTAATCTAGCTTTGTACTTGGTTGCATCATTTATTCCAATTTTTCTTTTCAGAACCCATCTCGAATCGATAATATTGGGCTTTTGTTTTCCAACTCTAGCTGTGGGTCTATCAACCAGTTCCCACACTTGATTCGTTTTCATCGATTCAATTTCGGATTCGATTGCCTTTTTCCAGTGTTCTCTTTCTGGAGTTTGCACTGTCTCTTGATACGAATTTGGGTTATTTGGGAATAGCTGTCACCATGGAATTTATGTCTTCATCTAGCATATATATCGTTGAATCTATCATTTGGTCCTTTTCGACTGGTAGAGGTTTCCTCGTCCGACCCCTTTTTCTTCTCTCTACTCCCTCCGTTTCAGTGGAGATCTCGGATTTTTCAAAGTTTACAAACCAACTTTTATGATCTGTCTCTCCTAGCGAGTTTGACTAGTCTTTGATGCTGTTCTAGTTATATTTTTCTCCAAAAACCATTTTTTCATTGAATCTAACGTCACTACTTTCGTAGTATTTTCCTTCTTCTGGTTTTAAGAGCAAGTATCCAGTCTTTTGGTACCCAATAAGGACTACTCTCTGACCTGTGGGTTCGAACTTGGTGTCAAAGTTTCTTGGCTTTCTCATGTGGGCTATGCAGCCAAAGCGTTTCAGCTGTTCTAGATTCAAATTATAGCCAGGTTTGAATTTTGATAAAGGAGGGGTCATTTCATTCGAGCTGTGGGGCATTCTATTATATAAATGTACTATTAAAGCTATTAAATACGAGTGCATCCGGCACTCCGGGCCTTTTTACCAATAGTCAAACGTGCATCCAAAGTATCGACCCGCACTCCGTTGTGTCTGAGTGCTTGAGAGGCGCGTGAAGAAGGACACGTCACTGGCGGTCCGCAGCGATCACCTGCGTCAAGGAGTTACACTCCGGAGGATCTACCCACCCACAGCAGTTTGACCCTCACCCAGTCGACTAGATGGTTGACGGACCACTCTATGGACCTGCAGCGAATTCACCTCGTCGAGTCGACTAGACCGCCGTTGAAGGAATATCTCTGCGACTAGGTTAGAAGTATTAGTAGTTTAAGTTTTGACTCGCCTCCCGATTTATCGAGAGTAGTTTAAAGGGCAGTTCGCGCGTAGAATAATAATCCGATTTTTATCCGGTCGTAACAACGCTTTCCGTGGTTCAAACCTAGACATAGTCCTTGTCTCGATTATATTCTTGCGATAGAATACTAGTTCTATAAAATTAGTATAAGAATGCGCCGTATTACAATGTAAGGGATACTGAGGTTTCAATATATATATTTAATTGCATTTTCCCGTAAATCAGATGTTTATTTCATACTCCCGCTATTGAGAATCCTATTCTTTCCTATATAACTACATTTTATCAAATCCGTATTGAGTTCAAGTCTTTAATTTAAACCATCTTGATTCTACAGTATTTGCCAAGGGGGAATTCGCCTCACGAATCCCCATTCATCTTAAATTCTGTATCGCAATGAGAATGCGAATGAGAATGAATTTTGCACGTTATCCCCTTATATAAATAACGAGTATCTTTGACAATAACGGACTCAGACGTTCCCATCATCAAGAAATACCCGGCCCTTTGCCCTCAAGGGACAGACGTTTCTCCTCATGAGGGGACATATCCCTTAGATACAGGACATATCTAGACTTACAACAATACCATCTCTCGTTGACCCGGTCCACGATCAACTTTAATTAACAGTCAGCTCTATAAAATCACAAAGGTGAGTTCAGGAGCGGTGAGCGACCAGGGTCGCGAACGTTTTCCACGCAGACACTATTCTTTTCGCTGAAGGACCCGTACTCGGGATACGACAGCTGGCATCCCTTGTGGGGAACGTTCACCACCGCCTTTGGACTCATTCTTTCGTCTCAAAGACAGTGACGACTAAGAGCCAGACTGTAAATCTTACTTAACAACCTTTCTTAACAATTCTCTCATGAGTATACCTTCTGATTCCACCAAACAAAATGGCCCATAATTTAACCCTAGCCGACATTGAAGCCATTCCGGAGGCCGCCGTCAGAGACAAAGCCTTATCTGCATATTATAAATAACGCGAATTAGATCATCGCTATGAAATCGCCAACCTCAATCGATCTATTAATTCGGTCCTTACCACCAACACTCTTCAGGCCACCCTTCAGAACATTCCCCTTATTAATGGCACCACTTGAGGACTTTGTCCAGGATGTGGAAAATTATAAAAGTATGATCCCTCTAGGGGAAGAAGCGAATTTTGCAACAGGAGTGTTAACCAAACTCCGTGGTGCGGCTGGAACATGCGTTAAGGGCAAACGTTTCGACAATTTGCAGGGAATAATAGATCTGCTCCAAATTCACTTTGCACCTTCACGGCCCTTTCTACAGTATATGAAGGATCTCGTGACGAGACATTGGTATCAACACGAGAATGTGAGAGAACTTCACACTCGTCTCGCAACTCTAGTGAAAGGGGCTATAACAGCCTCCGAGGGAACAACTAATAATCATTCTGAAGATGAGTTGAGACCTTATCTCGACACTTTGGCAAAGGACGTATATATTACTGCCCTGCCTCGGACTTGAAGATCTGCGTTCTCGGGTATAAGGACTTTTGACGGTGCCCTTAGTAAAGCCAT
Organism: Aphelinus atriplicis; assembly: GCA_020882685.1. Classification (NCBI taxonomy): domain Eukaryota; kingdom Metazoa; phylum Arthropoda; class Insecta; order Hymenoptera; family Aphelinidae; genus Aphelinus; species Aphelinus atriplicis. The sequence goes on along the minus strand of JAJGQD010000006.1, from coordinate 162,217 downwards.
CGAGCAAGAGAAACTCGACGAGAGCTCCAGTTCCCGGGGAGCCGATGTGAAAAGATTCCAAGCTGCCGCTACACATCAACACTCGATTCCAGGGAAGACAGATAGAGTCGAAAAATCGCATTGTCCCGCCGTGAACGAGTCCCGCGAACATATGCCTTACGATGCTTATGCAAGGCCACCACTGCTCATGGATTCCGATGACCCCAACATATTTAATAGGGACCATCTTAATTATCAATACGACCACACCAACACGAAAATGAAGAAGGCAGTCTTCATTGACAGAGAAGGCCGAATTATTTCTCATCCCAACTTGCAGCATGGAAAGACATTCAGAGAAGTAAGCCCACCGCGCCCCCCGCAGGAGTTTCCAGTGGCCCAAACTAATGCGTGCTCGGTCCCTTGCTGTAATCAACAACACCCCCCGCACCCTGTCCCTAATCATGAGTATTCTCCGTCTCAACGGAACAGACCTCAGAATCAGCAAAAGTTTAAGAGAGGAGTTTACACGCCGGACTCCCCCGCCCAATCTTCAAACTCCCAAGAGACTCACACTCCGAGCGCGGTGCAGAGTTTACCCAACCAGCAGAGCGCTCAACTGAGATATGCCCAGTCGTCAGAATCAATTATGCTGGAGGAACTGGAATTCGACCCAAGATTCGACTAAAAAGCCGAAGATTACTAGGAGGAAAGGGTATTTTCTTCCTAGATACCGGAGCGGATGTCAATGCGGTCCGGCAAGACTCACTCAGAGGAGATACAAAAATACGCACCTCTCACATTTTGAAGGTAACAGGTATTTCCCCGGAACCAATATCCTCTCTGGGATATGTATTTTTGAGAATCTTCGGCAAATTCATGAAAATTTCACGTTTTACCCAACAACTCGCCTATAAAGGAAGACGCCTTACTAGGTTCACATTACTTTAGAACGGAAGGAGCCAACCTTCTGTTCGATAAAGAGATGCTAAGCTTCCCATCGAACCCAAATGGACGCGTTCCTTTCATATCTTTCAAAAATAATACACTGATACAAGAATTTGACTCCGACATCAGCATATCGTCGAGTTCGGAATCTGATGGAGCCCCGACGTCGGAAACATCCGAAGAGAAGGACGATAAGGAAACATCCTTAGACTACTCCGCGGAAGCAACGATACCATTCCTTTGCTCGCCCGACATTCCCCTGGAAGGGACGAATCACTCCAAATTTCTCCATAGTCTACCGAAAAGTAGAAGAGTTCGCAACAAGTCCATCATGCACTATAAGCTACAACTACGAGAGCGTGTCCCCATAGCCATTCCGATAAAGGGAGATCTCAGGAATGGTAAAGGATATTTGGCGAGAATTAAAACGCCCGCAGGAGTATACCTAGGCGAAGCTGCCGTAACTGTGACCGACAGTGTATGCTACACAATGATCACTAACACCAATACGGAGCCCATCGAAGTCGAAATTCCTGCACAAGAGCTGGATCCTTTTGAAATAGATGATTCAGGAGATATGTTCGGAACTGAATCATCCAATGATGAAGAACCCCTCACCGATTAAAAGCAGAGAATACGCGAAATACGCAGAAAGCTTCGACGCCCTCATCACACTCGGAAAGAGGAAAAACAAATTAAAAATGTGGTGAAGAGATTCCACGAATTATTCATGCCGCCCGGCGATGACCCACCCCGAACCGAAGCAGTTTACCACGAAATTAATACTATAGATGATAGTTCTGTTTTTACACGACAGCATAGAATTTCCCCAGCATTGCTTGCAGAGGTGCGCAAGCAAATTTCGAAATTAATCGAAGATAAAAGAATAGTACCCTCCAAGTCTCCGTATAATAGCAGTTTATGGATCGTACCGAAGGGCAAAAAGTATGTTCCTGCTGCTGAGCAAAAATGGAGATTAGTCATAGATTATCGAAAGCTGAACGATAAGACCGTAAAAGATCGCTATCCATTGCCTAATATTCAGGAGATATTGGAAACAATGGGTAAGGCGCACTTCTTTTCCATTTTCGATCTAGTAAACGGATTCCATCAAATACCTGTGGATCCGAAAGATCGACACAAAACTGCGTTCACTACTCCGTACGGACACTTCGAATGCGTATCGATGCCTTTTGGTTTGACTGCCACACCACCCACGTTTCAACGTCTAATGAACACTGTCATGTTAGGACTACAAGGAATCGAAATTTTTATTCTTCTGCATGACATCATTATTTTTGCGGAAGACCTGGAAGATCATCAGAGAAAAGTTATGGAAGTTTTCTCAAGATTAGAGAAGGCCGGATTCAAGTTACAAATAGATAAATGCGAATTCCTTTCGCCAGAAGTCACGTATCTTGGGTATAAAATCGGGAGCTACGGAATCCGGACCGACCCGGATAAAGTGAAGGCGGTAAGAGAATTCCCTACGCCGGAGTCTGTAACGAACGTTAGATCATTCCTTGGGCTTTCCGGATTCTATCGCCGATTCGTGGAAGGTTATGCCGAAAAGGCCAAGCCCATGAATAACCTGCTCAAGAAAAATATTCCTTTCTTTTGGACAGATGAACAACAGAAAAGTTTCGAGACCCTTAAGGAATCTCTGTGTACTGCCCCTGTCTTGGCAATGGCGGATATGTACGCCACTACCATTATGGCGGACATTTCACGGTTATCGGGGATCACGAACCTTTAACTTGGATTGAATCCATGAAGGATCCGATGAGTCGTCTAAACCGATGGAGAGCACGACTCCGAAGTTATACATATACTTTTAAGTACAAGCCCGGTCGAATGAACTCCAACGCCGACGCTCTCTCAAGGAATCCGACTGACATGGGGAATTCAAACGACAAGATACCCCAATCACGGAAGGCAAATTCCACTAGACCAAAAGAAAGGACTGAGCATCCGGAGGAAACGAACTCGAGTAACAGTGATAATGGTACGTCCATTCTGGATGAACCACTCCCGCCTCGTATACAAAAAGCCCAGATGCTCCCTCTAATACCCAAGCCAACTAAAACCTCTTTAGCTCGAGCCAAGAAATCCCAAAGGAGTTTGAGCGAAGCCAGCGGCTCTGAATCCCAAGAAGCCATCAGAGAAGTAAAGGCCAGGAGAGGAAGGAAACCTGGATCCAAAAATCACCCCCCGCCACCCCGTCCGCCGGGAGGACAAGCTGATTTGAACGCCTCAACGGTCGCAAAACGATTACTGTTAAGACGTAAACATCCTCCGTTGCCACTAAAGATTGCCACACTCGGCCCCTTTCAGGAAAGGACAGACGAAGGGAACAGTCCTCTAACTGAGAAACCGGTAACCGACGTGTCTTTCGTACAGGATAGTGCTCCCGATCAAATCGCAGGGGTAACCAATGAAGATTTCGCCCGATATGAGTATACCTCGGATACGACGATTTCCCAGTCGGAAGGCGAGCCGTCGGATAAGGAACCTCAACCGCGACCTAATAAGGAGCTGTCCTTATTACCTGAATTAATTTCGGGAGAATCAATTTCTGAAATTTCAGAGGAAGAGGGACCACCGGAGTCGATTCACGACAAAAATCGCATTTTGGGTGAAAGCGAACAAGAAAAGAAAAAGTCCTGTGCCTCGACGACACGAACAGTCAGCCGTGAATAACGACTCATCATCCTCTGAGGACGAGGAACCTCCACGTAAAAGGTTTCATCCCACTTTACGACGCTCCCGAATTCCCGAAGACATTCCGAATTTCGATCGACTTGAGCCTACGTCTTTCACTCCAGAGGAAAACAGTGAGTTCCTAGAGGACTTACACAAAAGTACGCTTTGATGGGACTCGTATGGAAAAGATCCTCTAAGGGCAGTCTCCTCAAACCCTACGGGCCTGGGAGGTAAAATATCAATCCCAGATGAGTTTACGGACTCCGCCACACCTAGAGAAGCTATTTCCTTACCTACCTCATCAGAGGAAGGAACCGTGCCAGAAGAAGTAATTAACGAATGGATTGCTGAATCCTTTTTGCCACCCACTCCTCCATCCAGAGATTTACCATCAGCTAAATCTCCTTTAACGGGACTGCATTCAACGGCATATCCCTGTACCGAAACCGCTCTCTTCTCTCATAACTGGCACCTGCTGTCCCCGATAAAATCGGACGAGGAACCTATACCGGATCCACCAATAAGAAAACAGCCTCAAACCCGAACAGTCAGGAGGAGAGTAACGTTCCAGGATGACTTGCTTCTCCCGCAAGACAAGGAACAACACGAAACTCCGGAAAAATCGCCAGCAGTTGAGGAAATAGAAGCATCGATACCCGCCCCTGAACTGCCTGCGAACGAATCATCGCCTGTCCATACGACACAGGTGGTAAACGCCCGGAAAGGTCCTCACAGCCGGAGTCGGTCCCTGTTCCTTTAACTAGTGATCCTTTAACCCATGTTTCCTTAACTAGTAGGGATACAGCCACAATTTCAGACCTCCGTACCCATAATTTCACAGGTAGAAAAGACTCGCGAGTTTCTTACCTATCTGAAGGACCATATTGTACACTTTAGCACATCTTATCTTAACTGTGCAATGCAAACTTCTCCCTTCTGACCGATGTAGGAATCCTCTCCTTGGACGAGTTGCGCAAGCAAGATCCTCGTCTGGGAGACGTCTTAGTGTCGCAGTCAAAGAAATAATATATTTTCAGCCTAGTGGTTTCTCCCAATAAAAATTATCCAACCACCCCTACTATTCTAGAAAAATGTTTTGAAAATCTGACCCACTGCCTTATGCAATATGAAATCCCAACTTTTCGATTAGCCTTGAAAGGAGAGCCAATATCTCACCTACCACGTGGCATCCTGCCCAAAATAATGTACACAACCCTTGGTGACCTCCCCCTAACTATTACATTGTGTTTCGGTGCTTGCATTATACCACCGGAGAACACTCGAGAATCACTTATGAAAGATTACTATGACAGCCTATTTGGAGAGCATCGAGAAGTGGTAAAAACGTACCATAAACTCAGAGAAAGATATTTTTGACTCCGCATGAGGAACGATGTAGAGGAATATATCCACAAATGCCGCACGAGTCAAGAGTTTAAATCCATCGGACCCTACCATAAGGAGCCAATGATCATTATGGACACTCCCCATTACCTCTTTCATAGAATAGCAATTGACACCGTAGGCCCTTTCCCAATTACTCCCAGATGGAAATAAGTACGTATTAACAATGCAATGCTTGCTTATTAAGTATTGCATGGCCGCTTGCGTCCCGGATATTCAAGCCACTACTATAGCTGATGCGCTAGCCCGTTATCTAATTGCAACCTATGGCGTCCCTAAAGTCATTTTGAGTGATAGAGGAACTAGCTTCCGTAACAATTTGATGAGACATTTTGCGCAATTTTTTAATTTCAAACTCAACACAACGACAGCCTATCATCCGCATTCCAATGGATCACTGGAGCGATCTCACGGAATGCTCAATAGCTTCATTCGGACCAAAGCCTGGAAAACAAATAATCATTCACATGGACAAGCTCAAGTCCTATTATTAGAACGAAACGTGTTTTCCTGGAAATATCTTTGGTATGGATCTAAATCACCTGAACCTCCGAGGGATTTGGCTGTTCTTGAACTTCTGCATCGCAGTTGCGACCCACCTCAACTATAAAATCACGCCATTGAATAACAACCCTGAGATATATTTTGAATATGCGGGAGAGGCCCGATTGATACGTACCCATTGGAAAATTGCGGTTAGTTTAGATATTTCAATGTCAGAAGAACCCGCGACTTGGAGGCATGAGAGACTAGATAATATTCTCAAGCGATGTGTTATGTACGTATCCCCCACCGAATGTAAATCCCTAATCCCTGAGCTACAATTACGAAATTTGTTTAACGACCTACAAAATCAACACGATGACCTACTTACCTATTTACGTGACCCTGTTTCGAGTACTTCGGATATTTCGCCCCGCGCACGCACTTTGGTCAAGCGTGGAGCACCCGTCGAATTCGTAGGACGGGCGAGCAAAAAAATTGTTCGGGACAATGGACGCAGGAGACCGAGAATTAATCAGTAAGCAACTGGATCAGTTGTATGCACGACAAACGAACATTTCTATCTTAGAGGAACAACGAACCCATATTCTGAGATCAAATCTGGAACATCTTTATCATCAAATCAAGGAAGAGCAGTTGGATTCCCACGGGAGTTACCAAGCCACTTTGCAAGGAATGAATAATATGACCAACGAAATTAATATGTTCTGCCTTTCAAATTCCATAAATTCAGCAGTCGTCGAGCTGAAAATATCAACTTATTCAGCACAAGATACTTATCGTATACTAACTCAGGCTCTATATACTACTGTGGGCGATAAATTACATCCCCTACCACTAAATCATGATCAAATTTTTTCCATTTTGAATTCCATGAATGAAAAACACGAAGGGCTGTCCTTGCCTCGGCCCCATTATGCAATAACTTTAGATTATCTCACCTCAGAATCCAATACTGAGGTATATCGTATATAAACAACTAGATTTTGGTGCTTATCACCGTGCCATTAACCGATAATCAGAAATTCTCCCAATATCTCATACACTCCTTGCCAGTTACCTATCTGCTTAGGAATAAAACAAAGACCCTAAAGATTAACTCAGATTCTGAAAGAATCTTCATTTCACATGACATGAAGAATTAAAAAGATGAGCATTTAACCCATTGCTCTTCTTATAACAAAAGTCTGTTATGTTATCCCAGAGTACCATTATATGAGGACGATCATCCTAGCTATGAGTTTGATATGTTCATTAAGTCATCAGAGAGTTCTCTCGATTTTTGTCAATTGGAATTTTTATCTAAGAAGAAGACATTCTGGAAGTACACTTCCAGTATGTTCCAATAGAATGGTAGAGCAAATCATCTTGAATCAATCAGGGATAATAACAATCGATGGGAACTGTGTATTACGTCAACAGGGTATCACCCTGCACGGAGTCAATACAATACTGCTAAACAAATCATTCACGTATATTGGCGAGTCTGTGCTGGACTATACTTATTGGCTACCGCAAAAACATAAATTTTTCCAAGGAACTAAAACAACTCCAGAAGCCCAAAAAGTGTTAGATTGAATGGAATACCAAGATAGTACTAATCTACAGGACATTGAACAAAAATTCAAAGAGATCTCGGATCAAGAACAATTGAGGGACACCACCGAAAACTATTTTACTTGGAGTTTTATCTCAACCATAATTCTCTTCGTATTGTTCTGTATGGCATGTGGTTGTTTCGGAAATTTAAGACCTTGCTGTATGTTTCAAGACATTCTCCCGATTCATCTTTATGTTTCATCGGGTATGCTTGGGCCAGTCTAGAAGATTAGCAAAAAAAGTTGCATCTCAGTTAGGTGCTGACTCGTATCTCTTAATAATTCAGAAATGGATGATAGTTCTTCAAAGAGTAAACGGTATGTATTCATTAACTCAGATAAATTTTTTCTTGTTAAATGTTGGTTGGATATACTTAAAATCTTGTTTACAGATATGTTTTAATTATGAAGCTCAACTCCAAAGAATGCAAATGGAAACCAGAGAACTTAGTAAGAATGTACAAGAAACTGAGTAAATGTTACTAACTCAAAAACAGGGTCTAATGGAAGAAGTAGAGTTTGGAAAAGATTTCTTCCTAGATGTATTTGAGGAAAGTGAGACATTTGTCGTAAAATCAACCCATGATATTAAGAATTTAGCTGTGGAACTTCTAGAGAGATGCGCCAAGATCACTCCGCCAATCAATGAAGGCATTGATAATGATGATTCAAAGGTCGATTATATGAAGATTGATGATGCAAAGGTCGATCATAAAAAGATTGATGATGCAAAGAATACTATTGGAGGGGAGCGACCATCTCCCATAGGTGAAGAAAATTTTGAAGAAGGTAGTGACATTAAAGAAGGTGAACTCTTGGCAGCCAAATTCGATAAAGATCAACTGTGATATAGCTGATTTATTGCCATTAGTGTTTCCAACTAAAGAGTTACGTGGAAGAACTATTGTTCGGTAGGAACATCATGAGGATGCTCAGTGGCATCCGCGCCTTTGTATCTGAGCATGAGCAGCCTATCATCGGCACGTATACTCAATCTGAAAGGTATGATAATGATTCCACAGAGATTTGTTCAGGTATCTGTAATGCGCTTTGTAAAACTCAAATTAATGTAGAACTAGAAGAAACTCTGACTTATCAAAGTAGGGGCAACGAGACTAATATTGTTAACGAAGCCCAAGTAGATACTAATGAATTAATCAGTGATTTGACAAACGTTCATGGAATGAAATATATTTTAGGTAATGAAGAGGAAATAGTTCCAGGATCAATGTGCTGAGGGTTCTCTGTTGGTGAAATTGAATTCAGTCTCATGCAGGTTTTGATGACCAACTTGTTCCAGGAAGTTTCAATAAAGGTGAAATGAGACAGATCAAAACCTCCATGGAGGAACAACTTATAACGTTTGCACAACAGATTGTGTCCATGAGCTCGAAAATGTTCCCCACGGTCAGGCTCTCCCCCATCTACTACGAGTCACCTGGAATATTGGGCCAACCTACATTCAAAAATCGGAGTCCAGTCATCAATCATGGTAGAAAATCATAATTTTATAATAATTTAAGGTTACAAATTATGCATTGATGCATAATTCAACCTCTGACACGTTTCGAATTTTTTTCTTTCTAAACTTCTAGTAGTCTGTTCGACTCTATTTTCTAGCTTTCCATGAGTCTGTCCAACTTTATTTTCTAGCTTTCCATGAGACTGTCCAACTTTTCTAGCATTCTAACTTTTGGTGAGATATCACATTCATCGGACTCTATCCTTTTGCCATTTACATTGTTTTGTTGAAACATTTTTCTAGCAGTGCTCCTAGTTTTGTATCCATGCTCATGGGTGGTGACATAGGCTATTGCATTCCTTTCGTTAGAATCTTTTTTGTTTACTTCGAACTCTATAACCCAATAGGGTTTCTCGTGAATTCCTGTTACAAAGATTTCTTTCGAGCGAGGATCAAAAATGTTCATTTTCTCATTGTCGAGGTAAATACCGAGTCCTTGATCTACGAACTTTCTCAGCGATAGCAAGTTTTCAGACAGGGTTTCGGCGCAAATAACATTATCTAACTCTAGCTGTTCTCCTTCACGACAAGGAGTCAGGTCAACTTGTCCTACTCCCTCAGATCTGGATATCGCCGATTTGTTTTTGTTTGCGCATCTGATATGTATACGCTTCGATTCATCTAACGTTTTAAAAATCAATCTCCAATGGGTCATATGTTCTGTGGCTGTGCAGTCAGCCAGGAACTTGATAAATTTATTGTAATTCGAATAATATGTCGAGCTATTTTCGAGGAAGTCGGAGTGATTTTTATTAGTGATCAGGGCATTCTACTCCCTGGTATCTTTGGAGGTTTGCGGTCTATTCTGATCTCCTTTGGGGGTCCTTTTTCCACGACCATGTCCACGTCCAAGTCCATGGCCACGGCCACGGAAATTGCTAGTTTTTGCAACTTTGTTCGGACTGGATTCTTGGTTTTGGGAACCTTTCCGTTTTGACCCTTTATCTTTCGAGCTACCATCGCGACCACGCCAATTATCCCTTTTGTTATTTGAGAAGTCATACCTTTTTCCAGCCGGTTTTTGTGGATATTTGCCAGTCAATCTGTAGATTTCTTCATCATCGAGCGGGCAATTTTTGCTAATGTGGTCTGCATATTGACGGCATCTGTAGCACATCATGCCCAGTCTATCGCACTGATCATCTGTGTGACCCTTGTTTCCACACTTGCGACATAAGGGTTTTGGGATGGTACCCGTGTACAGTGCCTTTATCGAGTTTTGGTCTACCTTTCTATCTGCCTCCTGTTCAGTTATATATTTTTTCAGTTAGTCGATAGTCATTCTTTCACCTGATAAACTTTTATAATTGAATTCTTGTTGTCGGATTTGAGTTTTTGATTTTATAGCGTCATAAAAGGCATCTGTAACTTCAATCTCAGTCAATCTTGGAACAGAAGGTATGTTATTGTACTTTTCAACTATCTCGTCCAATTCACTGGTTTTTAACTGTTTGATTTTATCTAGAAATTTTACTGGATCTGTGATATGTACCATTTTTGCATGGTATGATCCATCTATTCTATTCATTAGAGTATTCCGAACTATCAATTTGACCCTGCTTCCGAATTCTCGTTTGGCCTCGATATTATCAGTTGCACATTGATCTAGCATGACATCAATACCCCTCACACTTTGTCGAGATCCTCTTTGAGTTTCTCGATCTCTCATTTTTGAGCTAGATAAACAGAATCGGTAGCATTAGAACTTTCACCGATTTCGGTTTCGGGCGATAGATCTTTAGGAAGTTTGCCCATTTGAATTTTACTGAGATCTATGTTAAGAGTCTTTATCTGTTTTATTAGGGGAGTGCTTGTGCTCTCACCAGCTACTTCTGTTTTCAGAGCGTCTAACTCTTCTCTATCTAGGCTCGTGCCATTTAGCGTTCTAGCTCCAACAATTTCTTGGGAAATGGCGTGATCGCTTAATCTAGATTTTCGACCTTTTAATTTAACTCTGACAAATAAACGTTACATAGGTTTTTGTCCTCTTTTTGCCCGTAGAATCGATATCCGCGTTTAGTTTTGCAAAATTACGACATTTTGGGTTATTTGTTTGAATAATTGTAATCGACAAAAGAAAAAATACGGGTATTTTCATTTTTGGTTATGCAAATGATGGCGTTGTTCGTTTCTCGATATCTCTGCCAGATTTTGCATGGTATTTGGCGTGGTCAATGCCCTCTTCCCAGAGTACGATCGTTTATCCTCATTTTACACTAACAAATTGAACTCTGACAAAAAAACGTTACATAGGTTTTTGTTGTGTTTTTGCCCGTGGAATCGATATCCGCATTCAGTTTTGCAAAATTACAACATTTTGGGTCATTTACTTAAATAATTTGTTATAAACAATTGTAATCGACAAAAAAAAACACGGGTATTTTTTTTAGTTTTGCAAAGGATGGCATAGTTCGTTTTTCGATATCTCTGCCAGGTTTTGCCTGGTTTTTAATGGGTTAACTTGCGCAGTAGGAGTGAGGATATTCAGGGAAATCAAGACAAGAACACTTCATCTTTTGTTGTCACACACACACGTTTATTTATTATCAATATCAAATATCTAGCGTTCCGTTACGGTGTCGACCAAGATGTCTAACTTCTAGCGTAAATCTTTAAAAACCCCGTAAAAAAGCGGCACGTGGTGAGAAAGAGCTGTAAGCGCGCCGGGAGCTTGACTCAAAGTGAGCCGGCGGCGAGGCGAACGGGCTGGTGGTGGAGGGGAGAAGCAGCTATAGGCTGACGCGCCAGTGGCTCGCAGCGTAAGTCGTATATGCGCGAGGCTTGGTGCGACCGCACATTTCTGACAATAAACCTCGGCTTTTTTGCCATTTCAAGAAATTTCGGCTTTGTAAGCCGCACAAAAATTTGATTTTTTAGTGACCCTAGATCGCTCCTCATTGCGTTCATTAGTCGCTTTGGAGCATATTTCACTTTTTCCTTCAATCTCAGGTTTAAAACTCGTTTTCTGATTGAGTTCATTGAAAGTTACAATATTTATTTGTGATTCATCATGCGTATCTTTGCCTCAGAAGATGCTATTGGCTTTACTTGATTTAATCGAGGAATCATTTATCAGGGAAAGAATATGACTGAGCTTGATTATGAGTGCATTTTTTCCGTAGTCTAACTTTGCCTTTTCTTTTTTAAAAAATTCGCATCCTAATCATCCTTATTCTTTAATTGAAAAATCGTTTCCTATGATATGAAAATCTATTTCAAAGTCATCAAAGTATAATGCGTCTTTCCCTATGGTAAATATACTGTGATTAATGATGCCGCTCAATTCTAATATTTCTTTCCTTTTGATTATTTCTTTGTGAATTACGTTTCTTAACTTTATCACCGCCGTATTTATTAATAATCAATTAATACGTAATGGCCGCAGGGCCTGGAGCATAATAACGATAAAGGAGTGGCGCGCACGAGGTGGTGAGGCTCGTGTGCGCGGGAGTAGGATCTTGAGCGGGAATAGCGAGGAAAAGTAAAAGTCAGTTGATTCTGACAAACACAAATATTTATTAGATCTACAAGGGACGAATTTACACAAATAAGGCAACGAGCCTTAGGTCGCGTCTCGCGAGCCGGAACGAGAGAAAGCGTGAACGCGTGTTGGCCGGGAGAGAGAGAGATGTCGATCGAAGGCGGCACTTACTCGGCGATGCGGTTCAAATCGGCTCCGGCTTGGATCGGCGCTCGTTCTCGGCTTGGCCTCGGGCGGCAAGATAGGTGACGTGGGGGATGTCGGCTGTCGTTCTCTAGGGCCGCGATAACACCTAAGGGCGGTCTTGTGATTCGAGGGCACGTGCTATCACGCGCGAGGGCCGGCAATGAACTGATAAGCTTCCGCCGTGCGCTGGGCCGGCCGAGCTTACTTCGGCCGTCTTCGGCCGACGTCACGCGGCGCGATGCTCGAATTTCGTTCGCGGCGCGGTCTCTCTTTCTCTCTTACCATTGTCGGCAGCGCTGGCTCTCTCGCTGGACGCTGAAACATGACTTGATCAATGTAAACATTGACATATAATACGTTATTATGAGGAGAGATCTCACATAGTACTGCAACTTCAGGCCGAAAACGTGTCATTTTAACGAATGACCGAGCGATGACGGTATAACACGCTGGTTTTGGGCTCATTCGATAGGTTTTACCTTCAATATTTAATCCCAAGTGGAAATTTTGATGTAAAATTGGGGGGCGATATAGATAAACAATAAAAACATGCAAAATTCGACGATTTTTCCCGTTTTCCTCAATTATCTCGGAAAATTTGCACTAAATCGTATCAACACCTCTATACTTTTTTGTAGATCTTTGCATGTTCTCTAAATTTGATCTCTACAAATTTTTCGAGAAAACGTTCCTATTCCGAGTAATAAGCAGAAAAAAAAGTGAAAAAAGATTTTTATTTGTTTTTTCCATTTTTTTGCAAAATTCAGACTAAAATTACTCCACTTCATTGTAGATCATGATAAAATCTATAAATTATGTATCTATCAATTTTTTGTCATAACCCCCCTATTCCGAGAAATAAGCAAAAAAGGGAGAAAAAAATGATTCTTTATTAAAAGCCACTAAAACTCAAGTAGAATCTAGAGCTGATAACACCAAAGTAACTATCGAATTTATGAGCAAATCAAAAAAGAAATCACCCGCGTTGTGTCTTTTGTCAATTGCAATTGTTCATGCGGAATTATTTAAACAAATTTTCAGGAAATTGCTTATTCTGGAGAATTGAGTACACCAAACGGTTCAACGTAAAAAATCAAAGCAAAAATATATGGAACATTTTTCGGTAAGATTCCGATTTGTTAATGTAAAATCGTTATAAACAAATGGATTCCCGAAAAAATTCTTTTTATCACCCTTTTTCGCAGATAGTATGGACTCAGATGAAAATAAACTTGAATACTCATTTATAGAATTTTTAAAAGTTCTGTAAATTTATTTATCATGTATTTGTTGAAAAACGTTTATATTCCAATAAATTAGATATGCAAATTTGAAAATGCGCGCTGTATAAGTCTGAATTACTGCTACACACTACTTCTGTGCACTGTTCTTGACTACTCAGCTGACTGGCAAATCAGGAATTTGATGAGGTCAAATTGTTTATAACGATTTCACACAAACAAATTCAACTATTACAAAAAAGTGCTCCATACATTTTTTCTTTGATTTTTTACGTAGAACCGTTTGGTGTACTCAATTCTCCAGAATAAGCAATTTCCTGAAAATTTGTTTAAATAATTCCGCATGAACAATCGCAATTGACAAAAGACACAACGCGGGTGATTTCTTTTTTGATTTGCTCATAAATCCGATAGTTACTTTGGTGTTATCAGCTCTAGATTCTACTTGAGTTTTAGTGGCTTTTAATAAAGAATCATTTTTTTCTCCCTTTTTTGCTTATTTCTCGGAATAGGGGGGTTATGACAAAAAATTGATAGATACATAATTTATAGATTTTATCATGATCTACAATGAAGTGGAGTAATTTTAGTCTGAATTTTGCAAAAAAATGGAAAAAACAAATAAAAATCTTTTTTCACTTTTTTTTCTGCTTATTACTCGGAATAGGAACGTTTTCTCGAAAAATTTGTAGAGATCAAATTTAGAGAACATGCAAAGATCTACAAAAAAGTATAGAGGTGTTGATACGATTTAGTGCAAATTTTCCGAGATAATTGAGGAAAACGGGAAAAATCGTCGAATTTTGCATGTTTTTATTGTTTATCTATATCGCCCCCCAATTTTACATCAAAATTTCCACTTGGGATTAAATATTGAAGGTAAAACCTATCGAATGAGCCCAAAACCAGCGTGTTATACCGTCATCGCTCGGTCATTTACGAATTCGGGTCTGAAGTTGCAGTACTAACAGGGCCTGATATAACAAATAGTTATAATTAACAGCCCGTGACCACTTCAATAAATTTGGATCTGCTTCCTTGAATCTAAATTTTTAAGGAATTTTTTCATTCAGGCAGTTTCTTCATCCGATGACGGGTGATTTTCCAGTTATTTCTAATCTGACTTCGCGCCGTGTAATTGAAAATCTTGGCGCTCTATCTGCCCAGTTCCTACTTGAGCGCCCTGCATTTGAGAATCGCTTTCCCTGGTTGTCTGCATTCCGCTTTCGGCAATTAATCACTACATGTCCTGGATGACCACAATAGAAACATGTTACAGTTTTCGGGAAAGTTGTGTTTTGTCTGTGACGCTGCGAGGCCTGTCGCAGCTTTTTTTTCTGCCACGATTCTTACCTCGGCCTGCGACTCTCAGTCTCGGAAAATGTACGGCTCGCTCGTTGCTCCGCCAACGGTTCTCGTCGGCCCGCGGAGAGGGGTGGTTCGTTTTCGGGGAATAATTACTTATGCCGAGCTCGGTCGCTCGCTTCGGGTATATCTACAGGTTGCTACAAATAAATAATCTCGGCTCTAAGTCGATTGGAGAAACTTGGAGAAACGTATTTTATTTACTTAGTCAGAAAACGTTTCAAAATAACAAAATATTTGTACATAAAATAATAATGTCTGTTCGCAATAAAATTAGATAGCCTCGCGGCTCGCGTATATTTTAATTCGATCGCGTCTATCGCATTACAGGAGAGTCTCGCCGCGGAATAACATTTTAGCCGGATCGGCTCATACCTTCGTTACGCATATTCGGTTCGCGCCAAATCAGCGGCCGCAGCCAGCATCGACGGTGCGGCTGTCTCCTCGCCGGCGCTCGCAAGTCGTTCGCCGCTTCGCTCTCTCTTGGGCCTCGCACGGCCACTCACGCTTCCATTCCGCGGCCCGCGCCGTGGGCCACACTCACACCAGGTCGTCGCATTGACCTCACGCCATTTTCGCACTCCCGTATCGTCGCCGCGCCTACCGGTCGCCTGCGCCCACACACACACCGAGAAATCGTGCCGACGGCCTCCAAACCGCGCGCGATCGCCAGCCGGGCGAGAGTGGCCTTTCTGCTTGCGCTCGCGGCTCCCGACGCCGCGCTCGAATATCGTCTCAACCCAAATGTCTGTGGCGGGCGATTTGTTCCGTCACATGTCTATCGACGTATTTATTACGCGTGTCCCACGTATTTACATTCGCTCGCATGCTTTGTTAATTAAACGCGGAGTCGGTTGAGTTCGAGATTCCTTGCTGTCGTGGCCATTGGGACGCGTTTCACGGCGACATCGCCCCTTCTTGCCTCGGCCGAGCACCTCCACTTTCTTGCTGCGGCTTGTCTACTAGTTTCCAGCATTGCTGAGCCGAGTGGCCTATCTTATTACACCATTGACATATTTCTACTTCTTTTAGTTTTTCTATAGTCAGAATTTTCGATGTCGATTCATTTTTCTGATTTGACATGACTTTCAAACTCTCATTTGATTTGTCCGACCCGTAGCATGCAAAATCTCTCTCGATTTAACCGCCTCCGTGATTGCGTCGTTCAGAGAGTCTGATTTTCCCAATCTCGCTTTCATCACCAATTTTAGCCCTCTTATAAAATATTTCATCACGTCATATTCTAAGTTGTTATAGAATTCTGCTGAATCGCGGCCTTCTCGCTTCGCTGCTGCTATGAGCTCGTCGCCGATGGCCCTCACTTTGTTTGTGTCAGAGATTAGATTTTTGACCCTCTCTTGCTTTGCTTTTGAGAGTTCCCCGTAGTGTTCGTGTGAGGTCTTGGAAGATCCGAATAAACGCTCAAAATATTTTCCTATGCTAGAGATTGTTGAGAAATTAATTTTACTTCAAAGCTTCGCCGCTCAATCTAAATTCCACCAGTTTTGCAAGATCTGGTTCGTATGCAGGTGGAAATAAGGCTGCAGACTTCGCGGCATCCCTCTAAAAATTGTGTTAGTGGAATGTTGTCGCCGTTAAATCTGGGTATTAATTCGAGCGCATCTTTTAACGATAATGGTTTGACCTGTCACACCGATGAATTTAGAAAAGTGTTTCGTATTGCTGAGTTTCGGGGCAGCCGCGCTGAATAAATTGGGATTTATGTGGGATTCTTCTGTAATTTTAAAGTAAGGGTTGTATTTTCTAGCATAGTAGAGGTTTCTTGAGGGAAGTTACTTTTGATGGTTTATTGTTCCACGAGTATTTTCGATTTTCGAGCGACCTATTCCGTATATAGACGGGGAATTGCTTAATGCTGAAATGCGGTGGAGCTTGCTTCAAGGCAGTTTGCTGGAGTAGAGAAATTCTCGAGCGTTGTGTGGTATAATATGCTCATAATTCTTCATTTGTTCTTCTAAGGCAAGAATTTTTTCTGATTCAATTTTGCTTACTTTGGGAACTTCTTCGAATGGTGGGAAATCAAATGATGTTTCTTTAATACTTGGCAAAACCATTTTATCTCCCCACTGAACTTGTTGAGCCGCGCGCTCATGGGTTGCTTCCAAATAAGGCATCAATGAATAATATTTTCGAATCGTATTTTGAATATCACGGATTTCTTCTATATCTTTGAAAGACGTTCGCGCTTTTGGTTGGATAAGGTTTTGTAATTTATCGTCCGTACTTTCCTTTGAATCAAAATCTAATTTTCCCACAGTTGTGATTTTTTGAGGGATTCTGGATGGCGTCTCGCTATTCATTATTGGATCGTCAATTTTATTTTTCTGGGTTATTCTATCTCCTACCACATCGATACCTGGGACTAAATTATTTATTACCCACTTAGATCCTGTATTACCGCCGCTCAAAATTCTTTTTACTATTAAGGGATAACACCACTCTAGGATTTTCAAAAATTCGATTTTTTTTTTACTCAAAAAGTTAGTAGATTTCCCGTAGAATACGCTCCTGAAACCCTTTTTCGAAATTCGAACTCCAAGTGTTTTTTTTCCAAGGGATCGCTGATTGAAGTGTAAGTACGATTTAACGATAATTCAAAACTTCAAACGCGTTTTTCTCGAAACTGCTTTTCTTAAATCGGGCGTACTCGTAGCTCCGAGGCTATTGCATGGATCGATTTCAAATTTTGACAGGAGCTCCAAATATACATTCTCCTCCGAAATACGTAGCCGTTTTTCGAAATTTTGAAAATTACCTGTTCTACCGACAATTCACTGCTCTTTTTTTAGTCGAAAATCTTTACGATTTTTTCAAACATGCACAGTTTCTACAAAAATTGACGAAAAAAAAAATCCTACGTACTTCGATAGATAATAATATGTAATTTCAAAAAAATTTTGAATTTTTGTTCCAGCTCTTATGGTTGCCGAGTTATGGGTACGCCCGCGGAGCGCCTCAAAAAAAAGCTTGTACCGGAGATTCGCTGTGGTGCCGCCATTTTGTATGAAATCAATAATAAAAAAATTTTTTTTCACACTTCGATAGATGTTCAATAAACCCTGTGAATTTCATTACAATCTCTTTCCCATAATTCCATGAGAAATTCGCAAAATTACACCTTTTTTGGCCTCTAGAGTGGTGTTACCCCTTAATGATGGATCTATATTTTCATTAACTAATTCTCTTAAACAGTTCGCGAGTACGCGGTCCTAGCATGATTCCTCTATCGCGTTAGAATCGACTATGCCGTAAAAGGCGTTTTGTAAATTTCTCATCAAGTCTTTTCGCGAGGGTGGGATGTTACCTTCTCCCTTATTGTGTCTCGCGTTGAAAAATTTTATGTCGGAAAAGCTTAAACTCTTTTGGTTTTGTAGAAATAAGGGGTCTGCATCCAGCGCGTGTTTTGGTAAGATACCAGTCGCGTCTTTTAATCTGTCTGTCATATTTATGATAAAATAAGTTTTTCGTAAAACAGTCCTTCGGCGATCCCGGACAGGGGCTCCCAATTGTTACGGCGGACTCTTCGAGATGTTGAGTTAAGAGTTATTCGGCCAGTGCCCCGCCTACACTGGAAAAACGTCAGGACACGCCGAAACGTCTGACTATTTTCCGAAGTTATGATTGTAAATTCAATTGCATGTACCAACCTTGTGATGATCGAGAGGAAGAGAGTAACGTAGGAACGCCTTGATTTCTCCTGAAGTAAATTCATTGATCCCAAAAGGTATACAAGAATTGTTCTTAATACACTAATAAAATAAAATGCGTACTCTACAATTTAATTTTGGTGAATACCTTTAGAACGCGAGATGAGGTAACTGATCCTCTTAATTGATGCACTTAATGACGCAAATGACGCGTATGACGCAAACCCCTAACAAAATCTACTAATGAAAGCAGCATACGATCAGTGGAAATTGAATCTATATTCACCTTTCGAAAGTATTGACTAGTTGCATTGAATCTGCCTCAGTCAGACATGTGTGATATCCACATGATTATTCTTCCTCTGGAAAATTGAAAATTTCACCAACAGCTTTGAAAGAAAACTAAATTTTTACGTATTAGTTATAAATACCAAATGTTAATGGAAATCCGTGCGATTCGAGGTTCTGGAACTTAAACGGAATTTAATAATGCATGCGGAATTCCATTGAACTTGGTTGATTAGTTTTTGCACAATTAGATTGTTAACCAGTGTTTGCGTGGTATAGTACAACAATTATAAACATTCAGAGCCGGGATATGCGGCGTCCTATTGCATTGACGATTTTTATGAACACTAGGGGGGGGGGGTATCCCTCTACTCGGTTCGCTCGCCGACCCCCCACTTTTGATTCGATATTTTGATGTCCACCAAAGAAAAGAATTTGCATGGAAGAATAAAGTAAAGTTGGTGAAATCAAGGTCTCCTGCTTGCTTTGCTCGGTTAACCCCGCCCTCGCTCTATGTACTGCAAATTAGTTATCTCGCTATGTCAAAAGCTGTACCGCCGCCGCCATCATTTTGCTCCTCACGGTTGTTCCTCAGGGATGCTCTTCACGGTTGCTCTCCACGGTTGCTCTTCACGGTTGCTCCTTACGATTGCTCCTCACGGTTGCTTCTAACGATGCTTCTCACGGTTTCACCTCACGATTTCTCCTCACGGTTTCTATTCGATTCAGATTCTTGTTGAATATCAATTTTGAAATTAATTATGGTGATGATATAATTTGTGACCGTGTTATCATAACAAACAACATTATCAAGGAAGATCAAAATAAAGAGCAAAATGAGTAGCAAAGATGAGCAATAATGAAGAGTAAAAATGTGGAGCAAATATGAGAAGAAATCGTGAGGTGAAAACGTGAGAAGCATCGTGAGAAGAAACCGTGAGGAGCAATCGTAAGGAGCAACCGTGAAGAGCAACCGTGGAGAGCAATCGTGAGGAGCAACCGTGAAGAGCAACCGTGAGGAGCAACCGTGAGGAGCTACCGTGAAGAGCATCCGTGAGGAGCAACCGTGAGGAGCAACCGTGAGGAGCAACCGTGAGGAGCAACCGTGAGGAGCAATCGTGAGGAGCAACCGTGAGGAGCAACCGTGAGGAGCAAAATGACGACGGCGGTTCAGCTTTTGAACATAGTTTTCAGATTGATCTTTCGAATGGCATGGTTAATAAAATATAAAATACATCATTTTGAACTTTAATGATTTTTTTGAAAGTAAGGTCAAAATTCACCTTCTAGATAAATTGAATCTATCACGCGTTTTGACGTTTCTTCGGAAACTGTGAAAGGCATCTAGAAGTACTCGAGTTGGCGCTTACTTGGAGTTATTATGTGTATAAATCCGCTCACTACAACCAGAGATATCGTGCCGTGAATATTTTACTGTTTTATGTAAAAACAGTAGGAGTTAGAGCGAAAAAAATACACTGAGTATCTCGGAACTGGACAATAATAAGATGCGAAGAACTGATCGATTCACACATCACTTTCATTAAAATTCTGAATCTCTCAATTTTACTCATAGTGCTCTGATGTAATAACAAAGACGCACGCGCTAGCATCTAAATGAGTACGAGTAAGAAATTAAGATAGATAGTTACAGTTAGAGAATATTATGTTGAAGAATGATTACAAAGAATTAAGTTGATAAATATAGGTTCCGTACGCAAAAGTAGAATCAAAACATTCTGTGAAAATTATTTCGAATGATCAAATTTTGACATATTTGTTGTTTATAGAAGCCACAAAAGGATTCCAGACTAGCAACGCTCAATTGAAGATGCTTCAGGAGGCTTGTTAAACTGTGTGAAATTGAACTCGGTCTTCCTATACGGCTGTGCTTCTAATATACGTGCCGGTCATTTCAATTCGAGTCGTCGGTATGCGTTTAGCAGCACTCGCTTTCAGTGTTCTCGATAATAATCGTCACATCAATCCCTTAATCCTGTTGCTAGATATTTTTGTAGTTTGACAAGCTAGATCTGTTTGATTACTCATCGAGTCAGTGTAAGATCATACATGAGGCATCTCTGTTACATAATCAGAAAAATCATCACTCCTACTCAGCATATTGGGAAAACTGATTTATTTTTGATATTAGGTTTGATTCACATATTCATCGATGTACATGGACTGTTAAGGTGATATCTCTGGAGTAAAATTATCTTCATCTGTGTTTTCTAATACTGTTTCAGATTATTTTCTTCACTTTCGCCATCGATATTGATTCAATCAATAAAGCATTATAGCATTGATGGATTCTTTTTCTAAGCATTTGAGTGGTTGCCGACGTTTTCTTGCAATTATAATGTCATACCACTTAATTGACACAACATTAATGGAGTGGATTGCGCCTGCAATAAGGAGAAGCCTGGAAAGAATATATGAATTTGTGTATGCAAATTAACTTTTATATGGAGGAACTACAAGTAGACTTGATTCATATGTAAGAAAATTGAGGAGCATCGTATTCCCGGAATACTTTGAGGGGATGAATTGTACCATTCCAGATGTATCAAGACGTGAAGTGTACATTATTGTACAGGCCTGTGACGGTCAGGTTGTAACCGCGAGGCGTAGCGTGTTCGGAACATAAGATGCACGCGCAAATCTATGTATTTACGGGAAATCTTCCCACGTCATAATTCAGCGACACTCTGCTCTCTCTCTCTCTCTCTCTCTCTCTCTCTCTCTCTCTCTCTCTCTCTCTGCTTCTAACAATAATGTTAGTCATATCGAAAATAGCCAAAATAGCCTCTCTCTCCCCGATGTGACTGGTCGTGGCTTAAGGGCGTGGCCCGCACTACTGAAACTGAAACGATAAATTTACTCCACTTCTTTCCTGATTTCACTAACACCCTGGGGGGATTTTATGAAGAGGAGATCAACTCTCACTTTGCCCGGATAGCTACTGATCCCCTGGCCCCCGACCTGGATGATACACTTAACCTTCTGCATGGTGAACTGATCTATGATCTCAAGTTTCACTTTGTGAACGTCACAGAAAACGAAGTGAGGCTGGCCATAGGTCGGTCTCACTCGCAGTCGGTGGGAACTGATGGCCTTCCTCATAACTTTATCTCCAAAGCACTCTCTGTCATTGCTTCCATCCAAGTCGATGTCTGCAATTCCTCTCTTACTCAATTACAATTTTTCTCCTCCTGGAAAAAAGCTGTAGTCCTTGCTCTCAACAAGATCCCCTCTCCTAGGTGTCTCGGTGATTTCCGCCTTATCTCTTTGCTTAATTTCTTCTCCAAAGTTCTGGAGAGACTCTCTTTCAACCAAATTAGTGCCTATGATGAATCGGAAGGTCTGCTGGGTGGGCGTCAGACGGGCTTGAGACGGGGTCACAGCACGCAAACTGCCTTGCTCAGACTTACAGATGACGTCCGTCGGGCCAAGGACACGCAAAGACTGACCGCTCTACTCTTGTTCGATTTTAGCAAGGCATTCGACACGGTCTGTCACTCCACATTGCTGCGCAAACTCTCAAAACTTGGTTTGTCTATGGCCGCACTTAAGTGGATTCAGTGGACTCAGTGGCCTAATCGCTTAGTTATAATCCATTATAAATCATACTATACATACATACATTCCGTCAATTTGCTCGAGCGCTCGCTCGCTGCTCGGTAAAATTATATAGGCCGATAGGAAGATATCCTATGGCCGACTTCTCGTAAAACTATGGGCAGTTGTCAAATGCACAGCCCGACATTGCGCTTCTCGTGTGAGCTGCCAGCCATCGCATCGCCGGCTTGCTCAGCGCATTCTTGCTCATGCACTCGCACTCATACCTCCATACATTTAATGCTAACGTCGCTTTTCGGCGCACCTCGGGTAACATGTGGGAAGAGGCGCATTGCAAACGTGCGATGCATCTCTCGTCATTCTAGAACTTCAAAAGAATGGACTGGGCAAGGCTGGGCCATAACAGCCGAATAGGATTTAAAACATCTTCTTTCTCATTTGTCATTCCTTTCAGATGAAATTTGACAATATTCAGTTTTAATACACTCAAAATTTACTAAGAATCTCATAATTCTTGAACTCGAAATTTTATTCTACGAATGGGAAAGTAATATTAAAAAGAATATCATCAATTCAAAATTTCCTATGAAATATTGATCAGTTCCAAACAAGTAGAGATGTATTGAATATTCATATTCTCTATAGTTTTAAAGTAATACAATATAATAGTACAAGTTTTATAGTAATGTCGAAATAATTAAATAATTGAATTACATCTTGATTATTAGTAAATGGAATTAAGACAATTCAATATTGAACAAACATAAATTACTTGAAACCATCATCCACGAAAATCTGAGATCAAGTTGCTTTGTGCTTTGTGATGAAGATTATATCATTGTTTCATTTAACTGTCTCAACTGTAGTTAGCTTTTTGGAAGTTAAAACTTGAAACACTCATGTTATAAATATATAACAAACTCAGAGTTTTGTTATGTCTCGGCCTGCCCCACCCCAATATTTTCAAAACTCCAGACCACATTGCATATTTGCGATGCGCACTTTCCCACAAGTTATCTGAGTTGCGCCGAGAAGCAACGTTAGGAGTAAGCCTGTATGTGACTGTCAGTGGACATGAGTATGAGTATAGGAATGCGCTGGATAAGACGTATCCATGCGACGGATGACAAGTTACACGTAGTGCATAGAAATCACGAGGAGAGCTTGCATTTTTCTTGCAGCTGCCCAACATTGGGAGGTATGGATGACTGCCATAAGATATTCTTCCATCAGCCTGCGAGAAGCTACGAGAAGCCAGTGGGAATGTGTGTATTATAAGTGCGAGTTGCACACGGCAACTGTGCCACGTTAATTTAGCTAGAAACGGCTGCAAGAGATCTTCTTATCGGCACGTATAAGATTACGAGCAGCCAGCGAGCTCTCAAGCGGCGACTGATAAGTCGCAGTTAATATTCCATAACCTTTGTTCGAGAGTGATCGAGAAAGCAATCTCTTCGAATGAGCCGATTTTGGAAGTATTTATGTACGAGAGTCACACATGTGTGACAACTGAGCGAATAGAGTTGAGAATATAGCGGGTGAGCCGAGGCACCGTGAATAAATATAGATTATCGTTGTATGTAAATTATCAATAACACAGTTCCACAAGAAAAAATTGAACCAGGGACTGGAGCATCTCATTTACATGTATTTTTGGCTGCTGAATCCAAATCCGAGGTCCGTTTAGCTCCATTACCTCTGCGTTTAGCTCCATAACCTCAAAAATATGGCGGACGACATATCGATGAAATCAATATTTTGCAAAACAATAAATTCTATTCCATTCTACATAAGAAAATGAAAGAAAACTGTCCCCAGCGATTTTTTGATTCGTCGAATAATTTTTGAGTAAAATATTCAGAAAGTTTGACGGCAAGTAGGCCGGATTCAAAATTCATAATGTTATGAATTTTTCACTCGTAAACAATGCGACAAATTGAAAAAACACCAGGAACAGTTTCTAAATTATTTTTCACATAAAATCTGAAAAAAATTTTCTGTTTTGCAAAATGATGATTTTGAAATTTTTTTTTTGAGGTTATGTCTAAACGCAGAGATGATGGAGCTAAACGGACTTTGAATTTGGATTCAACAGTCAAAAATACATAGAAGTAGGGTTGTCCAGTCTCTGGTTCAATTTTTTTTTGTGGAGCTGTGTAATCGTTGGTCGATTCGGCACAAATATTCCATGTTACGCAAAGCTTGACGGATTGAATAGGACCATAAGCATAGTTTTTTGCTTGGTATGAGCGCGCATTGCAAAGATTGGATTGTGAGGAAGCGAGCGCGCTTTATAGTTATAAGCGTGCGTGCGTTAGGGGGGGGGGAAGAAGCTGAGCCACGCACGCTTTTTATCACTCCAGCAGGGAGAGGTCATTCTCGCGAAGAGCAACAGGGCTATCCAACCGTTTCGCGGCTCGAGAGGGCATTTTCACGTGACGTCACGACGCTGATAAAAAGAGCGGCCGCAGCGGACACAGACGAGCTGATTCACGGGTGCCACAGGGGTGACCGGACACAGAGTTCGGATGCGGCGCAGCTCTCCGTGAACGCGTAAAGTAATTAGATCAAGAATCGTAACCATTATAGCAGTGATCCAAACACGCGAGATCGCTTGTATTTATCTAGTGTTTTATTTCGATATCAATAAATACAGTTAGTGCTAGTACATAAAGGGGATTCATTCCATCATACCTGATCATACATCCATCCCGAGCCTTCTGGAATATACGGACATGCACGCTAACGGTAACCCGGCTGCCACGCTGCCAAGTAGCGGACGAGAAGGTCAAGGGTGCTGGTCGGATGTGAATTTTTGTAAGTGACCAAGCGATGTTGCGACGCTTGAATTCCGAATCGCGACGTTCCGATACCAAGTATTCTCTTCAAACAGGAGTATTTCGCCCAACCGCCCCTCTAAATAACAGTCGGGCTATTAAAGTGAACTAACTATTGTGAAAGATTGAACTGTAAGGCACTTTTTGATGAATGCAGGATTAATTCCATTAATACTAATAAATATTGATAGCTCTGAATGATCTCACGCAATGTTCGGAAAGTTTTGATTTTGCCGGCGTACGTCGCAGGGTCGCGTCGCTCGACTCTCGGCATTCCTTCAATCTCGGTTCGCAGGAATTTTGCGGGACGGGATCGTCGTGTGGACCGCAGAATAGTACGTGAACGTAAACTCATTGAGACGTTTATCCTAATTTCTCTGATCCGCGCTGACGAAGGTCTTGATCAAGGGCTTAAGGACCCGATCTACACGCTCAACTGGGTTAGCCTGAGCGTGGTAAAGGGGAGTAGTGGTGATTTCTTATCCCATAATCTACCTTTGGTTACGGTGTCACTCGCGAACTCCTTTCCATTGTCTGACAGAAAATTGAGTGGACAGCCCCACCGCAAGAATATGAGTTCTTCGGAAGCTTGCAAGACATCTTTACCAGTCTTTGCTTGCAAGGGGCAACACTCGGTGTACCTCGTAAAAAGGTCTTGGATTACAATCATGAATTCGGCGCGCTTGTATTTGGGGGAAACGGGTCCATCAGGTCGACGGCTGCCACAGACCACGGCTTTTCAATTCTTTGCTTACCCATCAACCTCGCAGGACCTTGGTGGTATGACTTGTGCTGTTGACACTTCATGCATTCACGCACATATTTGCGTACATCGTGGTACATGCCGGGCCACGGAAACTCGTGTTCTATAAGCGTTGGTATGTTTTATCCACGCCAGAATATTCAGCCTCGGGCGTATCGTAGGCTCTGTAGATCGCTCGTTTACGCTGTTCCAAAGGGAAGAGTGGAGTTCATCACATATCCTAAGTATTCCACGGAAGAGCAACGGAGTTTCAACTTGTCTCGGTTCAGCTCGAGATTGGCCTTGTTGAGACGAGCAATTACCGACTTGAGAATTCGGAGGTGCTCTTCAAAAGAACTGGACACGATTGTTCAATATCGTCCAGATATGTGAAGCAGTAGGGGTCCAGTTTAGGGGTTATTATACGGTCCATCAGCTGCTGGATTGGAGCTGGGCCTTCGGAAGCTCCAAAGGGTAAGCGCCGGAATTGGAGCAACCCTCGACCGCGAATGGTGAATACAGTGTAGAGTTCGCTATCCTCTTCTAGGAAAATTTGGTAGTATGCTTGCGACAAGTCCAGCTAGGAAATAAACTTCGCGTTCCTTAGCTCGTCCAAGATACTATCAATACGCATCTTTCCAAGTCCATTCATAGAGATCGCGGTAGTCGAAACACATGCGATGTTTGCCTGTATTGTTCCGGACTACGACTGTGCAGCTTGACCGAGTGATCTCGCTGGGCTTGATAATTCCATCCTCCAGGAGCTTGTCCACGTGTTCGTAGAGGACCTGCATGATTTCGGAGACAGCGGTATCATCCGCTGCTTCACGGGGGAGTGTTCTTGCACATCGATGATGTGGGTAGTCAAGTGCGTTACGTCTAACTTTGCACTGCTGGGCTCCAAGATACGGTCCAACAGCTTCTGGAGGGTCTCCGCCTGTGTTTTGGAAATTTCCGATATTTGAGCGCACTGAGCGGCTATCGTTGGTCAAGAA
Source organism: Aphelinus atriplicis (assembly GCA_020882685.1). Taxonomy (NCBI): domain Eukaryota; kingdom Metazoa; phylum Arthropoda; class Insecta; order Hymenoptera; family Aphelinidae; genus Aphelinus; species Aphelinus atriplicis. The sequence goes on along the minus strand of JAJGQD010000006.1, from coordinate 135,177 downwards.
AGGTAGAGCCCACCGGGAACGAAGGTATGGATGATCCCGGCTCTGCTCATCCACATGTGCCCACCGGTGTGGATTACAATGCCAAATTTTTCCATGGTATCCATGCCGATGATCGCGTCGTAGACCAACGCCGAAGGGATGCCAAAGGAAATACGATCGGACCTTACTCGTCATTTGGCTGATAAACACGATCGAGTGTGCGCCATCTTCGTGCTTCTGAAATAGCACTGCGCCCAGCGCGTAATAACTCGCGTCGCATTACATTGTGAAGGGCTCTTAAAAATCTAGCCTGGCTAAAACCAGCGATTCCGTGCGAGCTTTCTTCAGGCTTGTAAACGACTCGTTCTATTCATTCCTCCATTCATAACTCGCTCCCGTTTACAATAGTTTGAACAAGAGCACATTTAGTTTCCCATCGTTCTTGTACAAAACGCGTGTACTATTTAATCAAGCCTCAAAACCTTCTCAATTGTTCCACGTTCTCCAGTGCTGGGTACTCGAGGTCCGGTGCAACCTTCGCCGGGTCAAGCCGAAAGCCATCCGCGTCGAGCAAATATCCTAAGTATTTAGCCTGCTTACAGCAAAACTCGCATTCTCGGTTCACCGTCAGATTCACTTCCCGCAACATTTTCAACACCCTCTCAAGCCAGAATCGGTGCTCCTCCAATTTTTTTGTTGCGACAATCAGGTCATCTGAATAACCAAATACGTGCAGCTCAAATTATGGCCCGAAGAGCGAGTCGATCAGTCGCTAGAAGGCGTCGGTGCGTTTGTTAGCCCGAAAGGCATTCTCTTGAATTGCCATAGACCCGACCCATGTACACCGAATGTCGTATAGTTGCGACTATTTTTCTTTAATTTTATTTGATAGTAGGTCAATTTCAAATCGATTTTCATTAGAAATTGCGCCCTCCGTTGTTTATCTAGGATAATATGAATACTTGGGACTGAGTACGCGTCTGGTTTAGTCACTTCATTTACATATCGATAGTCTATGCAAAATCGTGACGACCAATCTACCTATTTAACAATGTCTGGCATGCTACACCAGTCACTGCCCGATCGTTCAATAACCCCTTGCTCGTACATTTTTTGCACTTCGGCTTTGGCAATTTCTTGCACCGCTGACGACATTTTCCGCAATTTCTGCCTGATCGGCGGGGACCCTTGTACATCGATAAGATGTTCCGTCATCGTGGTCACCCCTAGTCTTTCTACCTCTTCGGCAAATATTTCTTGATCAGTCTTTGGATTGTCTCTCGACCCTCGTCGTTCACGGCTGAAATTTCAGAGCACTCTGTATACACTTAATCATTCCTGTTTACTCTGGTCGAGGCGATCAAAAATTTTCACAGACACACACATACACACACACACACACACACACACACACACACACACACACACACACACACACTCTCACGCATACACACACCCACACACACACACGCGCACACACACACACGCACGCGCGCACGCACACACACACACACACGCACGCGCGCACACACACACACACACACACACGGACACACACATGCGTGTAAAATAAGATTAAACATTACTGTTGAAACGGATTTTTTCTGTGCAGATGAACATGCATACCATTTTTCATTGAAAAACAGTATCCTCCCAAATTTGCGGCTGACAATCTTAGCAACTCTCATTTAAATTTTGTTAATTTGAAGCCGGATTCATAATCAGCGACCTTGAAATCCCATGTATACCAATTCTCATGAAAATTCAGTATCTTTTCAAATTCTCAGCTGGGTGTCTTAGAGGCTATTATTTGAATTTTGAAAATCTGTGGCCAGATTCTTGATCAGCGACCTCAAAAACGAATGCTTACCAATTTCTATAAAAAACCATTGAGGCAAAAAATATTCGGCGTAAATGGCTAACTTGACATTATATCGTCGCCTCCGAGCAAAAAGGGGCCAACTCAGCGTCCCGAAGAAGAAGGGGCCAACTCGCTGGCCGGGCAAAAAGGGGCCAACTCGCAGTCCGTGTAAAAAGGGGCCAACTCAGGCGAGTCTTGAATTTCACATAAAATTCAGTTCACGAATCTCTTGAGAAGTCTTATGCACGCTATGTGATAGCCGTAGTGAGTCTCTTTCGATGATTAGGTGATTTTCACGTAATTTACATGTCATTCCGATTCCAAAATACTCTAACAAAACATTGTTTCCAAGAGCAAAATATGGGAATCATATTTTGTGTACGGATTAATTTTAATATAATGTAGATTTGTTCTACAAGTTCCTTTGAAAGAACGGAACAAATGAGAACTAGAAAATTGATATACAGTGTTTAGAGTGAAATACCGTGAAACTCTATTTGCGTAACAGCATAACCTGTGGTACAAGTATTGAAGATTATACTTGCCACAAACATTTTTGCATATTTTGATCGATGCTTATTACATTTCCAACATAAGTTTATTTTGAATGGAATCAACCGACTTTCGCTGACACCAGAGTAGAAGAAATGCCTCTTTATTCAGTAAACCATCTAAATGGATGCTTCTTTGTTACCATCGATGATGTTGAAGGTTTAGGCTTATTTCCATCTAAAGCTCGAGGTGTAATCAACGCCCAAAAGAACCCATGGATACCAATTTCATCAAAATCCAGTATTTTTTCAAATTTTCGGTCGTCAATTTTAGAGGCTTTAATTTGAATTTTCAAAATCGAAGGCCGGATTCGTAATCAGCGACCTCAAAAACCCAAGGAAACTAATTTTCATTATAATCCATTAACTTTCCAAATATTCGTTCGCTAATCTTAGAGGCTCTAATTTGAAATCTTCATATCTCAGGCCGGATTCGTAATCAGCAACCTCAAAAACCCATGGATACTAATCTACACTTCTATACTATACTGTAAAGTTAATCCTTCCGGAAATTTCATGGAAAGATTTTTCAATGAAGAAGTTGACTTCCATAGAAACAAATAAAACGGATCAAAGGGAAATTGCCTGCGGTATCATGTTCCGCATTGAAATTTACAAAAAAAACGATGCTTGGATGTCAAAAATGGTAAAATTCAAATTGCGTTTTTTTGGTATCCAATAAATCATTGGAAAAAACTGTGAAATAGTTGTATGGTGCAAATTTGAGTTTCACTGGTTTATAGATCAATCGAAAATCTTTCCTATTCTATGGTGGAAATTTTGGAAAAAATGATGCGTGGGCGTGAAATATGGAAAAAACTGACTTTTATCAAGTTGTGCCGCATAAACCGTTGGAAAAATGTATGAAACACATTCTGATTGGAGGTATCGATAGAGCTCATTTAGCGCTTCAATTATTCATCGTGAAAAAATCAAAAATATTGATGCGCGGGCATGAAGTATGTAATTGAAAATTGGTAGTTTACTTTGCGATTTTTATGCTTTCAGATAAATACGTGAGATTATGATCTGGTGCCATTTAGGGTATGTTTGATCGAAAGAATATCTTATGGGCTTGAATATCTACATTATATTAAAATTAATCCGTACACAATTTATGATTCCCATATTTTTCTCTTGGAAACAATGTTTTGTTAGAGTATTTTGAAATCGGGTCTGGCAGATCGATAGAGGAGGCCGAGCATTTTTTAAATCTGAGGTCAAAAATTCAAAAAAATATACGCGTGAGCGTGATCTAAGTTGTGAAAATCATGTGTAGCCGAATTTTCGTCATACGAAAGATTTTGATGTAATAAACAACTTGGAACATGATGATTTGAAGACTATTCGGTATTATAGGGCGAAAGAGGAGGTCGAGAGCTACAATTTGAGCTGGCTATGTGTTGGAAAAATTGATATTGTGGGGGCGTATTGACCGTAAAAATAATTATTTGATGTTTGATTCCAGACAAACGTTGAAAAAATAGTATAAATGGGTTATCTATTCAAAATTTGATTTTTCAGATTTATAGAGTAAAATGAGCGCTTTCATAATCTGAGGTGAAAAGTCCGGAAAAATAGACGCGCGGGCGTAATCTAGATCATAGAAAATTATGCATTGTCGAATTTTCGTCATACGAAAGATTTTGAAGTAATATACAACTTGGAACTTGATGATTTAAAGAATATTCGGTATGATAGGTCGAAAGAGAAGGTCAAGAGCTACAATTTGATTTGGCTATGTGTTGGAAGAATTGATATTGTGGAGGCGCATTGACCAAAAATAATCATTTGACGTTTGGTTTGAGAAAACGTTGAAAAAATAGTATAAATGGGTTATCTATTCAAAATTTGATTTTGCAGATTTATAGAGGAAAATGAGCGCTTTCATAATCTGAGGTGGAAAATCCAAAAAAATAGACGTGGGCACGTGATATACGTCATAGAAAACTTGCCGCGTTGCCGAAAACCATTTTTCTCCAATTTTTTATCTGATAAACAACTTAGAAAATGATGAGTTGAAGAACATGTGGTGTGATGGATCGAAAGAGAAGATCGAGGGCTATAATTTACATGCATTATGATGTCGATTGATATCTATTTACAATAGATTAAAAGTATAACTTATTAAAACTGAATTGAATATCGAAGATTATAGAATATTCTGTACATTTTTCAATTAAAATCCACTCGAAAGACTCGGGCGAGCGACAGCGAGCGAGAGATCATTGCTAGTTTTCATGAAAATACAGTATCTTTTCAATATTTCGGTCGCTAATCTTTGAGGCTCTAACTAGAATTTTTCAAATCCGAGGCCGGATTCGTAATCAGCGACCTCACAAACCAATGTATACCACTTTTTAACAAAATTCAATTTTTTTTTTCCAAATTTTTGTCAGGTGATCTTACAGGCTTGATCTAATTCGAATTCTCAAAATCTGAGGCTGGATTTGTAATCAGCGTCCTGAAAAACCCATGTATACCAATTTTCAACAAAATTCAATTTTTTCCAAATTTTTATCAGGTGATCTTAGAGGCTCTAATTTGAATTTTTAGAATTTCAGGCCGGATTCACTATGAGTGACCTCAATAACATATGTATACCAATTTCTAAAAGAAGCATCAAGCAAAAGCCGTTTAACGTAAATAGTTAACTTGATATATTACATTCTGATGACATGTAAATTACGTGAAAATCACCTAATCATTGAAAGAGACGCACTACGGCTATCACATAGCGTGCATAAGACTTCTCAAGAGATTCGTGAACTGAATTTTATGTGAAATTCAAAACTCGCCTGAGTTGGCCCCTTTTTGCACGGACTGCGAGTTGGCCCCTTTTTGCCCGGCCAGCGAGTTGGCCCCTTCTTCTTCGGGACGCTGAGTTGGCCCCTTTATGCTCGGAGGCGACGATATAATGTCAAGTTAACCATTTACGCCGAAAGCTGAGGAAAAACTTCATTGAAATGACCTATTGTGTCATTTTCTCAAGTAGATTTTGGCATCGTAAACGAGTCGACAATATCACAATAAAACAGAATGTATCATAGGACATGCATATTTGTTATTTAATCCACTTGTGGTGAACAACAACTTTTCACAATTTATTCATACTTTGCTACTTCTAGCCATCATCAGAGAGCTAAATAATAAATGAAAAAATTAAGGCTCAGTTGATTGTGATTTATTGAATTGAATTTATTTCATTAGCAAGAGAAAAATTTTTTGACCCGACCTACCACGTTGATAACGCCATTTGTGAGGTAGCCCTCGCGTACCGAAGCGATCTATATGTTTGGGGGTTACTACTCACGTGTAGTCGAGATCGATCGCCAGCCACCGTGAGGATGCCCGTCAAGTCGAGTCGAGTCGTAGGCAGAGGTGATAACTCGAAGTGCGTGGCGAACCACGACCTGGCACACATACATACATAGTACTTTTGGATTTCCATTTCTTTGACCCGTAGATTACGAAAATTGAGGTTCCGAGGTCTTATTCGGTAAGTCAATTTTTGCCCCATTACAAAGCTTTCTTTTTGAGAAAGCGAAATGGGTCGATACTAGGAAGCTCAGGCTTGCTGGTAAGTCGATGAAGTGGAACGAGAAAGAGGGGTGCCTCGTGATGGCTGAGAGTGCGGAAGGGAAGAAGATTCGACAGTGAACTGAAGGAGAGAGAGGAAACAATGAAGAAGTGGTTGGAGAAGAGAAAGAACAACGGAAAAAAGGAGTGAAGAAGACAAGGTATGAAAACATAAAAAGGAATGAATGAAGTGAACACAAAGAACACGAACATACACACCAACGCACACTTATACGCGAACACACATGCAAACAGGAACAGATTTTCAAATATTAGCCGAGTTGACATGAAAATAAAGTTTCACATATCACTAGCGGAAGGGTGGGGTAACCTACTGCTCGCTTTGCTCACCAACCCCCTACTTATCTTACTATTATATGAAGAGGAAACGTTTGTTTGTATGTTCGCAAAAATCTCAGAAACTACTGAACTAATCACGCGGCTGGAATGGCGCGGTCTGGCCTATAAGTGTAAGGTAATCAGTGGTGGAGTCTTCAATTTCCGTATGAAAAACTTTAAATTGGTCGTCCTTATGTGGCTCCCGATATTGTTAATTATAGCGATGTAATCGATTGCCTCAATAATCGAACTCGCATACATCTTCCTAAAAAATTATTTTTAACGGCTGAAATACTTATGCTTCAATTTGAAGCTCCAGCATCTCTCTCTGGTCACTAGGTGCCGAACCGCTGTACGAGCCATTCACGCGGTTTCTTTTGCTATTAGAATAAACACAGCTCAAGGTCAGACATTTAAATATGTCGGAATCGATTTACTCTCAGATTGTTTGTCATACGGGCAGTTGTATGTTGGACTTTCTAAGACGAGAAAATCGGAAAACCAATTCATCCTAATGCCGAATGGTAAAAAGGAAACCAAAAATGTTGTTCATTCAAAAGTAATCTAGGGATTGGAAACTTTGAACACTTGAATGTTAGGTTCTTATCCCTATGCACAGTTTTCTTCTTTTTTATTTAGTTATTTAACGACGCTTTTTGTACTCTTGGTACTGTTAAGCGTCCTATGCACAGTTAATACTTATCATTCGATTTCTATCAACTCAGAGAGCAGGCGAAGCCGCGACGGGGAATGCTAGTGATTCAATATTTTGATGTTCACGGAAGAAAAGGATTTACATTGAAGAATAAAATCAAGGTGGTAATTCCCATGCTCGCCTCGCTTGCTAATCCACGCCCTCGCTGGTTACCATCGAATTCAATGTACTGCAAATTATTACAAAAATTCTTGAAATACTTTAAAATCAATCAATTCTGAATTCTGATTTTATTTCTCTAGCTATATTTGATTCAAGCATATGGTGCTGTACTCATGAGTACCTTTTACTTCGAATATTTTCAGACTTTTTCTGTTTTGCTTTCTTAACGAGGAAGCTTCGTAATGGGTCAAAAATCGAATCAACGAATCAGACCTCGGAATCTCAATTATCGTAATCTACGGGTCAAAAAACATGGAAATCCAAAAGTGTCTGTATGTGCGTGTGTGCGTGCGTTCCAAAAATCAGTTTTGGGACACACTCGATGACCAAGGGTAATGAATTATTATAGTTGCTCCATAGCAACCGTTGTTTACCTCCCTAGCAACTGTCACGAAGGTTGGAAATGATCAATTCATGACCCATTTCCATAATTTTTAATGGCAAAGGACACAATATATTACCAATCATCTCTTTAGCAACCATCGCTATGGAGGAGAAAAATTCACGTAAGTTTTGTTTCGTGGGTGATGTTGAAGCCCCTTTGAGAAAGCATACTGCTAAGGCACTTTGCAGCGGTTTCTAAATCGAGATAAACGAGGATTCAACAAGTCTCGCTGGTATTGCGCCATTCTATCAGCTAATAACAAGTCACAAAACTTTCAAATTTCCACTTGATTTAGATTCTTGTCAAATATTAATTTTTGAATTTAATTATGGTAATGTTATGATTTGCAGAAATAAGGAGCAATAATGAGGAGCAATCGTGAGAAGCAACCGTGAGGAACAATCGTAAGGAGTAATTGTGAGGAGTAACATATTATGCAGTGCACCCTCCATTATTCCAAATACGTATAAGTTGTCGATCTTTGAGGGCCAATCCAGAGTGAAGTGGAAAAGGGAAAATTCACAAAATCCACCACATATTTATTTAATGCGACGTTTCGCCAGTTAGGTTCACTGGCCTCATCAGGCTAAAAATTTATTACACAAAAAACACGTAATAAATAATACAATTTAAGTACAAAACAATCGACGAAGTAACAATTAAATATTCTTTCTCACCAGTTTTGAATGAAAATATAATATTACGTCCGGCAGTGGAAGCGGCTGCTTCCACTGCCATTGTCAAACTATTGTATATAAAGCTAACGTCAGTGGTCTGATATACCATCAGATACATTGGTGTGTTTGTTTTGAAAAATCTTGCTAAGCTTCCTATACGTGTGACTGAGTTGTTGTGTGTCTTCCTTCCTATTAAGTGTGTGTTGGTGCATGTTGATGTGGAGCATTTCCGAAATAAGTCGTTTCTTATAATTCGCTTCGCGGTCTAAAATTTTAACGTTATTCCAATCAAATGTGTGCGTACTGTTTTCTATTCAATTCAAAGGGACCGGAAGTGGTTTATCAGTAATTTTTTGATGTTCTGTGATTCTATCTTTTAATTTTCTCTTCGTCTCGCCAATATAACATGCCGAACAGTCGTTACAATTAAATTTATAAACTACCTCAGTTTGATCTAATATGTCTGTTTTATCTTTACCTAATTTTATTATGTTTGTAAGATTATGATTCACTAAAGGAACTGTTCTAATGTTCAATTTTTTAAGAGAGCCGGATACTTTATTGTAAAATGTATCTTGAAAAGGTATTGCCAAAGTACAAAGGGGACTTTTTTTATCTGAATTATTTTTCTTCTTAGAGAATCTAATTGAGCGAAGTCGGTCATTTACACATGATTCTATGAATTTCTGTGGGTAATCGTTCTCTAATAATATTCTTTTAACTTTATTAATATTGTCGTTATGGAATTTTTTATCTGAAAGTAAAACAGATCTATCTATTAAATTGGAAATGATGTTACTTTTTTGTTGAATTGTATGGTTTGAATTGAAATTTAACAATCTACCAGAGCATGTTGGTTTTTGATACCAGTTAGTAATTAATTTATTGTTGGTTCTTATAATTGTTGTGTCCAAGAAATTTATAGAATTATTTTCTTCTAATTCATGAGTGAATTTTAAATTTTTATTGTATTCATTGAAAACTTTAATAACTATTTCAACGTGTTCTTTTTTTATACATAAAAAGGTGTCATCAAAATATCTCTTGTAAATTAGCGGTTCACAATTATATACTGACTTTAATTTTTTTAAACATTCTATTTCTAAATCATCCATGACAAGGTCTGCAAACAATGGGGAAATAGGAGAGCCCATGGGTGTGCCAAAAATTTGTTTATAATATTTATTGTCAGAAGCAAAAAATGTATTCTCAAAGAGAAATTGGGTGATTTTAATAATTTCATCAAACGGTATTTTACTCCTACTGCGTATATGTGAGAATCTTTTATCTAAACTGTTCAAAACCAAATCACACGGTATGTTTGTAAACAATGAGCTGACGTCAAGTGAAAGTAACACGTAATCAGCTGGGACATGTACATTTGAAATTTGCTCTTTAATTTCAAAACTATTATTCACGCGAGAGATTGGTGGTTTTATACACTTTTTTAATTCGTTATATAAGGTTTTTGCTAAAAAATGTGTAGGTGAGTTTATTGAAGAAATGATGGGTCTCAATGGGACATCGGCTTTATGAATCTTAGGCAAACCGTATGCTTTAGCCAGAACAGTATTAGTTTGTGTCAATTGAATGTTATGGAAGCGTTTATTTCCATACTACACATATACACAGTAGGAGTAAAATACCGTTTGATGAAATTATTAAAATCACCCAATTTCTCTTTGAGAATACATTTTTTGCTTCTGACAATAAATATTATAAACAAATTTTTGGCACACCCATGGGCTCTCCTATTTCCCCATTGTTTGCAGACCTTGTCATAGATGATTAGTTTGTGTATTAGTTTGTGTCAATTGAATGTTATGGAAGCGTTTATTTCCATACTACACATATACACAGTAGGAGTAAAATACCGTTTGATGAAATTATTAAAATCACCCAATTTCTCTTTGAGAATACATTTTTTGCTTCTGACAATAAATATTATAAACAAATTTTTGGCACACCCATGGGCTCTCCTATTTCCCCATTGTTTGCAGACCTTGTCATGGATGATTTAGAAATAGAATGTTTAAAAAAATTAAAGTCAGTATATAATTGTGAACCGCTAATTTACAAGAGATATTTTGATGACACCTTTTTATGTATAAAAAAAGAACACGTTGAAATAGTTATTAAAGTTTTCAATGAATACAATAAAAATTTAAAATTCACTCATGAATTAGAAGAAAATAATTCTATAAATTTCTTGGACACAACAATTATAAGAACCAACAATAAATTAATTACTAACTGGTATCAAAAACCAACATGCCTCTGGTAGATTGTTAAATTTCAATTCAAACCATACAATTCAACAAAAAAGTAACATCATTTCCAATTTAATAGATAGATCTGTTTTACTTTCAGATAAAAAATTCCATAACGACAATATTAATAAAGTTAAAAGAATATTATTAGAGAACGATTACCCACAGAAATTCATAGAATCATGTGTAAATGACCGACTTCGCTCAATTAGATTCTCTAAGAAGAAAAATAATTCAGATAAAAAAAGTCCCCTTTGTACTTTGGCAATACCTTTTCAAGATACATTTTACAATAAAGTATCCGGCTCTCTTAAAAAATTGAACATTAGAACAGTTCCTTTAGTGAATCATAATCTTACAAACATAATAAAATTAGGTAAAGATAAAACAGACATATTAGATCAAACTGAGGTAGTTTATAAATTTAATTGTAACGACTGTTCGGCATGTTATATTGGCGAGACGAAGAGAAAATTAAAAGATAGAATCACAGAACATCAAAAAATTACTGATAAACCACTTCCGGTCCCTTTGAATTGAATAGAAAACAGTACGCACACATTTGATTGGAATAACGTTAAAATTTTAGACCGCGAAGCGAATTATAAGAAACGACTTATTTCGAAAATGCTCCACATCAACATGCACCAACACACACTTTATAGGAAGGAAGACACACAACTCAGTCACACGTATAGGAAGCTTAGCAAGATTTTTCAAAACAAACACACCAATGTATCTGATGGTATATAAGACCACTGACGTTAGCTTTATATACAATAGTTTGACAATGGCAGTGGAAGCAGCCGCTTCCACTGCCGGACGTAATATTATATTTTCATTCAAAACTGGTGAGAAAGAATATTTAATTGTTACTTCGTCGATTGTTTTGTACTTAAATTGTATTATTTATTACGTGTTTTTTGGTAATAAATTTTTAGCCTGATGAGGCCAGTGAACCTAACTGGCGAAACGTCGCATTAAATAAATATGTGGTGGATTTTGTGAATTTTCCCTTCTCCACTTCACTCTGGATTGGCCCTCAAAGATCGACAACTTATACATATTTGTGAGGAGTAACCATGAGGGGCATTCGTAAGGAGCAAAATAATGCATAGCGGCGGCGGCGGTGCAGCTTTTAATATAAAAAGATATGTATATTAATGAAAAAGTCAGAACAACAGCCACGCGCCTATAAATAGGCACAATGATCCTTCAATGCAATGGACGTGGCAGTTGACTTGAACGTATTCATGAATGAGAAGAAAAATTGTAAATCCATATACACCGTGACAATTTAAAGTTGAAACACATATTTGATTCTATTACAATATATTGCATCAACATGAATCGACCAGAGGAGATGATTCACATGCAATTAAACCTCGTCTATCGAATGACGAAGTCTATTATGCGACATAGGTGACTGTTAATAAAATCAGAACATTATTTTTTTATGAAACCAGGGGAGAAACTTGAACTATTGATATTCTTTTAGCTGAGGAAAAATGGATTAACTTTGACCAAGTCCGACGTTTATTGGGTATTTGTATTGAATGCAATTAATAAAAATCATCATAATTAATCCTACTATTTTGGATTGAACTGTAAAGTCGTTGGGACATTTCGCTCGACCGAGGCAATTTCAGTTTAGTCGATGACGATCATACGAGTTTGGTTAGAGTATGCTAGGGATTTTTCGAGAACTACGCGCTATGATGTGTTTACGCAAGTGCGCAAGAAAAATAATACTATGTCATCCTTGGGAATGTATTTGTCATCAACTCGAGTGGATATAGCTTATAAGACATGTCAACTATCGTATGCAATGAGAGATTTCAACAAATAAATAGTTAAATGAGAGCCGAATCCAAGTGTATCGTTTTTCGCTCATGAACAAATGGAATAACTTTTTCCTGTAGAGGTTTTGGAGAAGAGAGGTTTTCTTCAACATACATTTATTTCTCAATTTCGACAATTATGAGTTCAAACTGAGCTATATTCGTCTGGCAATTGTATGGTGGTTGTCTGAGAGTTGTATGGCACACAACACCTCAGTCACACGTATAGAAAACTCACCAAGATTTTTCAAAACACACCAATGTATCTAATGGTATATAAGACCACTGCTGTTAGCTCTACACACAATGGTTTGACAGTGGCAGTGAAAGCAGCCGCTTCCACTGCTGAAATCTTACTATTGTATAAAGAGGAAGCCGCTCTTTTGTTCGCATTTGGCTCCAAAACTACTGAATCGAATGTTACCACATTTTGACAGTAGATACATTGCACACGCCAGATGGCTATAGGATATATGGTTATATGCAAAACGTTGAGAGAGGCATTATTTGAATGAATAAATAAATAGTTGAACTACGACTTCTTGACGTATCAACCGTAGAACCCCTGAATAGCAGGCATGACGCATGCGCAGAAAGTAGTCCCTCGTTCGGAATGGATGTGCGGTTTATGGAGAGGGTGTTACAAAATAAACCCCTTCACGTGCACTAGCACTAACCTTTATTACGATAGTGAATTCTATGATTAACACTCGATCCCGCGTGGTTGTCTCGCTCTCGGATATTACGTTCTAATTTTGTTTGCGTCCTCCATGTCTGGACACCCGTGTGGCATCCGTGGTTATCGCGGATCAACTCATCCGTGTGCACCGCTGCCGCCTCTTTTATGAGCGTCGTGACGTCACGTGAAGATGCACTCTCGTGGCGCGAAACGGTTGGAAAGCGCAGTTGCATTACGCGAGAATTACCTCTCCCTCATAGAGTAATAACAAGCGCGCAAGGATCAGCTTCTTTCCTTTGTTCGCACGCGCGTACTCATAAGTACCAAGCGCGCTCGCTATGTTACAAATTTATTCATGCGCTGCAATGCGCAGCGGTTGTACTTATACATTGTAACGGGGCGCTTCGTTACAAGGCGCGTGCGCATGTTGGGGATTGTCGTCGGGAAAATGTGCGGCGATTTGCCAGCGAATTGCTGCGATTGTTGGGGGCGGCCGGACCTTATTCCGTACAATGCGCACTCCTTACCTGTTGGCTGGCGCTCGCAGATGCAGGTCTTTTCTTTGTTTTCGCATTTGGATCTCAAGCTACTGAATCGAATGTGACCACATTTTGACAATAGCTACATTGCACACGCCAGATGGTTATAGGCTATGCAAAACGTTGAAGAAAGCATTAATTGAATGAATAAATGAATAAATAGTCGAAATACTACTTTTTGGCGTATCAACCGTAGAACCCCCGAATAGCAGGCATGACGCATGCGCGGAAAGTAGTCCCTCCGCCCGCCGATCTAGGCTACAGAGACGAGCTTCGCACCTTCTCCATTAGGTGACTGAGCGCTTCCCGCAAGAGAGTTCATGTTCTTTCTTCTATAAGTCGAGTCTGAGAGTGCATAGAAATTATCTCTCTCCTTTGGAGAAAATTTTTCGCATACATAATATTATGCAGAAAGCACGGTTAAATGGATTGGATTCAAAAGATGAGCAAATTGGTTCAATGGATAAGATATGCAATCATCGCTTCGCCAAAAAATGGCATGATGAAGCCGTAGGCATGCGTTGTGCAAGAGGCAAAGTTTCTTTTTCAGAAAATTTTCTCAACTCGAGAAAATACAATGAACTAAGAAAGTATGTTGCTACTAATCTTTCTGAATTGAAGATAGCATTGTTAACAGCAAAGGCAAAGTATTTTTTTGGATGCTCCTGGAGGTGCTTGATAAACATATTTAATCAATTTACTTTTTGAGTGAAGTAAGATTGAGTGAAGAGATTTTGCAAAGGCAAAGTATTTTTTTGGATGCTCCTGGAGGTGCTTGATAAACATATTTAATCAATTTACTTTTTGAGTGAAGTAAGATTGTATGGTAACATAGCTGTAGGAGTGGGATTGCTGCTACACTTATTATTGGAGGTAGAACTGCTCATTTAACTTTCAAACTACCGCTAAATGTATAATGTGGACAAGAATCAGAATGTTCTATTTGTGAAAATTGCCATTTAGGACAAATTTTACAAGATCCGAAACTTATTGTGTGAGATAAATGTACAATGATTCACCGAGCACATGTTGAAGCAATTGACCGTACTCTGAAAGATGTAAGATCATTGTCAAATTTTGCCAGTGATTTCAAAAGGAAACAGAGTTGATATCGTCAAAGCATGCCTCAAATCATCAAGAATATGGAACCCGTAAGCACTATATATTTGCAAACTAACATGAGAGTTCACCTAGGTGGTGGTAGTGCAGAATTCTCTTCACAGATACTTAGTATTGGAGATGGAACTATACCAAACAATAATGGACATATTATTATTGATGAAAAACTAGATAAAGTTGTACAAAATATCAATCATTTGATTTTGGAAGTTTATATCCTGATATTGAAAATTTGTTACAGTGATCATATCATTGACTGTGTGAAAGAGCCATAACAGCACCTCGAAATAGTTCTGCATTTGAAATTAACGACATGGTCTTAAATCACGTACGACGAGAATATAAACAATACAAGTCAATAGACACAGTGATGGAAAATGAAGATATAGTACACTATCTTCAAGAATTTTTAAATTCACTCAATCCAGCAGGTTTTCCGTCCCATAATCTCCAGCTCAAAGTTGGTGCTCCTATCATTTCATTGGAAAATCTGAATTGTCCGAAACTTTGTAATAATACTCGATTACAAATAAAAACTTTGCGTAAATAACGTAGTCGAAGCTATCATCCTCACCGGCCCAGCTGCAGGAGAGACTGATCTTATACCCCGGATCCCTATGATCCCTACTGATTTACCTTTTTAATTAAATAGATAATGATTCCCTGTAAAAATTCCCTTCGCTATTACAATCATCAAATAATAAGGGCAAACATTCAGATACGTTGGAATTGATTTACGTATAGAATGCTTTTTCCTTGGTCAATTATACGTTGGATTCTCCAGGACAGGTAAATCTGAGAATCAATTCATTCTATTACCACATAATAAAATAACGACAATGAATATTATTTACCCAGAGGTCTTTTAAATTCAGAAAAATCTCAGTAACATATATGAAATTCTATGTCTATAAAATACATATTTTTTTGTTCCTAGTTACACGTATCGTGGGCAAAGCCGCGACGGGTGATGCAATATGATTTTATTGAAATATGGTGAAAGAGAATAGTTTACTATTACTTCGTCGATCATTTTGTACTTCTTCGATTATTTTGAGGTCAGTAAACCTTACTGGCGAGACGTCGCATGAATTCAATAAGTGGTGGATTTTTTGATTTTTTCTCATCCACTCAACTCTGGATTGGCCCTCAAAGATCGTCCATTTACACAATAAATAATGATTGATTTACAATTATGAACTCACATAATTCTGTTATAGAAGATTGGAACCAAAAGAGTATTCAAGCCGGAAGATAATCTACTGAGATGTTCAAAGGAATGTTTTAAAAAAACGGAAGACTTACCAGAAAGAAAAACCGAACATGCTCGCTCCCTCACTGGTCCAGAAGTTATCCAAGTCCTCCATAGGTAAGACGTTTTGATAAAGTTTAGTGTGGAATATTATGAACCATGTACTGATACTAGTTGAACACATCACAACTGCAATTAAATGATATTTCACTTCATTATCATAAATACGCTCATTCTGTCTGTCTCAAAGAAACTCTAGTCGGATAAGGGTTTTATACTCGAACGGTCTCTCAACTAAGGATTTCTTTGAGCGTAGGAGATCTCTTCACTGCAGAACGTGAAAAGGCGTCGGGGAGTTCATGACATAGCAACCTCAGAATCTTATTCGAGAGTGATCCGCTATCTCGTAGCTCTCTGTCAACATCACCTTCAAGGATGTTCTAGCTATACAGTCATTCCCAAAAATTAGGTGAATTAGTAAAACGTATCTGAAGAGTTGAGCTGCAAAAGATGTTTTCGTCTGTAATACGAATAACCGTATGTGTATCGAAGATTTCAAGCACTGTTAAATCACATTTGGCTTGTTTCTAAAAGTGCATTCTAAACATTTGAGTCTGATTATCCTCTAAGTTATGACTTGTTCTTTTTTGGAAGGATAAAAATATATTGATATTTTATTCCACAACCAACCTAGTCATATGATTTTTGCATATTTTCAGTCCTTTTCCCGTTATATTTGTAATATTCTTCCATTTCCAAGAGTTCCGCGAGATTCTCTCTATTTTTCCATACTTCTCACATAGTTCATAAACATACTAGAATTTCACGAAACTCAATAATAGTGCGTGTAAATGGAAGAGCCAATATCTTACTAACCAGCCAAGCTCTCTTTTAAATATTGGGTATAACTTTCATATCATAATAAATTCAAGTATTTTTCACTGTTCTCATTTATGTTCATCATATTTCTCTTCATATTATAGCTCTCAAACTGGTTACTGGGCATCTAGTTGTAGCTACATGAGAAGATTACAGTATTGTGCGTGCGTCTTAATGCTCGCACTCTAACATGACGCATCAGAAATATGGAGATTTTTCATCAGATTCTACTACTACGTCGTGACCAACCACCCTAGTTAAGCGTTGTGATTGGAAAATTAGAAATCAGCAGCAAAGCATCATTCGCGAAGCACGTACACACCAGCAGCAAAGCCAATAGACAGGGAGGAAAGGATGGGCGATCAAAAAACAGTAATACATCTCCAGTCGTCAAAGATGACCGGAAAAGCCATGTCAATATATTCTTAGTCGCCTCTTGGTAAGTACACTCAAACTATACAATCTAGTCCATGAGAATCACGAACGTCCGGAATTCATAAGCACCCAATACACATAATTTGACAAGTGATCTGACAATGGAGTCAAATACAGTGATTGATCTCATTATCTTATCTTACTATTATATAAAGAGGAAATGTTTATTTGTATGAGAACTTTAAATTGGTCGTCCTATTGTGGCTCCCGATATTATAGCGGTGTAATCAATTGCCTAAAGAATCGAACTCGCATATATTTTTTCAAGAAATTATTTTTAACGGCTAAAATACTTATGCTTTAATTTGAAGCTCCAGCATCTCTCTCTGGTCACTAGGTGCCGAACCGCTGTACGAGCTGTTCACGCGGTTTCTTTTGCTATTGGAATAAACAAGGTTCAAGGTCAGACATTTAAATTTGTCTGAATTAATTTACGCTCAGATTATTTTTCACTCGGGCACTTGTATGTTGGACTTTCTAGGACGGGCAAATTGGAGAACCAATTGGAAAACCAACCAAAATCATTCAAATTCTATTAACTCGAAGAGCGGGTGGAGCTGAGACGGCGGATGCTAGTTATAACATAGAATTGGAATCAGTCTATCAACGAATGCAATTCACCAGAAACAAAGTCAAGCACAGTGACAAGCACAGCAAAAGCGCAACGTAGCAAAATTTTTGAAAAAATATGATATCATTCTTTCAACGTAAGCCTGAGCAGTGTATAATCTCGAAACATAACGATATCTAGTATCGCGACAATGACGAGGAACTAAAAAGGATGTTTAATGATGAATTTGATACGTAAGAAGCGGCGCAAGGCCATATAGGGCGTTTCATCTTAATCCTCTCAGGGCGAAACGCGAGTGTTATGGCCCAGCCTTGCCCGGCCCAAAAATTTTCGAGAATTTCTGGAAGGCAACCTAATTTGTGACGCATCGCATACTTGCGCTGCGCATTTTCCCACATGCTTTCTAAGTTGCGCCGGGAAGCAATATTAGGATTAGACAATAAATGTGTGATTGTAAAAATGCGCGTGAGACGCATCCATGCGACAGATGGCGAGTCGCACGTAGTGCACGGGATTCATGGGACAGCTTGCATTTTTCATGCAGCTGCGCAGTTCCGAATTATTTGGAAACGGCCATAGGATATTTTCTAATCGGCACGTATTAGTTGACGAGTAGCCAATGGGCTCTCGACTAGCGACGAACAAATCGAAATGAATAATTCGTAAGATATAATCGAAATGAGCAAGGAAGTGATTCCTTCCTAAGCGTTGTTATTTTTAATTTCTCAAGACAATAATATCCAGGTCACGCATGAGTGACATTCGAACAAATACAGTTAATACTATTGCTAGTGAGCCGATGCGCCATGAGTAGGGATATATATATGCTAGGATGCCCCGTCGCGGCTTCGCCCACGATACGTGTGATTAGGAACAAAAACATTTGTATCTTACAGACATAGAATTTCATATATGTTACTGAACTTTTTCTGAATTTGAAGGACCTCTGGGTGAATAATATTCTTTGTCGTTATTTTATTATGTGGTAATAGAATGAATTGATTCTCAGATTCACCTGTCCTAGAGCATCAAACGTATAATTGACCAAGGAAAAAGCATTCTATACGTAAATCAATTCCAACGTATTTGAATGTTTGCCCTTATAATTTGATGATTGTAATAGCAAAAGGAATTTTTATAGGGAATTGTTATCTATTTAATTAAAAAGGTAAATCAGTAGGGATCATGGGGATCCGGGGTATAAGATCAGTCTCTCCAGCTGGGCCGGTGAGGATGATAGCTTGGACTACGTTATTTCGCAAAGATTTTATTTGGAATCGAATATATATTATTACAAAGTTTCGGACAATTCAGATTTCTTAATGAAATGATAGGAGCACCAACTTTGAGCTGGAAATTATGGGATGGAAAACCTGCTGGATTGAGTGAATTTGAAATTCTTGAAGTGTACTATATCTTCATTTTCCATTACTGTGTCTATTGACTTGTATTGTTTATATTCTCGTCGTACGTGATTTAAGACCATGTCGTTAATTTCAAATGCAGAACTATTTCGAGGTGCTGTTATGGCTCTTTCACACAGCCAATGATATGATCATTGTAATAAATTTTCAATATCAGGATAAACTTCCGAAATCAAATGATTGATATTTTGTACAACTTCATCTAGTTTTTCATCAATAATAATATGTCCATTATTGTTTGGTGTATTTCCATTTCCAATACTAACCAGGAGAGGTTGTCATCTTCGGGTGCCCAATCTTGACCGAACTGCCAGAACTTGTTCCTGAGTATATTATGAGATACCCGGTGCAGCCATTCAGTCTAACGCTCTCACTAACTTGACTTCTGGCTCTATGCGACCCTAGCTAGAACATTTATTTTACCATTTTTGGCACGTACAAGCTATTTTTGTTCTCCACACCTTCCACAGCATATCCATCTTGACGTATCTCTTCATATACCCTGAAAACACTGGAAACAACATGATCCATGTGATTATGATTGATCCTCATCACTATGATTTATAAAAATGTACAAAAGTGATCAAAATAACCAAAAACAAAATGACGATATGTCGTCTGAGACGTATTTCCTTTACTGCACTGTACTTTCACTTTTGTCACTGAACAACACATCACACTTTATTCTAAAAAATATACAGATGGAGTAAATTACGTATATACTCAACAAATCTTATTTCCATGTCTTACTCGCATAGAGTAAAACATGAAATATATGGAAAAATCAACGATAATCGACTTTTCACTCTGTGCTTGGATACTTAAAAGCAATAAAAACATCTATCTAAGCACAAAGACAACAAATGTAGTATCATTGGACGGAAATTCAGTGTCAGAATTGATTTTCACTCATGGAAACTCCCATGAAAACTCCAATTCTGAACATGTGTCGACCAATATCATACTATGACCAATTATATTTAAACTTAACTCCTCACTCCAATATTCTTTTCGCTCTGATACAATTTTGGCTCTGTTCAGCTCACCTGGAAGATAGAAATTATCATAAAGCAACATATTACAAAAAATATATGTACACAGGCAAATGTTAAGTTGACTTATCTGAATTTTCTTGCTTCTCGATTGAAAGTCCATCAGTTGTATTAGAATTCCTGTCCACATTACACGTTTAGCGGTAGTTTGAAAGTTGAATGAGCAGTTCTACCTCCAATAATAAGTGTAGCAGCAATCCCAGATGATGCCACTCCTACAGCTATGTTACCATACAATCGTACTTCACTCAAAAGTAAATTGATTAAATATGTTTTTCAAGCACCTCCAGGAGCATCCAAAAAAATACTTTGCCTTTGCTGTTAACAATGCTATCTTCAATTCAGAAAGATTAGTAGCAACATACTTTCTTAGTTCATTGTATTTTCTCGAGTTGAGAAAATTTTCTGAAAAAGAAACTTTGCCTCTTGCACAACGCATGCCTACGGCTTCATCATGCCATTTTTTGGCGAAGCGATGATTGCATATCTTATCCATTGAACCAATTTGCTCATCTTTTGAATCCAATCCACTCAACCGTGCTTTCTGCATAATATTATATATGCGAAAAATTTTCTCCAAAGGAAAGAAATAATTTCTATGCACTCTCAGACTCGACTTATAGAAGAAAGAACATGAACTCTCTTGCGGGAAGCGCTCAGTCACCTAATGGAGAAGGTGCGAAGCTCGTCTCTGTAGCCTAGATCGGCGGGCGGAGGGACTACTTTCCGCGCATGCGTCATGCCTGCTATTCGGGGGTTCTACGGTTGATACGCCAAGAAGTAGTATTTCGACTATTTATTCATTTATTCATTCAATTAATGCTTTCTTCAACGTTTTGCATATAACCATAAATCCTATAACCATCTGGCGTGTGCAATGTAGCTATTGTCAAAATGTGGTCACATTCGATTCAGTAGTTTGAGATCCAAATGCAAACAAAGAAAAGACCTGCATCTGCGAGCGCCAGCCAACAGGTAAGGAGTGCGCATTGTACGGAATAAGGTCCGGCCGCCCCAAACGATCGCAGCAATTCGCCGGCAAATCGCCGCACATTTTCCCGACGACAATCCCCAACATTCGCACGCGCCTTGTAACGAAGCGCCCCGTTACAATGTATAAGTACAACCGCTGCGCATTGCAGCGAATGAATAAATTTGTAACATAGCGAGCGCGCTTGGTACTTATGAGTACGCGCGTGCGAACGAAGGAAAGAAGCTGATCCTTGCGCGCTTGTTATTACTCTATTAGAGAGAGGTAATTCTCGCGAAATGCAACTGCGCTTTCCAACCGTTTCGCGCTACGAGAGTGCATCTTCACGTGACGTCACGACGCTTATAAAAGAGGCGGCAGCGGTGCACACGGATGAGTTGATCCGCGATAACCACGGATGCCACACGGGTGTCCAGACATGGAGCACGCAAGCGGCGCAGCTCCCCCACGAACGCTTAGCATACAAAATTAGAACGTAATATCCGAGAGCGAAACAACCACGCGGGATCGAGTGTTAATTGTAGAATTCACTATCGTAATAAAGGTTAGTGCTAGTGCACGTGAAGGGGTTTATTTTGTAACACCCTCTCCCTAAATCGCACATCCATTCCGAGCCTGCACTACATACTGCTCAGCGCGCCACAGACTACTTGTCTGCCACGCTGCCAAGCTTCAGCCAAGGACAATCAATCGCCGGACGGATTAGACAGTTGTAAGTGACCGAGC
Organism: Aphelinus atriplicis; assembly: GCA_020882685.1. Lineage (NCBI taxonomy): Eukaryota > Metazoa > Arthropoda > Insecta > Hymenoptera > Aphelinidae > Aphelinus > Aphelinus atriplicis. The sequence goes on along the minus strand of JAJGQD010000006.1, from coordinate 113,151 downwards.
GGTCTTACACAAATATCTTCGATCGCGATGTCTCCGTGACAAACTTGCCCACCAATACAGGGGTATTTCGCCCAACCGCCCCTTTAAATAATGGTCGGGCCATTACACGGGCACCAAATCATGCTGTTTTCAGCTTGTGTTTACGATGTCAAAATGTACCTAAAAACCGCTGCCAAGTGCCTCAGCAGTATGCTTTCTCAAAGAAGCTTCAACATCACCCACAAACGCGTTCCAAACCTGTATTTCCACCATTCCACTAGCGTAGATACTATCATTTTTTTTTAAAAATTACAGAAAAATTATATAATCAGTTCAATTTGTATCTTTGTGACTGTGTAAAGTGTCGTTTTTTTTCAATTGACCAAACTTTGTTGCGACTGTTGATGTCTGCCCGGGCTCTCTTATTATTTGATCAAATGCAACAGAGCAAACGGTTCTAGGTTTCTACACGATGCGAGACATTTGGAACTGCATGATTTTTCGATCAATTCATCTTGTGACTGTCATACGGTTCAATGGCGGTCAAAATTGATCCGCCCTGCCCTTAAGTCCGGATTTAGTACACTTGAAAACTCATTTTGATCATTTTCGATGGCAAAGGGCACCAAATTTTCCCAATTTTGTCTGTAGCACGTTGAAAATACTGGAAACGAAACTTACATGAATTTTTTCTCCCTTTAGCAACGGTTGCTAGGGTGGTAAACAACGGTTGCTAAGGATCTAATTGGGAAGATTTTGTGTCCTTTGCCGTCGAAAATGATGGAAATAGGTCATAAATTGATAATTTCCAACCGTCGTAACGGTTGCTATGGAGCAAATATTTAGTGTCCTTGGCCATCGAGTGGGACTTAAACCTGATTTTCCGGCTTGCCCCAATGAGCTGGCATTGATGATGCCCCAATGATGACTTTTCGAACTGGCACTAGTTCTGACCAAGTATTCAAATTATTCACTACAGTTTTGGCAACGATTATATCTCCCACTGCATATGACTGGTTCAAAGTTTTTCTGCCGGACACGATATTCTGATTCTGCTCCTTCGCTCTAATATTTTCTTTTGCAATTCTTCTTTTTTCTTTCATTATCTGCATGTGGTTTTCTTCGTGATCAATTTCTTCGCATTTGCTCATGTCTCCGTAAAGTAGGCTATACGGGGCAAAATTTGTAGTGTTATGTGAACTTTCATTATAACTTTTTGCCGCTTTCGGTAGTTTGATGTACGTATCTCCCTCTTTAACTTCAGCAACAGTTTTGATGACTCTTCCATAAATTCCATTTGATTTAGGGTGGCGAACTGATATTCTTATAAATTTCATTCCGTATTTTTCGTATAAATCCTGAACTTTTTTCGAGAGGAAAATCTCTTCATTGTCTGATACAATGAACCGAGGTCTAGCAGTTTTTAGAAAGAACTCTTCTAAAACCAAGTGAATTTTGGATTTCTTTGTAATTTCTAATACCCAAACAAATCTACTGAACTCGTCTATAACTACCAAATAATCTTTGTTTTCAAAATTACAAAAATCGATATTAATTTTTTTGAAGGGCGTTGATGCTGGTTCAATGTAGACCCCTGGTGCCACAAATTTTCTTGCTGCGCTTTTTACTCGTGCGCAAATAGGACACTGACCCACGTATTCTTCGACATCTTTTGTAATATTCTTCCAAGTGAATTCCTTACGGATTTCCTTTAAAGTTTTTTCTGCGGACCAATGATTTTCATCATGTACTTATGCTAACTTCATTAACTGTGCATTTCTCTCTCTCAAAAATTTTGGTTTCAATGGTCGTATATAGAATGACTTATCGCTGACCCTGGCATAGAAGCTGATCCATCCATACAATCTATTGAAATTTTCTTCTTTGATGACATGCGTGATCTCTATCACAGAGCCATCAGGTACTTCTTCTAGTTTCAAAAATAATTCCTGTATGTCTCGTTTATTCTGATATAAAACCCCTTTAATCTAAAAATCCCCTTCTTCTTGAAACCTTGTCTTAATCAAATACTTTGATAAAAGATCCGGTCTCGACTCGATCAAGTCTTGTAGGCTAATCGCCTTAATATTTTCGTTTTTGGGAAATGAACATATATACTGCAACGGACACACACTTTCCCACTACTCACACATATACTTACACACTCTCACTCACTCCCACCATCAGCCATTGAGCACCGGCAAGCCGTACGGCCAAAGCGTGGAGCGCGGGATGCGCGCAACACCACTGCGCAGCTCTCGCGCGGAAGCGAGAGGAGAGCGGCGTACCGCGTGGCGACGGGAAGCATTCTCGTCTCACCCGCCACACAGGAAAGCAGCCTCAACCAGAGCTCGCACATAAGCAGTTAGCAGACCACGTGGTGAACCAAACTCCACACAATTGCGTACAAGGTAGTACACTAGAGCGGGAATAGCCAACAGGCGAAACCGAGCGATTGGCAGGATTAGAATTCTATTGAATTCTAATCCACCTGCGAATAGAATTACTATTCGGTTTGCTTACGCGTCGGGAGTGTCGGTTCGCGTGTGTAATTTTAAGTTATCGCGATCGTCTTAGCGTCTTTTGGGCAGAGTGCGGGACTGCCGTCGAGGAAGGACCTAAGATCCAATGTGTTGGTTCTGAAAGGAAATTCCCGACTTAGAAAGGTTAAATTAAATTCACGCGATTAGTACACGTGATAATAACGTCGGAAATTGCGTAAATTGACTATGTAACTTGCGCGATAAGTACTCGCTTAATTCCGTAGGAAAATTCGTGAAGTAAAATAACCAATAAATTCCATTTTTTTCAAAGAAAACCTGCGCGACTAGTACACGTAATAACCACGTCGGAAAATAGTGCAATCAAACGAAATAATCTCTCACGCGATCAGTACACGGCTAAACTCCGTCGGAAAATTCGCATAACTCAATACAATTCCATTCGTTAATAATCAAACCAAATTAATAACTAACTCAAGTCATCTCTTTCCATTCTTTTTAACACATTTTTGCGTAAAATTCTGTTTTGATTAATTTCACAGGAAACCGGATCCAATTCGGCAACTCCAACACCGCCTGACGTCCACCACCTCCGCGACTTGAAGGACGACTTTCTCAAACCTATGCGGAAGCCAGTACGCGAGGTCCCCACAAACGCATCGCCAAGGGCGAATTTAACAATTTCAATTTCATTCAATAAAAAAAACCAGTCAAACGAAACTTTCTAGTGCGTTGTCTTTTCTCTTTCCTCATACCTGTATGTGTCTCGATAAGTTTCTATATATAATAATTATTTATGCAACGCACCCACACACCCTCGACACATTACCCGTTTTATTAAAGACAATCAATTCAAGTCAATTTATAAAGAAAAAAGGCGTTGCAATATTTACCCAAAGTGTCTTTTTCATCGTAGATTATGTCTACCTTTTGAGATATGAATTTCTTCATGACTTTTCCGTCTGTAAACCGTGTTATCAATCTCAACCTATCGGAAAATCTTATTACTTTGTCGATGGTTATTTCTGGTTGGTTTGCACACTGAGCTTGGTGAACGTGTATTCTGGAAAGTTGCTTATCGTCCGATGACTCTTTCAAGTTCCAATTCTTAGGCACATTCTTAACAGTTTCTTGTGCATGAAAAGCTCGTGACAATGCATCTGCATTGGTATTAAATTTTCCTTTCTTATAAATCACGTTTGGGTGATAGTCAGTTACTTCCGTAAGCATTCTAACTATTCTTGAACTGACATCATCTGATTCATTCTTGAAGATTGAGCGGAGGCACTGATGATCCGTATACACATCAAATCTCTGTCCATGAAGGAAATGTTTATATTGTTTCATTCCCCAAACTACTGCAAGAAGCTCTTTCTCTGTAGTCGAGTAGTTTTTCTCTGCCGGATTTAAACTGCGACTTGCGTAAGAGCAAGGATGTTCAAGACCATTATCATCCGTTTGTAATAAAATGACTCCGATCCCTTCATTTGGAGCATCAGTCGTCAATATAAATGGTTTTGAAATATCTGGGTGCCTTAAAACAGAATAAGTTGACAGGATTTCTCTAAAATTATTGAATTCTTCTTAACATTTCTCATCAAAGTTAAACTCAACGTTTTTTGATTTGAGTCTATTCAAATGATGGGTCAGTTTCGCAAAATTAGGGATAAATTTACGGTAGTACGAAGCGAGGCCAACAAATCTTTCTAAATCGTTTTCATTGCGAGGTTCGGGAAAATTCAAGACCTTTTCCACATTCCTGGTTGAAAGACGGACACCTTCGGTTGAGATATCATGGCCCAGATACTCAAGACGTTCTTGCATGAATGAACATTTATCAGGGTTCAATATTAAATTTTTCTCTCTCAATCTATCAAAAACTATTTTGAGATTCCGTAAATGGTCTTTCGGCGACGATCCGATCACTATCAGGTCCTCGACGTATATGAAACAAATTTTCCAATCAAACCTCGAAGTTTAAAATTCACCATTCTCTGGTATGTTGCTGGGGCATTTATTTAACCCATGGGCATACGAAGCCATTCCCAATGGCCTTTGTGCGTGCTAAATGCGGTCTTCGGTGTATCGGAAGCTTTTACCGTTACTTGATGGAAGCCATTTGCCATATCAAAGCACGATATAACCTTTGCATTACCGAGCATACATATAATTTCGTCTATTGAAGGAAGTGGGTAATTGTCTTGCTCAGTGAAGGAATTCAACTTCCGAAAATCCATGACTAAGCGCCGTTTTTGTTCTCCTGAGGCATTCATTTTTTTTGGAACCAACCAAACATTTGATTGATACGGAGAAAAGCTTGGTTTGATTTAACCCTTTTTTTCCAATTCTTCAATTTGCTTTTCAATTTCGGGTTGCATAAACAAAGGATGTCTATATAATGGGGTACTAACGGTTTTTTCGGTTGATAACTTAATTTCGTGCTGCACATCCGTAACAGCGAGCATCGGATCATCTGGCAATGCAAATCTGTCATTGAATTCAGATATGATATTGAATACCTCTTCTGAGATATGGGGAGTGAATCTTTCCGAAATATTATTCAAGTCTTTTTCAAACTTAATTTTCAGTTGATTGATGCATTCTTGGTGCTCCTTCAATTCAATAACTGAAAGAATAATATTGAATTTTTCTTTTGATGCCTCCGGGGAAGTCCCTCCTTCAATTTATTAGTTGGATCATGAACTGGAGAAGAGTTTTTACCTTTGTAATATTCCTTAAGGGCCAATCGCCTTTCTCCGTGGCTCAACTAATGATCAAGGATACTTTTAAGTGCACTTTTGGCTATCGCATGGTTGTTACATGCGTTCTTCATATCATGACTCATATCATTTGTGAGATCTTCGTGTATCTCCGCGTGTATATTCTCTCTGTATATGGGCTCAAAATGGTCTGTTTGGTTAAATAAATACAGTTTCAAATTTTGATTTTCTATAATCTTGTAAATCCCAGGGATTACATTTTTGCCCTGGTTGTAATATACTCCTGGTGAGTTTTTGGGAATAATCTCTCTAGTTCCTCAGTATTTGGCCTGATCTGGGCCAAATGATTTTTATTGAACTCATAAGTAACCACACTACCTTCAGGGTTTTTTAAGGTTATCGTATTATCTTCATTGTTAATTATGGACTTCGATTGTATCTGCCAATCTGTCCCTAGAATTCCATCTGCTCGCGTCGGGAAATTGTTATCCATAACTAGAACTTGATGTTTGATCATGAAAATTTCAGTTTCACAGATTCCTATTGCCTGATAAATGCGATCTATTATGTAAAATATTTTTCTTTCTGATGGGGAAAACCTTCTAAAAAAATTATTCTCCGGGTCGATACATTGAATTTTGATGTGAGATTTCTTTGAGCCGAATCTACCAATAATCCATCCGGCGTTGTCGCGCCGACGAATCGGGTAAACAATAATGCGTTCTCTCTATCGAATCGGGGAGCTCCATCTCTGATATTTCGTGTGACTGATGAGTTGTGTATGACCCCTGCATTTTGTGTATTTTCTTCGGCGGGTCTTTGCCCTGAGGCTGAATTTTTCGAATATTTGGATTTTTCAAATGAGGGTATTTTTTGGAACACTTTTCCTCTCTATGCCCAGGAATGCTGCAAGAATCGCAAATGTCTCTCGCATTCCGTTGATGCATGGGGTGCGAATTATCGGCAGTTCTGCTTGCTGATTCACGACTCTTCGCGTGCGACTTATCTCGCCTGTTTCTCTGTCTCTCTCTTAACATCTCGTCTTCCCTAAGTATTTTTTCTTCATACATCGCAAATTGAAATACGTCATTAAGGGTCATGGGATTTTTTGTCATAACTAATGACCGGATTTCTGGTTTAAGAGCGCGTGTGAATCAATTAATTTTTTCTTTGTCTTCCAATCTTCGAAAGACCGTTCGGAACTCTATATCTACTTGATCAATTGACTCTTTCATCCATTTCAATATAACGTTTCACAAAATTTTCAACCCTCTCCATGTAACCCTGTCAATAGACGCTGATAATTGACTTCTTACCTCTTCTAGAGCCATTTTCGAAATGTACTGTTTGAGAGTGCGAGTGAAAGTTTTCGCGTTCTCGCTAATTTCGATCAACGGACGATGGAAGTTTCCGGTTTCTCCGAAAAAACTCGTACTTTTTATTGAAACTTGATCCGAGAATTCAGAATCAGTGTCCGAACTACTCATGTAAAATACACATGGGTGATGTAAAATCAATTAGATTACACTCACCTTGTATTTTGCACAATGCAGGTTGCGTACTGGCGCTGCCTTCCTGCATCCTTCTAGCGAGTAATGAAGTGACCCTCTCAAAAGCTATCCACGGGCTGCTTATTAGAAGCTTCTTCCTTTATAATGGTATTGCTTCAGAGGATGATACTCCGATCGAACGGCCAACTGCGGGTCCCGGCTGAGCGAGTCGTCCCACTGTAGCAGCTGCGCATCTCGCTCCACACTGTTTTCACTATATACTCCCAGTGCACAGCACTTGTTTTCCATAATCCCACGTCCTGTCACAGCCGCCAATTTGTAAGAAAGTTTACAGGAGGATCGTGGGACGGGCGAATTGATAGGAATAAGCGTAGCGTGATTCGTAAATATATATAACTACATTTATTGAAACGCGCGGGCCTAGTCGACAAAGCCTCCGATTAGGATAAGGTCACATCAAGAACTGATTGCACGCAGGCAGTCGCTTCCCTTGGAGGGCTGCGTCCCTCAAGAGTTGCAGCCGCCAAAAGTGAAACTCAGGCGGTCCGGCTACGCGGAAAAGCCATAAAGATTTTCCGATACGGCGCGGCGCGTCGCCGAACATCCGCTCGTGGCTCGAGGGCCGTTGCGCGCGAGGGCCACGTTCCTGTTTTCGTGAGAAAGCGGAAAATATTATAACTACGTAAGTTGCATGTGTGCAGGCAGGCTGCGACACTGCAACGAGCGACTTAAAAGAACCATGTTGAAATGTATAGGGTGGGCGACATGAGTATTGAGTGAGACGTGTAGAGAGGTGATTAGAGTGAAGCGGTCGTGGACATGTGCATATCGCAGTGCAGCATTCTTGCATTAGCTCAGCTTGCAGTTAAGCTCTGAGAACAGTTCAATGAAGAGACCGGCACAGCAGTCAAAGTTCGGCAAAACAAGCGCCTTAACCAACTTAATCCGAGATGTCATAGGAAGGGAATCGTGGCACTTTTTCATGCGTACAAGGGCGGCATAACATTTTTTGGCGGGCATATATTCTACTCACGAAACCTGTCGAGCCAAACAAAATCGCCTCCGTGTTATTCTCGTTTGATCTCAGCTTATTATTTCTGGACCATGCGAAGATTAAACTCAAGTTAAGGTTGGCGTGGGTGATAATATCGGAGATCTCGGAGAGGAGGTCCCATAAAGAGTATTGAAATCGTCGGCGTAGATGTGGTGCGAGCAACAGATCAGGACCTCGGGCAAGTCATTGATGAAAAGAAAGAATAGCAATGGGCCTAGATGGCTACTCTGCGACCAGAGATGTTCGAGAATTGAGCAAATGAGCGCCCACTGACAACTCTTTGGAGTCTTTCCACGCGGTAAGATATAAACCACCTGCAGGCACTGCGCGAGAATCCCATTAGAGAGAAAGCTTGTTGATGAGCACGTCAATGCCCACCGAATCGATGGCCTTGGCGAAATCTATAGAAATTAGTTGGGCAACTGATTTCTCATCTATGGCTCTGCAAAAATTATTACTCACGTCGATTAGGGCCGTGTGGGAACTGTGAAGTTTGCAAAAGCCTCACTGGTGTCCATCGATGAGCCCGCGCTCGGGTATGAAGCGCTCAACCTGGCCGTTCGCCACCAATTCAAAGGTCTTCGCGACTGCTCTGAACAGGCTAATATGTCGAAAATTACTTAGTTCAGCTGGGGTCTTGACTTTGGGAATCGGCTCAACGCAGGCCATTTTCCAGCACTGAGGAAAAATCCCAGACGGAGGCGTCGAAGATGTTAAGCAAGACGGGCAAGATCACGGGCATGATCACCGAGTGAATTGGAGTGCAGTCGCAAGAACGCCTCCTTAATATCCTGGCGGTTACATGGCAAAAATAAGACTGCTGGCTCGGGTCAATTTCCACTTAATACTATACTTTACTACTATAATGAATTACATATACTAGTACTATATTGAATTAGAATGAATTGACATTATAATGAAATATAATGTCAAATAAAACTTTACAAAGAATGATATCGTATAAACAGTGAAAAATATCGAATACTCTTTAGACCAAATTGAAGTAAACCACACTATTAAGAATAATGTTAGAAAAACTGTCACTAAAGCCTTCATCAATAATATGAATAAGGTTTGCCATATTCCATCCCAAGACAGAGAATTTGTGAAAAAACTTTCAGGAACTAAGATCTTTTAAAACATAATAGCAATATTTTTTTCACTCGTGCAGACAAAGGTAACTAGACAGTGTGTATGAAGACTAGTGAATATAGAGAGAAAATGTATTCACTTTTAGAGGATAAAAATACTTATAAAATAGTTCGAAGAAACTCATTCAAACCATTGCAAACCAAAGTTCATAATATTCTGTCCAGTTTAAATAACCAAGACTTCCAAAATGAACGTTTCCACAATATTTAACTAACACAAACTGATACTACTCTAGCAAAAGCATATGGTTTGCCTAAGACACATAAAGCCAATGTCCCATTGAGACCTATCATTTCTTTAGTAAATTCACCTACACATTTTTTAGCAAAAATTCTATTTGACGAATTAAAAATGTGTACAAAACCACCAATCTCTCGCGTGAATAAGAGTTTTGAAATTGAAGAGCAAATTTTAGATGTACATCTCCCAGCTGATTTCGTGTTACTTTCACTTGACGTCAGCTCTTTGTTTACAAACATACCATGTGAGTTAGTTTTGAACAGTTTAGATGAAAGATTCTCACATGTACATAGTATAAGTAAAATACCGTTTGATGAAATTATTAAAATCACTCAATTTCTTTTTGACAATACATTTTTGCATTTGATAATAAATTTTATCAACAAGTTTTTGGCACACCCATGGGTTCCCCTATTTCTCCCATCGTTTGCAGACCTCGCCATGGGCGATTTAGAAATAGAATGTTTAAACAAATTAAAGTTATATAATTGTGAACCGTTATTTTACAAGAGATATGTTGATGACACTTTTTTATCTACAGAAAAAGAACATGTTGAAATAGTTATTAAAGTTTTCAATGAATACGATAAAAATTTGAAATTCACTCATGAATTAGAAGAAAATAATTCTATAAATTTCTTGGATACAACAGTTATTAGAACCAACAATAAATTAACAACACGTTCTGGTAGATTGCTAAATTTAGATTCAAAACATACAATTCAACGAAAACGTATCATCATTTCCAATTTAATGGATAGATCAGTTTTACTCTTAGATAAAAGTTTTCATAATGACAATATTAATAAGGTTAAGAGACGATTATTCGAGAATGATTACCCACAGAAATTCATAGAATCATGTGTAAATGACCTACTTCGTACAATTAGATTCTCTAAAAAGAGAAGTAATTCCGATGAAAAAAGCCCCGTTTGTACTTTGGCAATACCTCTTCGAGATACATTTCACAATAAAGTATCCGGCTCGCTTATAAAACTGGAGATAAGAACAGTTCCTTCAGTCAATCATAATCTCACAAACATAATAAAATTGGACAAAAATAAAACAGACGTATTAGATCAAACCGGTGTGGTATATATATTTAACTACAACGACTGTTCGGCATGTTGTATTGGAGAAACGAAGAGAAAATTAGAAGATAGAATCACAGAGCATCGGAAAATTACTGATTACTTACTCGCTATCGCTCGCTCGAGTCTTCCGAGTGGATTTCAATTGAAAAATCTACAAAATATTTTATAATCTTCAATATTCAATTCAGTTTTAGTAAGTTGTACTTAAAATTTATTATAAATGGATATGAATAGTCATCATGATGCATATAAATTATAGCTCTCAATCTTCTCTTTCGATCCATCACACCGAATGTTCGTCAAATCATCATTTTCCAAGTTGTTTATCAGATAGAAAATTGGAGGAAAATGGTTTTCGGCAACGCTTGACTTTCGATGACATACATTACGCCCCCGCGACTATATTTTCGGATTTTTCACTACAGATTATGAAAATGCTCTTCTATAAATCTGCAAGATCAGATTCCGAATAGATAACGCATTTTTAGTATTTTATCAACGTTTTTCTGGAATCAAACGTCAAATATTTGTTTTCATGTTCAATATGCTCCCACAAAATCAATTTTTCGAACACATAGCCAGTTCGAATTGTAGCTCTAGATCTCCTTTTTTGACCCATCACACCGAATGTTCGTCAAGTCATAATTTTCCAAGTTGTTTTATTAGATAGAAAATTGGAGAAAAATGGTTTTCGGCAACGCATGACTTTCTATGACGTAGATTACGCCCCCGTGTCTATATTTTCGGATTTTTCACTACAGATTATAAAAATGCTTGATCTCTCCTATGAATGTATAAGATCAGATTTTGGATAAATCATCCATCTATAGTTCTTTATCGGCGTTTTTCGGGAGTCACGTAGAAAATAACTGTTTCTATGTTCAATACACCCCTATAATATCAACTTTTTCGAACAAATAGCCAGTTCAAATCGTAGCTCTCTTGATCTCTTCTTCAGACCTATCATTTTGATTGTTCTTCAAATCATCATTTTCCAAGTTGTTTATTACTCCAAAATCTTTCATATGACAAAAATTCAGCTACACATGATTTTCGATGACGTAGATCTTGCCCACGCATCAGTTTATTTGAATCTTTCACCATGGAATAAGAAAATGCTCGTGCTCCTTTGAAATAATTGATTAGATTTGTCAATCAATAACTGACTCCAAATTTATCCAAAAATGAATCAACTAATTTACCTGAATTTTGAAACTGAACCATTGTAGATGTATACAGAGTAGACTGCACTTCAAACTGCATATGAGAATACAAATTTTCTTCGTGTGATCAAATTGATAATACATCTTTGCTGCGTCAACTTTACAACCCAGAGAACTTGTTTTCTCATCTGATATTATGTGAGTCTTGCCAGCTCCTATGGCCAGTATCCTCCAGAGTCAAAACGGATTTGCAACTTCATTGTCAGTAGCTGAGTTCCATTGGAAATGCAACAGTATTCAGATGAATGCTTAACCTGTACTTCTTCAAACCTATTTCATTGAAGAATGTGATTCTTCGTTGGCAATTTCATATTCCAGGTCAGCTGTACAGGGCCAGGAATCTTATTGGAATCACCCACATAGTATTCAACATTGCGTTGAAATATTTCACTGAAATATTTTAGTGCAAGATCTCAGCAAGATTGCTGCAATATTTCAATGCAGCTTTCGGAAGCGAATTTGGTATCTTTCAATAAAATATTTCAAAAATATTGCAGCAATATTTCATGAAAGATTCAACGAAATATTTCACAATATTACAATAAAATATTGCAGTGCAAGACTACTGCAAGATTTCTGAAATATTTTCCTGAAATATTCTATGCAACATTACTGCAAGATTCCCTCAAGATTTGACAGCAAGATTGAGGACAGTCAAAAGCTACATTGAAATATTGCAGAAATATTACATTGCAAGATTTCATGCAATATTGCTGCAAGATTTCTGCAAGATTCTTCTGCAAGCTCATGTAAAGTCAAAGGCTACATTGGAATATTGCACAAATATTTCGATGAAAGATTTCATGCAATGTTATTGCAAGAGTTCTGCAAGATTCAACTGAAAGACCCTGAGAAGTTGACGACTGCAGTAAAATATTGCAGATATATTGCATTGCAAGATTTCATGCAATATTGCTGCAACATTTCTGCAAGATTCTTCTGCAAGCTCATTGAAAGTCAAAGGCTACATTGAAATATTGCACAAATATTTCAATGAAAGATTTCATGCAATATGACCACAAGATTTCTGCGAGATTCTGCTGCAAGACAGTCAAAAGCTGCATTGAAATATTGCAGAAATATTGCATTGAAACATTTCATGCAATATTACTGCAAGAATTCTGCAAGATTGGAATGCAAGACAATGAAGCGATATGGCAATGACGAGGTCCGGTGGCGGGGGATAAGTGCGACGCCTATTGGCTCTACCGCGACGGTGTCCGCCGAGCGGTTTGGCTATTGTGCCGCGCGTCCACAACACAACACTCAGTACTCATTTTCAATAGTTCCTGCACCGCACTACACAGCAGATAAATAAGTAACAACTTAAATATAACATCCAAGATTTATATTGTAAGAGTGCGCGGTGGCCCCGGGAGGAAAGCTTTTGCTTCGCGACCCAAGGATCGGTGTTTCGCGCCCGACCCCCGACTTCTTTTCTTTTTTTATTTAGTTGAATCTGATAGAATCATCTAATTTTTTGAAAAGTATAAACTCAACGGACCAAAATGGAAAACTTTTATATTTGAAATAATTTTCGAAATTTATTCAAGTTTACTCGGCCTCAGAGCACATGGGTATCATCCTGCAGGTAGATATATAAGTGACTTGTCAAATCAGTTCTTTTTGTTTATTAGATTGATTCTATCCAAAAGTTTCATAAATTTGTGAGTCAGAATATATATATATGGGTGATTCTCTGTCAAGTGAGAGAGTGAAAATAAAAAAAAATCCTGAAATTTTTTTTGTGAATTCTAGAAGACTCCATTATGTCCCCTGAATTTTTTCCCATCCTGACAGAGGCTCAAAGTGGTGGAGTTTGCAATATTTAACATTTTTTAGGACCTTTGACCTCAATTTTGAGCTATCTAGAGATGTTTTAGAGCAAAAACTCAAGAGAACTTTTTTACTGGAAAAATGCCAATTTTTTCAGAAAAATTGGTTCCAGGGTCATTGGTAGACATATAGCTATCACTTAACTTGTTTCCAGGCTTAAAACTAATCAAAAAGTGGTTTTGATCACCTGCAGCATAATGTGATATATACCAAAAGAAAGCTTATTTTATTACCAAAATGTCCTGACTAGTCGCAGAGTGCTGCATTTGATCGATTTTTCGTAATCAACCAATACACTATGAGAATTAACGAAAATATTCTCAAAATAGGTGACCGCATACGCCACTTATAAGTATGCTTGTTACTCTGGTTTTCTCATAGAATCTGATTGTTTCGTGGCACTTGTACTTGGATACAAGTTGTTACTACTTTATTATCCAAGCCCAGAGTGAGAAGTCGTGAACCGTATCTTTTTTAATAAATTTAGTTCACATATAAGTGGCGTATGCGGTCACCCATTTCAGAATATTTTCATGAATTCTCATAATATATTGGTTGATTACAAAAAATAGATCAAATGCAGCACTCTGCGACTAGTCAGGACATTTTGGTAATAAAATAAGCTTTCTTTTGGTATGTATCACATTATGCTGCGGGTGATCAAAACCACTTTTTGATCAGTTTTAAGCCTGGAAATAAGTTAAGTGATAGCTATATGTCTACTAATGACCCTGGAACCAATTGGAGGTCAAAGGTCCTGAAAAAATGTCTAATATTGCAAACTCCACCACTTTGAGCCTCTGTCAGGATGGGACATATGGTCTAAAAAATTCTGAAAAAATTCAGGGGATATGATGGAGTCTTCTAGAATTCATAAAAAAAATTTCAGATTTTTTTTTTCATTTTCACTCTCTCACTTGACAGAGAATCACCCATATATATATATATATATATATATATATATATATATATATATATATATATATATATATATATATATTGCGACGACCCTTCTTTTATTATTAGTTGTTATTTGGGAGAGGAGGAGCATAAATGCTCGCATTGAAACTAGATGAAGGATGGGTGTGGGATTCAGGGTCGTTCAACACGAAAGAGATTTTATGTTAGAAGAGAGGAGAAAAAATGAACTTGGGACGCGAGATTCGACAGCTTGATAATGAAAGTTCGGCAATTATTGAGTTATTCGGGATTCGCTCAGAATATTGCCTGCTTCACTGGCCACAAGCCTCAGCTAGGTTTTCGTCATCATAGCGAATGAGGGAAGAGGCTACGAACGTCCGATTTGCAAAAACCGAGATCACGTCAAGAGAATAAGTAAACAACAAAAGAAAATTTTCTGACGTTTAAAAAAAAATCAATCAACTGGGGGGGGGGGGAAATAACTAAAAATGTGCTCACAGTGCGAAAATAAAAATAGACTTTAAATAGTTATGTTCTCAAATAAAACAAAACAAAGAATCAAACGAAAAAAGAAACTGACTCGTTTAAGCGAAGAAAGCCCGGTGAATTAATGCACCAAGGTGCTCCTTGACTCGCTCAGGGGAGAAACCATCGTAGGGGTTTTCTCTGAGAACGAAGCCAGGATTGACGGGAAGTTCCTCGTCGTCGCCCTGGTCGCTCAGGTAGCTCAACGAGTAGCTATATGGAAAACAGTAGTAATCAGTGCAAGAACTGAGAAAAACAAAAATGATTAGTCACCGTTAGTCCGGGTTAGTTGGAGTGCGAAATTAGGGCAACTAAAAAGAAAACGGTGAGGAAGAAACTAAAAAAAAAATATAGAGATCCAACATTCATTCCGGGAGGCGATGGGAACCGTCACCGGTTAGTACGCGAGCATTCCCTCCAATGTCAGACGTGTAGCCACACTCATACCAAGGGCAGAGGAATTGTCTCTAGGGCGTACGTCGTGTTGGGAAAGCAATCGCGTGAACGAAGAACCGGATTGTGTTAAACGCTTCCTTACCACAACGTAACTGCGGTCAACCTCACGATGAGTACCGGAGTCAGCCGTCGGGGTTATCCGATCGCGATCGCACGGAGTCAAAGCGTGAGGGAATAAACGTATACGGGTGCAAGGACGTGGGCGCGAAACACGGTTGAATTCAATTAGATTGAATTAATAAAAGATACAAAAAAAAAACTTGATTAAGAATTTCCACGAAAGGGAGGAAGCGAGGATCGAATTATGCAACGCGGGTGTGTGTGTGTGTGTGTGTACTCGGGATAAGGTTGGGCTGCCCGCACTAACAACACAGGTTAAGATATCGAGCTAGCCTATACAGCATCGCTCGATACCCCTGTGAGGAGATGTAAGGCCTCAGACCCAACCAGTGTAGGGATTCTCACACAGGTATCGCTCGAAGCTATCGCCTGTGTGAGCCACTTACCTCGTACTTGCGACAGCGAACCGCGTTGACGATCTGGAAGGCCTCCTCTCGTTCTGTGAAGCGCGGGGGGGAGCACCGCGGCGCGATGTGCTCTGTTAAGAGAGGAGAGTTGTTGCTGGTAGGCTGGTCTGGAGTATACTGCCGCTCCGCTGCGCGCAGCATTAGCAGCTGCGGCCGAGAATCGCGGCGGCGCGAGCCCCTTCTCTTGCGGCGGCTGGAGTGGGAGCGCGCGAGTGGGGACGCGCTTGGGGGCCCGGGCGCGCGGTGTGGGCAGGGCGCGCGAGTGGTGGGGGAGCGCGGCGAGCTGGGGGACCCTTCCGCGCGGTGCGGGCGGGCACCGGCTGACGGCGCGGTACTGCCGTGCTGCAGGGGCGAGATGGCCCGGCGGGGTTGCCAATGCACAGGGGCAAAAGGTGCCCGTCGCAATATATATGGGGCGTTCTTTGTCAGCTCTCCGAAGCCGGCGCGCGGACGCTAAAACCTCACGTTTTCGACGCTTGTTTTCGACTCTATATGACCCATATCTAAATAATGTTGGATATGCTATCAATGTAGTTTTTTCTCAGCTTTCCGATGGTGAATTTAGTTTTCCGAATTTTTCACATTTTCACAGAAAAAAAATATAAAACAGGCCATATCTCAAAAACCTATTTTTTTTAATTTTTTTAACTAGTCTAGATCGAAAGCTGAGGTTTTTTTACGTTTATATGAACCTTCTGGATACCTAGACTTTTTTTGTATTCGAGTAATTGAGTAGCAAACATGAGAAAATGCGCCGCGTCGGGCCGGGCCGCGCCGTGCCGCGCCGCGCCGCGCTGACTCCACGCGCTCCAGCTCAAGTCTTCTGCTTACAAGAGTGCTGAAATCGGAATATATTTAATATCCATACAAGTCTCTATCAGTTGGATAAACTACTATCTAGATAGTAGATCATGTACTCATTTGGGTTATGGACTGAGATATGCGGACATTATTTCATTTCACATTCTTTGACCTCCGTTTTGGCTTTGATATTGAAGACTTTGCCATACTATGTTTCAACTGAACTACTTTTTCAGTTCGTTTTGATCTAGGAAAAATTTTATATTCCTCAGCAGATGAAATTTTTTTGACCATCAGTCTGTCATCGGAAGTTGGTACGAACGCATGAAATTGCAGAGTACCTTGTATATCAAACCAATTATCAAATCTTTCTTTCAATTTCAGTTTAGCTTGCTAATAATCTTCTTTTTTACTATAAAATACCATGGTTTCTTTACAGTAATTTCTTGCCCATTCAAATAAACCTTCTGCGGTTAAAATATGATTATTTGCAGAGCGTTGTAAACTTGCTCGTTTAGCACCTCGTTTCACATTAGCTCCCATTCCATCGCATGCTCCCTTCCCATGTGCGGTCGCACAAAAATGCCATTCCGCGGGAATGCCAAAATCTTTCTTATGATTAATAAGATTAGAGAAACTTTTCTGATTTTTGAAGTGTTGACCCAATCTATCGGTACTATAATAAATTTTCTTTGGTTTGTATTCTTTCTTCAGGTAATTTATGATTATGAGCAAGCTAAACTGAAATTGAAAGAAAGATTTGATAATTGGTTTGATATACAAGGTACTCTGCAATTTCATGCGTTCATACCAACTTCCGATGACAGACTGATGGTCAAAAAAATTTCATCTGCTGAGGAATATAAAATTTTTCCTAGATCAAAACGAACTGAAAAAGTAGTTCAGTTGAAACATAGTATGGCAAAGTCTTCAATATCAAAGCCAAAACGGAGGTCAAAGAATGTGAAATGAAATAATGTCCGCATATCTCAGTCCATAACCCAAATGAGTACATGATCTACTATCTAGATAGTAGTTTATCCAACTGATAGAGACTTGTATGGATATTAAATATATTCCGATTTCAGCACTCTTGTAAGCAGAAGACTTGAGCTGGAGCGCGTGGAGTCAGCGCGGCGCGGCGCGGCGCGGCGCGGCGCGGCACGGCGCGGCCCGGCCCGACGCGGCGCATTTTCTCATGTTTGCTACTCAATTACTCGAATACAAAAAAAGTCTAGGTATCCAGAAGGTTCATATAAACGTAAAAAAACCTCAGCTTTCGATCTAGACTAGTTAAAAAAATTAAAAAAATTAGGTTTTTGAGATATGGCCTGTTTTATATTTTTTTTCTGTGAAAATGTGAAAAATTCGGAAAACTAAATTCACCATCGGAAAGCTGAGAAAAAACTACATTGATAGCATATCCAACATTATTTAGATATGGGTCATATAGAGTCGAAAACAAGCGTCGAAAACGTGAGGTTTTAGCGTCCGCGCGCCGGCTTCGGAGAGCTGACAAAGAACGCCCCATATTCTTATTGAATTTACAAATCAAGTGAATTCAACATGTCTGCCATGAAATATCTGGACGAAATGAATATAATGAACAAGAAAAGATTAATTCACCTCACATAATTATCTATTCAACTTAAAATTCTATTAAAATTATATATTTTTATGATGATTAATCTTATTCATGTATAAAATTATTGTTATTTTTTTGCAATCACAATGATACTGTGACGTCATGCGTATTATGCCTTGTTTAGTATCAAATACTCGTTGAATTGAATAAATTTTTTTGCCTTTTACTAATCTAGATTACATGTTAATTCACGCGATCATGATCAAATATTGAAACGCGCATTTCCCATACCTATACGAAGAACGAGAAAGACAAAGCGGGTCTTGCTACGTCATCAGCTGCACGCAGCTGCGTTGTTTCGGACGAGCTGACCGCGATCAACGCTTCGTAAATAAGCATCCGCTAAGTGCCGCACACTATCGCATCATTGATACCGCTGTGAACAGCTCGTACAGCGGTTTGGTACCTAGTGGTTGAAGAGAAAAGCCGGAGCGTCAAATTGAGGTATATTTTATCCGTTTAAAATAATTCTTCAAGACAATATATGCGAGTTCAATTATCTAGGCAATCGATTACACCGCTATAATATCAGGAGTCACAGTAGGATCACCAATTTAGAGTTGTCCATGAGAAAATCGAGGACTTCACCAGTGACTGCCTTATAATTATAGACCAGACCGCGCCATCTCAGTCGCGTGAACGGCTAAAAACAGCGTCTCGCCACCTAGTGGCCAAAGAGTGAAGCCGGAGCTGATTTGCATGTTACTTCCACATTTTGCATAGAAACGTTCCTAATTAATTAATGATCAATTTTAATAGCCTATGACATTTTAGGGTACGTAGTAAAGCTACTGTCAAAATTTGAAAGCGATTGGTTCGGCAGTTTTTGAGATTTTTGCGAACATACAGGCAAACGTTTCCTCTTCATATAATAGTAAGATATTATTATCGTAGAAAACAGCTGGCCATTGCCAGACCCAGATTGCGGAGCAGTGTGTTGATCATGAAATAAGCATGAATAATTTTGGAAAGAGGAGGGATAGTAACCAACGAGAACGGGGGTTAGCGAGCGAAGCGAGCAATGGAAATATCAAGAACCAACAAGACACAGTATTTTAGATTTAACAATTCGTCCATACTATGATCTATTGATCCAACCATATTAAGTTTAAGGTTAAGGATGAAAAATTTTTCTTCATCCATTTCACAGTTGCTATTTTGATTCAAAACCGCTGATTCTATGGACTTATTGATGAGGTTGTAAGAGACTCTCATATATTAATGAACATTTAATTTCGCAGTCAGTTACAAATTTCACATTGATAGGATTGTAGTTTATGCGTTATATTTGCTATATATAATTTCAAGTTCAGGATTGAAAGTAAGTCATAATGCTTGTTACCTGATGTATATGATCGCTGCACCCGTATATATATATATATATATATATGTATATATATATATATATATATGTGTGTGTCACCCGCGCGTGCTTTGTGTTTCCCATGCTATATTCGGGTATATATATGAACGATGTCAATTCTGACCACTTGCGAGTATGAGATTTTTCTTACTCAAGATAATAAAAAAATACGGTATTCATTGGTAATAGCAACAACACATTTCCACTAAGTTTGAATAATATTAGCAAGAGGAATCCATGAAATTTTTCCGTTATTAATTCAGTTTCTCTAACTTTCAATGAGATAAATCATTGATCATTCTATACGTACTTCGCTTTGACGCCACCTATCGGTTGTTGCTGGACTACTGGTTGGAGAAAAATGAATTGATTGTTCCAACATAACGAATTGTCAATTCGGAATTAAATTTCATTTACAATACAGAATATATTGAATCAACAAAATCTTTCTGTTGAATAGACTGTGATGGACCAATATTGCAGTGCCATCTGTACCGTAGAATATCATTCTATAGCTTGTAGAGCGGCGCGGAAGCCTCGCTGTTAGGACGCGCATCTCGCGGGAGGATTCAAACAAAGACGCGCATATGAATGAACAGAAGTACTCGTCACCCGGACGTAATAGATTAGGTAAGCCTTGCTGGATCAACATAGGCAGGTGACGAATTGTAAGCGCACAGAATGCGAGCGGCGTCTTCAGCGGATACTACGCTATCAATGTATTCGGTTACTTGTAATCGCATTATCAATATATAAGGAGTACTCCTGGTCGCGCTTATCTAGATATTGAGTTACTCGGAGATGAAGGTGACGACGACTTGCGTTATCGATATATTGTATTACTCGGAGACGACTTACGTTATCGATAGATTGTATTACTCGGAGACGACGAATCACGTTATCAATATATTGTATTACCCGAAGACGACGAATCACGTTATCGATATATTGTATTACTCGGAGACGACGACTGGCGCTTATCGATATATTAAGACGCTTAGCGTCGCTTGGTGAATACAATGTACTCGATCATCAGCGATACGTACGACGGAGTCACTGTATTATCAAAGGCTCAGTTCACCCGAGAGCGATAAGACGGTGAAGTCATCATCAATGCGTAATGGTACAAAGGGACAGAAATAAACGAATCAGCGAGCGAGTTGGAGTACCATGATCATTGAGTAGGAGTAACGATCAGATCTAGGGAAGGGGCCGACCTAGATAATGAGTTGAGTTAAGAAATCAGCGAAGAGCAGACTTGTGGCAACAGTTGCCTTGATCGCACGCATAAAGTACTTGCAAGTACGAGACTCATTGTATTTGGACACATATATTTTCCATCATCTTATAATAAATCAGTTCAACAATAAGAAAGGAAGTCTATTTATTTCGGCGTTTTTGATTTGCGCGTAGCACTTAATTCAACCACGGATCCATATAAACTGATTCAGATCAGACTATTCAAAGTTCGCGCTCTTGCGACATTCGAGAAGTTGGCTGGAGTTGGACGAGTTCATAACAAGACAAGTGTCGGTGCGCCCTCTACTGGATCACCACCGAGTTTGGTGATTTAACAATATTTTTGATCAAATCGACAAGAAATCGTGTATTGGATATATTCATACGAATATGTTGTTGGATCAACTTGATTTTTTTCTCAGTGTACAATTGATCATTTCCATAACTAAAATGTATAACTCAATCATATAAAAATGATTATGCAATACACTTCATGATATACCTTTATAAACATTGATAAAATTCAACGATTGTCTTACAGACTTTGTCATGTATTATTTTCTCGAAGAAAAAGCTATGTAATGGGTTAAAAATCGACCCATCGAATCAGACTTCCGAACCTCGATTTTCGTGATCCACGGGTCGAAAAACATCTCAACAGGCAAACTATATATATTTGAATTCGTTATCAAATTGCGCTTCTAGTGATCATACTTTTGTATGGATTCAGTCATATGCTAATTTCATAAGTAAATAACTTGAAGTTGGATATTGAGCTCACTCGGCAATAGTTGCGTGGACCTTAGCTAGGCAGTTTATACAATATCAGTGGATTTCATGCGTCCAATATCCAGTGGCACGCTAGTGCCACCACCTGGCGAGTAAAGCCAGCTGGTGGCAGCGTGACACTTATACATTAAGATTGGGTCATGGATTTTTCAATTTCACGAAATAACCTAGATAGGCTCAATCCGGTCTGATAATATTGTAGATTGCTCATAAAAATCGAAATGCCTCCACTTTATACCTTGATTTGTCTCCCGAGAGATACGTTTTTCTTGTAAAGAGTCCTGATTTGTAGGTTAAACTCAGAAAATATTGTGGCGACCAGGCGGTGCTGGTCACCCCCCCCCCCTGCGGGTGAGCATGCGCGGACGAGAGAAAAGGCGAGAACCGCCGAAGCGAGGCGGAGGGGGACGAAGCGAAGCGAAGCGAGAGCGAGTGTGAACGCGTTTCGTCAGTTAGACTCAGCGGCCCAAGCTGAGCGCTCGGCTCTCCAACGAGAGCGAGAGAGATCTGTACGACAACTAATAAATAAACTTTGTTATTTAGATTGCCGTATTCCTTCAACTCCTTCCCCAGCAATCGTGGTCTGGCTGATGTGCAGCCGCCACAATATTTTCGTTTCAATTCTTCTCCAAGAAATCTTGAGTACGACCATCGACTGCGAGATA
This sequence comes from Aphelinus atriplicis, assembly GCA_020882685.1. Classification (NCBI taxonomy): domain Eukaryota; kingdom Metazoa; phylum Arthropoda; class Insecta; order Hymenoptera; family Aphelinidae; genus Aphelinus; species Aphelinus atriplicis. The sequence continues at coordinate 90,910 of JAJGQD010000006.1, read as the reverse complement.
TCTTTCATCGACTCGAACTCGCTAGTATATATATGTTGTGGACTGGCGTCTGCTACAGTCTACAGTAGTAGTAACGCGGGAGCTGGAATCCGTCGAGCTTAATTAGATGATCTCACATGTACAAACGGTATTATTCGTTTTGATATTTGAAAAGGAATTCAACAATGGAGAAAAAGAAGAAAGTGAAAGTGGACAGAAAGTCGAAGAAAAACATAAAGCAAGCAGTGATCATCATAAATAAGCTACCTGAACTCCAAGCTAAATATGACTGTGTAAGTATCATCAATCAATTACCACAGAAGGGAACACGATTGGTGTGGATTCTGGAAACCACAAGTTTTTATCTCAAAATAATAAAATTATCATGTTAAGAAGTATTGTCGATCCCATTTTTACTTTCTTAACACATGAATTTTGTTCGGTTCGTCATCCGTGAAATAATTGCAGTTAGAAATATATAAAAAAAATTACCTACTTGACTGTTTTTGTGTTTGAACACGTGCGTTCGGAACCTTCGATTTCTCTAACTCCTCGCTAAATATTCTCCGTATCTTTCTTCCTCATCAATCACTCGATTTCTATGGTCTTTTTTCATATTTTTCTATATTATTATCTTACCTACACACATAACCTTGAAAACATTCCAAGTATAGAATAGTACAAAGTTGTAATAGCCTAACTTGCTTCTGAACTATTTAGAAATTTATTAGAGAGATACATGCCGTGATACAGCTATATATGATCCTCTCTGTATTCAAAGCTTTCTGGTATGAAATGAACAACCGTTTGATAGTTGCATATTTCATCTTGTAGATCAAGCCAAATGCCAGAACTAACTAAACTCGACAAAGCTGCATCAGAGCCAACCAAGGATGAGGCAGCAGCAGCTGGCTTTGGAACAGATTCAGATTCTGACGACACAATTCCAGTATTAGAAGATGCAGCGACAGGCAGTGGATTCTCAGGAGCAAATGTACCTGGCATTGATATGGTATCTCAGGCTAAACAGAGTCGAGGAGAGAAGAAAGCCAGAAAACTCATGAGCAAGCTTGGTCTGAAGCCTGTGAGTCATTTTCAGATATGAATATTACTGCATATCTTCCTTGAAAGCATTGGTCAATTGTTATTGTTCCCATTGCAGGTCCTAGGATTTAACAGAGTGACGATCAGAAAGTCAAAAAATATCTTGTTCGTCATCAACAAGCCAGATGTACTGAAAAATCCAGCTTCGGATATTTATATTATTTTTGGTGAAGCAAAGGTGAGCTTCTTCATCATGTTGTATGATTTAATTTGTATTTTTGCTTGGAACTGCTCTCATCCGATTCGACTTTTATTTAAATCATTTTTTCCACTCTTGAAAACAAATTGATTTTAATTATATATTCTGTGAATGCAGATTGAGGATCTCAGTCAACAAGCACAAGTAGCAGCAGCAGAGAAGTTCAAAGAACCTCCAGTTATTTCAACTGCTGAAACTGGTGGCAGCACAACAGTAAGTTTGCTGTTCACAAAAGACATTGCCGGCGAGTGAGCAATAGAATGCAATAATATCGAATCGAAAGAGTATCGATGAATCTATCATATATGTTATTTTGAACATGCGCATGTGATCTATTTTATCCTTATCTTTAGGTCATCGATTGTCATGAAAACGAAATTTCTATGTGTTTCTCAAGGTACCTGAATACAAGATTTCATTCCAGCGTTTTCTATTTTCTCATGTTTCATTTTCTCAAAGGTTTTACAAGAGAATTGATGTGACCTTGCCAGTATATGAATTGATCTCTATACTGTCATAGTTTAGATTCTAAATTTTTAAATAATTTGTGTTTGAAACACTTATACAATGACTATACTATGTTATTTCGATTGGTCGATGTTTAGAAGAAAAAATTAGCTGTAAAGAGTAACTATCATTACTTCTATTTCAGGATCTAATACAGTCTTATAAAATTGAATATGATGCTTCGAAACGAATCTTGAAGTCTATGAAGTTCTACTAGAGAATCAGTGTGAACTTGCCAGAAAATGAATTGATCTCGATACTTTCATAGCTTGGATTATGAACAAAAATGTCTTCATAGAACCATTCGACAGGAATTTGTACTTTTCTTCAGGAAGGTTTGATACTCTTTGATCTGAAATGCGTTTACCGGGATATTATTTCATTTCAATTGAAGTATTTGTTATTTAATATATAATTTCAAAACGGATCTTAGAATCTGTGTAATCAACCAGGTGATTGCAGGAAACAAATGAAATCATATATTGAGTGAAGATCAGTATGAACTAGCCAGGAAATGAATTGATCTCGATACTTTCATAGCTTGAATTCTGAACCTATGTCTTCAGAGAACCATTCTTTACTCGCCGGAAATTTGTACCTTTCTTCAGAAAGGTTTGATACTCTTAAGACTGAAATGCATTCACTAGAATACATAGAATAATAACAATTTATTTCAATTGTATTTATTTGATTCAATATAGAATTCCAAAACGGATCTTAGAATATATATGTGATTTGTACCTTTCTTCAGGAAAGTTTGATTTCTTGAGACTAAAAATTCATCTCAATTGTAGTATTTATCATTTAATTTAATATAGAATTTGAAAAAGATTTTTAGAACCTGTGATATTATCAGGGCAAATGTAGAAAGGAAAGGGAAGCATTTATTGATATATATTACTCCCACTCTGCAGTGGGTTGTCCCCCCCCTTCCCTTTGTAGGAAACATATGTTTGGAATTTTCATCGTAATGGTCAGATTTGCGAAAAAAATATGGAACAGTAGGTACATGAAATTTTTTTTATTAATAAACAATTAATTTACATTATAAATGTTGTCCTCAATCAGTATTCAGTTATTATACATTGAATTTTTCATGCATATTACTCAAAGAAATGAACTTCAACATTTTCTTGTTGATATTGAAAAAATTATATGAAATCCATGCACAGCTTATAATTTATTTTTTTGGATTAATCTTTCTCATCGAGTAAATGCAATTCATGACACATATACTTTATTAATAGTTTCTCGTGAATTTTAGCACAATAGAGACATTATATTGACCAACAATGCATACAACTACTAAAAGTTATGTGGTGTCAAATATTAGTGATTCTTGATCTATTTAAATATGATATTGATAACTCAGGATATGTATTAGCGCATGATAGAATGTGAGTTTCTACAGTCAATAATTGTAATAATACCACAGACAAGTGTTTGCAAAATTTGGAAATGTTGGCGGTACAAGGCTCCCCTGGAATAGTCATTTAAAGCTTATTTTTACCCTTATTCAAGTTAATGTACTAATTTTTTGGGAGCTTCCAGAGCCCAGGTCCATTTCTCCACTATATAGGCTGTATGTGGTATGAGTTGGGACAACTTTTAGTATCCATGTGGTGGGGCTCTTGACGAGCGAACTCCCAGGGTTGAAAAGTATCGGCTCCAATTGGTAAGGTAGAGTACTTAATGTGCTTCAATGACCTTCGAGATAATTTTTTGTAAAATTCAGGTAATTTTCAGACAAGTGTCCAATTCATTTTTTGCCTCAGAGGTCATTTTCAGGGTGTAAATTAAGGTTTAAAATGCCTCTGAAAATGCAAAAACAGCAAAATCAGCAAATTTGCCTATTTATTAAACAGGGTTAAGGTGCTCGGAAAAATCTGAAAAAATTCAGGGAATATGATACGATGCCCTAGAACTTAAAAAAAATTTTTGATGTTTGATTCCACAGAGAATTGCCCATACATAGACTTGTATATGCATGTCTTGAGGTTACATTGAATTCATGCTCTATACTGGAACGTCAAACGTCCAAAATGGATAAATTGATAAGTAGAGAAAGCAAAGGTTTGATAGGATTTCTCTTTTTTATTTCCGTTTGTCCAAGAGAGGAGGATCTCTCTTATAGTCTTATTATATATTTAATAAACTGAAATATGTACAGAACGGTTTGTTTGGTGAGATTGAGAAACAATATTCTCAGTTATAGACAATTTAAAAAGATTTCTTTAGAAGTATGATTTGATGTCAATAACGGATATTATTATATCCATTACTAGCCCAAATTCTATTGTGGGCACAAAAAATACGGTATCTATCTAGCGGACACATCAATAGTCACAACATTTCAAATTTCGTTAATCTGACAAGGAATTGATAATCAGCAACTCAAAAGCTCTCTTTTGCATTTATTGAAGTCAATCGCAATTGTCCTGTAGCCATAAAAACGTATATTCCAAGTATACGGATGCTAATCCTTTCTGTTGAGGAATATTGGAATGACTAACGAAAATCACAACGAGCTAACACATCAGATAATATGGATTTCAAATGTACTCTGAATTCGGCACTACCCCTAGGGTGCTTTCACAGTGGCGAAATAGCCGAGGAACTGTCGCGGATAACCGGAGCAGTCCGATCACGCGAGGGCTCGTCAAGAGGAATGTTCGGAGCTTCTTCTTGAATGCCTCGCGCTCTCTCTGTCTCTCTCTTACCTTCATTTGTCGGCTGCTCGGCTCTGCTGCCGATGTCTCGCCGGCGCTATATAAATTAGAAAGATTGCTGGGACAGGGAGACCTCACGGTACAAAGTACTCGTGACAATATACACATACACACACACACACACACACACACACACACACACACACACACACACACACACACACACACACACACACACACACACACACACACACTCACACACAGACCAAGCGGATCCAGCGGCGCGCGCTGTTCATAACGTCAGGCCGAGCGGCGCGAGCAGCGCGCGCTGTTCTATAATGTGCGGTACGTTTGACCGAGCGGCATGAGCGGCGCGCGCTGTTCAGTACTATTCAGTACAATTGATCGAGCGGCTCGAACTAGGCTCGGGCAGCCCGCACTGGGCTCGAGCAGCCCGCACTGGGCTCGAGCAGCCCGCACTGGGCTCGAGCAGCCCGCACTGGGCTCGAGCAGCCCGCACTGGGCTCGAGCAGCCCGCACTGGGCTCGGGCAGCGTATTTTTTGAGTAATTTTAAAAACTTTAAAAATTAGTAATTTTTAGAAATTTTTATAGTAATCTTTTAGTTTTTCATTTTAATTTTAAAAACTAGTAATTTTAAACAAAAAAACAAATAATCCTCATTTTTTTGGTCAAGTTTCCATAAGTGATTGTTGAGGAATTCTATTTGAAGGGTGCCAGTCCCATGAGACACTATGTTAAACTGGACAGTTTTAAGGAATTTTTTACTCGAAAATTAAGTCGATGACCTAAGTATTTTAACATGGCAATCTATACGTGAGTATTCTAGGTGTTTTGCGCTGAATTTTCAATCGTTCTCCATAAGTAGTTAAAACTCGCTGGAACCACCTTAACGCGGTTTTTCTCGAAAACACTGCGCTTTTACGAAAAATTATCAGAGATAAGAAGTTCTTGAAATCACTCAAAAAATACGCTGGAATGCATTAACGGTTAAATTTACCTTAGATCTTGAATATCTTCATTCTTTTACAATCTTCAATCAGTATATACTACTGGTTGTCAAAAATATCTATTTTCCCAATAGGCTCAGATAGAAAATATTATATCATCCAACGAATACTTAATGGATTCTTTCTTCAATTGATAGAATCATTTGTCATAATAAAGTCAATAAAATGATACAGATGCACTAAATTAGTAGAACCCAGATGAATAAACAAATTAGAGAGCCTGACAAGTAGCTTGCCTATTGTGGAAATTAAAATATCAGTACCCGCTTGTATTCAAATGTACATTTCTTCACTTTACATGAAATGTAATTGGCTTAGACAGTTGAAATTTTTCTGTAGTTGAATATTATCAATTGTAATATACATAGAAAATTTCAAGTGTCTAAGTCAATTAGAATTCATTCAAAGTGAGGAAATGTGATTTTTCATTTGATCAAGAACTTCAAAAAGAATTTTTTCAAGTATCCGTTAGAATGCCAATTGGCATTCTACCGAACAGCGCGCGCCGCTGGAGCCGCTCGGTCTGTCGTATATATCTGTATATATATACTAAGTCCGTGGGTCCGCCGCACCGCATGACTATGCAGTGTGCACACGGCATAGCCAGTACAGTACAGTACAGACCGAGCCACCAGAAAGCGGTATCGGACAGGTGCAAGTAGTCTGCACTCTGCAACCGCCATTATACAGTTGATCAGGCTGTCCGATATCCCCGAGGCATTCAAGAAGAAGCTCCGAACATTCCTCTTGACGAGCCCTCGCGTGATCGGACTGCTCCGGTTATACGCGACAGTTCCTCGGCTGTTTCGCCACTGTGAAAGCACCCTAGCCCGAGCGCGTGGAAGGAGTGTGGTGCGGCGCAACCTCTCATGTTCACTACTCAGTTCCTCGAGAATAACGAAATAGTCCTATTCTTATAGAGACTATATCAATGTGAAAAAAAGGTCAGCTTTCGATCTAGACTATTAAAAAAAAAAATAAAAAAAACAGGGTCTCAAGATATGGCATGTTTTATGTTCTTTTTTCTGGGAAAACGTGAACATTTTGGAAGACTAAATTCACTATCGAAAAGCTGACATAAAACTACATTGACATCATATCCGACATCATTTAGATATTGGTCTAATAGAGTCGAAAACAAGCGTCGAAAACGCGAGGTTTCAACGTCCGCGCGCAGGCTCTGAAGAGTTGACGTGGAACACCCCATATATATATATATAGGTGATTATGATTCCGAAGACAAAATTGAAAAATTTGAACTTTTTGATCAACAAAATATGATAAAATCTTATTTCAAAGACTGCAAGTACTCGCTCTCAGTGCTACCCGGGATCAACGACGTGAAAGTAGCGCATATCTGATTCCATGTTGTGTGTGTGTGTGTGGGTGTGTGCGTTTTACAATGGTTTATTTTCTGACGCATATATGCGTCATAAGGGTTAAAACTTGTGGACGTTGAAAATAATTATTCGTTATTATGATATAAAATTCCCACAGGTAATTCAGAATGTAAAAATACGATACAATACGATCCGGTGATATTATCCTTATTACTAGTCAACACTTCAATGACTGAATGAATTTCATTCTCATGATTACGATAATCCACTGATCTCACAGCCATGAGCGATTGAAGATGATTAATTAGCTCATTCGGATCATCTGAATACACAATATGCATTCTCGTATCAATCAAGCAATTTTAAATTGAGGTAAAGTTCTTCACCTTCCTTCATATCTTCTTCGAATAATGGTTTGATGATGTCCTTACATTTATTACTTCCTCAAATGGGCAAAAATCAAACTCCCCAATCAGACGTCGGGACCACGATTTTTGTAACCTACGGATCGAAAATTATAGAATTCCAAGTATGTCTGCGTGTACTTACGGACGTACGTATGTACGTACCCGTATATCGATCCCTCTTACGAAGAAAGACACGTCTTGCAATCTGTTCGCGAAAAAAGATACACATTGCAATTATTATCCCGCCAAAAAAAACGAAGAAAGTGATTAAACCACTATCGAACTGTATAGAAAGCTCGTTTTTTATTTCAACTACCTACTTATTCGAAGCTTTCATTCCATGTATTTTCGGGTGTGCTTCATGTGTCTTTTTTGCGGACAGACCCGACACGTGTCTTTCTTAGCAGATAAATTGCGACATGTGTCTTTCTTTGCGGCCAGATTGCGAAATATGTCTTTATTCGTAGCCAGATTGCGAGATGTGACACTCTTCGCGGGCTGATTGAGATGTGTCTTTCTTTTTGGTTGGAATTGCATGTATGCAAGAAGCATCGGTATGTAACGCTGCTTTTTGGCGTACGATATTTTCGGAAAAATCGTCTAATCTTGCACACAGCTAAGTCGTAGAAAGATGTAACTTGAGCTCATTGTTTAGCAATATACGTTGTTTATTTCCCCAGAAGCCATTGCTAGGGTGTTTTTTGGAGAAGGGTGTTCCCTATAATTTTTCGTAAATGCACGTTGGAGTCCGAATACACACGAAGATTGACGAGAATCAACGAAATATTTCTCGTAGCAACCGTTGTCGATATCTCTAGTAACAGTTGCTACGAGGAGGGAAATATCAGTTTGAAGTCTATTTGTTGATTGTAAAAGACACGAAAACTTTGCTTCTCTTCAGCGACAGTTTCCAAGGTAATGAAATATTGACTTGGAGCTCATTTACTGTATTTTGAAGGTCATACGATACAGTATGTTTGTATTTTCCATGGCAATCGTTGTCGTTTGATGTCCCTAGCAACCATTGCTAGGTAGTTTGGAAATTCAATTTTAGGTTCATTCATTAGTGGCAAAAGACTAAGAATCCTTATCTTTACATAGAAACCGTTTTTTATGTGAAGCCTCTTTGAGAAAGCATACTATTCATGCGGTTAATGCGATTTTCATCATGAGTTTAGATCATGAGGAAAAAGCGAAAAAGATGAATTTTGTGTGATATCTCTTGACGAGCATCAACTTAACTACACTGAATACAATAAATGGCCGGCCTTATTTCCCATCATCAGTTGAAACAACATTCTTTGCGCTAGAGACCACCCAAAATTTCTTCAAGTTCATTGTTCAAAATATAGCACCAGAGATGGGCAAGTCGTACTCTATACAATGTTAATATTATGCTGTGCACGCTCCATAATTCCAAATATGTATAAATTGTCGATCTTTGAGGGCCAATCCAGAGTAAAGTGGAAAAGGGAAAATTCACAAAATCCACCACATATTTATTTAATGTGACGTTTCGCCAGTTAGGGTGTCGTGGTGAGAAATCGTTGATTCTGCATCGAAGTAGAAAGTCACAGCGGGCGTTGGCAGCCGCTAGTTAGTTGATGTCGAAGGTTGATCCAGACTTTGAGGATCTTTGTTGTTTTGTACCCAAAGTCGGATGTTATTGACTTGAAGAAACTTCTTCCTGTAGGAGTCTGGTCGTTTTTCGATCGTAGACCGGGATTGATATTATGCTGTGCACCCTCCATAATTCCAAATATGTATGAATTGTCGATCTTTGAGGGCCAATCCAGAGTGAAGTGGAAAAGGGAAAATTCACAGAATCCACCACAAATTTATTCAATGCGACGTTTCGCCAGTTAGGGTGTCGTGGTGAGAAATCGTTGATTCTGCATCGAAGTAGAAAGTCACAGCGGGCGTTGGCAGTCGCTAGCTAATGTCGAAGGTTGATCCAGAGTCTGAGGATCTTTGTTGTTTTCGCCCTGGATTCGCCCTCAAAGATCGACAATTTATACATATTTGGAATTATGGAGGGTGCACAGCATAATATTAATCCCGGTCTACGACCGAAAAACGACCGGACTTCTACAGGAAAAAGTTTCTTCAAGTCAATATCATCCGACTTTGGGTACACAACAACAAAGATCCTCAAACTCTGGATCAACCTCCGACATCAGCTAGCGGCTGCCATCGCCCGCTGTGACTTCCTACTTCGATGCAGAATCAACGATTTCTCTCCACGACACCCTAACTGGCGAAACGTCGCATTAAATAAATATGCAGTGGATTTTGTGAATTTCCCCTTTCCCACTTCACTCTGGATTGGCCCTCAAAGATCGACAATTCATACATATTTCTATACAATGTTGCTCTGATGGACCAATTCTTTTTTCAGAGTAATAAACCATCATTGCCAGAGAAGGTGGACTATATATAGATAGAATTTACTTTACTAACAGTATCGATGCTGCTATCATAAGCTTTATTCCCCACAGATGACGATATCAGGAGACAGGAAGCAGATAAGGGGCGGCGGCAGACATTGGGTGGGAAAAAATGGTGGGACAGTGGTGGTGTATCAAAACCGCCATTGTTTTAGAACCACCGTATGTTAGAAACCCCCTTGTGTTAGAACTGCCATAGCCTATCATTTATTGTTTGTCCACGCATTCGTAAGTTTATATTTGCCCACATGCGCACGAACTGCTCGGAACATTATTTGAGCCGATAAGATCTTCCATCGTCGTCTTCCTCTTCAACAATTGTGCAGCTGCAAAACTGCATTTTGCACATTTCGCTCTATGTGTACTTTTATGAGAACAGACAGCCGTAGGCATCTGCATGGCTTGTTCAACGCATTCTTATTACGCGGACAATTGAGCGTTAAACTATCACACAGATATCGATTCAGGTACACTGAAAAACTTTCGGCACTACGACAGCGCCGACTATAGGACTATGGTTGCGCCGAGTGCCCGGCACTTGAGACGTGCCGAGTCGGCAGCTCTACAGCGCCGAGCTCTATAGCAGAACCATTCGCCCGGGAGCCCGGCGCTGTGGGACTGCCGACCCCGGCGCTGTGAGACTGCCGAGTCCGGCAATTTATCCGTTCTGAGCCACTGGATTTTTCCCAGCGCTATAAATACATGGGCTGAATAAGAAAACCCTGACCCCGGACGTGTTCAGGTAGTTAGGGTCGCCGAGGGCAGTGTCCAAGGGTGCACTCCAGATACTTTTGGGTTGGAGGAACTGACCCTGGACCCGTGGTCAAGCTAGCCGGTGAGCGTGTTCCACGGGTGCGCACCTGGTATTTTCCCTCGATCAACCAGATCCTGGATCGGACCGATGTCCAGGTAGTCAGGGTACCCGATAACGGTGTTCCAAGGGTACGCTCCTGGTATTTTCCCTTGGTCAACCTGATCCTGGACCGGACCGATGTCCAGGTACTTAGGGTACCCGATGACGGTGTTCCAAAGGTGCGCGCCTGGTATTTTTGCTTGGGGAAGCTGACCCTTGACCCGACCGATGTCCACGCGGCAAGGGTCGCCGATGACAATGTTTTAGAGGTGCGCTCCTGGTATTTTTGTTCCGGGAAAATGACCCTGGACCCAAATGATGTCGAGGTAGTTAAGGTCACCTTCTGAAGCAAAAATACCTGGAGCGCACCCTTGCATCACCGTCATCGGATACCCTGACTACCTAGACATCGTTCGGGTCCAGGGTCAACTTCTCCAATCAAAAATAGCAGGAGTGCACTCTGGATCACCGTCATCGGCGACCATAAGTACCTGGACATCGGTCGGGTTCCAGAGTGAGCTTTCTCAAGCAAAAATACCTGGAGCGCACCCATGCATCACCGTCATCGGGTACCCTGACTACCTGGACATCGTTCGAGTTCAGGGTCAACTTCTTGAACCAAAAATACCAGGAGCGCACCCCTGGAACAGCGTCATCGGGTACCCTTATCACCTGGACATCGGTCCGGTCCAGGGTCAGGTTGACCAAGGGAAAATACCAGGAGCGCACCCCTGGATACCGTCATCGGGTACCCTAAATACCTGGACATCGGTCCGGTCCTGGGTCAGGTTGACCGAGGGAAAATACCAGGAGCGCACCGCTGGAACACCCTCATCGGCTACCCTAACTACCTAGACATCGGTCCGGTCCAGGGTCGGGACACTGCCCTCGGCGACCTTAGCCACCTGAACATCATCGTGGATTAGGGTATATCCTTATTCAAATAATACTTCTAGACTACAGTGCCGAGATGTGGCGCTACGGTAGTCCCGGGAGACGGCATTGTGGTTATGCCGTATATGGTATAGTACAGTATTGCCGACCCGGCAATCCAGTAGTGCCGAGTTGTCGGCGCAACTGTACGAACCAATCCGGCGCTACTGTAGTGGATAGTGGCACTACAGTAGTGCCGAAAGTTTTTCAGTGTAGCTGGGAGAACGTACACATCGCTAGAGCCCGATGCAATGAGGAGAGCTTTGCTTATTCGGACGATTGAGGGTCCCGATCGAATAACTCGCACTACGCTCGGACCCAGATGTGGCAGTACGAAGAAGAGAAATTTTTTAACTAAAAATTGAAAGTTCGAAAACCAACAATTTATAGTTACCAACGTATGTGTTTCATTCAGACGCACATGTCTTATATTGACAGTTTCTATGTCTGGATTGTTTTTTTCGAGATAAATAACAATTTCTAAAATTTTCGAGCGTGATGGAAATGTCAAAATTTGTTATTTATCTCGAAAAAAACAATCCAGACATAGAAACTGTCAATATAAAACATGTGCGCCTAAACAAGACAAATCTGATGGTATGTTAAAATTTTTTAATTTTGTATTTCCAATTTTTAGTTTGAAATATCCTCACTCCCGACCGCCACACATGGGTTCGAGCGTAGTGCGAGTTATTTGATCGGGACCCTAAATTTGAATTTTTTGGGTAGGGCAAGGCTGGGCCATAACGTAATATGTGAAGCGTAGATAAAAATTTATTTAAAAATTTTAACAAATTTTAAATTATGAATTACTCACCAGCGAATAAATTTGAAGTGTAAATGCCAAAAATTGAAAATATCTTTATCTGCGGTGTAATGATAGTATTAACAACTGCCAATAATGAAGCTAACCCTGAACTCAATAATGCCATTGACGTTGAGATCAAAGTTATGCACCAGAGACTTCGTGACATAAACTCAGGATCTTTTTCGATCATATCTGGAACTAAACATAATAATAGTCAAGGAAGTAACAAAATGAGTAGATATGGTTTCATGCGAAACATGTCGATCATAACGGTTATGTATGTAATAACGGAGATTCAATATGGTAACAGTAAAGTGATGCTAAAATAAGATAGTATATTTATCACTGAGGATGATAGGTGGATTGTTTTACGGCTCTAAAACGCTGGTCACATCTGATGACTAGCGTTCTAGCTTATCTCAAGCTGGTCTCTCAAGAACAAAAGTCGATAAGTTTTGGTGCAGTGTTCTCCCTCAAGAGTTCGGCCTTGAAAATTAGTGAAAAATTAATCGGATATTTGGTTTTTAGAAGAACAGATGAGCAACGTTCTAAAATGAATTTGATCTGTCAAGTATGTATGTAGAATCTGATATATAATATCTCAAAATATGATGCCTATCTCTATCTAAACAGTAGAATTCATGTCAGAGCCAAGTACTGTGCTGAGTCTGGTCAGGTACAGTACATGTTGCTCAGCCATTCATAAGGGTCAAGCCTCATACTAAAGCGCACTCACCGAACTTAGCAGTTTGAATACTCGAGTCTATACAGATCTCTAAATCTGTCTCCTCCACTTCACAATTCCTACAATGAAATGTTGCGTAAGATTTTTATTTTACATGCATGTAAGATGGATTATGATCTAACTTTTCTCATATCAGAGCCGTTGGGCTCATGCAGATTCAGTAATAGAAGCTCGGTTCTGTCGCCTGCGTAATCCAAATAAAATATTGGATAACCTTTTCATAGCCTTCATAGCTTAAATCAAGATTTTGAACAGTTACAATTTTTTGAATCAAATATCAAAATCGTTGATCTTTGGAATCTCATTATTCAGCGACGAGAATGTTCATCCTTCATTAGAGTAAATTGCAGCATTTGGCGAGATTTGGAAATGTTCAAGTTTTTTAATCATCCAGCAAGATAGCTGATTCAAACTAGACAATTTTCGGCGGTAATGGTTAATTTCGAATTATAAAACTCCATCTATAAACTACAGCTCCCAATCGAGCTGAGCTCTTGTAGACTGTTATTTTCTAGTACATTCAAAACCTTTGCTGTGTTATGTCTCGGCCTTGCCCCACCCAGAAATTTTCAAAATTCCGAAATGAATTAGCGCAAGTCGCATCCTTACCCTGCACGGACAAAATAAAATTCAAGATACCCATAGAAAATAAGCGACACATGAATACAAAGTGGTAAAGGTTACCTGGGATTTAGAGACAGGTAAGCAATAAAGATATCGAGAAAAAACTGAGAAGTAATGTAATAAAGCCATCAAACTCACCCTTCAACTCACCAATATGGATAGTACCAAAGAAACCGGTTAGTCAAAGTGGACCGAGATGGCGCATGGTCATTGACTTTCGCGAACTGAACAACAAAAGAATTGGAAACTCATACCTATTGCCTAACATAACAAATATCATTGATCAGTTACGTGGAAGTGTCTATTTTTCAGTTTTTGACATGGCAAGTGGTTTTCAGCAAATACCCCTGAAGCCAGAAAATTGGCCAAAATGGCATTTTCAGTATCGGGAGGCTATTATCACTATGTGAGAATACCTGAAGGAACCGCAGGAGCAACAGCGTTTTTCCAAAGGCTGACGGATCTCATACTGAGAGGAACTTGTGACACTGAACTATTAGTGTACATAGACGACAATATTGAGGCATAGAGCCCAATAATCGACTCATTTCGGCAGCCAAGACTTTTCCAGTACCCAAAAACGAGAAAAATAGAAGAGGCTTCTTAGGACTAACAAGGTTCAGGAGATTTATTCAGAACTTCTCAAAAATTGGAAACAGTACTTGTTAGGGAAACCCTTTATTCTTGAATCTGACCATGAACCTCTCTATTACATGCCCTCAAGAAAAGATGCAGGAGGAAAAATAATGAGGTGGATGTTCAAGTTCACCAAATATAGTACACTTCCAAGTACATGCGTGGGAAGTTAAATAAAGATGCCGTTAATTATCTCGAAACCTAGAGAAGAAATCAAGCGAGGACGAGATAAACGAAAAATTACCCCGAATTGAAGTATTTGTGATTAGAGAGCGAGCTGCAAAAATCTCTACAAACAACCCGAAAAACAGTGCTACCAGAAGTGTGTGTAAATTGTCGATCTTTGAGGGCCAATCGAGAGTGAAGTGGAAAAAGGAAAATTCACAAAATCCACCACATATTTATTTTATGCGATGTTTCGCCAGTTAGGTTTACTGGCCTCATCAGGCAGTTTTGAATGAAAATAGATTATTACGTTCGGCAGTGGAAGCACAATATAATATTAGTGCTACCAGAACTTCGCTAATTTTGCCAAGGTTAAGCTCGCTCGCAAGCAATCCAAGACCAAAAATAGACCTACAGGAGCCAAGAATCAGAAAGAATTGTCCAACCTGGGCTACAGAGAACAGTCAGCCTCCATTGGTTGAAGGTCAAGCTAGCGAGTTCTCGGGCCTATGACCCATTAACGAATAGACGAATGAGCTTGGAGGAGCGCAAGAAAATTTTGCAGGTTCCCAATCCAGTTACACAAAATAAACCCGTAGGTAACGTCGAAGCTGAAAAACACTAGAGACAAACAAGCCTGAAGCTGGAAAAGCGACGGGAAAAGGTGAGGAACCTTCAACCACGCAACCTGAACCTCATATAGCTCCACCAACTGTTAATACAGATCCTGTCTTAGGCGCGAGCATAGAACCTAGAAAAGCTGGACTTAGAAAACCGCTGAACCAATCAGATCGCGAGCAGGACGAAACATAAATCACGCAAATTTGCTGGATGAGCTCAGTGAATCTGAAGGATCACCGCTGATAGATTCTACAAGAAGCGGACTGAAAGCACCAACCATAACGAAGAGGTAGAAA
The DNA here is from genome assembly GCA_020882685.1 of Aphelinus atriplicis. Taxonomy (NCBI): domain Eukaryota; kingdom Metazoa; phylum Arthropoda; class Insecta; order Hymenoptera; family Aphelinidae; genus Aphelinus; species Aphelinus atriplicis. The sequence continues at coordinate 75,548 of JAJGQD010000006.1, read as the reverse complement.
CAGAAGAAGAGCATGTAGAAGAGGTGCCATGCTCACCAGTTGATACTCCTATCAGTGAAGACTCTGACAATGTGTTTGGGGACGAACTCACTGATAATGACCTTCCCAGAGATGAAATCCAAAGAGCCTTAGATAAGTTGAAAGAAAGCTTCAGGATACACCGTGAAAGAAGAAACGTACCTGGAGACAATGAGAGTCCAGAACAAAACACCTCCAGAAGACAATACATGTCTGAGAGCAAAATACTTGGATCAAGTAGGAAGTATAAAAACATGCACCAGCGCATTGATGAATTGATACAGAGTTCCAAAACCATCAAAAAGGACATTGTAGAATGCATGCTCCCGAAAGGAAAGGAACGAGAGAGATTTCACCGGCAGAACCCTCATCTGAACAACCAGAAGCTAATTGGGCAATGTTACTCACCCCGACAGTAAGACCTAGAGAATCTAGGTTCCGTAGCATACCTTTACTGAACACCGAGGGTCTTCGATGAATCAATACCTTGACTCAGAGAAACAAAGAGAACTGCTATCCACTTGAGAAATGTCTAGTGACAAAAATGACGGAAATAATTTACAATTACGGAACAACATAATATCATCTCGAGCTTGTCTCACGTACAAAAGGGACAACTTAGTTCATTTTATCTTAAGAGATTGTGAAGTTATGGATGAAACCATGAAACTTTTCCTAGGAATAGGCGCCATTTCTATCCCATTTTTTAAAGAGAAGAAATCTCTAATAGGTCAAATTCTAGTAACTGCTTATAAGGACCATAATGTGCTCTCAACAGTAGTAAAAGAAAAGCATTTTGAACCACTTACCGTGAAAAGCATTCGTGACGGTCTAAAAACATTCTGATCAGTAAGAACCTAAACAGTTTTCGAATCACTAGGAAAGGTGACATGATCGACAACCTTGAACCTGGATTGTAAAATAACATGGTCAGAGGAAGACTTGAAAATAGCAGCATCAGAGTAACAATTTGCTATGGGAAGGTGAGCCTGCGATCAGAAGACAAGCGCAAGGAAATTATTGAAATCTCGCACTAAAGTATGATGGGCGTACATGAAAGAGTAAATGGACATGGAATCTATAAGGAGGTTCGAAAGAGGTTCTACTGGCGAGGAGTGCACAATGATATTTTGAATTTCATATGTAGATATCCCACTTGCCAAAAGAGAAAAATCGAAATTAAGATACGAGACCCAAATAGAAGCCTTCGATAAAGTCTCAATACACACGGTCAGTAAACTCCGGATAACCTCAAAAGGAAATTGTCACCTGATCACCATTCAATGCAACTTAACCAAATACGTGATTGCGATACCCATACCCAGAATAAAAGCGACCACTATAGCCGATACCCTTGTGAGACACCTAATATGCCAGTTCGGAGCCCCACGTGCGATACTCTTTGATAATGGCACAAGCTTCCTCTCGGGTTTAGTGGAGACGATGCTCCGAATTCGTAGAGTACATCATATTACATCGACTTACCACCCTCAAACAAACGCATCCCTTGAACGCCGTCACGCACACTTAATGGACTTTGTGAGGACCTATTCAGAAAAATACGATAGTTGGGACCTATTGACATCATTTGTCATTCTCTCCTATAACATAACAGTACACAGTTCTACAATTTTCACACCTCATGTAATAGATTTTGGTGTAGTAGCCATGTTGTCAATCAAGGTACCTCAATGAAAAGTTATGGACCTACCATGTTTAGCTAAATGATTTAATCCATAGATTGAGTGAAATGAGGTTGACAGCCGCAGAAAATCAGATCCAGAATAAGGAGAGATCCAAAGAGTGGTACACCCTCAAGTTAAACAAATTCATAGGGAAGGTGAACGATTATGCACGCGTTTTAAAGGAACCACGAAGTAGCAAGTTTGACAGCTACTACAATGAACCCCTGAAAATAGTAGAGACATTGGGCAAGAACTATATGGTCCTTGAATTGCCAAATGGCAAACGCATACAAAAACACACAGACAAGCTAAAGATTGCTTATAATGACTGATTATGATGCATGTTTTTCAGGAAATTTCCACATTCCACCAAAATGAATCTCATTATCCTACTATTCTTCACAATCCTAACTACGATGACATTAGCTGATACAACAAGGCAGTAAAAAATGAGCCATTTGAAACAGAACCCTGGATTATACTTCGAAAAAAAAGACAAAGAAAAACCTCCGGGTAGAATATATGCAGTACCTGGGAAACTTCTGCCCCACGACGCTCAATGAAACTGTAGCCTGAATGTAGCAAAGTAGGCTAGAGCGAACGAGGTTAACAGAGGCAGAAATTTCCGCGAGCAGCACGCATCTGACTCTAAATCCAACAGTCGCGGACCACTCAGAATTCCTGCTGACGGACAGGACTAACGTCCCAGTAACGCTCCGAGATGTCATCGTAATGGAAACCACACATACACACATACACACACACACACCCCTACGACCGAGATGACGTCAGCGCCTACCAGATCAACAGTAAAAGAGCAACAACAACTGGTGCACGTTACGTCCCCAGACGGCACTAGCGGATGACTGGATAGATAGATAGAATGGTAGTCGCGGAGATAGCCAAGTACCAGGAAGCTCGCAGGGAATGCGAAAGGGAAAGAGCCGAGCTAATGAGGGAGCGTCGGCTGATAAACGGCACAAGGATGCAAAATGCGCAAGTCTCCAGCGAAGCGACTACAAACAAATCCCCGGACATATCAACGGTGCTGACAGACACAGGCGCAAACCCTAATGCGCTGGCAAACTCAACCCAGAACGATACAGTACCCATCAGGAGGGTAAACATGCAGGATACTTACGGCATCAATTATTATCAGAAAAATGATCCAATCCGCACAACAGTTCCACCACCGACAGCGCAAAGTAATCAGTATCCGCTGCCAGACCCTCAAGACCCAATTTACCCAATCTGGGAGAGGGGGCGCCCAGTATGTATACTGGGCGAGAGTCGGCCAACTATGAAACAGCGGGACGGGGAGGAGGAGGAGTGGTAAAAAGGGTGGAGGAGTGCAACAGGTCGTCCAACCTGTCAGACGCGGAATTGATTAACGGAATGACAGAACTGCTGTCCGGAGTAGCGCTACACTGGTATCGACAAACGCAGCACCGATGGCACACATGGCAAGATTTTTGCAACTCGGCGCGCCTCATATATGGAGTAGACAGAAATTTTCAGCAGCGGCTAAGCCGCGAAGCGGAGAAAAAGACACAACATCCTAGCGAGCTGGTAAGGGCCTACATTATTTGCCTCATGGCGATAATGAGCAAAATGCAGCCCGCTTGGCCGCTGTCAAAATAGATCGATCTTCTGTACGCCAATCTGTTACCGGCGATACAGAGACAGATTAAGAGCGAGACCATCGCGGATGTCGGTTCGTTTGTATGCCAAGAAGGGAGGCTGAGTACCTGATCCACGCCGAGAAATACTATCAACCACCCCCGAAGGAAGACAGCGAATCCGATGCGAAAACCGAATCCCCGCAGTAGCGTACAGGTAACACCTTTGCCACCAAGAGACAAGCGCAACAATGAAAAACCGCCAGGCCCTGACAATAGCAAAAGCTGTTGGAATCGCGCCTGGAAAGGGTACACGGTTCGCAAGTGCCCCGAATGTGGAAAGCACTACACTCCGGGAAACGGCCAGGGGAGCACAGCCTAAAAGAGATTGCTGTTGCTCCCCGTGAAATCGCCGAACCCCCGAATAATGAACCCATGTACCTGGAAGGAACTATCATCGGACCCTTACTGTACACGGCACCGAGGAAGGGGCAATCATGCCTAGCGATCTCTCACACCCACTACCGCCTTACGGACGTTTTAGGATTAACAAGGTAAACGTGGGTGGCTCTAAGATGCGATAAACGGACGATCCAGGAGCGTCAAGGATCTTTATGGGCCCCATGGGACTCCAGATTGCAAATGAAGTGGGAGCGGAAATTCACGAATACACCGGACCGCTGGCGAAGCAAGCCGCGGGTGATCTAGCCCAACAGGTGCTGCCGATCAGGATAGGTAATGTAGTGCACGACATGCCAATCCTGATTCTTAAGCGATGCCAGTATGACCCGTGGAATAAGCAGATGTTCATAATAGGCGATCCTGATCCTATTCCCATCGAATGGGCGGCACTGTCCGCTAGCGAACCTCACCTAGCGTCTATCAGCATCGCAGATCTATCCGAGTTAGAGTATAGAGAGCTCGCGGCTCTCATCGGGGAATATCCCCTAACCAGGAGCGAGAAGATAGGCTGCACTGACCTCATCGAACATGAAATCGAGATACAGACGTGCAAGCCTATCAAACAGAAATATTATCCAGTATCCAAAATCTTGGAAGAAGAGATGCACCTACAGGGCGAAAGAGTGATCAAACCTTTCGATAGCAGCTGGTGAAGCCCGGTCGTTATGGTTAAGAAGTGGAACGGCGAATATAAGATGTGCATCGACTATAGGAAGGTCAATGCAGTTAGCCGCCCGAGTGCCTACCCGCTTCCCAAAATGGATTCGATCCTACGGAAGCTGAAAGGGGCAAGTTACATCTCGACCATCGACCTTAAAAGTGCCTACCAACAAATCAAAATGGCAGCGAACTCGAAACACTCAACAGCTTCTACGGTACCAGGCTTAGGTCTGTTCTAATTCACGAGGATACCGTACGAAGTAGTCGGTGGGCCCGCAGCCTTTCAGAAACTGATCGACAGCCTAATCGGGCCTGAACTCGAGCCTTACGCGTTCGCCTACTTCGATGACATCATCATCGTAACTGACAGTTTTTAAGAGCACCTGCGCTGGTTAGAGCACGTGCTGCAGAAAATTTCAAAAGCAGGACTCATAGGCAATTGGGATGAGAGTCAGTTCTGTAAATCCGAGGTCAAATACCTCGGCGTAAAATCGGGACGGCTTCCGGCCCGACCCCGAAAATATTGCTACCATCATGAACTATCTCGTTTCAACGAAGCGCAAGACGCTACAAAGGTTCCTAGGCATGGCATCATGGAATCGAAAATTCTTAAAAAATTTCGCCACGATTGCTGAACTGCTGACACGCTTGACCTCCAAATCCGTGAGTTATATGTGGGAGGAAGAGCAAAGCCGCGCGTTACAGATGATCAAATGCTCACTAGAATCGGCCCACGTACCCAACCGACCCTCATACGAGCATCAATTTATCATCCAGACCGATGTTAGGGATACTGGGGTGGGAGTAGTCATCTCCCAGATTATTGACGGCGAGGAACGACCGTTAGAATTCGCTAGAGTATTGTCGTTTGCGGAGCACAATTACAGTGTAACAGAACGAGAGTTCCTAGCGGTAGAGTGGGCCATCAGAAAATTCAGGATGTACGTGGAAGAATACCGGTTCATAGTCGTGACCGACTACCACAGCTTGAAGTACCTGCAGACCTACAAACACACCGCCGGACGCCTGATACGCTGGTCATTGGAGCTACAGGACCATGAGTTTGAAGTAGAATACCGGAAGGGATCAGAAAACATTGTCTCTAATGCACTGTCTCGAATGTAGAAGCCCGATGATGACGTACCAGTGGCATCGATTGATATGCCAGAAACAACCGACCTATGGTATCTCGACAGATTCAAACAGATCATGGAAGGGCCCGAAAAGTTTTCTCTCTACTGAATCGTTGGGCAAAAGCTGTATCATTACAGTGCGATCCATCACTTCAACGAAATTATTGAGGATGAGGACGCGTGGAAACTCGTTCTGCCGGAAGAAAAGCGGATAGCAGCTCTGCTGGAATGCCATGACAGGCCCACAGTAGGTCATTTTGGGAGATATAAAACCTTCCAAAGACTGTTACATCTGTCAACAAATGAAGGAGGAACAGCAAACGCCTGCCGGACTCATGGGCACGAGGAAAAGGCTCAGGCCATGGCATACTGTCGCCGCGGACATCAAGGGCCCGTTTCCAAGGAGCGCACACGGATTTGAGTACATGCTAATCTTTATGGACATCTTCACAAGGTTAATTGAGTGCGTACCACTACGGAAGGTTAACGCGCTAGCTAACGCCATTTGAGAATGAAGTAGTTGACTGGTACCTGGAATCGGCCGGGATGAAATATTATCTGACGCCGACTTACAACCCTCAGGCGAACCCGATAGAACGAGTCAACCGAACCTTCAAGACGTCGCTGAAGTGCTACATCGAAGAACACAAGCGGTGGGACGAAAACCTAGAAGAGCTGACTTACGCATACAACAATGCTACCAACGAGGTCACCTAGGCGTAGCCCGCGTTCCTCAATCCTACCCCGCCCGATAGCCTCCGTCGGAATGAAGACCTAGAGGCTGACATCGAAGAGGAAGAGTCGGAAAGGGTAGAGTACAGCAAGCGCCTATCGACGCTAGGGGAAGCGCGAAATATCGCAGCGCACAATTCCGAACTCGCGCAAGAACTAAACACTCAATACTACAACGCGACACACCGTGACGTACAATTCGCTGAAGGAGACAAAGTTCTCAAGACGAATCACGTCCTATCGTCCGCCGCAGCAGGAGTTCCCGAGAAACTGGCACCAAACTCCAACCGCGATTTTACGGTCGTCGAACAGGACGGTTCAAACACCTACCGACTGGAAGACGCGTCTTGAAAGGACCACGGAATAACAAACGACAGGTTTCTAAAACCGCAGAGGGGCGAGGCCTCCGAGCATGAGGAACTGACACACGAAGCGGACGATGGAGCCCCTGATCAAGGCACCGACGCCGGCTTAATTATGGAACCTCAGGCTCCGAGTAAACAACGTAGTCGTCCTAGAAAGACACGAACAGTCGCGACGGAGTCCAACCAAAAACGTACCAAAGCCGCAGGCCCCGTCGAACGCGAGCCTGACGAGGTTAGAGCCGAAACGAGTACTGCGCAGGCCCACGATGTAGCCACCCGCGACTCGGAAGCGACGGATAATGCGAAAAAGTGTAGCAAACAAGCGTTAGCGTAAATGATGTAATGGCGAGCGACACCACAAACCCAGCGCCGAAAAAGTGCGGGTGGCCATAAGGTTCGAAGAATCATTATGAGCACTGAAGCAGTTCTGGCGACTCGAACCCGGTCCGCCCAGACGAAAATAAGGACCTAAAAATGACAATGATGGGATGCAGTGACTGAGGTAGGTGTGTTCTTGTTCCTATAGCTACTGCCATGGAATCCGCCGAGGACCAGCCCAACGCCATCAGCTGGGTAGAAATCCTTCAGGATATGGAGGGCACTCGATACGACCTGGTACCCGGAGAGTTTGTAAGAAGACCCGAACTCCTCCACCGTACCCTGGAGGACTCAACCAGCGCAACGACACCAGCAGCTGCGGTCACCAGCCGCGACACGACCGCCTCTGCTTGAAGCGCGAGGACCCGGCGAGTACGCCAGCAGAAGGAGTGAAGTCGCTGGAACTCCAGGCGGCGCGAACAGCAGCGGCAGGCTCTGAAAAGAGGCGGAGATTTCGGGGGCGGAGATGCCAGGCCCTTCAACCATGCCACCCCGAGATCCGCAATCGGCCGCACCCCAACCTCAGCCAAGAACATCAGGCTCGATGGCCACGCGGTCAGCCAGGGTCCAACCTCAGCCCAGTACGTTAGGCTCTGCCCTACTGAAAATTCTCAGGTGAGATTTCATGCCCATTTCTCAGGTGAGATTTCAGGTGAGATCTCAGGTGAGAATTCAGAGATCAATATTTTTTCTTGAATTTTTTTATTTTTTCTCTCAGAATGTATAACATTGAATGTTGGCAACATGTGAAAATTAGGGTCGATATAGAATTTGGATGAATTGACGAATTATATCATCTCTTGGTATCAACACTACTAAAATCTCCAAAACTGATAGATGCGTATCTCCTGGAATAGCGTATTTTTTTACGAAATGTCTGCCGCAAAATGATGATATCTCAAATATCATAATGATGTCTACTTTTCATCTAAGCTATCTGATGAAACTGAGAGTGTTTCTGTCAAATAACGGTATACTGAAAAGCATTGCCGCCGTAGCCCAGCGCTCATTCTAGTAGAATCCAACTGCATCTGATGCAGTAGCCTGCAGTTCTTCCAGTGCAAATCAAGCCGAAATCTAGAGAGAATTCAGCTGGAAGTTGAGTCGATATTTTTCTAGTAGGTCAAAATTTTGAATAACATAAAAAAGTCTACAATGCAGTTGTATAGATTAGAAAATGGAACATTTCCGAAGCCACAACATGAACAATTTTCTTCAACAATAATGTTCCTCAATTCGTGCATATCTTAAATCATGGATCAAGTAAATTCATGAATGAATGAAATGTTATAACAGCCACTTGAAAGATTTACGCGAGATCTCACCTGAAATCTCACCTTGAAATGTTCAGTAGTGTTAGTACCGAGTAATAACATAATTCGTCTATTTATCAAATTTTTATATATTTTTGTTTGCCACATTCGCTCAGCCATTATGAAGTCAGAAATTTCAACTCTGGATCAATGCCTAAAAACCATTAACTTTACTTTTTACCAAATTTACATGAAATCTGTTCTTCGTCGGAGGTTACATCGTTTTCACTACTCTGAGAGTCTCAAATGAAAATGAAGATGGAGTCACCTGGAAGTCGAGGTGAATTGGCTTAAAAACCGAGAATGGATGGTCCTAGTAATCCCTAGTAATCGGACTTTGAAGTCAGAGTGAATTACTCTAAATTATCAGGTAATGATTTGACAGAATTGTGACGTAATTTCACGTGGATTGATTTCAATATCCAGACCGACATTCAGAGTAATTGACCAAAAACGCAAGGTGGAATTTCAGGTTAAACGCATAATAAGAATCCTGATGATTCCACGTTGACCCGAAAATCTGTTCGATCGACCAGAAAATCTGGTCAAATTTTCCTGAAAATCTGTTCGATCAACCAGTGAATCTGGTCAAATTTTTAAAAATTTATTGAATCAACTAGAAATTTCTTCAAAATTCACCTGAAAATCCGTTCGATCGGCCAGAAAATCCGTTTGAATCGTTCCGGGAATCCGTTCGATTGACCATCCAGTCAAATCCAGCCAAATTCACCAGAAAATGTGGTCAAATTCTATAGAAAATCGACCCGAATTGACTCGGAAATCTGTTCAATCGACCAGAAAATCTGGTCAAATTTAACTGAAAATCCGTTGAATCGACTAGGAATTCCGTTCAAATTCATCTAAAAATCCGACCCGAGAATCCGTTCGAACTGACCCAAAAATCTATTCGATGGACCAGAATTTCCGGTCAAATTTAACTGGAAATCGACCAGAAAATCCGTGCGATCGACCGGAAAATTTGGTTGAAATAACCAAAATATCCAGTCAAATTTACCCGAGAATCCGTTCAATCGACTAGAGATTGTGTTCGATTGACTGGAAAGTTTGTTTCAAATGACCCGAAAATCCGTCTAATCGACCAGGAAACACGGTCTAATTCACCTCAAAATCCGTTCGATCGACCGGATTTTCAGTTATAAATGACCTGAAATCCGTACAAAGCTACCGTGAATTCCGTTCGAAGCTACTCGAAGTTCCGGTCAATATGACCTGAAAATCCGTTAGGAGCTACCTAGAATTCTGCTCAAACTGACCGGAAAATTAGAAGAATATCGAGTCAAGCGACCATAAATCAGGCGGCTCTTTCGGCTGAAAATCAGACAGATTTTTGTCCGATTTCTGTCAGAATTTCAGGGGGTGGTGCATTGGCTGCACCACGGGGAGGAAATACATGAGAATCTTCTTGTATACCCAGACATTCAGATGGATTAATGGGGAAAATCGAGATTTCACGCGTACGCACTTGACAATGTTTGACTGATCTATCCGAAAATCCATGTAGATGATCGTTTGGATCCATCTAAATGAACCTAGACATCTAGGCGGATTAAACATAAAATTATATGGATTGACCTGAATACCGATGTGAATTAATCTGGAAATTTGCTTAAGACCTTGAATCCACCTGAATATACATCCTAATTCAAGGTAGTTCCATGTCAAGTGTATTTCAGAATCTCTTGGGAATCCATATTATTTTTATCGACAGAAATGACAATAGTTGCTTCAGTAATACTACTCCTGTATCATCGGAAGTACGATCAGATGGATTCGAAACTGACCTCTGGGAACACAACTGAGATCTCACCTGCGATGAACCTAAAAATTTTTAGTAGTGTTGATACCAAGTGATGATATGATTCGTCAATTCATCCAAATTCTATATCGACCCTAATTTTCACATATTGGCAACATTCAATGTTAGTCCAGTACATTCTAAGAAAAAAGAAAAAAATTCAAGAAAAAAAATTTATCTCTGAATTCTCACCTGAGATCTCACCTGAGATCACACCTGAGATCTCACCTGAAATCTCACCTGAGTTTAATTTTTAGTTTATTTATGTAGAAATGGCACGCATTTAAACGTGCTGAAATCCCTTAAGTTTATCCCAATTTAACATAAAATGAGAGATATGAATGTATCGGAGCGGTACGCTAACCGGCTATACCGCGCCTGGGGGAGGCGTGTCACGGGCGATTAATTACATAATCAGGCCTTCTGAGATCTCTCCTCATAATAATACATAATATTAAAATCTTTACGTCAGTAAATTATGTTTCAGTGCCCAGCGAGAGAGCCAGTGCTGCCGACAAAGGTAAGAGAGAGAGAGACCGCGCCGCGAACGCAAGTCGAGTATTGCGCCGTGGCGTCAGCCGGCCGAGCGCACGGCGAAAGTTAATCAGTTTATTGCCGGCCTTCGCGCGCGATAACACGTGCCCTCTGACTAAGAGACCACCCCGCTCAAGGTGCTATCGCGGCCCTAGAGGGCGACAGCCGACATTCCCCCACGACTCCGAGCTCGCCATCCGTGCGCCCGAGGCCGAACCAAGGACGAGCGCCGTTTCAAGCCGGAGCACACTGCGAACCGCATCGCCGAGTAAGTGTCGCCTTCGATCGCCATCTCTCTCTCTCCTCTGTTGCTCGTATCCCTGCTGAAGCATCCCACTGGCTGGTTATTGAAGGCTCCCCAATTCCACTGGAGTCCTCGGTGAAGAGCTTGGGAGTGATCCTTGACTCCACCTTCTCCTGGAAGGAGCATGTTGCCTCCATTTGCAGCAGATCCAATTCTCTCATGTACCGCCTACACAAATTCCGGAAGAGTACCAATCAGCAGCTCAGGTCACATCTCATTATATCGCTCCTATTCCCCATCATTGACTACTGCTCTGTTGTTTGCTGCGATTTGTCTGAGGAGCGCAACCTTGTCCTCCAACGACTTATCAACACTGGGATAAGATATGTCTATGGTGTAAGGAGGAGTGAGCATATCTCCCCTTACAGGGAGGAGCTTGGCTGGCTTGAAACATCTACTCGGCGCAGCTACTTCATGGCTTGCCTGGTATTCAAGATTCTGAGATATGACTGTCCAGAGTATCTCGCTGAGTATTTTCTCATCAGCACTAGTACTCGCCCCTGCGGGGGAGGGTATCGCCCGCAGCTGGTTGTCCCCAGTTTCCGCAAAGAATTTTTCCGTAGATCGTTTCATGTCAGTGCATCGTATCACTAGAACTCTCTTCCCTACATTATAACTAATGCGTCGTCTTTTTCGGTCTTTGAAATAATATAATGGCTACTTACGCAGCCGGAGTGCAGTTAGAATAAGTTATGTACAGCCGCGACGGCTGAATAGTAAATGAGTGTAGATAATAAGTCAATAAACTACATATATTGAATATTAGAATTGCAAAGTTTCGAAATTCTCCCCCTCTCCTCTCGCCCCGCGCATATCCCGCATCCACAGGCACGGTACCTGCAGCGGACAGCGGAGCGGAGCCCGGAGCAGCCACATCGCACCCGCATCGCCTACCCTGTCTCGAGGTAGGCCCAACGACGAACCACCCATCTCCACGGGTCTCCAGCCAACAGGCGGAGACAGTATATATAGATAAAATACATATATACAGGTTGCAGCAGCCGGAGACGCGAGACACCCTTCAGAGGAGCCCCTTACAGGGATCACTCTTCGTAGTGAGTACCCAACCTCGCAATGTTAATATTTGAACAACACGAAGAAGTAATTCCATTCTTCAATCTCAATAGGCCATTAACCAGGAAAGAAAATATAAAATAAATTTAGTGAGTTCCATTATTCATCTGGAAGATTCAATTAATTCCATTTATTGATGTATTCAATCGTTTGTTGTTCAGCAACGTCAACCTGTTGAATGATATGCTGCAAATCATGTGGCCAATAATGCTGTAGATGCGAACGCAGCTTTAGTACATTTTCCCACACCTGTATCAAATGAGTCTTCAGTGAATGTTGAGACAAATAATGCACTTCCTGCGCTTGTAACTGCACAACAACGCCAGTTTGTACAGCCAAACTGTACTATAGGAATTAAGAAATTGAGAAAGAGTAACTATCATTATTTCTATTAAACCTGTGATCTTATTAGGGCAATTGTAGAATTACAATATATTGCTGATAAAGTTATTATATTGACTAGAATTAAGAATATCTTGAGAAACGTACAGATTCTTTGAGTTGTTTCCTATAATACGTTGATCTATAAGAATAATTGTAAGCAACTAAGAAGATAAAATGTATCTGAACTTGCCAGGACAAATATTGATAGATTTCTGTACTTTCATATGCTCAGATTTATACATCACATGTGGAAGAATCTTTGAGGAGCTCATGGGCACTTTGTCTGCTAGTGAACTTAAACTCCTATTCTCAAATATAATGAAAGCTATTTCGATGAAACTTTTTCGACAAAACTAATCGTAAGTGACCGTAGTTCTTGGGCGTTCTTATAACTGTTGCAAGACTGCGGGACAGCGGTGGAATAAAAATAATTAGAAAAGTGAGGTTGAATACGAAATTGGGCTGTCTACGAGGTGTGTTCAAAGAATACCCGGAATGTTCAAATTTCGTGGGTTTGCAGAATACGATTGTCAAAAATTTTTTCTTATTGTGTTGGTATACATGTCCCTAAAGTATGATAACATTTTCAGCTATATTCACTGTCTGCTTTGTCTGTGGTAGTCGCTAAGGTTCGAAGTGTTTTTATGAGCTCGGCGATTTTTGCTTGTTTGAACAATGAAAGAATTGAAGAGTCAAAGAATCTGTATTAAATTTTGCTTAAAGAATGAAATGTAGTGTGTGAACTGATACAAAAAGCTTACAAGAAAAAACAAGTATTTACGAGTGATATAAGCGTTTCCAAAATGGCCGCGAAGACGTTGAAGATGACGAACGCTCCGGTCGACCCAGCACGTCAATAATCGATAAAAATGTTAAAAACCGCTGCCAAGTGCCTTAGCAGTATGCTTTCTCAAAGAGGCTTCAACATCACCCACAAAACGCATCGCCAAAAACTGTATTTTTCAACCATTCCACTAGCGTCAGATACTAATCATTTATTTTTCAAAAAATTACAAAAAATATTATTTAAATTCAGTTCAATCGGTATGCTTTGATGACTTGTAAAGTGTCGTTCTTTTTCAATTGACCAAACTTGTCGCGACTGTTGATGTCTGCCCGGGCTCTCTTGATTATTTTGATCAAAATGCAACAAAGCAAACGGTTTCTAGGTTCTACATGATGCGAGACCATTTTAGTTACCTGCTTAATTTTTTCGATCAAATTCATCTTGTGAACTGTCATACGGTTTTAATGGTGGTTAAAATCGATTCCGTCCCTGCCCTTAAGTCCGTATTTAGTAAACTCGGAGACTCATTTTGATCATTTTCGACGGCTGAGGTTCGAAATGATCAATTCAAAATCTATTTTGATCATTTTCGACGGCAAAAAACACCAAATTTTCCCAATTTTCTCTATAGCACGTTGAAAATACTGGAAACGAAACTTACATGAATTTTTCTTTCCCTTAGCAACGGTTGCTAGGGCGGTAAACAACGGTTGCTAAGGAGCTAATTGGGAAGATTTTGTGTCCTTTGCCGTCGAAAATAATAGAAATGGGTCATAAATTAATGATTTCCAACCTTCGTAACTGTTGCTAGGGAGGTAAACAACCGTTGTTATGGAGCAAATACAACAATTCAGTGTCCTTGGCCATCGAGTGTGACTTAAAACTGATTTTCCGGCTTGCCCCAATGAGCACTCATGAGGATTTGTGAGAAAACACGTTTAGGAACGGTTGCTAGGGAAATAACCAACGGATTTTGCTGAAAATTGATCTCGGGCTAGATCTTGCCACAACTAACCGGTGTGCAAAATTTCAGCTAGATCGGACGATTCCTTCGAAAGTTATCCTAGACAAAAGAAACAAAAAATTTTACACCTTAGCAACGGTTGCTAGAGAAATAAACAACGGATTTTGCTGAAAATTGAACTCGCCCGAGATTTTGCCGCGATTAACCTGTGTGCAAAATTTCAGGACGATCGGACCATTCCTTCGAGAGTTATCGTGGACGAAAAAAAACGGGACGCACATACACACACACATACACACACACACACACACATACATACATACAGACACTTTTGGATTTCCATGTTTTTCGACCCGTAGATCACGAAAATCGATGTCCCGAGGTCTGATTCGGTGGGCCGATTTTTGCCCCATTACAAAGCTTTCCCTTTGAGAAAGCAAAAAGTGGAAAAAATGATTATGAATGATCGCCGAATCACAATTAGAGAAAATGCTGATGAAGCTGGCATATCAATTGGTTTATGTCATAACATTTTTTTAAATGTTTTGGGCATGAAACGAGTGGCAGCAAAATTCATTCTAAAACTGCTGAATTTTGAAAACTGCCAAAAAACAATCGCATGAACATTGCTCAGGAGCTTCTAAATGACGTCAACGACGATCCAAGTTTACTTGAAAGGGTCATAACTGGTGATGGAACATGGGTGTACGGTTATGATGTTGAAACCGAAGCACAATAGTCCACCTGGAAGCATTCACCGTCACCAAGAGCGAAAAAAGCACGTCAAGTTTGATCAAATGTCAAGGTTTTGCTTACTGTTTTCTTCAATTATAATGGCATAGTGCATCAAGAGTTCTTACCACAGGGTCTTACGGTTAATAAGGAGTATAACTTTGAAGTTGTGTGACGTTTGCGTGGAGCAATCCGAAAAAACGCCCCGATTTATTGAAAAACAATTCATGCCTTTTGCACCACGATAACGCACCTGCTTACTCGTCGATGCTTGTTCGTAATTTTCTGGCCAAAAAGAATACCGTAGTCATGCCCCAACCTCCATATTCACCAGATATGGCTTCGTGTGACTTTTCCCTGTTCCCTAAGTTGAATAGACCCATGAAAGGACGGCGTTTTCCCTCGATTGAAGAAATAAAAGCCGAATCGCTGAGAGTGCTCCAGGACATGCCAAAAAGTAAATATCAAGAGTGCTTCGAAGATTGGAAAAAACGCTGGCATAAGTGTATTATATCTGGGGGGGACTACTTTGAAGGGGACCACATTGATGTAGACGGATAAATAAATATTTCTTTGAAAATACGACAATTCCGGATACTTTTTGAGCACACCTCGTATAATGGCTAGTCGCATCTCCTCGCACGCTTGCTACACATACTTGTCGTCGGTGGCGCTGACGCGCTACCTGATATGCAAAATATATATATATATATATATATATATATATATATATATATATATATATATATATATATATATATATATATATTCTATATCCTATTTATTTATTTATATTTATATAAAAGGACAGCCTGTTTTTTTTGGCCGCTAATCTCAAAAACTACTAGACCGATTTTCATGAAATTTTGATACTTGATTCTTGACCACTCCAGGCATGTTGATGGATATTGTAACGGTCAGAACACATAAGAATGAGCAGATAAGTACATTTACAAATAGGAATAGTATTCGTCATAGCCGTGTTGGTCGTGTGGTAGAGCACGAGATTTATGATCCTGCGGACCGGGTTCGATTCCCATTCAAGACAAACACTTTTTTCTGGAGGAAACAAAATTTCCTAGGTTATCGACATAAGTGAAGTAGACCAAATCGGAACATAGAGCGAAAAGTCGAAAGAGGGCGCGGAAATCGAAATATAAAAGTAATAAATTCGAAATTCAAATTGACCGCCAAATTACGTAGATTCGTCGGGAAAAGAGCATGGAAGACGAGAGAAAAACTTCGATGGAAATAGAGGGCGGTAAAAGCGCGGATAAGAAATTTCGAAAGCATATTCAAATTCACCGCGGAAAAGATCCCAAGTTGGAAGGGGAAAAGAAAGGACCATGGAAGGAGGCGACGCGCAGAACGAGTCCTGCGCAACAGAGGTGGTGGGAGAGGTCTCCGAATATCCCTTCCACTTGTCATTGGGTATAAATAGGCTTCCCGGAGAGGACTCGACCACTTGATCCGGAACCACACTGGAGAGCAGTCGTCGAAGGAAGTCCAGAAGCAAACAGAATCAGGAGAAAGGTATAACGGTAACATAACCTCCTAAATTATCCATATCCTTGAGAGACCCCTATCACCAGAGTAGTTGATAGCCGGGGTGGCCCGCTGTCAATGAACAAGTGACTCTCTCATTCAATCATTCGGAGTATAAGTTCTGGGAACTTAGTTCGAAATGAATGATTGAAGCTCACTCATTCCATTGAACGCAAATACTTAGAGTTACGCAATTGAACATCAGAGTAGGTATTAGTCAGGGTGTCCTGCTAATACTGAAACGGTGGCGGAAATGTAAAACTGGAGTAGGGGACATAGATCTCTGTTTGAAAAAGTTTAACGTTACTCTAAGTAGAGTGAGTGACTAACAAGTAGTATGTTTGACAATCCTGATTAAATTTTGAAGAATTCATATGTTTGTTTGGACAACCCATCCTGTAGAAACTCCCTATATTTAACACAAAAGAAAAAAATCAGAGAATAAGCCTGAGAATAACGATAATAAATAACGTGGGAAACCCAAATGAATCTGTCATAGTTCAATATATTGGATGAACAAAGTAGGTCACGAAAACTCCAGACGATAAGGGCTGGTATGGCTCATTTGGGCAATCACGACAGATACCTGAGGACCTGGCAGTATGACCAGTGTTAAGCTGTTCGAATCTTTTGTCGAAGTTAAGTGTCTGTGTAATTCCCAGCGAGGAGTAGGCAATGAAAGCCGTTGAGAATTATATGGATTCGGACTTTGAAAAAAGATCTTAGTCCGCGTAATCCGGAAACGAGTTATGATGCTATCACACGTTGGTTGGAAAGAGTAGGAAACGAAAGCTCCAATTATCGGTGAATGGATAGTTACTCCATTTTTGGATTCGTTTATCATGAGTTGTTGATAAGATCAGTTATTTCAATTTTCATATAACATAAATTCAAGTTCCTTTAAACTAATAAAATTGAAAGTTGATTCATTCATTCCCTAATCCTAAAATTAGTATGTATTTTATAGGCAATAAATATTTTTATGAAAGATAAATGTTATCTGATTTATGTGTTCCAATTTGACCTCTCATATGATCACCACTACGAACCTAGTTTATTTTTAAGACAACGAATCCTGATCTTGCTGTTCCAGATCGGACTAATTGCACTGTATAGTCCGCAACGAGGATAGATGAAAACGTTTACTTTAAGTTTAACGATAAATAGTTAAGTTGGCGTTTCAATATGTGGCGTTTTAAAATTTTGAGTAGAAACCGAGAAATAGACAATGTGTTTTTCTGTGGTGGTGGTAACTGACCAAGTACCATGGTGCGCCAGTAGATGGCGAGGCGTTGAGTCGCACGTGTATAAAGTATAGCGCGGCGCTCTCTCGCAAGAGAATCAACGTCCTATCGGCTATTTAGGAGAGCTTGGAAATGAGCTCAGCCTCTTTCTGGGATCTTTTGAATCCCAGTCCCCTGAAGCCAAATGATTTTTGTAAGAATGCCGAGACCCAGAAGTAACATTGGGTGGCAGACGATTAGAACCAGACGAACGCAAGCCGTTCGTCAGGATCGAATAATTGAAGTCCCGTTCATAGTACGTGGAAGATCTGCTTTTGAATATGATCCATCAGAAAATTACGCTAACATAAAAAATATTGTAGTTGGATCTATCAATAAAGATGAAGCTCCTGGATTGTGCAGATTGATTGATTTCGGTCTACCTACGCCAATTCGTGGTCCACGAAATGTTTGTGATCCCTAAAATGCTTTGAAAAATCGACATAACATTATGGAAATGCGTGATTGTTTGGAATCCAATATACCTAAAGTGGCTGCAAATCAAAGGAATGCATTTGATCTCATTACCAACAGTGTTAATAATAGCTTAGGGAAACTATTTTTTATTGATGACCCTGGAGGTACAGGGAAGACTTTTCTGCTTAACTTGATATTAGCCCAAATTCGTATTTTGGACGCTTTAGTTTTAGCTGTTGCATCTTCAGGTATTGCAGCAACTCTTCTTGCTGGAGGTAAAACTGCCGATTCCACGTTCAAATTACCTTTGAACGTTTTCATTGGCCAAGATACAATATTTTCAATGAGAAAAAATAGTCCTTTATGCAAAATTATCGAAGAAACTTCTCTTATTGTATGGGATGAATGTATTATGAGTGACCGTTCGCATATTGAAGCTCTGGATCGCACGTTACGAGATTGAAAATCTATTAGCAAACCTATGGGTGGAATAACTCTCGTTTGCTCTGGAGGATTTCGGCAAACTTTGCCTGTGATTCAAAAGTCTATCCAGAAATTGAAAGTCTTTCTGACAAACATTTCAATCGATTATGCGAAAGGACAATCATAAGGCTTCGGAATGCTACCGCTCATAATATTAATAATATTATTTTGGGAAAGGTAGATGGAAAAATACGACATCATCATTCTATCGATATAGTGATTAACATTGATGAAGTTGTACACTACCCTCAAGGATTTCTGAACTCTCTTGATTCAGGCTTTCCACCTCATGACTCAACATTGAAAATTGGTTCTCCAATAGTGCGACTACGCAATCTAAATCCTCCCAATTTATGTCATGGCACAAGGTTGCAAATTAAAGTTATGCAGGAAAATATAATCGAAGCAACTATTCTTACAAGACCTGCAGCTGGAGAAACAGTATTTATATCACGCATACCTATGATTCCATCAGACTTACAATTTCAATTCAAACGATTACAATTTCCTCTGAAACTTTCTTTCGCCTTGACAGTCAACATATCTGAAGATCAGACCTTTAAGTATTTACGTGGGGATAGATTTGCAAATAGAATGTTTTTCACACGGCCAATTGATTGTTGCTCTTTCACGGACAGGGGATGCACGTAACCAATTCATATTCATTCCTCAAAATTCAAAAACTACTAACGTTGTTTATCCAGAAGTCTTATAAATTTCGAATCCTCTGAGCATGCATGAAAATTACAACTCCAAGGATTACAAAGTATCAAATTATACAAAGTCTACAAATAAATAGATATCATACGAGTTTTTTAACAATACATGAGAATAACATTTCGAACTCAATACACACATTCGCGGGCGAAGCCGCGACGAGGGACGCTAGTATATATATGCACAGTATAATTTATCACTTATTTATTACAGAAGAACCCATGCCATCAACATCGGGGCAGAACGAAGATGTCAATCCTGTTTCATCAGAAGACCGAAGGATTGTTTCGGATGATGACGAAACGTCCAATAGTAGCTGTAGCAGTAGCTCTAGCTCTAGCTCTAATTCCACCTCCACCGTTTATGCTACAAGCAACGATGACTCACAAAGTTCATGTTCTACAGGTATAATCTTATCTTTGATCAAACTTCTTTCTTTATTATGTGATTAGACCACTGACACAATGCATAGTTTGATAATTATTATTTCAGAGACACAAGTGCAGACGGGACGAGGAGAGAGCGAGCATAGTGAAACTTTTATCATCGACAACGAAATATCGAGACTCTACAGACGTTTTGGACTGAATGGCAGGGAAATAAAATGCCATTTTACGCCACCAGCTTCGGGCTTTGATACCATAGAATGGTAGGAAAGGTCCATGGAACAGTTGCATGCTTATTTAATTAGAGATGCGGCTGAAACAGACTACATCGGCGTAACCATCAGTACAGGTGATTCCCGAGGTGAACCAGCGTTCAAACCCTTGTGGATGTTTTTTCTACCTCTTGCGGATTTCCATGTTGGCGAGTTATGGCGCCTATTCTATAATGCAGCTCAAAGTTCAAACGCCATCAATGTGGATGACACATTGTACATAGAATATGATAACGTGAAAGGCTTGAATGGCGCAGGCCGTGTGAAACTGAGTGAGAACAGTGTGCGTAAAAAATCCATATTGACTATTGCGAATGACGACAATATGTGTCTGGCTAGAGCATTAGTTACCGCATTTGCGCACGCTATAAGAGGGCAGTTACGGACCGGGTCGCTACACGCTTATTGGAACGCTAATTGTCAAAGTAGAGGTGTCGCACAAAGAAAAGCAGCTCTTGATTTGATAAAGAACGCAAACGTGTCTATACCTGTATCAGGTTGCGGGCTACCCGAAATTCGTATTTTTCAGAGTTTTCTTAAACAATACGATACTGCTATGATGGTATACTCGTTGAGAGGTTTTGGGGAAGGTGAACAACCTGATTACAATGGTACGTCTTTTGTCGTTCAGTCCGGTAAATCAGTTAATCATACATTAAGGATAATGTATAACGAGAATAGGAATCATTACGAGCCCATATTAAATTTAGTCGAGGCTAGTGGTGCAGGCTACTGTATACCGTGTAATAAAAAATATATCAGAGTACAAAATCATAGATGCTCGAATAGATGTTACAAATGTGTGCAACAGCCACCTGGTCAATACAATATAGAAGCAAAAAAATATAACGACTGTTTCAGATATTCTTTTGGGGATGTATGTTTCGAACATCACCTGAAGCCCGGTTCTTTCAATAATTCAGCAAGTGTATGCGAAAGCATGAAAATTTGCCAAAATTGTTGCAAAACAGTGCGTTCCACTAATCGCGGCGAACCACACGAATGCGGTACCGCTTTTTGCAAAAATTGTAAGTAAAACTTACCAACTACACAGTTGTGTTTCATACAGCCTATTAGAGGTAGCAAAATACCAGCCCCGGTTTTATTCTTGCTTTATGATCTTGAAACGCAACAAACGGTACCGCTTCTTGGGGACGAGACTAAAAAGATGCATGTTCCTAATTTATGTGTCGTACACTCAAACGTTTCTGAAATGTGTGAGTCTTGCGGGATAAGAGAATACGTTTTTGATGTCGATCTGATAAAGCAGTTTGTCAAACTAGCATTGGCCGAGCGCAAACAATTCAAAAGAGTAATATTTCTAGCTCACAATGCTCAAGGTTTCAATGCCCAATTCATTTTCAAGTATCTCGTTGAAAAATATTCGGAACACATCGTACCGCAATTATTTTGAATGGTACAAAAATAGTATTGATGGATGTGAAAAATGTAGAATTCGGAAATAGTTTAAACTACTTTCATTTACCTTTGAGCAGACTCCCGAAAGCTTACGGTTTTCCAATATCATCCAAGGGTTGTTTTCCACATTTCTTTAATAAGACCGGCAATGAGAATTATATTCACCCTCAACGTTGAGCGTCAATGATAGAACTGTTTTCTTTGAATGGTACAATGAGCAAATGGAAAAAAATGTAATTTTCAACTTCAAGGTTGAAATAGGCAAGTATTGTAAACAAGATGTTGGCATATTCAGGCTAGCTTGTTTGGAGTTCGAAAAAATATTTTTTTTAAGCAAGGTAGATCTTTTTGTTGAATGTGTCACAATAGCTTCGTCGTGTATGCGCGTTTATCGCCAGAACTTTTTGAAGAATGATGTAGTAGGGATTATTCCAAAGGGTGGCTATAGAATGGCTGACAATCAGTCACATAAAGCAATTCAGTGGCTCTATTGGATGTCTAAAAAAGTGTTGAGTTGGCCCGTGATCCACGCGGGTATCTGTCGCGAAAAAAGGCTCGTCAATAATATTCCTGTAGACGGTTTTTGCGATCCCATAGACGGTAAAAGCCACGAGGGTATAGTTTTTCAATTTCACGGTTGTTATTGGCACGTCTGCCTTCGTTGCTACACCGTTAACAGAGATCGGGATACGTGTACACCCGACGACAAATCAATGGATGAGAAGTTCGAAAACACGCGTGAGAGCGACGAGAGAATATTAGCAATGAACTATCGTTTGATCTTTATGTGGGAATGTGACTTTAATGAAGAGTTGAAAAACAACGACGAGATGCGCATTTTCATCAACGAACACGATGAAATTTTCCGAAGAAAACCGTTAGATCCTCATGAAGCTTTTTTTGGCGGGCGCAACGATAACAATTCAGAAATTTTCCGTTGCGAAAAAGGTGAGAAGATACGGTGTGTGGATTTCTGTTCGCTTCACCCGTATATTTGTAAACGTGGTAAATATCCTGTAGGACATCCTGAAATATATGTTGGGACGGAAGCCTGCAAACGCTTCATTAACGATAACATTGAAAACCTGAACGGTCTTATAAAATGCGAGATTCTGCTGCCACGCGATTTGCTTCACCCGTTTTACCAGTTCGCATGCATGGCAAGTTGATGTTCCCCTTATGTCGATCCTGTGCCAAAAATAGCGTGAGCAATGATTGTCCGCATGACGATCCAGACCAACGATCTCTTTTAATGGTTTGGATTTCCGAGGAAGTTAAAAAGGCTATCGATGTAGGTTAAAAAATTCGACCTGTATACGAGATATGACAGTACGAAATGACACAGAACGATCCAGAAACGCGCACGGGTGGTTTGTTCGCGGGATATATTGAAAAATTTTTGCTCAGGAAATTGCAGCATCCGGTTTTCCAGACGATTGTACCAGCGTGGAAGAACAAGAGCGGTTTGTCCAAAAAATTGAGCAAACGGAAGGCATTTGTTTGAAACAAGACGATATCAAATATAACGCAGGACTCAGATCAGTTATGAAGCTATGTTTGGATTCGTTATAGGGGAAAATTGGCCAACGTGAAATTATGGGTAGAAACGAAGTAGTTACCGAACCATCGCAGTTGATGGAGCTTTTATCGTGTGCTGAAACGGTAGTAAACGGTATTTTACCTGTGATCGACAATTCATTGTATGTTGATTGGTGTTACAAAAAAGATGCATCGTCATTGGCAACCTTAGGAACAACCAGTGTAGTCGTTGCTGCTTTCACGACAGCACAAGCGCGGTTGAAACTTTTTCATTACTTACACGTATTAGGTGACAGAGTCCTCTATTAATACACTGATTTGATTCTTTACAATAGCACGATTAACAAACATGAACTACCTATTGGTTCAATGCTAGGTGAACTAACCGACGAGCTTGCTGAAAAGGGCAAGGGTACATATATAAGACGATTCGTTTCAGCTGGCTCAGAATTTTACGGTTACGAATACGTGACACCAGCTGGTGTCGTAAAATCAGTAATCAAAGTCAAAGGCATTCTTTCGAATTATTCCACCAACGATAAAATTAATTTTGATTCGGTCCGTAAGTTGGTGCTCGATGAATACCCTAAAATAGAGGTATCGTCAATGGCTATAAGACGAACAACTTTCCACGATATTGTCACGTTGCATGATGGGAAAAGTTACCCATACGGATTTAAGTGTGCAAATATTTTCGAAAGATAATTATTTTCTTCTGTTCCTTATCAAGAGGAATCGAAAAGTAAAAAGAAACGTACGATTCGACGAGAGCCAAAATATTGTTCACGCTATGACAGAGTGGCCTGATGAAAGACGAGAAGCCCGAAAAGGTACGGAATGGATGCAGATGGCTCGTGATCGTATACGATTCCAGAGACGTATTATCGCGACTGACAGTGTGATTTTGCCTGTTCTTGAATCAATGTACAATGGATGTAAGAAATAAATACATAAGACTATGATTTATATGATATATTTTTCTGTAGTGTGTCTCATGATGGTGATATTCAATCTGTAACTGAATAAATAAATCAATATATAATTCGAAAATACTACAATTATTAATTCTTTCATAATAATCTGAAAAAAAATCTATAAGGTAAGGAACAGAAACTATAAAAACAAACAACGTGACGACATCAGGATGTAACGTACAACACTATCAGTGCTTCGCAAGCTCAAGTCAATTTTCTTAAGTTACAGAATCAGACCCCTGATCGCGCGAGCGTTTCAGGTCATCGTTCGCACGAGCGTCTCGGCGCTGGGCTCGCGCGAGCGTATCGGCGCTAGGCTCGCGCGAGCGTCTCAGCGCTAGGCTTGTGCAAGCCTTGCGGCACGCGCGGGGGCTCTTCCCCACCGCGGACAGGAGAGGGGTTCAATAGAACCCACGTATGAAATCGCAATTAAGATGTTTCAACCGTCAATCGTTGTCATGGCTGTGCATTGGAAACACCCCTGGACGTCGATGCTTTGCGGGTCTACGGGATGCGGTAAAACCGAGTTCGTGGAAAAATTTTCAAAAAATATCGAGCGTATGTGAATCCGTTATTTATTACGTATGTGGACGTTATTGTGAATCATCTAGACGAAGCTTGTCGACGTCACGACCTAGCTTATAACGATAAAAGCACCGATCGCCAGAAAGCCGACCGTGTTTTGGCAGAGTTCGCATTTTCGCGCATGCTAGCAGGTGAAACCCCACCTGACGAAAGAACCGTGGCTTTGATGACTGCTTGTTGTATGGTCAGCAAGATTACTTTTGAAAAACTATTCTCTCGAATCAAGAGATCTATCAAGAAAAATAAGAAGAGCAGTGATAGAAAAACATCGATCGCTAAGGGTAAAAAATCAAAGAACAAACATGGACCAGAAATTCAGTAACCTTTACCACGAATTCCCGAGTCCTACAGCTTATGCTGGTGCTAACGAGCTGGTACACGCGACACGAAAAAATTACAAGACTCGATAAGTCATCGAATGGCTCGAAGGTCAAGATGCTTACAACATACTTAAGTTGGTGCGTCATCGTTTCCCCCGGCGATGGTACGACGTGAGAAACTTTGACGATGTATCGGAAGCTGATTTGATGGATCTAAGATCATTGAGAACTTACAATGATGGTTTCACATACGGTCTAGTAGTCATCGATGTACTCAGCAAATATGCATGGTGCGAACCTTTACGTGACAAAACGTCCAAAAGTGTTAGCCTTGCGCTTGAGAGAATTTTATCTGAATATCCGAATCGTAAACCTGTGAGGCTGCAGACAGATTTGGGAAAAGAGTTTGTAGGTCGTGATGTGCAAGGATTTCTGAAAAAGAAGGGGATAACGTACACAGAGTTGTGCGCAGTCCAGACACGAAAGCTGCAATCGTGGAAAGGCTGATAAGAACCATCTAAGAGCGAATGTGGCGATACTTAACGCACAAGAAAACTCGGAAATACGTCGACATCCTGAAAAATATCACTGAGTCTTACAATCATAGTAGAACGTTAAATACCGTGATGGAGATCTGGTGCGTATCAGTAGTTCGAGGAACGTTTTTGGTAAAGGTTACGAGGGAGGTTGGACTACTGAAATTTTTACGATCACCCGTATCTCCTTGTTTAGAGCACCTTATGAATATTACCTAAAAGATCAAGCAGGGGAGAAAAATGACGGTTTTTTTATGAAGAGGAGCTGAGCAGAGTACGGAAAAATCTGAAGAACGATGTTTTTGAAATAGATAAAGTTTTGCATACTCGTGGTGAAGGAAAATCCAAAAAATATTTCGTTAGCTGGGAAGGCTACCTCGATGAATTCAATTTGTGGATCAAAGCTGGCGAAGTGAAAAAATTAAAATGAAGGACCAATTCTACGTCGTGCTGCCTAGCAATAGCATTATGCGATATGCTGACAACACAACGACTCATTTCATCACGCAGCTACCTCAACAGATGATTACACGGGTCATGGTCCGTGGATCTAACAGAGATCCAAATACCGCTAACCTTTCAGCATTTATCACAAGAAGACGTTCGAGTCATCATGACAGGTAATTTTTCGCACCTTTCCCACGTCTCCGCTGTAGTCGCCGGTGACAACTCTTTGGGATTTGCCAGCGAGGAAGGAGAAATAGACGTTTACCAGATTCATCCTGGCGTGTACAAGGATGTCGAGGGTCTTATCGCCGAAATGAATGATTTGGAATGCGTGAAAAAAAATTGTTTACTTTTCATCGTCGAACGAGGAGAATACGTGAGGGCTACTCGTACATGCAATGCTGACTGCAAAGCGAAACACGAGTTTGCTCTGCCCGAAAAATTGAAAAAAATTTTGGGATTCGACGACTTAGCGTCGCAATGCTCCAAAGCGCCCGTATCCAGCAACATACCGGCACACCTTATGAATGGTTTACCTAACATGTTGATCTAATTCATGGACATATGCCAACCATACGTTACTCGGGATGTTCAAGCAAAACTGCTCCGGGCTATATCTCTCAATATGCACGAATTTACATATGGAGGGATGAAGATAAAGAATTTCTCCCCACCAATGTACATACCCTTGCGTATCAACTCATTTCAAACTATCGAGATAGATATTGGAGACCAACGAGGTTATTCTATACCATTTGATTTTGGAACATTGACAGCTACACTACACTTTAAACGCATGGATTGAGATGGATCGACACTTTGAGTACTTTGATGCCCAGGTAGGCGGTGGGGTAGGGCGCATCTTTGTTGATTCAAATCATCAACGGGGTCACGGTGGTATCGGTCGTTTTTTGGCTGGCTTATTTCGTAGAGTCATGCCATTTTTATCTCGGCGTGCTGAAGCTGTAGGGAAAGATGCTCTTCGCACAGGCATGAATATAATGTCTGATGTCAATACTATGGATACCCCTGTAAAAGAAGCATTCAAAAGTCGCGTCAGAGAGTCTGGAGAAATTTTGAAACGGAAAGCCGAAAAGAAATTGGATAAGCTCATAGAGGGGTCAGGTTATAAAATACCGCGTCTCGAAGGTTCGACCCAGTTATCGGCTATCCGTGGTCGAGGTAGCAAGAAAAGACGCAAGCCTAAAAAGAAAATCATTCGACGCAAGAGGGCAGATAAAACGAAGAGAAAAAAGAAGAGTGTCAGAAGTAGTACACCTAAAAGAACGACCAGAGATATATTTGGCTAGAAAAAAAGGCTTTTCTCCATAATCAATCATGTGAGTACTTGAAATCAGAGTTGCTGTTATTTGAAATTCCACCAACTCAAACAACGATTGAGAAATTACACTATGTGCAATACAAACATATATCATCCCTTACCGATGACTCAGCCAATGAGTTTGTGATACCTGGGACTGGTGAAGAGTATATCGATTTTGCTTATACTATGCTCAAGGTACGCGTATCCGTAAAGCCTAATATAGCTGGAAAGGATTTTGCAGCAGGCGCCGGAGATAAGGTCAAAAAAGCAGGCCCTGTCAACAACTTTATGCATTCACTGTTTAATCAAGTCGAAGTGTCGTTCAATCAAAAGCCTTTGACGCCTCCTAACAACGCTTACGCTCATAGAGCGTATAATCGAGAATCTACTAAATTATGGGCCAGCTACCAAAAACTCTCACTTAACCAGTGTACTATGGGCGAATGACACAGTAGGTCGCATAAACAGTTGTGATTCGAACAAAGAACTATCACCGCCGTATTTATTATTAATAATTAATACTGTAATGGCCTTAGGGCCTGGAGCATGATAACAAATGCGCGCACGAGGTGGTGAAACTCGTGTGCGCGGGAATGGGATCTTTGGCAGGAATAGCGTGGCAATAAAGAATGCACAACGGTTCTGACGAACACAAAGTTTATTAATTAAGATAAAGGAAAGATTCTACACAAGTATGAGGCATCGAGCTTCGGGTCGCGTCTCGCGGGCCGGAGCGAGAGAGAGCGTGAACGCGTGTTGGCCGGGAGAGAGAGAGAGATGATGATCGAGCGGCACTTACTCGGCGTTGCGTGGGTCTCCGGCTCTATTCGGCGGTCGCGGTCAGCTCGGTCGCGGGCGCACGGGTAGTGAGCTGGTGGACCTAGGGGATGTCGCTGTCGTCTTCCCGGGGCGCGGTAGCACCTCAGGGCGGTCTCGCTATTCGAGGGCACGTGCTATCGCGCGCGAGGGCCGGCAATAAACTGATAAGCTTCCGCCGCGCGCTGGGCCGGCCGAGCTTGCTTCGGCCGTGTCCGGCTGACGTCACGCGGCGCGAGGTTTGAATCCCGATCGCGGCGCGGTCTCTCTCTCTCTTACCTTGTCGACAGCGCTGGCTCTCTCGCTAGGCGCTGAAACATAACTTAAAATTGACAAACAATATAATATTGTGGAGAGAGATCTCACAGGGCCTGATAATGAATTATCCGCCCGTGACAGAACTTAAAAAGAGACGCAAATACCTGAACGATCGGAAATCTGTTGATATGATCGGCTATATCCACTGTGATGTGTTTAACCAAGAAAAATTACTGTTGAAGGGTGTAGAAATAAGACTACGTTTTGTGAGATCCCGAGATGGATTCGCCATAATGGATCCATCAGGTATCGTAAATATATATATCGAGGAAGCCAATCTACTCGTATGACGTGTTAAAATTAATCCGGGCGTTTTGTTGGCCCACGCAAAAGCACTCTCAAAGACAACCGCTAAATACCCTATGACAAGAGTAGAAGTCAAAGCTGTAACTTTGCACAGTGACATTCATGGGAAAACTTTGGACAATATAATACTGGGTCAATTACCTAAAAGAATCATCGTGGGTTTCGTCGAGAATAAATCGTTCAACGGTGATCGATCGCTTAACCCTTCCTTTGTATATGTATTCAGGCAATTTTAATCTTTGATGAGATTATTTTGCTACATCTTGGTTAGCGTTACATAGTAAGGTATGACATATTGTTCTTTTGTTACATAGTTTTTTTCGTTCAAGAAAAAACAAATTAAGTTTACATTCTATGAGAAACCTGCGAATAACTTTACATATGGTGGGTTTCGGATCGGTTAAAAGAACATTTGCGTGCATCGGTAGCTGAAATTTCAAGCGTTCTAGCTCTTTTGAGAACTTTTTCCGTTGCTCTTCATAGAGGGAGGATTGCCACAAAATGTGACTGAGATCCTGACTGTCGGAGCCGCAGTCACATCTGAGATCTGTGATAATGCCGACACGAGACAAAGAAGCATTTAGGGAATAGTGATTTGAACGGCATCTGTTTATTGTGCTGATTATATCTCTGGGTAGATTTTTTTGAGTAAACCATGGATGAGCCTAATTTTTGTAAAAGTGCTTGGAATATTCTGTGCCTTTTTCTATACTTCTGTGGATAATAGAATTGATAGTGGATTGACTGACTGCTTAAAATCTGTGAATGGGATGGAAAACATGTTAGAGGGTAAGGTTTTCGATGCTTCCTTGACTCGTTTGTCCGCTTCCTCGTTACCGGGGATATCTCTGTGAGCTGGCACCCATAAAAATGTAATTTTGCTTCCGTTAGAGGTTCTACTAGTAACCCTTCCAAATTTGAAAATCTAGACATAAATTATCTCTGCTTGTATGTGGATGGCGTTCAGGTTCCTTCGAAGCCTCTCCAGCCTGATTTCAAAAATAATCTGTACGTTGACGCCTATCACACTATATTCACAGGTACCAATGTACATTTCCTCAACGAGGGTAATGAAATATCGCAAGATGATTACCCAATGGCTACTGTCTTTTCAAGCGAAATTATTCCGTGAATCGTGACAATTAAACCGTCGGCTTACTCAATAAATAAGAATTCAACAAGGAAATAATCACTACGCTGACCCGACGCCGGTTCTATCCCTGAGCGTCAGCTCGCCCGCGCGCGTCCCGGAGGCCTTTCCGAGCCAGAGCATCGGCCTACTAAGTGTTCATATTACCGTTCAACTGGATACTCTGCACTCAATAACTGATAGAAAATCAATCAAGTCGACTATCGACACTGTGAGAAGCTAACGATGCAAGCGAAAAAACACTGGTCTATTCGGTACAACGACTGCTGCAAGAATGGCGGAGGAATCGCCTCGTGGCGCCTTCCTCCCGGCCCTTTTCCCTCGAAAATCCGCGGAAGCCAATTAGCATATTCCGCGAACCGCCAAAATGCTCGCGGGACCAATGGGGAAAATTCCTGGAACCGCGCAATTATGTAAATTTCCCCATTGGTCGACCGCACTCGCACGCCCCCTATTACTATCGGCCGCGCGGGACCATTCAAATAATCTCGGTTAATTACATAGGTACAATACTCGAAAGTCCATCTAACGACGTTAAATCTATGTTGAATCGAACTGTTTACAGTAAATAATTATTTACAATATATAATTAACCAGGCGCACTCAACTGCGCACGCCTGAGGTCTCTGCGCATATACAATTCCACTACTATCATTTCAAACCTCGCGCGGCCCCGCGCCTGCGCGCCTCAGTCCACGCGCCGCATATAGACGCTGCGCGCTCGCCTTTACCCTCTCCGCGCCTCGTTCCCCCACCGCCGCGCACGCTAGTCCCTCCGAGCCACCTCTCTTCTGCTGCGACCGCATGGCCAACAGTAAAGATGGCCGCTCGCTCGCTTCGCTCGCGCTCGTCGCGTAACCGGCGCCCGCGTGCGCCCGCGCATCCTCGACCTCGAAGCTCCTCGCCTGGAGCTTCGGGGAGTAACCGCGAGTACCCGCGAATGTGTTTCGGGGCCGGAGTCGGGGCGCTCGGGTCGCCCTCCGGCCCACAACATCATGGCGGCGCGCAGGCTGCCCCCTCTCCAGAGCCATCCGGGGAACATCGTCACCGGGACGACTCCCCAGGGCCCTGGGGTGGCTGCCTGCTGCTCGCCCTCCAGTGGGAAGTGCCCTCATTGATTGTGCCGGTGTTTTCCAGGGTCGCTGCGAAGGACTGCTGCCAGCACCGCCAGCTCCAACTCCTCCAGGGACAGCCCAGCAGCAACAAGGTCCAGCCGTCATCAGAGCACCTCAACAGAAGGAGAAGAAGATTAGTGGTCAGCTCAGGGGCTGGAGCTGACCACCCAGGACCGGTAACCCCCCAGCAGCGAGTCTTCAGGGAGTCTGGACGATGGGGCTCGCCCATCGTCCACAGGTAAACACTTCCCAAAACGTACTTGGGAGTGATATTAAATTAATATTTAATATTTTTGTTGCAGGGCTGGGCGGAGGAGGACCTGCTGACCACAAAGTCCTCCTCCAGAGCGTCAAGAGCTCTTCCCACAACCTCTGGGGGGGGGGTAGTTAGTAGGCGGGTAGGTAGGCTAGAGGGGAGAACTCAGGCTCTCGTCAACAGAGCCTGGGCTCTCCCCGTCACATATCTATTCAAAATCTGATCTTGCAGATTTATAGAGGAGATTAAGCATCTTCATAATCTAAGGTAAAAAATCGAAAAAAATAAAAGGGGGAAGTAATCTATGTCATAGAGAATTATGTGTAGCCAAATTTTCGTCATACGAAAGATTTTGAAGTAATAAACAACTTGGAAAATAATGATTTGAAGAATATTCGGTAAGATGGGTCGAAAGAGAATATCAAGAGCTACAATTTGAGCTGTCTATGTGTTAAAGAATTGATATTGTGGGGGCGTATTAGAAATAAAAACAATTGTTTGACGTTTGATTCCAGAAAAACGTTGAAAAGATATTATAGATGGGTTATCTATTCAAAATCTGATCTTGTAGATTTATAGAGGAGATTAAGCATCTTCATAATCTAAGGTGGAAAATCCAAAAAATTAGACGCGGGGGAGTAATCTATGTCATAGAGAATTATGTGTAGCCAAATTTTCGTCATACAAAAGATTTTGAAGTAATAAACATGTCGGAAAATGTAGATTTGAAGACTATTCGGTATGATGGATCGAAAGAGAAGATCAAGAGCTACAATTTGAGCTGTCTATGTGTTAAAAAATTGATATTGTGGGGGGGTATTGGAAATAGAAACAAATATTTTCCACGTGACCCCCGGAAAACGTAGAAGAAAAACTAGGAATGGATGATTCATCTATAATCTGATCTTATAGTTTTACAGAAGGGCACGAGCATTCTCGTAATCTAAGGTGAAAATGCGTTGCCGAAAACCATTTTTCTCTAATTTTCTATTTGATAAACAACTTGGAAAATGATGATTTGGAGAATATTCGGTCTGATGGGTCGAAAGAGGAGATCAGGAAATACGAGTGCATACGCTTTAAAAATCATGGGTAAAACAAATCCCACTATAATAGAAGAATGGGCTGAGTTGTCCATTATCATAACCAAACGATTTTACACAATTTTATTTTCTCAATTTTTCTCATGAAAAAAGAAGTTTGGTCGACATACGAACTATCGCCTCTTCCAACTTCCCTTTCAGAGCAACATTTAAATACAATAAAAATTCCACCCAGAGAACCATTTTCATTTATCAAACAGGGAATCTTTGAGCATTTTTGCCTGTCACGAAGGAATGAAGATTTGCAGAAAAACCGCATATTTGAATATATGTCAAACAGCTGCCAAAATATCCACGGAGTTAGACTGAGAAAACGGTTTATTACTAAAACCATCATACAAGTATATGCGCCAATGCAAGAAGTTTTTTAAGAAGGCACGAGAGTTATACACCATCAAAACATCAAAACCGAATTTATAGATCATTTCAGCCTCAGAAAATACGAGGATATCAACTTATTGTGTAAACTAATACAAAGAAAGACGAATAACAGGAATAGTATAATTATTTTCTCCAGACCACTGCATCATGAGCTACCAAAATTATACACTAATGAATAGAAAATGACCAGGCGTGCCCGAACAATTTTTTTTACCACCTCTAAGTATCACATTGAAGAACGCACAAATTCAGTTTACAGAAGAATAAGTGTTCAACGCAAAAGAACTGATTGAAAAATAGATTATATTTTTGCGGGTTTAGAATTTCAGCAGTATTATATCTGGTCATCAACCGTATAAAATTAAAATAAACTGGCAGATACTACCCAAGAAAAGAATATCATCAACAAATGGAAGTAGTGGACGCTGAAATCTCTTTTGCAGGTCCGCAATAAGTATGCAAAATTACCTCACTTTAGGCCAAAAAAACCAAGTATAGTACCGAAAGATATAAATGCCTGCATCCTGAACACGATGTAACCCAGCTTACCACAACTCAGGGAAATATACCTTCACATACAAATCACATAGAAATGATAGAACCTGCAAACACGGAAAGCACCGGACTAATATTCCACGTCAATGCTGATCTACGGCCCCATAGCTTGAAACTCGCACCCAAGGAAACACTGGTGTAAACCCAAGAAGGAGACTGCGCCTCGCTCGACCAATGGACCGCCTTACGCTAAGAGGGATAATAAGAACGAGCAGTATAAGAACCCATCTTATAATACGTGATATAATAGAAATACTTACAAGTAGACAAGAGGGTGAAATGTAGTTGAACTTGCCCCGACAAATATGGATTGATTTCAGAACTTCCATTTGCTCAGATATGGGTAGATCTGGTCTATGATGAATTGATGTATATTGAAAAAAAAAAACACAATACTGTATCGTGCTCCGATTTGGGATGCTCTGATTTTCAATATATACCCCCATAGAACTATCTTTTACCCGTCAGAAAGTTGTACCTTCCTTTAAACAATTTTCTATACTCTTTAATCTAAAATACACTATGGAAGTGATATCATCTTGCTCTAGTTATGTTTGACATGGAATATCAAAACGGATCATAGATTTTATGAACTCATCAAGTATTTATGAAAATCTAGAATGGTAAAATATATTCAAACTTGTCAGGATAAATAGGAATTGACCTCTGTACTTTCATATGCTCAAATTTGGGTAAATCTGGTATTCAGTACATACCTTCTTAAAACATTTTTTTACTCCAGAAAGCTGTACCTTTCATCAGAAAGGTTTCATACTATTCAATCTAAAATGCACCTATTAAAATACTATCGTCAGATATAGAACTTCAAAATGCGTTTTAAAACCTGTTAAGTTATCAGGGTAATTGTAGGAAGCAAATAAATGCATATATTAAACAAGAATCAATATGAACTTGCCAGAGAATGAATTGATCTCGATACTCTCATAGCTAAGATTCACAATCGTGCCTTTATAACAGAAATATTTTTTACTGATCAGAAATTTGTATGTTTTCTATGTTCATAGTGACGACTGAATCAATCTGGACAAGTGATAGTCGAGATTCATTTTTTTTTATAGTACGATCAATTTCATAACGACTGGAAATTTTTTTTGATATTATTAGATAAATATATAAGAAGCGACACAAACGTTTCTAATTTCACCCACCAGAACTGGCTCTAGAATGTCGCTAAATTTCCTTACCTGTTAAGTCGTATGGCCTCAAACCGAACGCAACATTTAGTTCTTTTTTTCCATGTAAAAGTCCAAAATGAATTCTGCCATAACTCTCCAATGGATTGCGTTTTCGCCACGGCTTTGATTCAATCCAATGATCAGATACTAGTGATATACAGACCAAAATTCCAGAAAATAGAGATGAGAAAAATGTTACTACCATCATTCTTTTTCGAGATGAATCATACATTCTTTTTGCTAATCCTGAAAAATGATTATTTTCATAGAGTTAAATGTATTGGAGAAAAATCATACGCCGAGTAAAATACAAGAAAATAGTTGATAGAGTAATATGGTCTAATGCCAAATGAAATGACGTCGATATAGAGCGATTCTCTGTTTTGAATATTATTTTTCGTCTGATATTTTTCGATATGTCATCTCTTACTTCAAAGGTTGGGGAGTTTATTAGTACCGCAGGTGAACAATGATTTGACCTCTAGTTGGCTTTGGACTATTTAATATAAATTTTTGAGAGGATAAGTATTATTCGTCACAAAATTTTTTCTAATATCTTGATATAATGGAATCATCTATTGACGGATGATACAATTTTTCCAAATAAAAAATTATATTGTTATGGCCAGCCTTGCTCCACTCAACATTTTGAATTTTTCATCGATTTCTTTGACCTCAAAAAATAAGATCCAATTTTCATCACGCTCTTCACCCTACACGAATCCAATGATGACGAAAACAGATCAGCAATTCGACAGTATAAAGAAGATAATTATGAGTGAAAAAGACACGGCGCACGGTAATCAAGACGAGCTTCGTCGATTCATTGCTACTATACTTTACATATTTTCACGTTGCAAATAAGATCAACCTGCTGCTATAATCAGGCAGCATACGTCGATCGAGAGCCACGAGTCAAGATCATTATAACATTCATAATAAATCTTTTTCCTCGGCCATAAGAACCAACAAATCGCTTAAAATAGACCAGGTCAGCACACCAAAATGAAATATGAAGAGAAGAGCTGGGATTGAAGTATTCGGGACCGAATGTATTTTTATAATAGTTATTTTTTAACGTCAACAAGTTTTTGAATGATAGATGATGATTTTATCGGACTTGGTGAACAATACCAAAGTGATATTAGTAGCGCAACTGACCGGAAATCAGGAGGACGCTGGTTTGAATCGAGCCCGAAAAACGTTGAATTTTTTTCTTTCGCAATATCACTTTGGGATAGTCCACCAAGCCCGAATTCATTCGTCGTTTGAAATATATGGACGTGAAAAATAACTATTTGTTAAAAATACTACTCCGGGTGAAAAAAATGTAGTAGCCCAATAGGTTGGGTTGGGGTTTATATATCTCATCTTTATAAAAATACAAATTCTCTCAATGGTACTTGTCCCCTTAAAAACTGATCCCCTAGGCATGCTTTCAAATTCTTTAATGGTAATGATTCCATTTCGAGAATATTGAAAGCATGAACAATATTACAGATTACGTAATTTTCATTATTTTGTGAATAATATTACCGTGGTGAGTGATATGGATAATGGGAATAAGATGTCTATGTATGAATTATAGTGTGCAGCTATCATCCTTATATTATATTTCATAGGTAAGGTCTAATATCACTCGTGAGAAAACATACTAAACATCATATGAAATATCGTTTTAAGGTATACGTGATCATGAATGCTCATTTTACGCATTGATTTTCATGCCTTAAATGCGATTTTACGCATTAGTGCTTTAGCCCAATTATTATAATACTAGTGCCTTAAATGCAATTTTCCGCACTGAAATTGATGCGTAAAATTCGCGTTTGATCACTATACCATAAAATATTGTATGCAACTCCTGAAATACGATTCCACGCACTCGTGTGACCATCTAACCCTCGTTCGCCAGCTTCGCCGATGACTCGTGCCAGCTTGTCACACTGGTGCGTGAAATTGCATTTAACGCACTAGTTGCATTATATACTATTTATTAATACAATGGCCCTTCCTGGATTTAATCTAGCAGGTACTGAATTGGCGCTATTTTCCGTCATTATCAAGTTTGCCTTACTTCTCTAGCTTTTAACCCATTAGCGCCCAAACGGCCGCTCGACGGCCGTTTTTTTGAGCGATAGATTTCATATGGTTATAATAGTTCAAAAAATTTGGGAAGAACATTTTCTTGTGCAAAATTTTGTCAGCTTTCCGATTCCGTTACTTTTATCTCGATTAAATAAACGCCCTTATTGTTATAAACAATTTATTGCAAAAAAACACAAAATTTCGAGTCAACATTTTTTTTGTGTCAACCGTAAAACAAGGAAACCGGTCGCAACAAACCGCGGAAAGTGAATTTCGAGCGTCCATGGACTCTAAACTAAAAGTTGGCATTGTTGTAATTGTTCAAATTTATTGTTGGAAGACAATGCAAAATGGCGGCCGACCGAAAAAATTGTAGCTTTCAATTTGGAATTGTTTTTCTCAAAAACTATGGGTCAAATCAAGAAATTCTTAGAAACAAAAAAGTCTTAGAATCACCTGAAAAACACTCTTGAATTTTTTCAGAATTTTTTGATGAAATTTTTCGAAATTTCGATTCTTCAAATTCTCAAAAAAACGCAAATTGTTTAAAAACTTCTGAAAAAATTTGAGAATGTTCTTTGAGTAATTTTAAGACTTTTATGTTCTTATAATTTTTTTGATTTGATCTATAATTTTTGAGAAAAAGAATAATGAAATTATTTTTTAGAAATTTTTTGTGCGTTTCTTAGCCGGAAAATCGAAAAATTTATGGGAACAAAAAAGTCTTAAAATTATTCAAAGAATATTCTCAAATTTTTTCAGAAGTTTTTAAGCAATTTGCGTTTTTTTGAGAATTTGAAGAATCGAAATTTCGAAAAATTTCATCAAAAAATTCTGAAAAAATTCAAGAGTGTTTTTCAGGTGATTCTAAGACTTTTTTGTTTCTAAGAATTTCTTGATTTGACCCATAGTTTTTGAGAAAAACAATTCCAAATTGAAAGCTACAATTTTTTCGGTCGGCCGCCATTTTGCATTGTCTTCCAACAATAAATTTGAACAATTACAACAATGCCAACTTTTAGTTTAGAGTCCATGGACGCTCGAAATTCACTTTCCGCGGTTTGTTGCGACCGGTTTCCATGTTTTACGGTTGACACAAAAAAAATGTTGACTCGAAATTTTGTGTTTTTTTGCAATAAATTGTTTATAACAATAAGGGCGTTTATTTAATCGAGATAAAAGTAACGAAATCAGAAAGCTGACAAAATTTTGCACAAGAAAATGTTCTTCCCAAATTTTTTGAACCATTATAACTATATGAAATCTACCGCTCAAAAAAAACGGCCGTCGAGCGGCCGTTTGGGCGCTAATGGGTTTATGTCCCCGAAAGGCATCTTAGGAAGAAGTCAAAAATAAATGTCCCACATAGGGGACAACGAGGAGAAAGAAAAACGGAAACTTCTCAGAAAACGGGAAATATCTGTATAAAAAAAATGTATAATCCTACGTTCCCGCAAGGGCTTTGTATAAATAGTACGTTAGTTCACTCGACTAGCAGCGTGAATTCCGCTCTGATCACACATGTTGAAAGAACAAACAAGGAAAAAAACGACAATTTATATTGGACTGCTCTCAGGAGCTTAGATAGAAACTGAAAGAAAATTAATTTTGGGGCAAGGCCTTAATCTCGTTTGCCGCGTTACTGCAGCAGGTGCAGTCATATGGGCTTTGACAGCCCAAAGATTTCTATCGTGAGGTGAAGCAATTCTACCCCTTTTGGTGGCAACAGCAGCCAAAGCTCTCGGGCCGATTCCACGAGGGTCGTTTCCGCGGGAGTCTAGCGCTCCTTCAGTGCGGGCACCTCTGAGAGGAATATCGCCATGGTTTTCTCCATACCGGGGAACCACACGTGAAGACTCCTCACCTGGGCCCACAACGGTAGAAGGTGCAGGAGTCTCCGGTGCACCTCAACTCAGCAGGATTCCGGCTCAGACGATGGGTCCGGCCTCTATACCAACGTCCTATCCGCACTCTGTTCGTTTTCGTCCGCCAGGGCATTGCGGGTATTTGTGCGGCCTTGCGCCTCCTCCAAGGGACTTTGGCCCGCTAGGGCTTGGCGAGCTTCTTGGACACATGGGGTGTCCGGCGCTGCTTCCCCGGGCACGACTCATACCCGTGGGACGGAGAGTGGCAGAACCAGCAGAGCCAAAGCCGGGGCTGGACTAGGCCTTTGGGCATGCCGAAGCCCGCTGGTGCTCGTACCAGGGTTGTGCGTGGGTATCGGTCCGCTTCTGCACTCGCGGCGAACTTAGCTCCTTCGGCGGACAATGTGGCATCCGAGGAGACTGATGGTGGTAACGGCGTAACGTCTCCTGGAGTTGTCTCCTCCACTATTTCCATCTCCTAAAGCTCCGCCGCAAGGGTACCATTTGCGGCGAGGGGAGCGGTTCCGCGTAGTACGCACTGAACTCACTCGCGGCCATTATAGAGCCGAGCTGGTCGAGGCCGAAGGCGACTTCCCCAGCTCGGGGAACAACAGCTGGGCATCTGGTGTCACTTCCGCCAACTCGCCCCGTTGCACAGTGGGACAAAATTGACTTTTTTTTATCAAAACTGAATTCCGAGCGTTCGGAAATACTTGGCGAAATTCTGATGTGACCAATCAGAAGCTAAGAAAATTTCCCACAAATTTGTTGAGTCGGTTTTTATTTTTCTCCTTTCTTACCCACATACTTTTGTACGCAGAATTTTCCGAGCTTTCAGAGTCCGTGATCAAAAATGGGGCAATCTATTCAAAAAACATCTTGACCTTGATATAACCTTGGAGATCACGTCCAAGGTCAAATTCAAGGTCATCATTGGATAGCCAGGGAAAAATCATAAACTCATATGATTCTTCCTTATTTTTTCTCCCGACAGATTTTTAGATTTTCAGGTGGACTACTACTTCCAGATCCCTCTATACATGTATACACACGCTCACACACAAATATCATAAATCCATATGCATATATATGCCTATAGCATAAATCCATACACAGTCATATACAGTCATATGCATAGATTTGACTTCATTTATAGCTCATCAAACTATATTATTCCATAAAAATATTACATTTTCAGAATGTACCATGAACAAAAATGGGTGAAAAAAGGAGAAAAATGAAAAAAGACTCGACAAATTTGTGGAAAATTGTCTTAGCTTTTGATTGGTCACATCAGAATTGCGCCAAGTATTTCCGAACGCTCGGAATTTAGTTTTGATCAAAAAAAGTCATTTCTGTTCTACTGTGCGGCGTGACATCGGCCTGTTCCGCTGTAGCTGGCCTAGCGACAGAGACGAGAGATATCTAAACGACTACTAATTAATAATCAATTATTGATGCAGTTGTTCCTTAAATTACTGGACTTGCCCATATTCCTACATGACGAGATACGAGTAATGACCCGACGACATATTAACAAGAGCCTTGACTATCATGTCGCAGTATGTCAAGGTCGTAATATGACGCCTGGTCATTGCTCCTGTATGACTATAGTGTCCACCTATTCTTCTCAAGAGGATCAGTTTTCGATAACAAATCGAAGAATTATTGTCGCAATTCGATACGCGACCAGAATGATTGTAATGACCGCTAAGGAATGTGACAGTTTTCGCTGCAGCCACTCAACATCACCTACGTTATTTAAAAAAACAAATTGGCTTATCGATTCGTCGCTGGAGTACTGAGCACATTTCGCTGCTGCTGCTGCTCGATATATAGAAAAAAAAATCGATCGCAAAAGTCCATTTTATGGACGTCCGACGGTTTTTTCGTAATAAATTGAACAAATCACATTTGACGTTGATTAGCTAACGAACCGACTGAATCACCGAAGAACGGAGCAGGTTTTCCTGCGACCAGTCGACGGAAAAACAATCAATTCGATCGCAACTATCCATTTTCCTGATGTCCGACTGTATCAAGGATCTTACTTTTCGTAACAAAACGAAAAACTACAGTGGAAGTATGTTACTAATAAACTAACTAAATTACCGAGGAACGGAATAGTTTCTGCTACGTTCGCTCGACAGAAAAACAATCGACCCGATCACAGCAATCCATTCTTCTGACGTCTGACTAGTTCAAGAAATCGAAGTGACCCAAACGCTCCGGTTTTTCGTGAAGTGAGAAATCACAATCGAAGTCATAATTGGATTCTCTACAACAGGTAAATCTGAGAATCCATTCATTTACCATAAAATGAAATCATGTCAAAGAATATTATTGGATCAGAAGTCTCTTAAATTAAGAAAGAAAAATGACTGAATTTTTCAGAAAATTTTTCCATGTTTTTAGTGTTCAATATGTTTCATGAAGTAACTACATTGTCATTTTACATGTTTTAGCTTGCTTATTCAATTTGTTTCATGAATTCATTTTTGTTCAATGACATTCATAATTCTGAGACTTGTGCATATAACTAACAAAACCATTGCTATATATTTCTTTGAACATTAGTTAGGATGGTGCTTCAATGACAAAATAGAGTTCTCGAATCATCAAGATTAAAATTTGATTGTTTCAAAGTTAATAATTTTGTTGATTCTTGAGTGGATCTACCTGTTGTTAAGTTATGTGAATTTGGTTAATTAGTTCTTCAGAAAATTTATGAAATTAGATATGGAAAATTAGATTGAAGTTTCTCGTTAACGTAGTGGGAAGACAGAAATAGAGTTTCCCACCAAACACCTTCATACCTTGTAGAAGAATGGATTGAAGTTGAAATAAAAACTTGGTGTTCCAGTGCTAGTGCAGTCATTCTAATCCTCTACATTCTGAAATTGGTCATTATCAGCTTTTAATTTCTTCTACAAGTTTTACTTGTTCAGAAGAAAATCTTTAACTCTCACAATACTCGGAAGCAAATTTTTCATAGATAGATTTTAAGGCACCTCAATCTAGCTTTTGAGCAGAATCCTCTTTTCAGAAAATGTTATTTGTTTGCGAGAATTAAATTTGAATAAAAAAAATAGGATTAATTCATTTGATTATGACATCAAAAACACTTCTGCAAGCTTCTTTCCTGGTTGAAAAAACTGATGGAACAAGATAGTATCTACTTCAGTTACATTTAAAAATCATCTCCAGCTTTATCCAGTTCCCAGATTTTCACGACAAGATTGGTTCTAATCGGTCTTGAAATTTTCCAAGTAAGTCATATAACAGACAAAAAAATAATAAAATTTACATGGACCCTATCAGATCAACCATATCCTTTTTAGGGTTGAACAGCTTCTAGTGAAATTGTAAAAAATGCCAGAGACAAGAATTGACTATTTCAGATTTATCCATTGTATCTCAAAGTCTCAGTCAATAAACGTCTGGAAAATTCATATCATTCGCTTTATGACGTGTTATAGTTGAAGACCAACACACGTGACGACTGTTTGGATAACAATGGAGATAAAGAGCATTGTTAATGCTACTGGTTTTATTGCCCCATAAGTCTTCTGCTTGTTATTCATTTCCTTCCAATGCTATCACCACCAAGGTAAATGCCTGACCTTCTAAACTTCTTAGTAGTACAAACTGCAGCATAAACATCAACCAATTTTTCTTTTCACGTCTGTTTCACTGTACCAGTCAAATTACAGTTTTTTCTAGATAACTCTGTATTTCTATCACCTGGTAGAGTCCGAAACATTGAGAATAATGTTCTCTACACTGCATGTAAGGAATTAGAAAATCTAACAAGTAAATTTTGAGGTAAGCAAAAAATCAAAATTCTCTGGAATCAACAGGTGAATTTAGATGTACAGGCGCTTCACACGCAAAAACAAATGCGGAGATAATAACAGTGGAGCTGAGCCGAGTAATTGCCAGACCCCATAGCCAGAAACGAGCCAAATTTTCAACTTATTTGAGCTTGATCAGTTTGCTAATAAAACATATAATGCGAGAGCGAATGGAGCCGTTCGCGCGTCGATCAGTTCCGAAAAAGTTTTCCTCGATATTTTCTCAGATCAGTTCTAGGTAGACTTGTAACCTCTTGTAGAACCAACGGACTTAGTATATGTAGACGGAGCATTTCGTTTGCGGGGTAGCAGATGAGACGGGATAGAGCCCCACTACTTCTTTTACGGCCTGAGGGCGGTGTGGTACACATTCAAACATCTCTCCGGGAGACAGTATGACCCGCCCCACTGTTGCTTTCTACGCGCTCTTATATAATGGATTCTCTACCTTCATGGATTTTGTTCTGGGCTACAGGAATATTTTAACTAGTTATCCTTCTAATAAATCTATTTTTTTTACAACAAATAATGACGATATGGAACTTACTGTTTTTAGAATAAAAGTAGTGTCATGGCGCAGCCTGGCCCCGCCCAATATTTTAAAGTTTTTCACCGATTCCCCCAACATCAATGAAGACAAGATCCAGTTTCCATCACGCCCCTTGCCACACACGAATCCAACGACGAAGCTAACAGCTCAGCCTGGGCTGGAGCTAACAGCTCAGTTGGGTTGGGTGGCAAGGGTGGGGGGGAGGAATACAGGTGAAAAGGGAATCTGCAATAATGCGATCGGACCTTGATCGTGCAGATTCAAGCGATCGAATTTGATCGTGTACATATGGGTGATATTGCGAGAAATGAATTCATGCTCCAAGGATGTGACGAACTGCTGTCTTCCCGGTGGCGTAGATGGTAGCGCAACTGACCGGAAATCAGGAGGACGCTGGTTCGAATCCAGCTCGGGGAGCGTGGAATTTTTTTCTCGCAATATCACTTTGGGGATAATCCACCAAGCCCAATTCAAATGAATTTATTCATCGTTTGAAACATGTGGACGTTAAAAATAATTATTTGTAAAAGCTCAGCTGTTCGACAGTGTAGAGACGATAATTGTATGACGATAATTGTACGAGTGAGGGGAGGCTCTAGAGAAGGAGGATGTATGAAGAATCTTCACGATTGAGGGACCAAAGTTGAATATCATGGGAGCGCTGGAGTAGCGGACGTTTGGAATTTTCCTGTTCCCAAAGTAATATAGTATATGCGGTCGCTCGGGGCTCGGGCAGCAGACGACTCGCGAGTGTCAGATAAGGCGCAGGCATTCCCTCACTGCGCGACGCTATGTTCATTTTTTCCACCTAGATTTGAGGTGGCTACGGGAGGATATTTATACCTGTCAGTCTGTCATTAGTCCCAAAAGCCGAGGAGGGACCCCTGCTGCACCGAGCACAAGACCTCATTTTATTGCTTTCAGC
Source organism: Aphelinus atriplicis (assembly GCA_020882685.1). NCBI lineage: Eukaryota > Metazoa > Arthropoda > Insecta > Hymenoptera > Aphelinidae > Aphelinus > Aphelinus atriplicis. The sequence continues at coordinate 31,863 of JAJGQD010000006.1, read as the reverse complement.
ACATCAAAATCAAAATGTGCTAAAGTATTCACAAATCAATTTTATAGATTGATCGACCAATGACCATTTTTCCTCATCAAAACGTACTTTGAACGAGAAAAATCCGACAATATTTGTTTTTTTGATTGTTTTTACCAACTTTCCACTTCTCGCACAAGTGAAGGTTTACGCTTAGTAATCGGCCAATACAATCAATGGATGGAAAAAATAGCTGACTTCATCATTGATACTTGAACCTTTGCATCAAATTCCGATTTTAAATCACGTTCGTTGGGGAAGTTATGAAGCAAAAATATATAAAAAACGGCTTTTTCGATTAATTTCGTTCAAAGTTGCTGAAAATCAAGTAACATTGATATGGAGAGATGATTCTACCGCAATCCGATTACCACTGAATAATTAAATCCTTGCATTTATTCATAAACTTAGGTCATGAATTGTCCATTTTTCATATACTTTCGCTTGATAATTCCTGAATAAATTATGATTCAACATCGAAAATAGATGCAAAAATTCAATTATTCAGTGGTAATCAGATTGCGGTGGAATCATCTGTCCATATAAATGTTAATTGATTTCCAACGACTTAATTGACCGAGGTTAATCGAAAAATCGAGATTCGAAGATTGACTATTTTTCATATACTTTCACATGATAATTTCTCTAAAAATCACGATTGAACATCTAAAAACGATGCAAAGATCCAAGTATTCAGAGCTAAAGATATTGCGAAAATTTCTTTGCATAAACTTAGTTTGAGCGACTGTACACATTTTTACTATTTTCATTGTTTCGTTCGAGTAAACCGTGGCGGTTCGGCCCTTCCCAAAGGAGGAATATTACTTGATCGCCTTTACAGACTGTCTATAAATATATAGTCACCATAAACTGATTTTGGTGCCCGGTATAGATGTATTGCACGTATAGTGGGCCATTTAGTTGATGAGGCTTAGTGAAAAGTGGGTGAAAAGTGGGAGGCTTAGGGAAGTGGGCATTATCAGATTCTATTGAAGATCAGCACCTCTTCTACGCTTCTTACCTTATGCATGCTTCTCTTTGGAACAAAATAATTGCAATGAACTACTGACATAACATGGAAAACGTGGAAAACGACTGAGAGATTGTTAGATTTGATAAGACCGATTTTAAATTAATTTGATTTTTAATTTAATTAGAGAGCCTGAGATTGAGACAGGGTATTAGCCGATAAGCTGTAGTAAATCTTCACTTGTGCGAGAAATGTTGGCGGTTCAGCATGATCGAAAGAGCAAATATAGTCGGATTTTTACACTTCAAACTTTAAAGTACGTTCTAATAAGAAAAAATTTTCATGAACCGATCAATCTAAAGAATTGAGTCATCATGTATTTCAACACTTTTCGTTTACAATGTGTAAAAAGCAATAAAAAAAGGTCTGGGGCTCGGTGCAGCCAGGGTTGCCCCTCGGCTCTCAAGACTGGCGAGAGGTAAAGTCCCTTCCACATTCACCCCATCTAAAGTCTATACGAAAAAAATCAATTCGGCCGGGAGTTATGTCCGTTTTAAACGCTGCTCCTGGCACAGCGTTGTTAGACTCCGGTCGATTATGCCCCGAGGCAAATGTGCCCTCCAATCAGAGCAGAGTGACGTCACTGGTGCCCTCCAATGAAAAATTTGAGGGTGTGAAGATGGTTTTTGTATAGTCGGTATAGCAGATCAAATTTTGTGAACTAATAGATGGAGTTACGCGTTTCGTTTCGCGGCTTCGTCCTTCGAGCTTAAGCACACGGAGAGAATTCGTGCACGTCGGACGATGCATCGAATGTACTGAAGTCGCACGGCTGTTACGGCGGTCACACTGCGTATCCAGCGCGTACAGTTCCAGTGCGACCTGCTTGGGTTTGTTACGAGGGTGATGCGCTACACGTATTTTCTCTTTGACGAGTTGACCCTGGACCCGAACGGTGTCCAGGTGGTCGAGGTACCCGATGACGCTGTTCTAAAGGTGCGCTCCTGGTAGTTTTGGTTGGAGAAGCTGACCCTGGACTCGATCGATGTCCAGGTAGTCAGGGTACCCGATGACGCTGTTCCAAGGGTGCGCTCCTAGTATTTTTACTTGGAACAGCTGACCCTGGACCCGAACGTTGTCCAGGTAGTCACGGTACCCGGTGACGATGATCCTAGGGTGCGCTCCTGGTATTTTTGGTTGGAGAAGCTGACTCTGGACCCGAACTATGTCCAGGTAGTCAGAGTACCCGATGACGATGATCCAAGGGTGCGCTCCTGGTATTTTTGGTTGGAGAAGCTGACCCTGGACCCGAACGATGTCTAGGTAGTCAGGGTACCCGATGACGATGATCCAAGGGTGCGCTCCTGGTATTTTTGGTTGGAAAAGCTGACCCTGGACCCGATCGATGTCCAGGTAGTCAGGGTACCCGATGACGCTGTTCCAAGGGTGCGCTCCCGGTATTTTTGGTTGGAAAAGCTGACCCTGGACCCGATCGATGTCCAGGTAGTCAGGATACCCGATGACGCTGTTCCAAGGGTGCACTCCCGGTATTTTTGGTTGGAGAAACTGACCCTGGACCCGATCAATGTCCAGGTAGTCAGGGTACCCGATGACGCTGTTCCAAGGGTGCTCTCCGGGTATTTAGGGACGACTGTGCATCTTTCGTTCATGACTTCTCTCCGTGCAATGAAGCAATTGAAGCAATTCGATGCATTGTCAAAAACCATTGAATGACGTTATGGTGCTAATGTGAGCCGTACCAATTGATAGGTTATTGTAAGGGCTTTCATATTCCTAGGTTCAAACTTTGAGCAAATTGATACGTGGGGGTGAAATGTGAAAAAAGAATTTTTTTTAAAAAAGTTTACTAAACGTTAAATAAATGAATGAATCTGCACCACGATTAAGATTCTGAGCAGACAGATCGATAGAGCTCTCTGAGCGCTTTCATTTTCCATTGTTTGGCTCGAAGCGATCGCACGGTTGTAGGTGCAGAAAAATAATTTTCGGTGACGGTGATGGGGCAGTGGAAGCAGTTTTGATGGAAAAAAAGAAATGCACTCGGCGAGATTTGTGTGTGTATTTTATATTGCACTTCGCAGTGTTAAGGTTAATAAAAAATACCAAACGAACGAGTACAAATTATACGATTCTCAAAGGGAACCGGATACATTGGAATGAATGTTGCTAGTAAATTTTGACAACTTGATGCCAAATGACAAAAAACAAGAAAAATACGAAGAAATAAAAAGTTAAGCTTGATAAGTTACCGTACAGTTCTAATCTACTCCGAGTTAACTTTAGATTGGTCGACCTTAACGGCTACTAACGTTCTAAAATATGAGTATCACAATTTGATCACGGTTGAACTAGATACTATACCATTATGAATTAAACAATGCGCTTGCAGTCCAGCATGAAGAGTAGAGGCGTGGATCCAGCTGTGTCGACGGGTGAGCCCCTCGCAGACCCACGAATCGTAGATTCGTGGCGGCGGGCGCCCGGGCACAGTGGACACGACTCGCCCCTTGCATGCGGAGCGACAAGAAGCGAAAGGTGCAAGTTAGGCTACAGGTAAAAAAGTATTAAGGAGTAAATGTATACCGAGACGTATACCGTAATTGGCAAGTGACTTGCAAATTAAAAGCTAAGTGCTCTATGAGTTGAGCGAACTATATGCCTTGCAGGCTGCTATGCTTATGAATTTATTTGAGGACTTACGAAAAAGTTGACAAAATGGAATTGACTAAATTGAATTAACTAAATTGAATTGACTAAATTGATTGACTAGTGACTAACAGACGTATTGCCTCTGAATGTTACACCAAAATTGACTTTATGGATTTCTACAACGGTATGCGAGCGAGGAAAATAGTATAGATAGAGTGGCGAAGTACGCGGCTTAACGACTATGGTTGATCTTGAGTTTCTTGAGCATCGGGGCCATTTAGATGGCTTGTTGAGAGCTCGCCGATATTAGGAAGTTGCCGTTCTGACGTCTACAGCCCGAACCAGGCCGTCTTTCCCAGGGTATACCGCCGTTACTCGGCCTAGAGGCCATTTCGTAGGTGGTGTAAGCTCCACCGACTCCTGAAAGTATCATCAATATTGCTATGGCTCGCAGTAAGCTGAAGGTTGTCCAGTTTCTTCTTCTGTCCTTAGCTAAAGAATAATTATTACAATTATTAGAAAACAAATAGCTTCATTTTGCAATTGAAAATTTTGCATTATAATAAGATTTGAGGAATATCGATTTTTACTTATATTACTTTACATTTCATAACGTTTATTGGCAAATTTTGTTCTCTTTCCGCGTCCAAGGTCTACGCGTTGTTCAACTGTTTCTCTTTTCTTCGCTTTCTTCACTTTCTTCTCTTTCTTCTCTTTCTTCTCATCTTTTTCTCTGCCTTGAAGCGGGCGAGGTGATTTTGCTGTGAAACTGTCGAGTGTGATTTCAACAGTGTGAGCTTCTGCAGCCGTTTCTGCATTCATCGATAATTCCAATTGTTTCTGAAATTTGCAATTATTATTAAATGATAGTATTGGTAACACACAAGTAGGTCAATATTTTTATATTACTTACGTGCTTACGCAAGAAACAATCCCAATCAAAGTTCTCCTTTTCTTCATCGCCACTGTCGTCGACTTCTACGTCGGAATCCGATGAAACTTCATTAACGTTCACTGTTCCAACGTCTGCAGTACGTTCGAGATCTCTCCTCTCCTCACAGCTTTTCAGATCTATGAATGAAGAAAAAAATCATTATAATGTCTAACGTAAAACTTCCATAGTTTCGTACTTACTTTCAGTAATACTATTCAGAAGTTTATCGTCGGTAAATCCAGATAACTCATTGATGAATCTGTCTACGGACCAAGGATCAGCTGCTTCAATTTCGAACCATGCGGTTCTGATTGCCTCGTCTCTTACGACTGTCGATAATCGTGGATTTTCTTTAACCATAAGCTTCTGCTTTGCTTTAAGCAAATCTCGCAGGCTTTCATCAGCTAAGCGGATAATATTGACTGTGAAAAGAAAGAATTACACATATTTTCAAGAAAATTAAAATTGACTATGGCATTATTCGAACTGAAAATACTCACACATAAAAACAAAAGGATCGGGATTAGCACGTATCTTTTCATTCAGTCGGCTATGGTAGGACTCGCAGTAATTATTAGTCCTGTCGCAGACTTTAAAAACGCACCACCATTGTGTCCCTCTATTGTGCACCCAATATCTCACAATATAATTATCTGCAACAAAAAAAATAAATAATTATTTGTTAATTTATTCATTAGTATTTAGGAAAGTAAATGAAGTAATGTTTTTTTTTCTTACCAACGTAGTTTAACCATCTACTATTCTTTTTCGCATCATTGATGAATTTAATTTCAATACATTTTTTAATATAATCTATCCCCTCCATAATTAAATGTTCTGGTAAAAGAGGAAGTACCAGAATCTTTTTCATTATTTCATAACTGGACATGTCCTTATCTTTATTCCACGCTGGAATGAATACTTTGTACTTATTTTTTCTTGCCATTTTCACACACGCCTAAAAATAATAAAATATGCTATAAAGTTAATCTTCCCGGAAATTTCATGTAAAGATATTTCAATGAAGAAGTTGACTCCCATGAAAACGAATAAAACGGATAAAAGGAAACTTCTTACGCTTTCATGTTCCGTATTGAAATTTCCAAAAAATCGATGCGTTGGCGTTAAAAATTGTAAAATTCAAATTGATTTTTTTTTGGTATTCGATAAACCATTGAAAATAACTGTGAAATACTTGTATGGTGCGAATTTGAGTCTCATAGATTTATAAGTCTATTACAGAGCTTTCCTATTCCATGGTGAGAAGTTCAATTTGTAAGAAGTTGAATTCGTTCGAAAAAAATACGTGAAATTATATATCGTAACAATATATATATATATATACAATATATATATATATGTATATATATATATATATATATATATATATATATATATATATATATATATATATATATATATATATATATATGTGTGTGTTATATATATATATATATATATATATATATATATATATATTGTGTGTATATATATATATATATATAAAATTCATAATTATTAGGAAGACAGAATCTATTCTAATGGATAATACTCAAAGATTGACGAACATTTTTCATCGCATGAAAATGGATTTTTGTCCCAGCGGGAGCAAATTGTCAATTTTGCTCCCTGGCGTACACAAAGAATGACACTTTTCTCCCACTAGAATCAAAAAATAGCATATGCACCTCGCTCATCTCGCTACGCTCGGGTCGCATACGTTTTGCGTGGCATCGCCTAACCTTGCTCAAATGCATAATATACTATTTCGATTATGTAAATTATGTTGTCATTTTCCTTTCTCAATGAGAATGCTTTGGAATGAGGCAAAAACTGACATCTCGAATCAGACATTGGAACCTTCATTTTGGTAGCCTACGACTAGTCTAGCCTACGGGTAAAATACATATTAACGTAAAAGCGTCCGGGTGTATTTTGAATTTGTTTACCATTTATTTCTATTAAAAATTTCAACATTCATCCATATTCATGATAGAGCAAATCAAAGACACAAGCGAGCGATAGCGAGTGAGTAATTCTGACTAGTAATAAATTATTTTTATTCAAATTACCAAACCATCTGAATAAGCCTTATAAGTTAATACTTACTTGGCACCAATGAAAGTAACAGCCACGAATAGAGCAATTGGGATATGCATCTTGAATGCCTCTCATTAATCCGATTTCAAAATCAGAACGTGCTCGATCGGGTTTCAAATTAGGGAAAAGGTTTTTGATGCAATTGAACACGGCGTCATAAGCAAGCTTTGACTTTTTGCTCATAAGTACCCATATAAAAGGCACAACCTAAAAAAATTTCGGTCATTCACGATTAAACAATTATATTTCAAAATAATAGTATATTATGCAACTAACGTTTAATGCGATTTTACGCACCAATGTGACAAGCTGGCACGAGTCGTCGGCGAAGGAGTGCTAGATGGTCAAACGAGTGCATGAAATCGTATTTCACGAGTTGCATACAATATTTTATGGTATAGTCATCAAACGCGAATTTTACGCATCGATTTCAGTGCGTAGAATCGCATTTCAGGTACTAGTACTATAATAATTGGGCAAAAGCACTAGTGCGTAAAATCGCATTTGAGGCATGAAAATCGACGCGTAAAGGGAGCGTTTATGATCACGTAAACCATAAAATATATTATATTATATATATATATATATATATATATATGTATCTCTCACCTTGTTATACTTTTTTCCCATGATTGTTAGGAGTTGCGAGTTACCCTTGATTTTAGGAGTCACGTCAAATGTAGCATCTAAGAAAATGTCTATTACGCCGGATTCGCCTTCCATCTCTTTGACTAGTTCTTCATTATAGATTAACAAATGGTTTTGTTTTAATGACGAATTGATGAGTTTCACTCTTACAAACGTTGTTTTTCCCTCCTCATGTACTTTTAAAAGATCAGGATTTTTTTCGAGATGAGTATAATAATCTTCAATGCTTTTGTACGTGCGCTTTGCGCCAGGATTTTTATAATTTTTTGAATTTTTTATTGTCTTCCGAACATCATTATATATAACGTTGTCTGTCAAAATCGAATGCCTGGAAGATTCAATATGTAATTTTAATGGATTGAGAAAAATAGGTGAAATTATGATATGGTAGAGCTGATTGAGCGCTGATTGATGGATATCACTTGAAAATTGATGAAAATTCATCATTAAAAAACAAAATCTATTCTCGTTTATGAGGTCATTTGCTTTTTCAAGAGAAAGCTTCGTATTCAGGCATAAAGTGACATCTCGAATCAGACATTGGGACCTTAATTTTCATAGTCATGAATCGGCGCCGTGACGAAAATTTTGATCAAATAGATTGATAGAGCTGCTTGAGCGCTTCAAGTTTTTATCGTGAACAATTAAAAAATTTCGAAGCGTTGGCGGAAAATTGAAAGAAAATGCATGTTGTTTCTGTGAAAGTTATTCACTTGTACGGCAAGTTTGTGAATGGTAATGTTTAGAGTAGCTAAATCGAGGAAAACAAACTTTTTGAGTACATATCTTAGCTCAATGAACATCTCAAACGTTCCATTAGTTTACCCAAAGTCGTAAATTCGAGGAAGTTATGGTGCGAATCGATTCTAGAAAAAAAAACAAGAAGAAAAGTAAGAATACATTTTTTCAATCTGAGGCTCACGTCTCTTACAATCACGTTATAAACAAATGGAATCCAGTGATATCAAGGAAGTCGATTCACTTTGGGTGCAATTTGTTTCAATAATTATTGTATAAACATTGGATTTTGAAAAACAGAAAATATAAGGGTATTTTTTTTCAAAAAAGCGTGCGACCCGCAATCAGTTTTCATACCATGGTGATAGTGTAGGCATGGGCCGAAGCCACTTTTTCTCGGTTTTACTGAATTCCAATTGTTTATAACGTTATTGCCAAAAAATAAGCCTCAAATTAAAAAAATGTATTTCACCTTTTTTTTGGTTTTTTCTCTAAAATCGATTGGCACCATTTCGAATTTACGACTTTGGGTGCAATTCGTTTGAATAATTTTTGTTTAAACAATGGAAATGGAAAAAAATACGGGTATTTTTTTTCAAAAAAAGCACGTGATCCAAATATTAGGATCACGTTCTAGGTTAGGTCTGCTAGGGAAGAATGGAGAGAAAAAAATTTGCTTTCAGTTCATAAGCCTCGGCTCGACGGCGACGAACGATTGCGAGATATCTCGATTCTCGCATATATATAGGTATATTCGCATTTTTATAAGAAATTTTCAGCGAGCGTTCTGAGCCAAGACTGACCTGCGACTGCAGACGGGCCAGTGTTAAATCGGAGCTTTGAATCGTTAAATGCTAATTTTCCTGGGCATCAACGCTAATTTTGCTTCGGACATTCGAGGATCCCGTATACACACGTTCACGTATCGACAATGTTTATTGGAACGGATAATATACACACTGATAATATACATATATACACACTGCGGCGTAGTATGTAGAGTCAAAATAAGGTGTGGAGACGCTTTGGCCTCTCGGCGACTATTCGTTTGGCATTTGTATTATTTGTCTACCTCAGTCACACCTTCTCCCCCGAAAATAAATTGTCAGATAGAGAAGGTATGTATTTTCTTTAAAGAATATAAATCATACTTTAGTTTCAAAATGATGATTTGTTGGAGATACGTTAATTCACGTGGAATCGATTGAAACACGTCTCCACAATATTATCGAATATCGGTTATACCGAGAACAAAACTCAAATCAATTTATGATTCTATGATGTCAGAGAAAAAAGAAGTAAGACGATTTGATGAAAGTAAGTATACCGATGAAATATTTAGATAAAGGAAGATCAATCATATCACGAACTACAGGAGTTTCGCTGTTGAATTCCGAATCATTAATTTTTTTCATCGGCAACTCACTTATTCATGTAAATATATTCATCTTTGCGGAGTGTCATATGAGTCGGATCATAATATGGAATTGACATACTATTAATTGGCATTACACAAACTTACCCAAAGATTTGCAACGATTCTTTCGTGGATCATTGCAATGGAGTAAAAAAATATCCGAACAAATTTACTATGTGGAATTGTATAACTAAAGATCAAACGGAATCTCACACTAATTAATTTTCAATAGAAAATGCAACATCTCGTTCATAATATTCTGACGAGAAAACAAACTTGAATAATCAATTTTAATCATTCATAACACATTATTATACTAGTGTCAGATCAATTAGTTGCTTGAGCGCTTATATCACTCTACAACGATCTTAATATAGAGGCGTAGTTTGGGTGGAAAACTTCTCAAAAATTGTAATGTACACGCCTGTCTTGAAGTTGTATGATATGTCAAACCTGCTCATTTTAAATATGTTTTTACCATATGTTAATGAATGATTTGATCAGAATCAAGTTACTTTCTCTTTTGTCTTCACCTGAACTTAACGATTTTGGGCAAAACATCTAAGAACTTGGTACAGCTTAAGACTTGGTGTACATACCGAGCTCGTGCACTTATACTGTTGAAATGAACTCTTTCGGTTCAAAGCTACACGTTCCATGAATATCTCGAGTTACGAAGTTTCAACGTCATATAGCAGAGCGTACCAGGTGTTGCCATACTATTCGTTTCAACCAAAAGTTATAGGAAATAAAGTAACCGCAAGTCGCGATGAGGTGCAAGGCCAGTTTTTACCAAAAGTCGATTGATTTTACGCCCAAATTAAAAGCTAGACAGCCGTAGCGCAGTCTGGAACCGTGGCATTCTCAGGAAAGCTTGAATTTCTCCAAACAATGGGAATCATGAGGTACGAGGATAAGACTTGCTCTAAAGTATACAAAATTAGAAAGATAAGAGGATGCAAAAGAAGCCGGAAATTTCGGGAAATCTTCGGATGAGGTGAAAATTTGGCTCCTGCCAATGTGCAGTTTGTTCATAATTCTAATAGTGTATGAAAGGGCCAGAGTTTTGAGTGGAAGGGACATGAGAATAAACTACGATAAAAAGGCTGGATGTGTGTACGAAACGTCTGCAATCGAAGTAGATTGTAAAGTAATTTTATAAGATACGTATGCTTTTAGAACGCCTTTCATTTTTTTCTCATATGCATAAAAAACGATCTTAGAGGGGTAAAACCCTTGGGGAGCGGAAATTATGAAGTGAAATTCATTGCCTTTCCGCTTTTTAATGATTTTTGCCGTCTATCATATCAAATCATCCGATGAATGTCCAAGAAAGGTGTCAGAGTAGTACATGGAAGAGAAGCTCATAAATATATTTATATATCGCTACTGCGGTATTATGGGAACAGGAAGCGTACTTGTTGCCGTCGAGGGACCCTAACTCAACCCAATAAGTCCCCAAATCATTTCCAACACACTTTTACTCTATCTTCTAATGTATATTGAAACTTATACTGGTAATTTTAGGTATAATAAATTGTAAAATTACCTGGATAACAGCTTTTAAAATAAAAAAAAACTTGAAATTTTTCAGTAAATAGCCTAGTTTTCGGAGGAAAATCTTGGGGATAATTGCCGAATTATTATTTTGATATCCTTTCCAAGATAATACGTAATTTCTGAACGTTCTTTCATACTTTATCATTACTCATTAGTTCCGAAATCATGAGATGAAACGCACATAAACACATACTCCCATACATCATTGCTGTAATATCTATCATGTTTTGAAAATTCTATTTTTTTTAAATAATCTTCCAAATACTCTGTCCTCGTTGCCTTATACTCGTGTGTATGTAGTGCCACACGAGTCACCTCTTTGTGAATTTACTCGTCTGGATCAGGTTGGCTTCGGAACCACACTGTAACTATGTAGCGTTGTGACAAGGTAAATGAAAAAGTTTGTTTACTCGATTCAACCGCATTAAATGGGACATCACGTTTGGTATTGATAAGGGTCTACCGTACGTTGCATTGAAAAAATTTCAAGGTTCTTCAAAAATGTATTTGGGAAATTAGAAAAACACAAATCGCATTCAATTACATTAGGTTTCTAATTAAACGTAACGATACAAATGTCATTACAATAATGCTAAGCAATATGAAAAACTTCATAATTGGGTCTACAATTTGTATCGAATCCAGAATATATCTTTGATGCGTCGCTTTATAAACGCATGAATCGATTATACGAAGTATCAAGATATCCTTCTTTTAAAATACTTTCAAGAGATCTTTGCAAAATTTGGTAGTGCTACATGGAGATACACCGTGTTCAGCTTGTATCACAAAATTTCGTTCGCCGTTCATATACTCGGTGAAAAATAAGTCAGCCACTGCAAATACCGCAAGATATGAGCTATATTTTCGTATAACCATAAAATGAAAAATGTGAACGAATGAATGCTAACTTGAGAATTTCCACAAAAATTCAGACGGAGAAGAACGCGGATGGATTGAAAATGATAACGATCATGATTTGAAGTGAGCTAAACCGTTGTTGATAAAGCACGTTCTCTTGACAGAAGAAAGTAATGAAGGTGTATGTGAAAGTTTGAAAGCAATGTAATTCAAAAGAAACTTGATAAATCGTTGCTTTTTCTTTAGTTTTTCTCAGATTAACACAATCTTCGCAAAGTACATTGAAAAATCGTATCGAGTGAAATGGTGTTGGGAAACCATATCAGGTTGAGCTTCGGAGCCTCCCTATCCTCGTACCAACGAAAATCCTACACGTCACTTTTCTCAAACATTCCTCATTCATTCGACGTGTGAAAAAATCGTGAGTTGCAATCAGTTAATCAGACATTTCTAACGCGCAGCCAGCCTCTATATCTTAGTTTATTCTCATTTCCCTTCCACACTATAAGAGGTGTGACGAAACTTCGATTTCCGTACACTTTTGCGGCCTTTTACCTTCCAGTCCGGCGGGTCTTTTTTTGTTCCCCCGCGCGCCTCCGCAAGTAATTGCAGTTTGATCCTCGCGCAGCTTGTTCATTGGCCCAATCGCCCGTATAGAAGTTGAAGTCGCTGCGCCCGTCTAATCCGGCTTTTGATCCGGACGCGAGAATAGACTAGAGCAGCGGCGACAGCAGAGCCGGGTTAAAAATTGGCCCCCCTCACCCCATCTATACCCGAGATATATACACATATCCGCGTGGATATGCGGGAGAATGGCACAAAACAACTCATCGGGCGGCTGCAGCAGTGTTTTTTCCCCCGGTTTTGGCGCGCGAATACAAAAGCCGTCACAGCAGCAGCGTGACGACGGCGAGGAGGAGCGTCGGCAAAAGCTGCACGGGTGCCATAATCCGGAGGCAAATCTCGAGCCCGTGCCCGAGTTCAACAGCCCAGCAGCACACTGCACCGGCGCACACGTGGGCCGTCAAATCGCTCTCCCGTGCACGCGCACAACACACGTCCGATGGCCGATATGCGAGACAGATCGAGAGATAGAGAGAGATAGAAAAATTGTAAAGAGCCGTGGCGCCATCGAACAGCTAGATCTCGAACTGGGCCGAGCCTCCAGCCCTCCGCACCGCAAGCTCTATCTCTTGCGCGCCGTGTGTGTGTGTGTGTGTGTGTGTGTGTGTGTGTGTGTGTGTGTGTGTGTGTGTGTGTGTGTGTGTGTGTGCAAATGCGCTCTTGTTGCACGCAAGCTCGTTTATATCGAATTGCACCGCGGCTTAATATAATCGATCATTGAAAAGCTCGTGTTAACATATTGCCACCCACCGGCATTTTATCCTCAGGCTCGCTCCAGATAATCGATCGTTATTTGACAATTTCGATTGAAACGATTTCAGTCCTATAAGTTTCGCGCATTTGAAGCGCTATGCAAAGAGGACTGCGAGTTTGTAAGATTATTTTGGCCTTTATTCAATAGAGTGAGAAAAGATTACTTCTATTCCTGATCTCGAATGTTTTCGAAAGTTTTCTGAAGCTCTCATCAATCTTCCATTTTTTTTTATCTTTACTCGGAATGTATTTTACTCTCTTCGATGGCTTTTTATCAAAGCGTCTCCACGCCTTATTTTGACTCTACATAGTACGCCGCAGTGTGTATATTAATTTTTTTTAATATTGAACTCACATTTTGTCGACTTGCCGATAAATTGATATTGGAGTAGACATGCTTGGCGCTTGATGCCCTGCATCCTTTAGAATTTCCGTGAGGATTCTTTTCTTCAAATTTTTGTGGCCGGATTTGCTACAGTTGTGGGCTCCATCTACCCTGCTGATGCCATTGTTGATTCTTAATTTTGCACTGCATCTCTCTCTCCATTTGATGCAGGCCCACCTATAAATTAAAAGAAAATATAGTATTATACATATGAATTAATAAGAAAATCAATAAAACACTCACCCTCCACTTTTCCTACTGTAATTGTAGCCATCGTGGCTCATTCCTTTCGGAAATTGGTATGTAATAATACCATCCTCACAGCTCTGGAAATATAAAAAAATATTAATAGAAAAATATAAATAGAGACATATAAAAAGGAAAAAAATACTTACGTTAGGAAGATCAGCGATACTTTTGTCCCGATGTTCTTTTACAAATTCCGTGACGTTTATGAAAATTTTTGATTGTAGATTGCTGGACAAAGGTCTTTCGGATAATTTGCTATACGTCGGAGGCATCGTACAGCATGTAATTTATCTGTAAAAAAATCTGTTCAAAATTGTAACTGTATTGATTCTAAAATGTGGAAAATATTAACACGCGAATCGATGCAGTTCCGACTAGTGCGATTCAACGACTGTGACTGTATGGATAAATACCAGCGCATCATTCGGTGACAAAAGACAAAGTCAAAAAACAAAAGACTGCCATCGTTCAGTTGCACTCGTCGGAACTGCATCGATTCGTGTACTAATAAGAATGCCGAATATTTTGAATTGATATCGACATTCATTGGTAAAACAGAAAGACTAGGAATATCCAGCATATCAATTGGATTCTCTGTGTTTCAGAAATCATTTACTAGACATTTAAAATTATTTTGGATAAAAGAAAGTTAAATTTTATAAAAGTAAATAAAACTACTTTAATAAGTATCTCTCCAGATAACTTTTTATAGTGCAAGCTAACAAACTTTCATCGTGAAGCTGAACTTTTATATACGTACACACAATTTTTTTAACTACTCTATCTTCTTTTGAAAATTCACCCACAAATTGTATACAAAAATTTTATTCGTTCTTGGATTATATCGTGTACTTACATTGATCTATTTTTATATATAGAGATACGATTTGCCTGTTTTACTTATTGCAATGGAGATACATGTTTTATTGAAAATCAAAATTTGATAATAGCATTATTCAATTTATATAATACCTTGAAGCGACAGGTGAGCCGTTTTCACCAACAACATTTTAACATCTATTGACATTTGGAAGTTTTCTGGGTAATGTAGATCCAAACAAAGATCTTACGTTTCTAGCGAACCAGTATCTGCACATATTTTTGCATCAGCTACATCTAAGCCTTTTATTGTTGGAAAGTTGTTTCCAAGATACAAGTCACGTAACTGAAAGAAAAATAATCATTCATATCCAATTTTTTCAATGAAAAAAGTCGTTTCACGTAATTTATTCAAAATAATTTTACCTGTCTACTATCTAAGAGTCTTCTAGTAGTCGAATGAGTGAGGAGTTCTTTAAACTCATTGTTGAGCTAACGGTATAACCAGAGACGCACTCGTTCGGCATTTCTCAGTTCATTAAAGAGAAATTGCAATGCCAGATTCATTGCTAAATTCTCATTACCCTGCGAGAGACTGTGGCGTGGTGAATCATTGGTGAAATTAGGTCTATCTTTATTTATTCGAGTGACCAATGGGTACACGGTACTCGTGTAAACTGAAGTCATGCTTTTCCAGTTATTCTATTTACTGCAGATAAAAATACATAATTTAAACACATGTTTTATTGGATATCAAAATTTGGTAGTAGCATTATTCAAGTTATGTAATACCTTGAAGCGGCAAGTGAGCCGTTTTCTCCACCAACATTTTAACATCTATTGACATTTGGAAGTTTTCTGAGTAATGTATATCCAAACACAGATCTTACGCTTCTAGCGAACCAGTATCTGCACATATAAGCTTTTTATTGTTGGAAAGTTGTTTCCAAGATACAAGTCACGTAACTGAAAGAAAAATAATCATTCATATCCAATTTTTCCAATGAAAAAAGTCGTTTCACGTAATTTATTCAAAATAATGTTACCTGTATACTATCAAAGAGTCTTCTAGTAGTCGAATGAGTGAGGAGTTCTTCAAACTCATTGTTGAGCTTACGGTATAACCAGAGACGCACTCGTTCGGCATTTCTCAGTTCATTGAAGAGAAATTGCAATGTCAGATTCATTGCTGAATTCTCATTACCCTGCGAGAGACTGTGGCGTGGTGAATCATTGGTGAAATTAGGTCTATCTTTATTTATTCGAGTGACCAATGGGTACACGGTACTCGTGTAAACTGAAGTCTTGCTTTTCCAGTTATTCTATTTACTGCAGATAAAAATACATAATTTAAACACATGTTTTATTGGATATCAAAATTTGGTAGTAGCATTATTCAAGTTATGTAATACCTTGAAGCGGCAAGTGAGCCGTTTTCTCCACCAACATTTTAACATCTATTGACATTTGGAAGTTTTCTGAGTAATGTATATCCAAACACAGATCTTACGCTTCTAGCGAACCAGTATCTGAACATATAAGCTTTTTATTGTTGGAAAGTTGTTTCCAAGATACAAGTCACGTAACTGAAAGAAAAATAATCATTCATATCCAATTTTTCCAATGAAAAAAGTCGTTTCACGTAATTTATTCAAAATAATTTTACCTGTATACTATCAAAGAGTCTTCTAGTAGTCGAATGAGTGAGGAGTTCTTCAAACTCATTGTTGAGCTTACGGTATAACCAGAGACGCACTCGTTCGGCATTTCTCAGTTCATTGAAGAGAAATTGCAATGTCAGATTCATTGCTGAATTCTCATTACCCTGCGAGAGACTGTGGCGTGGTGAATCATTGGTGAAATCAGGTCTATCTTTATTTATTCGAGTGACCAATGGGTACACGGTACTCGTGTAAACTGAAGTCTTGCTTTTCCAGTTATTCTATTTACTGCAGATAAAAATACATAATTTAAACACATGTTTTATTGGATATCAAAATTTGGTAGTAGCATTATTTAATTTATGTAATACCTTGAAGCGGCAAGTGAGCCGTTTTCTCCACCAACATTCTAACATCTTTTGACATTTGGAAGTTTTCTGAGTAATGTAGATCCTAACAAAGATCTTACGTTTCTAGCGAACCAGTATCTGCACATATTTTTGCATCAGCTACATCTAAGCCTTTTATTGTTGGAAAGTTGTTTCCAAGATACAAGTCACGTAACTGAAAGAAAAATAATCATTCATATCCAATTTTTTCAATGAAAAAAGTCGTTTCACGTAATTTATTCAAAATAATTTTACCTGTCTACTATCAAAGAGTCTTCTAGTAGTCGAATGAGTGAGGAGTTCTTCAAACTCATTGTTGAGCTTACGGTATAACCAGAGACGCACTCGTTCGGCATTTCTCAGTTCATTGAAGAGAAATTGCAATGTCAGATTCATTGCTGAATTCTCATTACCCTGCGAGAGACTGTGGCGTGGTGAATCATTGGTGAAATCAGGTCTATCTTTATTTATTCGAGTGACCAATGGGTACACGGTACTCGTGTAAACTGAAGTCTTGCTTTTCCAGTTATTCTATTTACTGCAGATAAAAATACATAATTTAAACACATGTTTTATTGGATATCAAAATTTGGTAGTAGCATTATTTAATTTATGTAATACCTTGAAGCGGCAAGTGAGCCGTTTTCTCCACCAACATTCTAACATCTTTTGACATTTGGAAGTTTTCTGAGTAATGTAGATCCTAACAAAGATCTTACGTTTCTAGCGAACCAGTATCTGCACATATTTTTGCATCAGCTACATCTAAGCCTTTTATTGTTGGAAAGTTGTTTCCAAGATACAAGTCACGTAACTGAAAGAAAAATAATCATTCATATCCAATTTTTTCAATGAAAAAAGTCGTTTCACGTAATTTATTCAAAATAATTTTACCTGTCTACTATCTAAGAGTCTTCTAGTAGTCGAATGAGTGAGGAGTTCTTTAAACTCATTGTTGAGCTAACGGTATAACCAGAGACGCACTCGTTCGGCATTTCTCAGTTCATTAAAGAGAAATTGCAATGTCAGATTCATTGCTGAATTCTCATTACCCTGCGAGAGACTGTGGCGTGGTGAATCATTGGTGAAATCAGGTCTATCTTTATTTATTCGAGTGACCAATGGGTACACGGTACTCGTGTAAACTGAAGTCTTGCTTTTCCAGTTATTCTATTTACTGCAGATAAAAATACATAATTTAAACACATGTTTTATTGGATATCAAAATTTGGTAGTAGCATTATTTAATTTATGTAATACCTTGAAGCGGCAAGTGAGCCGTTTTCTCCACCAACATTCTAACATCTTTTGACATTTGGAAGTTTTCTGAGTAATGTAGATCCTAACAAAGATCTTACGTTTCTAGCGAACCAGTATCTGCACATATTTTCGCATCAGCTACATCTAAGCTTTTTATTGTTGGAAAGTTGTTTCCAAGATACAAGTCACGTAACTGAAAGAAAAATAATCATTCATATCCAATTTTTCCAATGAAAAAAGTCGTTTCACGTAATTTATTCAAAATAATTTTACCTGTATACTATCAAAGAGTCTTCTAGTAGTCGAATGAGTGAGGAGTTCTTTAAACTATGAGTTCCGCTGATGATTCTACGGTTCCTGCAGATTTTGTTGCACGGCAGGTAAAAATGCCAGAGTCTTCTGCATATGTCGTGGCGCTCAAAATACGGCATTGTTTTCTTCGTGAATCATCTGAAATGAACGGTAAAATAAGATTCTAAATAGTTAAAATAACTAAAAATATCCAACAATAACGAATAACTAATTCATTAACGATGTTCGTTTCAATTCTCCATTCGATATGTATTTGAATCAAAATAGACACACGCTGACAGTTGTTGAAATTCGAATCATTTGATTGAAATACTAACTGATACATCTACAAATTTTCTGCGAATCTTTTATTGAAATGACCTTTTTGCAACAGAATTGATACACTATTCTTGACCCCGAAATTAAAATTTTTAGAGTACTAAAACAGTGTGTTCAAATGGCACCGGAGTAAAATCGCGTTCACGCCTTCTACCGAAAAATTCAATCCTGTAGTAGTATGCATCAGTGGTGAAATTCAAATAAACTTTTCTGATGATCTATGAAATGAGTATTTAATCAAGTGTGAGTAAAATTTCTCATTTCACAAATAAGCTAGGTAATATACATCATTATTTGTAAAATAAGTAAAATGAAATAGCGATAGAAATGTGTATTATCTATTACAACTATATTCAATTCATCATAAGTATGGATATATGTATATCCTCGTAGAAGTAAGATATTTAACGAAATGAATTGTATGCATTTTCGTAGAGTAATGAATGAATTAGTCTGTAGACACACAAATCTAATAATTTATTCCGTGTAAGCTGAGGCTTGGTGAATTGTTTTTCTCAAAGTATCATTCCAGTATGTAAAAATGTGATTCATAGTTGATCCATCCAGCAGTTGTAGAAAGTATCAAATAAATGATGTGATGAACATTGTTAATCCAGTGCAAAAAGAAATAGAATTAAAAGATGATCATTTGCAAAAAAAAGTTTTGGTATGTGAAGTTCCAAAACCCATTCTGATAAGTTATTTTCAAGAATGTATATGGTAATGTGACAACAGAAATTGAATATTAAGTTCCATATATAAGGTGCTCTAGTTTAAATCTGGGTTTAAGTTAAAGTTCATACAATACCTGAAAATCTGGAGACTTTGGAATCAAGGCACCTTCTCGATACCATTGGATCGTCGGCTTGGGTTTAGCTGGTGAAACTTGCGTTTTAAATTGAGCAGGTTGACCTTCAAAAACAAGTTGATCCTTGAGAGGGGTTAACTTCGGCAAGACATCAGTTGAATGAGGGGCTGTTTAATGAACGATTATTCATAAGTTTTTTAGAAATGTTCGAATAGCGTTGAATGATTTATAATTCACTAACCGAGAACTTTCAGAGTGGCAGATGAAGTTACTTCTCCCGCGGGATTTCTGGCAATACACTTGTAAATACCTTCATCTTCTGGGAATGCCTCTGAGATCCTCAGCGTATACAGATCCGTTTCTTTCATCATTTGGAATACTTGAGAAAGAACTGAGCTACCTGGACGAGCATCGCCGGGAGGAACCTGCAGCGGCGAGCGCCAGCTGGCTGGCCAAGGGGCGCGCATTGCACGGCATAAGGTCCGGCCGCCCCCAACGAGCGCAGCAATTCGCCAGCAACTCTTCGCACGTTTTTCCCGACGATAATCCCCAATATTCGCCCGCGCCTTGTAACGAAGCGCCCCGTTACACTGTATACTATCAAAGAGTCTTCTAGTAGTCGAATGAGTGAGGAGTTCTTTAAACTATGAGTTCCGCTGATGATTCTACGGTTCCTGCAGATTTTGTTGCACGGCAGGTAAAAATGCCAGAGTCTTCTGCATATGTCGTGGCGCTCAAAATACGGCATTGTTTTCTTCGTGAATCATCTGAAATGAACGGTAAAATAAGATTCTAAATAGTTAAAATAACTAAAAATATCCAACAATAACGAATAACTAATTCATTAACGATGTTCGTTTCAATTCTCCATTCGATATGTATTTGAATCAAAATAGACACACGCTGACAGTTGTTGAAATTCGAATCATTTGATTGAAATACTAACTGATACATCTACAAATTTTCTGCGAATCTTTTATTGAAATGACCTTTTTGCAACAGAATTGATACACTATTCTTGACCCCGAAATTAAAATTTTTAGAGTACTAAAACAGTGTGTTCAAATGGCACCGGAGTAAAATCGCGTTCACGCCTTCTACCGAAAAATTCAATCCTGTAGTAGTATGCATCAGTGGTGAAATTCAAATAAACTTTTCTGATGATCTATGAAATGAGTATTTAATCAAGTGTGAGTAAAATTTCTCATTTCACAAATAAGCTAGGTAATATACATCATTATTTGTAAAATAAGTAAAATGAAATAGCGATAGAAATGTGTATTATCTATTACAACTATATTCAATTCATCATAAGTATGGATATATGTATATCCTCGTAGAAGTAAGATATTTAACGAAATGAATTGTATGCATTTTCGTAGAGTAATGAATGAATTAGTCTGTAGACACACAAATCTAATAATTTATTCCGTGTAAGCTGAGGCTTGGTGAATTGTTTTTCTCAAAGTATCATTCCAGTTTGTAAAAATGTGATTCATAGTTGATCCATCCAGCAGTTGTAGAAAGTATCAAATAAATGATGTGATGAACATTGTTAATCCAGTGCAAAAAGAAATAGAATTAAAAGATGATCATTTGCAAAAAAAAAGTTTTGGTATGTGAAGTTCCAAACCCATTCTGAATAAGTTATTTTCAAGAATGTATATGGTAATGTGACAACAGAAATTGAATATTAAGTTCCATATATAAGGTGCTCTAGTTTAAATCTGGGTTTAAGTTAAAGTTCATACAATACCTGAAAATCTGGAGACTTTGGAATCAAGGCACCTTCTCGATACCATTGGATCGTCGGCTTGGGTTTAGCTGGTGAAACTTGCGTTTTAAATTGAGCAGGTTGACCTTCAAAAACAAGTTGATCCTTGAGAGGGGTTAACTTCGGCAAGACATCAGTTGAATGAGGGGCTGTTTAATGAACGATTATTCATAAGTTTTTTAGAAATGTTCGAATAGCGTTGAATGATTTATAATTCACTAACCGAGAACTTTCAGAGTGGCAGATGAAGTTACTTCTCCCGCGGGATTTCTGGCAATACACTTGTAAATACCTTCATCTTCTGGGAATGCCTCTGAGATCCTCAGCGTATACAGATCCGTTTCTTTCATCATTTGGAAATACTTGGAGGGCTTAATGATCTGGAATCCAAGTAAAATTATGAAATAATAATTGTAATGGATGAATTAATACTAGAAATAATAAATCAAATTTCTGTTAAAACGTGACTTTGATGTTTCCTGACGTTGGTATTGATCGTTATAAATTTGAACATTCCTAGATTGTAAGATTCATATTCACCTTATCTCTTTTTTTCCATTGAATAGATGGGATTGGCTTTCCACTTATTCTACACGAGAATGCGACAGATGTGCCTTCGTTGATGGTTTGATCCTTGATAGGCTGCAATACCGTTGGTACTTTTTCAACATCAGACGGTGATGGTTTTGCTATCTTTTCCGTTGACTGAGGCTGGTGCACGATACACTTGGCTTCACATCGAGCTTCACCGGCACTGTTTATTGCGACTCTCTATCCAGAATCAAAAGAGTATACGAATTGTCTTCCTCTAAAGTCTTGTATCGAATATCCGGATTAATTTTCTTGCCATTCTGTTGAAGATTTAAAAATGAATTCTCTGCAATAAATTGAACGATTTGTAAAAGTCAAACGGATGAATCATACCTTCAACCAATATACGTCAACCGGCTTGGTGCCAGCAACTTTCGTATCAAATCTCGCTAATTGTCTACTTGTAACAGACGTGCTCTGCGCCGTGTTGATGAAGCTTGGCGGTACAACTCCACCACGTTCCGACTGTCTCCGCTCTACGACAACAAGATTGGCACTGCATTTTGCCTTGTCACCTCTATTTTCAGCTATCGCAGAGAATACCGCCGAATCTTCCATGAAAACTTGACGGAATATTAGCACGGATTTCGTGCTGAATGTGTAAATTTGCAAATCCGCAGAGTCTGTTATTGGGAAGTCTTTGCAGTACCATTTGATCGTCGGCAGAGGATCACCGTCAAATTCCCAAAAATGTACTCCGACTCGTGCCTCTTCACCAGGGCTCACTCTTCCCTAGTTGCTTTGAAATTAATAATTAATTGATCTGGAAAAGAATATTTATTTTTAGATATTCTTCGAATTGACCAGTAAATAGTTCAATATGAAACGAGCATAACATCTTCAACAAAATCGAAAGAGGAAGGACGGAAGAGTAATACCTACTTGATAAAATCGTTGATGTGTTTAGAAGTGAGGTTATGTGCAAAGTCCTCACAGGGCAGACTTCCCCGAGGACGCTTCACTCTGAAGCTCAGCAGCACGACGTGTGAAATAACATTGCGGCCACAACACTCTGATTCACTCCGATCGTCGCACTTGGTGGCGACGATCGGAGCAAATTATATACACTTGCGCGGTGTTGCCCGGCTTGCCGAGTGCAAATTTCCAGGGGTTATCCTCACGGGGAGAAATTTCCAGAGGTTAACCCGATAATCTGCACACTCAACTCGCTCATGCATGCATCTCTCTCGCTCATCATAGCGGCATGTAGACTCCAATAAAAATTGACCAACGCCATCTATTATCGTTGAAAATTTGACCAAACTGCAATACCGGCACTGAACCAGAAAACTTTCCCGCTCTTCTTTTTCAAACAAAGATACACTACGTTCATTGGGGGGCACAAGTGACGTCACTCAGCTCTGATTGGTGGGCACATTTGCCTTGGGGCACAAACGACCGGAGTCCGTTGTTAACGTAAACTGCATGGTATAATATACACTGTATATTATACAAAATATACGTATATTATACACTACCGTCAAGGAGTGCCAACACTGCCAACCAGCCGTTTCCCGCTCTGGGCAATGACGAGGTCTAGCGGTGAGGGACGAGCGCGACGCCTATTGGCTCCGCCGCGGCGGCCGCGCCACTGTCCCGCCGAGCGGTTTGGTTTTATATGTAAAAAAAGAACATGTTGAAATAGTTATTGAAGTTTTCAATGAATACAATAAAAATTTAAAATTCACTTATGAATTAGAAGAAAATAATTCTATAAATTTCTTAGATACAACAATTATTAGAACCAATAATAAATTAATCACTAACTGGTATCAAAAACCAACATGCTCTGGTAGATTGTTAAATTTCAATTCAAATCATACAATTCAACAAAAACGTAACATCATTTCCAATTTAATAGATAGATCAGTTTTACTTTCAGATAAGAGATTCCATAACGACAAAAAACAAACACACCAATGTATCTGATGGTATATAAGACCACTGACGTTAGCTTTATACACAATAGTTTGACAATGGCAGTGGAAGCAGCCGCTTCCACTGCCGAACGTAATATTATATTTTCATTCAAAACTGGTGAGAAAGAATATTTTATTGTTACTTCGTCGATTGTTTTGTACTTAAATTGTATTATTTATTACGTGTTTTTTTTGTGTAATAAATTTCCACCTGGAATCTAGTCCAAATCCACCTGGAATCCAGGCTCGTTATTTTCGACAGGGTCAAATCAAAAAAATGTATTCTATGTTTTTTTCTTGGTTTTTTATGTAGAATCAATTGACACCATTACTTTCTCGAAGTTAGGACTTTGGGTGCAATTTGTTTAAATAATTATTGTTAAACAATGGAAATGGGAAAAGAAAAAACACGGGTATTTTTTTTTCAAAAAAGCACGTAATCCAATCATAATTAGTTTTATGATATCTCCGCTGGTCTGTCCTTGGGCCTTAATGGGTTAATATGGTCAGAAAATTATGCCAGTACATCAGATAGCATAAACAATTTTATTTTTCATAGTAAAAATTCACCTTTGAAAAAGATATACTGTCACGGGCTGTTAATTATAACTATTTGTTATATCAAGCCCTGTGAGATCTCTCTTCATCAGGCAATATAATTCGCCTTATATTTATGTTATTCAGTCATGTTTCAGCGCCCAGCGAGAGAGCCAGCGCTGCCGACAATGGTAAGAGAGAGAGAGAGAGAGAGAGAGAGACCGCGTCGCGGACGAAATTCCGTGTTCCCGCGCCCGCCTGCCACTACAACAGGCCCTGACAACTCCCTGATTGTCGCCCAGGACACGAGCCGATTCCCTGCTGTCCGTTGAGCAAAGGAGCGAACCAAGCCGGAGCACAAACACCTGCGCCGCCGAGTGAGTACCGTGACCGATCGTCATATCTCTCTCTCGCTCCGGCCCGCGAGACGCGACCCAGGGCTCGTTGCCCTTTTGTGTAACCTCTTTCCTAGGATTAAATGAATGTTGTGTTCGTCAGAACCGTACCATCTTTTATTTGCCACACTAGTCCCGCTCAAGATCCTACTCCCGCGCACACAAGCTTCACCACCTCGTGCGCGCTACACAATCGTTATCATGCTCTAGGCCCTATGGCCATTGTATTAATTAATTAATAATAAATACGACGGTGCCAATACTTAACGACAAGTATATTCCTTATTCTGTGGTTCGTTGTTGGATAAATTTTCAATCGACTAAATGTTTTTAGGTAGAATTAATTATATTTTTTTGTAAGTATATAAATGCTTAAGCGACTAAACTTTTTTGAGTGGGTAAAAATTGCAAGATGTCTTTTAGTTTTTTTCTATTCAAATACATTTCAAATAATAATTACAAAATATGAAGCCTTCTTTCTGCTACATGTTTCTTTGCTACGGATTTCAAACTGATTTATTTAATATACAGTAATATCAAGCATTATCCAACTAGTATGATCATCCTACTACAGAATGAATATTTCTCTAATCACACTTAATTCTTGTAATTGCTAATGTTAAGATCAAAAATAACTCGAATCACAAATCCATGTCAAGTACTTAAAAAACAAGTATGTACCACTTTGGAAGGGTTCAGTATGCATTTGTTAATTCCATTGACTGAAAAAAATGGAAAAAAGAAGTAAAACAAAATAAATACATTTCAATTGAAGAATGAAAATAATATCATGGTGCAGAATTGTAACATTCAAACGTTAAGAATTGTAATGTAAAAAGTTTCATTCATGTAGTTATCATTGGGATTTGAGATTCTAGTGGAAATCGTTACTTGTACTATGAGAAAGATAATTTCGATTATGGAGTATTTTATTCGATTTCAAATTATTATGAATTTAATACTGAACCCTTCCAAAGTGGTACATACTAGTTTTTCAACTGCTTGACATAGAATTGTGATTTTAGTACTTTCTATCTCAACATTGGTAGATGTATTTGAAATGTATGTAATTACTTGACATAGATTTTGGATTTCAGTACATTCTATCCGATTTGAGTGAAAACATGAGTGAATTGATATGGGGTGCATTGACATTTGATAACAGATCGTGCAACAATCACTTCAGGGTGTACTTTGAAAAAATACTATTTCTGTATAGGCTATCCACACTGTTGGATACTTGTCAGTTGATGCTAGATTTCGCTACTTTCTCATATCATCATTGAAATAATATACTGGAACATATAATGATCGTGTGTTACTAAAGATGTCTATTGAAGTGATACATCTGTATTTCCAAAAAATATATTAGATTGAATCATTTCATTGTCTGGCATGCATTTGAATGGACTGAGGTTAAACAGACATTATCAAATTTTTTTTACATGAACAAATTTAGTCGCATGAGAATTTATTCAACAACCAACTATAGGATACGGAACATACTTGTCGTCAACGTTTACCTTTTTTGAAGGTCTATTTTTTAATATGACTAGGGGGGGGTACCCCCCCCCTTGCTCGCTTCGCTCGAGCCACAATTTATCTACTGAACTTCTACAAAATTATATCAAGTACTTGACATAAATTTGTGATTTGAAAACTTTCCGATCTTAACATTAGCAATTACAAGAATTAAGTGTAATTTGGAAAATATTCATTCTGTAGTAGGATGATCATACAGGTTGGATACTTGGCATTTAATGCTTGATTCTAATGCTTTCTCGTCTCAACATTGACAAAATAATCTGAAACGTGTAACTGGATTCATATTACTATATATGAAGGTAATCAGTTTGAAATTCATAGCAGAGAAACATGAAGCAGAAAGAAGGCTTCGTTTTTCATCTTAAATGCATTAAAATAGACAAAGATTAAACATAGATTTTCAAATCTTTACCCACTCAAAAAAGTCGTTTGAGAATTTATTACTATCTCAAATGCATTTGGATGGAATGAAATCGAAGAGACATTTTCAAATTTCTTTCTACTTAAAGAAATTGAGTAAAATAGAAGTTAATCCAACATTGAACCAAAGGATACGGAACATACTTGTCGTCCAATTATACTTTTTTCAAAGGTACATATTTTGCTATGAAAAAGAAAAATTGCTCGAGGAGTATTTCATTTGATTTCGACCATTTAGATTTTTACTTGACATAAAAATATATGTTTAGCAGTAGGATAATCACATCAGTTGGATACTTGGCATTTGATTTTGTTCTTATAGAGTTGGAAACAAGCGTCGAAAAAACGAGATTTTAGCGTCGGCACGCTGGCTCTGGAGACTGGACGTAAAACGCCCCATATGTGACAACACGTGTTTTTTCACGTTTTTTCTTATATGATTTTTCAGTGGAATCAGAGCTGAATACTGAATATTACAAATAATTATTTTTAACATCCACATGTTTCAAACGACGAATAAATTCATTTCAATCAGGCTTGGTGGACTATCCCAAAGTGATATTGCGAGAAAAAAATTCCACGCTCCTCGGGCTGGATTCGAACCAGCGTCCTCCTGATCTCCGATCAGTTGCGCTACCATCGGCGCCACCGGAAAGACGGCAGCTCAACACATCCCTGAAGCATGAATTCATTCTCTCGCAATATCACCAATATACACGATCAATGATTCGATTAAACGCTTGAATGTTACGTTTATATTCCTATGCACTGTTAATTATTATCATTTTAATTCTATCAATTCGGAGAGCAAAGCCGCGACGGGGATGCTAGTATATATTATCACCGCCGTATTAATTAAATAATTAATTAATTAATACAATTGCCATAAGGCCTAGAGCATGATAACGAATGAGGATAGCGTGCACAAGGTGATGAAGCTTGTGTGCGAGGGAAGGGGATCTTTTGCTGGGAATGGTGTGGCAAATAAGTAAAGCCAACGGTTCTGACGAACACAAGTTTATTACACAACTAATGAGGGAGGAATCTACATACGAGGCGTCGGGCCTCGGGTCGCGTCTCGCGGGCCGGAGCGAGAGAGAGCGTGAACGCATGTTGGTCAGGAGGGAGAGAGAGATGACGATCGAAGGCGGCACTTACTTGGTGATGCGCGGATGCTCCGGCTTGAGTAGTCGCTCGTACTTGGCTCGATCGCGGGCGTACGGGTGGCGAGCTAGGTGACGTCGGGATGTCGGCTGTCGTCCCCTGAGGTCGCAATAGCACCTCGGGCGGTCTCGTACTTTCAGGACACGTGCTATCGCGCGCGAGGGCCGGCAATAAACTGATAAGCTTCCGCCGCGCGCTGCAGCCCATGGGCCGGCCGAGCTTACTTCGGCCGTCTTCGGCTGACATCATGCGGCGCGATGCTCGTATCTCGTTTGCGACGCGGTCTTTCTCTCTCTTTCTCTCTTACCTTTGTCGGCAGCACTGGCTCTCTCGCTGGGCGCTGTTTCACGTCAATTCAGCATGACGAAATTTGTTTTGAAAAATCTCTTCAGCCAATTTTTTTATCTTGATTCCCATAGTGCAATAGAATTTTCTCAGATTTTTGAATGTATTTTTGAGACAGTTCTCTTGCAGCTTGATTTTGGAGGTTTCCAATTTCCATCAACTTTGTGGCCTGATTTACTCTGAAAATAGTCACAAAATCAAAAAATTTCTGGGAATAAAAGTTGTTCTAAATTGTCACTATTTCAGGGGAAAATACTTTCTACCCTGGAAATTACATCCTATCAACTGCTCACTAAATTGTCCAGTATGTATCAATCAATTTCAACTTGTACGCCATGATATTTGAGGACCGAACAATTTTATTTTGTTCTACTGACAAAGAGCTTTAAATAGTATACTCGTAGTTATTAGAAAACCCTTTTAACCCTGTAAAAATTGAACTTTCCCCTGAATATTTACTGCCAATGGCAAGTTTATACTCCAGGTTGTGATGGTTGTGATGATATATTCCATGATTCTTCGTTGGCAGTTTTATAGTCCAGGTAAGCTGAACAGGGCCAGGAATTTCATTGGAATCAGCGAACAACTGTAAGTAAAAAAAATTCACTCGCAACGCACAAGTTATGCGCTGCCTGTGAGTATGCAATCCACAACGCGTAGGATCACGTCTTCCCCAGCGGATCACACGTATACGCACACCGGTCTAACCGCGCCTTCCCCCACGCGCCCACACGGACACACAGTCACGCGTCGGGACTTCTCCCACTCGCCGGAGACTAGAGCGGAGTAGGATTGCGCCGGCCGCCTACATCAACTCGCCGCGCACTTCCACCGCCGCGCCGGTTTAGGTGGGGACTCGAGCCGCCGCGCAGCCTAGGCCGCATCTGCTAATGTTGCGGAGCGGCAGATTACTACGAACTATTCAACTAAAAACAACTCTCTTCTTCCTCCTACGGAGAACATCACGCCGCGGTGCTCCCCCCTGCGCATCACCGAACGAGAGGAAGCAACAAGGATCGTCAAGGCAGCCGAACCGTCTCAAGTAATCAGGTAAGTGGCTCACACAGCTGATAGCTTCGGGCGATACCTGTGTGAGAATCCCTACGCTGGCTGGGCCCAAAGCCTTATCTCCCTTGCAGGGACATTGAGCGATGCTGTATAGGCTAGCTCAATGTCTTAACCTGCATTGTCAGTGCGGGCAGCCCAGCCTCATCCCCATCACACAGACACACACACACTCGCTGCGTGATTGCACATTGGCTTCCCCCTTCGTGATCAAATTTTAATTAATTTCTATCTCTTTATATAAATCAATCGAACCTCATCGTATGTTGCGCTCGTTATTTTTCTTTTCGACCGTCCCATGTTTATTCCCTTACGCGCCGACACCGCGCAATCACGATCGTCAATTTCGATCGACTCCTCTACGGTGTCCCTCGCGAGGTCGAGTACTGACGCTACCGTGAAAAGAAAAGCGTACTAAGATGATCCGGTTCGACTGCTTATGCGTTCACGTTTCTCCTTTTCTCAACTCGACATGTAACCACGAATAATACTCCCAGTTTCTGGTGTGAGTGTGGCTAAACGTCTGACACTGAGGGAATGCACGTGAACTAAATGGTTGTGGTCTTTCTGATCCCCAGAGAAGATGCAGAGTATCATTTTCACCTTGGTTTTCTCATTCCGTTTCTCCTTTACTCTAACCCTGCCGTCCAGCTAACCGAGACTAACAGCAACTAACCTACCACAAAAGAGCTCTCCAGTCGTTATAGCTGAGTAGAATTGGGCTAAAAATAACCATGGTATGGATGTTGCAAGCGGGGTGCAAAAAAAAACAATTGAACTCGCTTCAGAACAGTATCAAGAAAGACATGTTCACTCCCGCACGCTGAAAAATATCTGCGTCGTGAGTTATTAACAATTTAGTGAAAAAATGTGCATTTTCTTCATATTATCACGAATAAATAAAAAACTATGAGGTTTAGGAAGATAATTTATAGAAAAAATTATGTTCCTGACAAAATTTGGCACAAAATAGCATTGGTTTCATATAAAAAAAATATTTTTACTGTGTTACAGCTTAAATAACATTAAAAAAGCAACAAAATGTTAACATATTGTTTTAGGTAAATAAAATCGATAAAAATTCTCGCCGTTCAAGATTTGGGCAATTCATTATGATACAAATATCCATGCGAAATGTCATTTGAATCGGATAGTTAGTTTTTGTGCAATCCATTTTGTTAACTAACATTTTTGCGAAAATTGTCAACATTGTCACATCCAAAATCCGGCCTGAAATTGGTCGCCAATTATTTTTAACATACTTTCTAAGTTGATCTCTCAATTGGCATAGTTATTTCTACCATTTTACATACTTTTACAACTTTATGATTTTTTTTTCAAACCGACCAAATTTTACCTTAGAAATAAATTGAATATCTTTCCCATTTCTAGGTCTTTTCAGAAACTGTAAAAGATATGAAATCTATATAAATAGCCACTCAGTTTAAGCTTTTACTTGTTGAGATCGGCCCAGAAGAACCGGAGTTATATTGTTATGAACATATCGGTTGTTTATGTCGATATTATTGCAGCTACAGCGATAAAAAAATACTGTTGGCTTTTGTAATATGTACCGTATCATGGTACATTCAATGGAATGTGTTTCATGGTGAGAATGTATGTAAAAAATATTCATGAAACAGTCCGATAATGCCCGGAATCGGCTCTCTCAGCCGACTTGCCGGCCGGGCGGGAAGAGAGGGGAGCGTGCGGCAGCCTCGCAAGTCGGTGAATACCGACTTCACATTGGACTCACTCGGAAAAATCTTTGATATCTCTGTACCTATCCATTGTAGAAGGATAATTTTTTTTAATACGATATAGAAAATCACGAAAGATGCAATGGTGGAATCAGCACTTCAAAAATATCACCACATCGATCTACATTTTTCATGTTCCTTTTTTTTACAAGCAACATAATCATATAACTTCAAAGTATATTGAGAGTAAATAAATAACAGTTCATTGTTTTTCCTCCATATCTGATCATATACAGAATACATGTTACATTTTTTATGTTCCTTTTGCTTTCTCAAAGAGAAAGCTTTGTAACGGGGTAAAAATCGACCCACCGAATCGGACTTCGGGACCTCGATTTTCGTAATCTACGGGTCGAAAAATTTTTTTTCGATCGTTCTGAAATTTTGCACACAGGTTAGTCGCCGCAAAATCTCGGTCGAGTTCAATTTTCAGCCAATTCCGTTGTTTATTTCTCTAGCAACCGTTGCTAACGTGTTTTTGATAAAAGCTCCGAAAATCATCATCAATGCACGATGGGTCTCCAATTCTTTCGACGACGATCGATGAGAATCGATAAGACATTCATTTTGGAACAACCATTGTTTATTCTCCTAGCAACCGTTGCTATGGAGATACAAAATTCAGCTTCAGACTGACTTTTTTTGTCGTACGTTAATTTTCGAAGGAATGGTCCGATCGTCCTGAAATTTTGCACACAGGTCGGTCTCCGGCAGATGCGAACCGAGTTCGGTGTTCAGCAACATCCGTTGTTTATTTCCATGGCAATCGTTACTAGCGTGTTTTCGATAAGTTCCCATATAATTCATGATAAATGATCATTTGGATTTGTATATTTATGGGATTCTATAACAAT